>CM069138.1:21463044-22063044 GCA_035221665.1 Okamejei kenojei
CCCCAATAGCTGTCTCCAGTCCATTTTACAATTCTCTCTCTCCCTCCCCTTTAGCTGATCACCCTCCTTTTCTTCTATCCCACAACACCTTTCCCACATCAACTCCTCTTCTTCATGAGGGATGGGACTGAAGAAATGAGTTACAGGTGACGATACAATCACAGGAGAATTAGTTAAAAGTGATAGGTTACTGATAGTACAGTGTCAGATTTATGGGAGAAGCTAAATGGGGTTTAGGAAGGAGAGAAGATCAGCCATGATTACAGAGACATGGCAAGCAAGAAGACAGGGCTGGCAACTGACTATTCAAGGCTATCATCCTATCCATCGAAAAGACAGATAGTATGGATAGAGGGTGGGGTAAGCTCTGTTGGTGAGAATTAAATTCAGTCCCTGCAAGGGGGTGACATTGAAACAGGGAATGTGGATCAGTATGGCTAAAACTAAGGAATTGAAAGGCTAAAAAGACCCTCATGAACTAACTACAGCCCCCCCCCCCCCAACAGTAGCCCTTGATTTAGGGAGCAAGTTGACTCATGAGTTAAAACTGTATGAAGTAAAGGTCATGCTCCGGCTGTAATGGAGTTATCAACAATGCGGGTAGACTGGGAAAATCAGGTTGTGACTTTATAAACCCCAAGACAAGTGGGTTTTGTAGTAACCCATGATGGATTTCAACGAGCAGATTGCATTGGAGCCTAACCAGGATAAGCAATTCAGGAATTAGTGTTATGTAATGAAGCCCAATTTGAAAAAAGGAACGAGGTATAAGGAGCCATAAACCCCTGTCTCACGTGCAGTTAGACCCACGAGTGACCCCGATACAGACGCGTGGTTGTGCACGAATCCCAAGTTGATGTTCAATGTTTGAAAATCCGAGTTCCACGGTTAATGTATTTTGCCATTTACTGCGATGTTCCAAGTTCGTCTCCAAGTTCCTCTCAGCCCGTTTATCTGAGCTGACACCGACTCCTGACGTACACTTGACTGACCACTTCTCGAAGACAAGTGACAACAGTGTTTCTAACGGGCCCTTCGCCCACCAAGTTCCGCGCCGACCCCGACACAAGAACCATCCTACACACGAGGGACTACAACATTTAAGTTACATACATTTACTAAAATTTACATTTTTAGTTACATTTGTAGACACGCAGCCACCAAAGCCCATTTGCCTTCATCAAAAAAAAATCGAAGAATTGTTTTGTTTCTTTTTTGTTTTTTTTTTTTTTTTATATGTTTGATTGTGTTCTCGAAAACCGTCCCCTCCCATATTCTAGCCGTGCCCACTGAGTTTTTCCTCCCAACATTTTGGGTTTTTTTGAGTGAAATTTTGTAGATTGCTCTATAGCCACTCGATGGGCCGAACAGGTCCCTTGTCATAAGGAAATATGAAGCATTCTGCAGATCGGCCGTGCGTGCGCGAACGCATCTGTTCATGCCTGGATAACGGGTCCAGATCGCAGCTTTCCAAGTTCATGTTAGAAAACGAGCGGGTACATTCCTGGTAAACAACTGAGAAGAACCTTTGTAGTGAAGGAAATGGGTATTTGTGTTTGGCTGCATATTTGGCCCAAGTTTATTTTGTTACGAAAATTCCTTGCAAAAAACAGCAGGCCCTCCCGGATCTGTCAGTGTACAGAAACTCAAAACATATTTATAATCAGCTGCCGTTTGACTCGTTTTAAATGAGAAACATTATGATCAAAAAATGCGACCTGGTTTTTATAAGGGAGATACAGTCGTACATTTACCCGCATTGTGTCAAGTTATTTTGGATCCTCAAGAGGTGATCTCAAAGCCGGGGAGTTTTGAAGTGTGTCCACTAAGGGAAACAAAATCATCAATCATCGATCTAACATCAAATTTTCCTTCCACAAAAACACCCACTTAATCGTGATCTCAGGGTTACATTTAAACAAATACCAGAAATCCCAATTTGAGAATCAGTTCTGGCAAGATACGTTTGAAAAAATCGTCATGTTCTTTTTTCACACACTATAAAAAGCCTCCCTTGTTTACAATGACCACTGTGTTTGTTTGCAGTGGTGCTCTTTTTATCTCAAAATGTTGCCAAAAAAGCATTTTTTTTAATTGAACAGATGGATAAAAACTTAGTTTCACATTCACCGTGCTGTGTGTCTTATTTTATGATCCTACTCAGAGTGAATATATATTTGCACTTCCTCTATTTTGTTGTGTTTTAAGACAAAAGGAATATTACATTCATGAGACTCTGTAATGATATTAAAATGAAGACTTTCCACACGTCAATTGGATCTTTACAACAGATAACTCTCTTATTGTGCATTGAAGTAAACAAACAGTGGCAACCAAACGGATAAGTAAAAAGCTTTTCAACACCTATTAGAAAAAGTGGGAGTATACAAAAGATACTAAACGATACTCAAACAGGCAAAAGACAACTAAACATATAGATAATAATCAACATCAAAGGGATAACGGGACTAATCTCTCAGTTCACTGCGCCCCTCTGTCCCTTCATCAAATGGTGACTCTGATCCACTTAGACGCACTCTCCATATACAGATTGTAATGCAGCTCTTGAAGCACTGCAGCTCTGTATAACGGAGTGTTGATGGGGTGTGTCTCTGAAAAATAAGTATGAAGTACAAGTGAAAACATTTTCACAGACCATAAAAAGGTGCAATTAATTTTATGATAATGTCTTATGTCATTTAGGATGACATCATGTGGGTTTTTCTTGCATCTCATTAACATTGCTCATAGATGTGGATTAATTTAATGTCCTTACACAGTTGAGAATCTCAATTTTTTAAAGTTCAATCCAACACAAGATATTTGAATACCTGTCCTGCCTGGTAATGGTGGCTGTGCCAGCTTTGGTAACTGTCCTCCCTGTTGCCTCGCAGAATGCTTTTGAATTAGAGAATAATATATTAGTCCAACTCAATGCATTAAACAAAAATCATTGATTGGCAGACACAACACTGATTTCAGCGTTCATATGTATTTTAATACCTGATCAAAGTAGTGTGAGACGGACGAGGCCTGTACATACATGGGACGAGGCGCCATAGGTAAACGTGCTTCTGTCCTTAGCTGCACAGACAATAACACACATTAAATAAATGTGATTGTATCATGTGAGAAATAAAGAGCTTTAACAAAATGACGAAAGAAGTGAACAGAGTCATGATGTCATATTTACCTTGGTCTCTCGGTATTCCACTGCAAGATTGAACAAAGACAATGAAAATCTCCACTGTTCATCTTAATATTATCGTTCATCACCACTTGACAAAACTCCCAGAGTTTACATCATATAGTCAGTTGATGACATTTCCTCCTTGCGCCCATTTCTCAATAACTCAACACCGTCTCTAACAAGGTCCTTGATCTGAAACATAAGAACCCATGTTAGATATAGACCAAAATGTGCATGGAACATTGTGCAATGGAAATTGAAATGTGCAGAAAACCCTATGTACTACAACACTCATGTTCTCTGTAGCTGTACTTTCTTCAGGACCTCCAGGCGGTGCCAGCCAATGCTGATGTCCCTGCGACCATCTGCCTCCTGGAGTGCTCTTGGCTGATGGATGGTCGTGGCGTAGATGTCCCCTCCAGAGGAATCATCCAACTCCTGCTCAATGCTCTGTTGGTGCTGGAGGAATAAAATTAAAACATTTAGACAGTGTGTCCAGAGTGTTTTATCACTGTAAAACGTTGTCGTATAAGTAACTTTTCCCACTATTTCTGGTCACCACACGCACATATGGCTGGATAAGAAACGCCTACTTTTCCTCTATCCATTTGTTTCTCTCTGTTTAGTCCTGCTGCCAGCAGACCCCGTCATTGTTCCAAGTGCGGTGACTTTTCCGTAGATTGTCCTCTGGTTCGTAACCCATTGCTGTAGTTGTTCATCTGCATTACAGGAGAGTGGTGGGATTAAAAATAATTTCAAGCATAGGATATCTTCCAAGAGATGAAAGGTTGCAGAGAGTACACAGACATGTACCTGAAAGCCATTAAGGCCTGTTAAATTGTTGCCCTGTTTTTAATTGCCTGCCAGCCGCATTTTTAATGTGATATTTGTTGGAGACATGGATTCACAGTTAAAAACTAAGAGCCTTTTTTAAGGTCAAGCATGACATGTTTTAATTGCCTGTCCTCACGCATATTTAATTTCATGGCTTTTTTGGAGACAGGATTCTAACTTCAAACACACAACCTGTGAAAGTTTCTGCAACTGATAACTTTTACAGCTGCAGGGCACAGACCTACTAGAGAAGTTTAATTTTACGGAAAATATAGAACTTTTACATCATTAAAACACTGCAAGTTTTGCAATCATGGATAAATAAAATGTCCACCTGCTGATGCCATGATATATCATAATGTACTCACATGTGCCCAATCAGGATTACTCCATTGCCTTCTTTTCAAACAGAGCACGTTTCTTAACCCTATTACGATAATCCTCTTTGGATTTATCGTACAGTATATCATGTGCCTGATACCACTTCCACCAGGCTGCCTGTTGAAGTGATAGGGTCTCACTTTACTCCATCTTCCCTTGGCTGATGCTGTTTCACAGACAGCAACCTGGGGGTCCAAAGTCTCAACAATTTCTAACTCCCTGTTTCCCCCTCCTCCAGGGATACAGGCAGTGTTGCCTCCTCCTGTGGCACCTCCACTTGAATCTCCAGTTGCCTCTCTTCCTGCCTCATCCTCCTCCTCCTGTATCGTTTTAGTCTTCTTGCAGTTTTTTGGTATGGCTCTGCTCTTCCCTTCCGTTGAACTTTTCTTAGAGCCATCTTCAGCAAGCTTCTTATCACAAATATTCACTAGCATGAGTGAAACGCCCTCGATTGAGCAGGTCACGTGCTGATGTTGACATCACATTGTTTTTACTCACCTTTTTTTTTACTCTGTCCAATGCCGATTTAATTTAACGCACGGGCCCTACGTTTAACAACGAGTTAAAATGTTAAAATTTTATATTGAACATGAAAGATTAAACATCTGTCTGAAATGGCATTTATAGAAATCATTCAGTATTATGACAGATGTTAGTTTTTGACAACAGAAACTCCTACAGTCTTAGCCAGCCTCGCAAAACTATTCGGACAATTCATCGAAATGGCTGCTGAGAAGCAATGCGGCCCTTTAATTAACTCGACTTACAAGATATGCATCAGCTTTTTTATGTTTATAAAAAAAGTAAGAATTATTGACAACGCAAGCATTTTAAGAATGAGTTTTACGTGGGATTCCAATAAGCGTGCAACGATAAGATCTGCATATGTTCAGTGGGATCCACTTGGAAAAGCTTTCGTGATCCAGTAGCCACCGACCATACTCTAGTGACACTCAACACATTGGTGTTTCCCCGTGCAGCTTTTTTACACCAGAATAAAAACAACTGGAGTAACTCAGCGGGACAGGCAGCATCTCTGAGAGAAGGAATGGTGACATTTCGGGTCGAGACCCTTCTTCAGTGTTTGTTTCTTGTGTAGAGCTGCACGGGAACACCAATGTGTTGAGTGTCACTACAATAATGGACGACGGCAGCCTGTCCCGCTGAGTGACTCCAGCATTTTCGTCTATCTTCGGTTTTAAACCAGCATCTGCAGCTGCTTCCTACAGCCTGACACCAGTTGGCCCGAGGATGGTGCCCTATCTATTGTGTATCAGATTAGAAACCCGACGTTTCATACTATATTGTGCGGGAAGGGAACTGCAGATGCTAGTTTTACACGGAAGATATACACAAAAAGCTGGAGTAAAACACAGCGGCTCAGGCAGCATCTCTGGAGAAAAGAAATAGGTGAGGTTTTCGGGTCGGTTCTTCAGACACTATACATATTATCCCTTTCATGTGTGTATGCACCCGAGGCTGGTTCTCATCGGCGATGAAACTGAGCGGTTAACTGCACCCCTTATTTATTTATTTGAGCTGAGCTTGGGTGGTAGTTATAAAACCAAACTTTAGTTCACTATAACCATTGAGTGTAGAATTTGGATTGCGTACAGTTTTGGTCTCCCAATCTGAGGAAAGACATTCTTGCCATAGAGGGCAGTACAGAGAAGATTCACCAGACTGATTCCTGGGATGGCAGGACTTCCATATGAAGAAAGACTGGTATAGACATCGCTTGTACTCACTGGAATTTAGGAGATTGAGGGGGGATCTTATAGAGAATTACAAAATTCTTAAGGGGTTGGACAGGCTAGATGCAGAAGATTGTTTCCCGATGTTTGGGGAACTCCAGAACAAAGGGTCCACAGTTTAGGGATAAGGGGGAAGTCTTTAGGACCGAGATGAGAAGATCTTTTTTCACACAGAGAGTGGTGAGTCTGCGGAATTCGCTGCTACAGAAGGTATTGAGGCCAGTTCATTGCTATATTTAAGAAGGAGTTAGATGTGGCCCTTGTGGCTAAAGGGATCAGGGGGTATGGTGAGAAGGCAGGTACAGGATAACTGAGTTGGATGATCAGCCATGATCATATTTGAACGCGGTGCAGGCTCGAAAGGGCTGAATGGCCTACTCCTCCACTTATTTTCTATGATTCTATGATTCCCCAGGGATGGCGGGATTGTCACACGCTGAGAGAATTGGAGCTGCTGGGTTTGTATACGCTGGGGTTTTTAGAAGGATGAGGGGGATTCTTTAATGAAACATATAAGATTATTAAGGGATTGGACACACTAGAGGCGGGAAACCTGCTCCCGATGTTGGGGGAGTCCAGATCCAGGGGCAACAGTTTAAGAATAAGGGTGAGCCATTTTGAACGGAGATGAGGAAACACTTTTCACACTGTGATTTGCGAGACTGTGGAATTTTCTCTGCCTCAGAGGGTAGTGGAGGGCCGGTTCTCTGGATACTATCGAGAGAACTAGATAGGCTCTGATAGATGGTGGAGTCAGGGGATATGGGGAGAAGGGCAGGAACGGGGTACTGATTTGGGGATGATCAGCCATGATCACATTGAATGGCGGTGCTGGCTCAAAGGACCGAATGGTCCTACTCCTGCTCCTATTGTCTATTTGTCTATTGATTGAATGGCAGAGTAGAGTTTATGGGGCCAAATGGCCTAATTCTATTCTTATTCCACATGAGACCTTATGACCTTTAATATGGCATGTCTCCAGTGACTCTTACAAACTTCTACAGATGCCCTTTTGAAACACAAGATTGGGCACAGGCTGAAACCACTCAGCCCATGACTATAAGAAATTGTAGCAATTTGTAAATGTAGCCAAGTCCATCACATGGCCAGTCATCCACCATTGGATACCACCCCGGTGCACCTCTTACTTCCTCTTCTCTCTGAGAGAAATGTAAGCGGGATAGTTTTTTCTAAACCAGCATGTGGAGGAACCAACAGGCTATTCTAGACTGGGTAATTGAGTAATGAGAAGGGTTAGTTAACAGGTCTGTTGTGCGTGGCCCCTTAGGCAAGAGTGCTCATTAGGTCCATTAGAAATGAGGCCGTGAATTAGAGACTGGCAGGTGATCAAAGGGTTGATATGTGCAATGGAAGGTGTGAAGTACCAAATTTGGCAAAAGAATAAATCAGGGGAGGTGGTGCCCGTGGAGAACGAGGGTAATCAGGGAAGTATAAAAACTAAAGAGAGGCATACAAATTGGCCAAAAAAAGCAGCATACCAGAGGACTGGAAGAAAATTCAAATCCAGCAGAGGAGGACAAAGGGCTTAATTAGGAAAGGGAAAATAGATTACGAAAGGAAACTGGCAGAGAACATCAAAACTGCCTGCAAAGGTTTTTATAGATATGTGAAGAGAAATACTAAGTTAGAACAAATGTTGTCCCTTGCAGTCAAAACAGGTGAATTATCATGGGGAACAAGGACAAGACCAATTGAATAACTACTTTGGTTCTGTCTTCACTAAGGAAGACATAAACAATCTGTTGGAAATAGGCAGTGGACCGGTCAAATAAGATGCGGAACTGAGTGAAATCCAGGTTAGCCGAAAGTGGTGTTGGGTAAATTGAACTTAAGCCGATAAATCCCCAGGGCCAGATGGTCTGCATCCCAGAGTGCTCAAGAAGTCCACGTAAATAGTGGATGCAGTGAAATTTTTTCAAAACTCCTTAGATTCTGGAGTAGTTCCTGAGATGGAGGAGCAATGTAACACCCAAACTTTTTAAAAAAAGGAGGGAGAGAAAGCGCAGACCAGTTAGTCTACATCAAGTGGGGAAACTGCTAGAGTCAGTTATTAAAGATGGATAGCAGCGCATAAAGTGGTGAAATTAACAAAGTCCAGCATGGATTACAAAGGTAAATCAAGTCAGACGAAACTTATAGAATTTTCCGAGGATGTAACTAGTAGAGTGGATAAGGGAGAACCAGGGATGTGTTATATGACTTTCAGAAGGCTTACAAGGTCCCACATAGAGATAGAATTAAACTTAAAGCACACGGTATTGTGTTCATAATGATGTGGTATGGAGAACTGCAGCAGAACAGAAGCAAGGGTGGAATAAAACGGGTCTTTTCAATGGTGACTAGTTACCGCATCAGTGCTGGGACCCCAGCTATTTAATAAAATTATAATTTTTCTGCCTCAAGGCCGGTTCTCTGGATACTATCGAGAGAACTAGATGGGCTCTAAAAGATGGTGGAGTCTATGGGAGAAGGCAGGAACGGGGTACTGATGGGATGATCAGACCATGATCACATTGAATGCGGTGCTGCTCAAAGACCGAATGGCCCACTCCTGCTCCTATTTGTCTATTGATTGAATGCAGAGTAAAGTTTATGGGGGCAATGGCCTAATTCTATTCATACCACATGAGACCTTTAATATGGGCATGTCTCCAGTGACTCTTACAAACTTCTACAGTGCCCTTTTGAAAGCACATTGTTGGTTAAATCACACCTTGTCTTGGAAACCACTCAGCCATGACTATAAGAAATTTAGCATTGTAAATGTAGCTCCATCACATGGGCCAGTCATCCCACCATACTCCAACTTTTTGTTCACAAATTTGTTCCACACGGTTATTTCCTCTTCTCTCTGCTCGCGTCTGGCAGAAAGGTACAGAAGCTGAAAGTGCACACCTGTCTTAGTATCTGCTTTTTCCTCTCTGTTATCAGCTTGTTAACGGTTCTTCCATAAGCTAGGGTACTGTTCGATTCACATCTAACCCATTGAGGAGATTGGACTTTGTCTGATGAGCGGAAATGTGCTGCAAACACATATATTCTGTACTCTGTATCTCCCCCTTTGCTTTATCTATTGTACAGCTCGAACTGACTGTATCTATCTATGGTATATCTGATCCGTATAAAATAGCATGAAAAACAAAGCTTTTCAGAGTACTTGTGACAATAAAAAACGTAAACCTAAATATAGATATCACCCTTGCCATTTCCTTACATCCTCCCAGCAAATTAACAAGCACCCCTACCCACCCCCCACCCCCCACCCCTCACAACACCAGCCCCATGCCCCCCGCCACACCCTCACCATCAAAAACCCTCCCAATAAACCATATGTCCTTTCTTTTGACTCCATGCCTTTCCTACCTCCCAACCCACTTCTGCCAGACTTCACTATTTCCCTGACCTCCCCCTCTCTTATATTGAGCGGACAGTCCTCTGCCGGGGTATCACCTTTGTACTCCTGTCCCCTGCACCGCAACATGGTCTGGGCCCATCATGATGTTGAGACCCTTCTGTCACCTATGTGTTTGGAAAAGAGTTCTCTCACTCACCCTTCCACACAGACATCCCCTGTGGGCCTTTCACATTCTCTTGATCTTCTAATTTCCAATTGCCGTCACCACATCAGCCACCTGGACCCCACCTGGAGGGTCTCGACCCGAAACGTCGCCTATCTCCTTCGCTCCTTAGATGCTGCTGCACCCGCTGAGTTTGGATGTCTCCAGCTTTTTGTTCTACAAATGCACACCGTAACCTTCCATCACTTGGTTTCCCAACACCTAATATTTGTTGAGGCAGCCTGGCGAAAACCGGCCTTTCAGTTTTTTAAACAAAACACAGCGTTAGAATATAATCCAACGATCAATTTCAAAAGAGTGTCTCCGGAAACGCGGGTTCTGAACTTAAACAAGAATAACTTTTGAAGGTATGAGCCAAATTGGCATCTGAGTATTGTGTACAGTAATTTGAGGAAGGGGACATCCCAGTTGTGATAAGGCAGTGCAGCGGGAGGTTTTCACGAGGATTGATCCCTGGAAAGGGATGACAGGACTGGCAGAGAACATCATGACCAATGCAAAAAGTTTTTATAGAAAAGATAGAACAAACTAGGCTTCACTTTGGTTCTGTCTTCACTAAGGATTTAAATAGACAGATGAGGGGCCCAACGTCAACATTTCCCTGACCTCTCTACAGAGCGAACCCTCTGCCGGGGTATATAGAATTATAAATGGACTGGACAAGCTAGATGCAGGAAAAATGTTCCCAATGTTGGGCGAGTCCAGAACCAGGAGCCACAGTCTTAGAATAAAGGTGAGGTCATTTAAGACTGAGCTGAGAAAAAACCTTTTTTATCCAGAGAGTTGTGAATTTATGGAATTCCCTGCCACAGAGGCAGTGGAGACCAAATCACTAGATGGATTTAAGAGAGAGTTGGATAGAGCTCTAGGGGCTAATGGAGTCAAGGGATATGGGGAGAAGGCAGGCACAGGGTTATTGATAGCGGACAATCAGCCATGATCACAATGAATGGCGGTGCTGGCTCGAAGGGCCGAATGGCCTCCTCCTGCACCCTATTTTTCTATGTTTTCTATGTCTATGTTTCTATCCCTATGAATGGGACCTGAAGAGTATGCATCTTTAAGATCGATGCATGCCATAAAGATGCTAAGGAAATCAATTGTTAGACAGTAACAAAGTTCCATATACTGAAAAGTCAATGTTGCACATGCGAGTTAAATCAATTATGAACCTACATCCTCCATCTTTCACAATGAACAGGCCACGCCTGCCATAATTCCGTGCCTGCCTTGAACGACAACTCTGGCCAGATTCCCGAGCCTGTCTCGGAAGGCAATCCTGGCCGTAATACTGAGCCTGCCTCGAAAGACAACCCTGGCCCCAGTTCCAAGCCATTGCTTGGTACCCTGTATACTGTGTGCAATAATATCCCAATCACATGTTGTCATTTTAGTATATAACTGATCTGAATCTCATGTTTTAACTTCGGAGTCATGTGAGTGATTCCATGAAGAACCCCACCAGTCCACATGCGTGTCATTACGTCTTTTCGCAATGGCTCAGCAACTGACGGCAGGCGCAATGGACCTGCCAGCAGTAAGTTTAAACATACAGGTAAGTTTGTATTTCTTGCCAGGTTCTGTTTTTTTCTTGCAGGAACCTCTTCTTATATAGGTTTCCTGCTGGATATTGTCGCGAAGTCCGGCAAGCTGCAGGGAAACCGGCTTGGGCTGTGGGGGGATTCCGGGCCAGAACCGCGGAATCGCGGGAGCCGGCGGCCGTCGGGTTCGCGACTCCAGTCACTGACAATGCGGTCAGCGGCTTCCAGACCGCTGGTTCCCGTGGAGGGGTAAAGGCCAGGAGTAATGGCCGTATTGCTACTGCTGACAATGCAGTTTCCAGACGTGGTTCCCGTGGGAGGGTTTAAATCCAGGAGGAAGTCGGTATCACCACAGAGTCACTGACAGTATGGTCAGTGGCTCCCACAAATGCTGTGGTCCCCCAGGACATGGGGTATAACCAACAATAAAGCGGTCAGGCCTATGGGAACGAGTCAGACCGGGAGGGTTCCTCCTCCTGTGATGATTAACATATTTGGGCTAAAACTGGTGGAGCTCCTAATGGAGAGGATGTTCCACCAAGACACACTCCAACAGGAGGAGTTGTGTCATGCACCCGGACTCTTAGAGAGCCCACGCCAGCAGCGCCTATTCAGGGCTGCTTAATTGGACGGTTGTCCAGGATGGAGCTCCTAATGGAGAGGATGTTCCACCAAGACACAATCCAACAGGAGAGTAGCGTCAGCGCCCGGCCTCTTTTGAGAGCCTGCGCCAGCGGCACCTGTCTCAGGTTTGCTTAATGTCATTCCCATCTTGGAGGAGGAGAGCCTTCATGTGGGGCAGAAATATTCTGCCACCGAGTAAATGTTCCATTCTGGTATAGGTCTGTTGGAGATGCCATATCAGCGCAGGTACCTTCAGGGCCTGAGCCAGCACCTGTTCAGGGCTGCCTATGAATCTCCAACCTTTATGGAGTGGAGTGTGAATTGGCAGTAGGTAACTGACTTCAAATTCTAAAGTATGTCCGTGAACAACTGGAGCACATGCGTATGGCTTCAAGGCAATCCTCGCAGATGAAAGGTGTTGCCTGCAGAAGAGTTTGGTTACCAGCCGTTGGCAGAATACCTAGAAGGGGTCAGACTTCCCCTACACGCTACAACGTGCCGGCAGTGAACAGAGCGATATAGCCGCCAAATCTTCTATTCAGGTAAAACCTATTCAACAGTCAAAACCTGGACGAGGAAGCAAAAGCTGTCGGACCAATCAACCATATAACCATATAACAATTACAGCACGGAAACAGGCCCTCTCGGCCCTTCCAGTCCGTGCCGACCATTTGTTTTCCCCTAGTCCCATCTACCTGCACTCAGACCATACCCCTCCATTCCCTTCACGTCCATATACCTATCCACTTTACTTTTAATGGTACCAACAACGAGCAAAGCTTCATCGGTTCGGCGACAACACACTCCATGCCTCCATTGGCAGTAAGCGGTTCACTGAAGCTAATGGCAGCGTGAAAACTGGGAAGAGGTTCCACGCACCTTACCAGTCCTACTCTATAAGTAGGTAGGTCTGGCACTTTCCGAAACATGGGGTAAGTGGACCACTTACAGGTTGGTAATTTTACACTTGTTGTGTACAACACGCGTATGGTTAAGGCATTAATCACCTACCATGTAAAACTGCACAATACTAACATTCCAAGCAGGTTTGGAATTAGGGCAGCATTATCTTTTAAGGCAGGCTCAGTATTATTGGCCAGGATCGCTTCGAGACAGGATCGAAATATGGCCTGAGTTGTCTTTCACGGCAGGCTTAGAATTATGGCCAGAGTTTGCCTTCCAGAGGCAGGTTCGGAATTATGAGGTAGGCTTCATTATTATGGCCAGGATTGTCTTCCAAGACAGGCTCGGAAACCTGAGTTGTCATTCCAAGCCGGCATGGAATGATGGCAGACATGGCCGTTCATTGATAAGATGGAGAAGGTCATGTAACTCGTAATGTGCAGTATAAACTTTTCCGAATAGGAAACTTCGTTACTGACTAAACAACTGATTTCATAAAGAGCTCAAAGAACATTCTATTCAGTTCCCATTTACAGGGATCACCGGGAAACATTTGAAATTATCAGGAGAATGATAACAGTAATGATAATTTTGCTAATGATGAGACAATGATAACAGTAATGATAACAGTAAAACATTGCAAGATGGGCTAAATTATTTACACAGGTATTCACCAAATTACTAAAATCAGTGCTTCAGCTACTCAGAGTTCAAACTTGTTATGTCTAGTCTGGATGATATTCTAACACTCTATTTTGCAAAAATCAATTCTTCAGCCTCAAACTATAGTTGAGAAATTGGATCCCTCATCCATCCAGTTAAAATTAAATAGTTACCAATAGACTTGTTCGTCATTGGGATTTACCTGCAACTATTAATTAGCCTATGACTCTGCCTTGAGGCAAGAAATTGGAGTTAATAGGATAATAATGTAGCCTTCTATTCATCAAGAGTAATTGGCAATATAGTAGATGTTATTCAGCTGTGAAAGTAGCAACCTCTCAAGTGTCGTCTAGGTCATTGTTAACAGGCCTATTACTGGCTGAAGCTAATAAAGTCATAATGATGGACGAACACTATTCAGCATTGCTCTACTAGTTTGGTCAGTTAAAATTCAGGTATATTACAAACTGATGCTAAGTCCTCTAAGGTGGAAAATTGCGAATGTCATCTCAAGTTCGGAGGTGGAGGAGATTTGTATCAGTTGCCAATTCTTCAGTCATTGCTATCAACTAAGCTATGGACCCCTAGGTGCATGATATGGGTAAAGGTTTATGGGGCATATACAGTGGCTTGTACATGCAGATTTCCTTTTTGTAGAACAATAGGCTTTTAATCCATAAAATGCCCCCAATAACTCCAAAAATTAATACCATATGTTTGGAGAAACAATTCCTCTTGGACAGTCCAACCTGCACCCACAGCTGGTAAATGTATCTGTCGCCCCCCCATCCGAGAGCACTTGCATCTGTTTGTAAAAATACTTCAGGCTGCTGTATTAAAATGTTTTTAGTAGCATGTGGAACATTTTCCAATCCGCCATTGCAATTCCAATAAAGCTTCTATTTGTTAATTGCATAGGCCTGTCAAAATGGCCTGCTCGCTTTTTTTTAAAGCTCGTGTTTTGTCCCTTTGAAGGTTTTGGTAATGTAATGGACCAAAATTCCACTGCAGGAAATGCTTACAAGTATTAATTTCGCTTCTGATGGCTGGGATAAAGGTTTTGCACCCCAACATACCGCTTGAAATATCAAACCATCTTGAAACTGATTTTACAGCTGATTCATGGATGAACTAATTTTTTTCAAATAAAGTTTTAGTTGCTGAAACTGATTATTGATTCCTGATAATTAAAATGTCATCCAGATAAGCCATAATGAGTGCTTTTGTTCTCTTAATTGTGCTAAAGCTGGTTCAATAGTTTTGTGAAGAGCCTGGGAGCTGAACTTAAGCCATTAGGTAATGCTTTAAATTGCCACAGCTGTCCCCAGCCAATTAACATTTTAAGTAACCTTCGAAAAAAAATCGATGTATTGGTACTGAATAGTACGCATCCTTAATCAATTGTAGCCATATAACAACCTGCTTGATATCAAATGTCTTGCAGTGTTGAACGTTTCCATCTTGAAATGTTTATACTGGACAAATGTATTAAAGTTTGTAAGGTCCAGAAATAATTCTACAACCACCATCTTTTTTATTTCTTGGAAAGATATTTGACACAAATTGGTGTTGATGCTCAACATTTTTTCAATAACACCTTTTTTAAACAATTTGTCCAATTTCCACATTAATTTCTGCTTCCTCAATAGCAGAGAACATGAAACCATAAGTAGGTTTATTTGTGTACCCGGAGAATCAACACCTTCTTTAAATGTTATTGTAGCTCCTGAAACTGTTTGTAAAATAAACCGGTCAGAGTGATGGAAAGCCATTCATCATAAAAACATTTGTAATCTCCCACCAACTGGAGATTCGTCCACAAGTTTCTTTAAGAACAGAATAAAGTTTTTGTACCTCTCCATATGAACGTGGTGGTCTCCTTCTCACCCGTATACGGGTGAACATTAGGCTGTGTTGGATGGTAATATTTTCTTACCATATTCCTGCCTCTGTTTGTTCCAAAATCAGATCCCCTCCTTGATGTATAGTACCTTTTTTTGTCCAAAAACGAAAGGTCTCATGTAGCTAATAGATTTAGCCTCTTCATCCATCTCTCTTATTTGTTTAGGCAGGTTTTCTCCGAATAGATAACCAGGACATTGAACACCACTTGATTGACACAGACCTGCAAATCTAGGATGAAATATGGGCCGAATCGCAATTTTCCTCATTCAAATTGATTTCATAAAAGGAATTGCACAATAAGCCCAATGTATCTCTTTGGATTTGATCATTTCTGACCCTTCCATTTCCTTTCCAAAAGCAGTAATGGGCAGCTGAAATCAGTTTGAGGATTCTTTGAAACCTGTATTTCTTGTCCTCTCATGACTGATGTCATAGGTGTCCATATAGACGGATTAACCGTAGGTACCTTCAATGAGGTGCAATTTTCCGGTGTTTTATATAATTCTGCTGTTTCGGCCATACAGAATCTTGAATTTGGTGAGATACCATATAATTAATACTGGCAGCTAAGGTTTTTCTTCCATAGCCTCACCACTTCCTTCAGGTATAGCAAAATCTCTTGCCATATCATTGCATTGCATGTGACTGGACAGGATGATTATAATATCTGCATGCAAAATAACATTTATGTTTATTGACTTTGTCAAGCAAAGTAGGCTAGGGGCATCAGGTCTCAAACTAGATTGTTGGCATATCCCATGGACCTTCGGTTGTGTGTGGTCACACAACCTAAACCAGTATGTTAAGGTCACTAAGAGACTTAGGGACACTGAACTGAAAATATTTGTTAGTTACATTAGGCCTCATAAGAAGGTATCACTACAGTCCATCTCCAGGTGATTAAAATGGGTTCTGGCTTATACAGGAGTACACACTGACATTTCAAGTCTCACTCCACCCGAGGCTGCAACATTAGCAGCAGTGTTATGGATGTTTTGTGGGACCATATCCTAGCATCGGCAGGATGCTCAAACGAATGATCTTTCCAAAACATTTAGAACTAACCCATTACCAGACCGGGGGTATTTGCCAACTCTATTTAAGTTCTGTTATCGTTTCCTCCCTGTTGAGATGGGATGTCTAGGATGTCAGGACTTCATATGAGGAAAGACTGGAATAGAACTTGGCTGATACTCGCTAGAATTTAGAAGACTGAGGGGGGATCTTATAGAAACTTACAAAATTTTGTCTTAAGGGCTTGGATAGGCTAGATGCAGGAAGATTGTTCCAGATGTTGGGGAGGTCCAGAACAAGGGGGTCACCAGTCTAAGGATAAGGGGAATTCCTTTAGGACCGAGATGAGGAAAACATTTTTTCACACAGAGAGTGGTGAGTCTCTGGAATTATCTGCCACAGAAGGTAGTTGATGGCCAGTTCATTGGCTATATTTAAGAGGGAGTTAGATGTGGCCCTTGTGGCTAAAGGGATCAGGGGGTATGGAGAGAAGGCAGGTACAGGATACTGAGTTGGATGATCAGCCATGATCATATGGAATGGCGGTGCAGGCTTGAAGGGCCGAATGGCCTACTCCTGCACCTATTTTCTATGATTCTATGTTTCTATGTTACTATTGTCATATTGTTCATTAAAAGCAACAACATGTCTATATCTATGTCATGTCTGAATGCATTATTAATGTTCACTCATCATTGGTCAACTGATGCAGTGTGTGACGCATGGACTCGTTCTGCGGCATGAAATCACAGAGCTTTGATATCTTCACGTAGTCACTCACGTGACTCCGAAGTAAAATAGTAAGATTAAACGTGAACTTACCAGTTTGAAGTTTGATCTTTATTTTATGAGGAGTTGCGTTGAGGGATTACGTGCCCTCCACTCCCAACCCTCTATCATAAAGGTCAGCTGGTATTTAGTTCCCTAATCTTACTATGCTCAGTTCAACAACTGTTATCTGTGATTTCACACCGCCGCTTTGAAGATTGTCGCGCATGCGGGCTGGCGGGGTCTTCATGTAATCCATCAACGTAATTCCTCATAAAATAAAGATCACACTTCAAACCGGTAAGTTCTCATTTAATCTTACTATTAAAGTATAACTGCATGCTATCTGAGATTCTTATCCAAGATGTATCTCCATCTTATATGTAACGATACTTACTGAACTGTATACAAAAATGAATTTCAATGTACCTCTTTAGATGTAACAAAAAAAGTGCCATTGAACCATTGATTCTAGTTCGAATAAAGGAAACCTGGATCAGGTAAAGCAACTCAGAGGCCAGAAATACAGTATGTGTAGGTTTAGATTTAGGTTTATTATTGTCACATGTACTAATGCACAGTGAGAATCTTTTGTTTGCATTCTTTCCAATCTTATCAGATGATACCATTTATGGATGCAATGAAGCCAAATAAAGTGCCACAGTTAGAGTCAATAGATAACAACTGGACCCGAGACTCCAGGCAGCTAGTCTTTCAGTTCTATCCCCCCTCATGCATTTATAGAATATTATTTTAATGTTTAAACTGTGTAACTCTTTCTGAGGGATACTTCAACAAAAGGCACAATAGGAGAAGTAAGGAACTGCAGATGCTGGTTTAAAAAAAAAGAGACGCAAGGTGCTTGAGTAACTCAGCCTGTCAGGTAGCAAGTCTGGAGAACGTGGATAGCTGATGCTTCAGGTGCAGACACTTCTTCAGAGAGATACATTGAGACACATTTAGTGTGGACAGGAGAGGGACGGTGTGAGTGGTCACTAATACAAGCGCATAGCAGGTAGAATATAGCGAACAGTTTCCTTTGTGTTTCCAGTTCATTGACCTTGTGTTTCCATCTCAGTGCTTGTACACCAAGTGTATTGCGCCACAGCCTGTTGTTCATTTGCTAATTGATGTTCAGAGGGTGCCAAAGGAGTAATGTGTTTATTTTGAGCCCAGTAACTAAGATCATAAGATCATTAGTAATAAGAGTAGAATTAGGCCATTTGACCCATCAAGTCTATGTCATTTACCTCTACCTCCGTTACATCGATGACTGCTTTGGTGTCACCTCCTGCACCCACACACAACTGACTGACTTCATTCATTTCACCACCAACTTCCATCCGGCACTCAAATACACTTGGACCGTTTCCGACATTTCCCTACCATTCCTTGACCTCACCATCTCTATTGCAGGTGATACGCTCTTGACCGACATCCACTACAAACCAACTGACTCCCACAGCTACCTGGACTACTCTTCCTCCCACCCTGCTTCCTGTAAGGACTCCATCCCCTATTCCCAATTCCTCCGTCTACGCCGCATCTGCTCCCAGGATGAGGTGTTCCACACCAGGTCATCACAAATGGCCTCATTCTTCAGAGAACGGGGATTCCCCTCCCCCACTATTGATGAGGCTCGCACCAGGGTCTCCTCCATACCCCGCAACACTGCCCTCTCTCCCCATTCCCCCACTCGCAAACAGGGCAGAGTCCCCCTGGTCCTCACCTTTCACCCCACCAGCCGGCAAATACAACACATAGTCCTCCGCCAGTTTCGCCACCTCCAACGTGACCCCTCCACCCGCCACATCTTCCCATCTCCCCCCCTGTCTGCCTTCCGCAAAGACCGCTCCCTCCGCAACTCCCTTGTCAATTCTTCCCTCCCCTCCCGCTCTACCCCTTCCCCGGGCACTTTCCCTTGCAACCGCAAGAAATGCAACACTTGTCCCTTCACCTCCCCCCTCCACTCCTTTCAGGGACCCAAGCAGTCCTTCCAGGTCCGACAGAGGTTCACCTGCACCTCCTCCAATCTCATCTACTGCAGCTGCTGCTCCAGATGCCAGATGATCTATATCGGTGAGACCAAGCGAAGGCTTGGCGATCGTTTCGCCGAACACCTCCGCTCGGTCCGCAAAAAACCAACCCGACCTCCCCGTGGCTCAGCACTTCAACTCCCCCTCCCATTCCGCAATCCGACCTCTCGGTCATGGGCCTCCTCCATGGCCAGAGTGAGCAACACCGTAAGTTGGAGGAACAGCACCTCATATTCCGCTTGGGGAGTCTGCATCCTTTGGGCTTGAACATTGAATTTTCTCAATTCTGTTAACCCTTGCTGTCTCCTCCCCTTCCCACCTCTCCCTCAGCCCTCGGGCCCTGGCATTCCCTCTATCTCTATCTCCCTCCCCCACCCTAGTCGCACTAGCTTCTCATTTTCACACCACAAACAGCTTACAATGGCTTGTTCCCTTTATCATCGATACTTTTTTGCGTATCTTTCATTCGTTGTTCCTTATCTCTCCACATCACCGTCTATATCTCTCGTTTCCCTGATCCCTGACCAGTCTGAAGAAGGGTCTCGACCCGAAACGTCGCCTATCTCCTTCGCTGCACCCGCTGAGTTTCTCCAGCTTTTTGTGTAACCATATGTCATTCAATCATGGCTGATCTACCTCTCCCTCTTAAACCCATTTTCCTGCCTTCTCCCATTAACCTCTGACATGCGTACTAATCATTAATCTATCTATACCTCAAATATATCAACTGACTTTACCTCACACTTCTTTGGCAAAGAATTCCTCAGAGTCATCACCCTCTGACCAAAGAAAGTCTTCTCCATCTCTTTCCTGAAAGAAACATACCACACAATTACACCTTACACCAAGCTGGGACCACACTACACAGTAACACTTTACACCACTGTGCCCACCTCACACAACTCTATCATACATTTTTTTGGCCCCCATTGTCTCATCGTTACCATATATGTCCAGTCCCTTTACACTTCTATCCCCAACATGAAAGGTTTCAAGTTCCTCCAGTTCTTCTTTGAACAGTCCTAAATTATGGACAAGGAACAATGAATGAAAGATACGCATGGAAACTATGAGATTCAAAGAGGAGGAAGTACTGACACTTTTGAAACATATAAAGGTGGATAAGTCTCCAGGTCCTGAGAGGATATTCCCTAGGACATTGAGGGAAGTTAGTGTAGAAATAGCAGGAGCTATGACAGAAATATTTCAAATGTCATTAGAAACGGGAATAGTGCCTGAGGATTGGCGTACTACGCATGTTGTTCCATTGTTTAAAAAGGGTTCAAAGAATAAACCTAGCAATTATAGACCTATTAGTTTGACGTCAGTGGTGGGCAAATTAATGGAAAGGATACTTAGAGATAATATATATAAGCATCTGGATAAACAGGGTCTGATCAGGAACAGTCAACATGGATTTGTGCCTGGAAGGTCATGTTTGACAAACCTTCTTGAATTTTTTGAAGCGGTAACTAGGGAAATTGATGAGGGTAAAGCAGTGGATGTTGTCTATATGGATTTCAGTAAGGCCTTTGACAAGGTTCCCCATGGAAGGTTGGTTCAGAAGGTTCAATCTTTGGGTGTTAATGGCGGAGTAGCAAGATGGATTCAACAGTGGCTGAATGGGAGATGTCAGAGAGTAATGGTGGATGGCTGTTTGTCAGGTTGGAAGCCGGTGACCAGTGGGGTGCCTCAGGGATCTGTGTTGGGTCCACTGTTGTTTGTCATGTACATCAATGATCTGGATGATGGGGTGGAAAATTGGATAAGTAAGTATGCAGATGATACTAAGATAGGTGGTATTGTGGATAATGAAGTAGATTCTCAAAGTCTACAGAGAGATTTGGGCCATTTGGAAAAGTGGGCTGAAAGATGGCAGATGGAGTTTAATGCTGATAAGTGTGAAGTGCTACATCTTGGCAGGACAAATCAAAATAGGACGTACATGGTAAATGGTAGGGAATTGAGGAATGCTGTGGAACAGAGGATCTAGGAATAACTGTGCATAGTTCCCTGAAGGTGGAATCGCATGTAGATAGGGTGGTAAAGAAAGCCTTTGGTGTGCTGGCCTTTATAAATCAGAGCATTGAATATAGGAGTAGGGAAGTAATGTTAAAATTGTACAAAGCATTGGTAAGACCAATTCTGGAGTATGGTGTACAATTTTGGTCGCCTAGTTATAGGAAGGATGTCAACAAAATAGAGAGAGTACAGAGGAGATTTACTAGAATGTTGCCAGGGTTCCAGCAACTATGTTACAGAGAAAGGTTGAACAAGTTAGGTCTTTATTCTTTGGAGCGCAGAAGGTTAAGGGGGGACTTGATTGAGGTCTTTAAAATGATGAAAGGGATAGACAGAGTTGACGTGGATAAGCTTTTCCCATTGAGGGTAGGGAAGATTCAAACAAGAGGGCATGACATGAGAATTAAGGGACAGAAGTTTAGGGGTAACGTGAGGGGGAACTTCTTTACTCAGAGGGTGGTGGCTGTGTGGAATGAGCTTCCAGCAGAGGTGGTGGAGGCAGGATCGATTTTAACATTTAAAAGTAAAGTGGATAGGTATATGGACGTGAAGGGAATGGAGGGGTATGGTCTGAGTGCAGGTAGATGGGACTAGGGGAAAACAAATGGTCGGCATGGACTGGAAGGGCCGAGAGGGCCTGTCTCCGTGCTGTAATTGTTATATGGTTATATATGTTATATGGTTATATATGGTTATTTTCCCTCTACTAACACTCTCTTCCACCCGGCAGAACCTGTCTTCATCCTCAAGAATTTCACTTTTGTCTCCACTCACTTCCTGCAAGTTACAGATACAGTCATGGACATTCGCATGGGCCCCAGCTATGGCTGCCCTTTTGTTGGTTAAATCGAAAACTCCTTGTTCCAAACGTACACTGGCATCATCCCCAAATCTTTCTCTGTCGCATTGACAACTGCATCTTGGATGCCCCCTGCACCCTTGTAGAACTTTTGAATGCATCAACTTTACCATTAACTTCCACCTTGTCCTCAAATTCACTTGGACTATCTCAGACAGCTCTCTCCCCTTTCTTGATCTCTGCCTCCATCACAGAGGAGTATCCCCTCGATCACTTAGTTCTGTGCATAGCCCTTCTTCCACGGACGGAACAAGGGTAAAGTACACTAGGACCTTAGGTTTCATCCCACCATCTTCTGCAGGCACATATTATTCTCTGTCATTACTGCCACCTTCAACATGATCCCACCCCCACCCCATTCAGCCTTCCACAGAGACCGCTCCCAGCTCACGCATCATTGGTTCACGCATCCCATCCTATCTGAAATTCCCCTTCACAAGGTGCCTTCCCCTGCAACTGCAGGAATTGTAACACCGTTTCCTATTCTTTCTCCCTTACATTTGTCACAGGAAAGGGGAGAAAATGCAGAATGGAAACAAATTAATACCGCCTTTAAGTTAGCTACCGTTCAACAGCAAAATAAATGAAAGAGAAAGGAGTGGTTGATGATCTAAGTAACAGTGTGCACTATGTTATCAGATGACGAGAGCCCTGATCATTGGGAGGGAGATATGTGGGACACAAGCGGCTCAGATATTGAATGGAGAGATGGAAAGGACAATGGGTCACTACTGGAGGATATTGACTAGACAAAGAAGTGGAGAAAACACAACAACTTTTGCAATAGCTTACGGTTTCATTTTGAGGTATTTTATGGTTCAAAACTTAAAAAGACAAAGCTTATCTGAGTTAAAGATAGAAAGCTGGATTCGTACTTCAGTCTCACATTCAAATGAAACGTCGCAATAGGTTTGTGGTAATTTTGACCCAACTGATGAGACCCACAATGAGGCGTTGGTGTTATATAGAATGGTCCGAGTCTGGGAGCAGGAAGTGCAGGAGTCAAGTTTTAAATTAGGGAGGGCTCCTGGAGCAGCTGGAAACTTTCCTCTGCAGGGAAATAGACAGTAGGGGAACTGAAGGTCAGGGTATAGAACAACAGGGAGAGCTTGGAATGGAAACGTCACAGCCCAAGTGTTCACCTTCACTCTATCATGAAGACAGATGTTGGGGACTATCGTCCCAGTACAGTACCCAGATCCACTCTATTAATGTGGTCCTCATGCCCAAAGCTATACGACAAACAGGTTTTATAATCCGAGTCCTTTAACAAATCAGAGTTTGGAATGCAAATCATTTTCATTTATTTGCATTGGTACTGAAGGATGAAGAATGCTAAACAAGCAGGAGTCCCCGATGGGCAGAAGGCCGTGAATCTTGTTGCTACCACCACCGCTAGTTTCAGTGAAGACCCCTTGAGAAGAAGGGCATGAGACTTGTGACTTATTTAATCTTTTTCTAATCTTTTCACTGTATTTCACAATACGTCATTAAAATTAGTTTTGTGGTAACCTTGAGGTGTTCTTTCTCCATCATGATCTGAATCCTCGAGACCTGCTTATATTACTACAGAGGAATTACCAGACTAGAGTCAAAGAAAATTGTAAATTTTCACCATGATAGGCTGGACCCTGCTTTTTCTTTCACAGGCCGGTTCCCAACTTACAGAAGGTTGATATGACAATTCCTCCTCCAGTCCATTAAATTACATACACTTTGCATACAAACCAATGCTGGAAATGAAGCAATATTTAGGAAAAATCCAGAGAGTTGAAGTAACTCGGTCTGTTGTTGACAGGACACCATTTGACTCGCATCCATTTGGCACAAGGCAGGCGTGTGAAGGAATGCTTTCCATGTGCCCGGATGTGGGCAACACCCAAGAAGCTCAACACCACCCAGAGCAGCCGGCTTGACTGTAACCCCATGCACAACCCTACAAATTCATTCCTCCATTACTGGTGTTTGCATCACCTACCAAACTATTCCCCGCATTATACCTTGTCACTGCTTTTCCTCCTCTGCACCAAGCAAAACAAACCTAACCTATCCACTCTATCTCTATAACTGAAATGATCCAATCCAGGCAACATCCTAGTGTACCTCTGATATACACACTCAGTGGCAATGACAACATTTACTACATGTGGTTCTTAGTTTGTTTAGAGATACAAGGTGGAAACAGGCCCGACGGCCCACCAGGTCCACGATGACCAGCGATCCCCACACATTAACACTACACCCACTATGGACAATTTTTACATTTCCCAAGCCAATTAACCTACCAACCTGTACGTCTTTGGAGTGTTGGGGGGGGGGGGGGGGGGAACGAAGATCTCGGTGAAAACCCACGCAGGTCACGGGGAGAACATACAAACTTCGTACAAACAGCACCCGTAGTCGTGATCGAACCCGGGTCTCCGGCGCTGCATTCACTGTGCGGCAGCAACACTACCGCTGCGCCACCGTGAACGCCCATTTCTGGCTTTGCCCATTTCTATGCCTTGGTCTCAACGTGGATCAAAGAGCTGAATTCCTGAAGTGGGGTGAGAGCCTGTCATTTGCGTCAGGCTGTATTTGATTGACTGTGGCAGTGGCTGGAGTCATCATTTGTACAACGAAGGATGGTTTGGTCATTGACTGATGAACAACCCAGACCCAGGACGTCACTGACAGAGTTCCCCAGGGCAGTGTCTGGGACACAACTATCTCCAATACCTTCATCAGTCAATTTCCTCCCATCATAGAAACATAGAAAATAGGTGCAGGAGTAGGCCATTCGGCCCTTCGAGCCTACACCGCCATTCAATATGATCATGGCTGATCATCCAACTCAGTTATAACCTTCTCTCCATACCCCCTGATCCCTTTAGCCACAAGGGCCACATCTAACTCCCTCTTAAATATAGCCAATGAACTGGCCTCAACTACCTTCTGTGGCAGAGAATTCCAGAGACTCACCACTCTCGTAAGGCCAGAAGTGGGAAGTCCACTGATGATTGTACAATGAACAGTTCCATTCACAACTCCTCAACAAATAAAGCAGCTCCTGTCTGCATGAAGCAAGAGCTGGTGGAGGATTTATCTTTAATGCTATTATTTTACCCCCTTCTGAATCTAGAGCCCTTTCTTGTGTGATACATTCTGAGCCTTGTCTTTCATTGCTTAGAGTGATACAGAATTTCACACATTAGCCAACCTCTGAAGGAAGAAATATTTCTACCGCACATTACTCATCTCACCCACTCAGACTATGGTTAACAACACAATTTCTGTTCATACTTCCAAAATGAAATGTACCTGGACAACTTTTCCCCATCTCAGATTCAGTTCCACCATCCCTGGAATCAGTGTGGTGAACCTTTGCTGAGACCCTGCTGTGGCATGTATATCCGTTCCAAGATAAGGAGACTACACTGACAGTGAGTTGTGGACCCACACACCCAGTGCGGGTTCAGACAGGAGGTTCCATTGAAATAATGAGAAGAGTGTGGGCATCCACAAGGTGGTGCCCACACTCCGGCACCACCTTGTGGATGTCATTTCCCTACTCCTCAACATCCTCCCACTTACTGGACATTCCCTTGCCTTCTTACAGCACCTCATACACGTCGCCTCACACATCTCTGGACAAATTACATTTGTCCTTCTCCTCACCATTGATCCGTTCCTGTGATCGAAAGCCTTTCTCCTCAATATCAGCTACATGGGCATTATTTATAACATTTGTAAATATCAACATCTGAATTACAAAAAGACAATGGATGTAGTCTTGTACCCCATGGAACCTCACTGGTAATAGACAATCTACTTATCGTATTTCAAGTAATTCTTACCTACATCTATGTTACTTTTAATGCTATCGCAGGTGCAATATCAGGCAGCTGAAGGTCTCGTGGCACCATTCTAAAGATATGTGCAGGAGCATTGCAAATGTCATGTCTAAACCAAGTGCTGGGATGTTGGTTGGAGAAGGTTATTTGCTGGAAAAGAGACACCTTGCAAGTGGGAGGCATTAAAAAGCAATTCATAAAGGTTTCAAGGCCTGAAAGTTCTTGTTGGAGTGAAGAGCTAGGCTGGTGGGAGGCAGGAACACTGGGTAAAAGGAGATATTGAGGCAATAGACAATAGGTACAGGAATAGGCCGTTCGAGCCTGCACCACATTCACTGTGATCATGGCTGATCATCCACACTCAGTACCCCGTTCCTGCATTTTTCCTATAGCCTTTGGATCCACTATTTTTAAGAGCTCTATCCAACTCTCTCTTGAAAGCTTACGGAGAATTGGCCTCCACTGCCTTGTGAGGCAGAGAATTCCACTGATTCACAACCCTCTGTGTGAAAAAGTTTTTTTTCATCTCCGTTCTAAATGGTTTATTCCTTATTTTTAAACTATGGCCTCTGGTTCTGGACACCCTCAACAACGGGAACATTTTTTCTGCATCTAGCTTGTCCAAACCTTTAATAATCATATATGTTTCAACACGATCCCCTCTCATCCTTCTAAATTCCAGAGTACACAAGTCCAGCCACTCCATTCTATTAATACATGACAGTTCCGCCATCCCGGAAATTAACCTTGTGAACCTATGCTGCACTCCCTCAATAGCAAGGCTTCAGTTAGGAAAAAAATGCATGGTTTACATAGGTCAGCTGGGATCAAGGGAATCCCTGGACCTCAGGGGGTACAGGAGTCTACTTAATTAAATCATGGGGACAAAAATGGGGCATGAGATAGCTTTGGCACAGAAGGGTAAGGAGAATCCAAAGGAATATTGCAAGTGCATTAAAAGTAAGAGAGCAACCAGGGAGAAAAGGCTCCTTAAAGACCTAAATGGACACAAATGTGTGGAGCTGTAGGAAATGTGAAAGGTCCTCAATGACTATATATTCTCTGAGACATGAAGATGGGAGAACTCAGAACTAAGAAGATCAATGAGGCTCGGGTGGTAGACGTAATCACTTTCGAACTGAGCAAGGCCTTTAATAAAATTCAACAAGGTAGGCTGCTCTGGAAGGTTAGATTGCGTGGTGTCCGTGGTGATCTGACTAATTGGATACATAGTTGGCTTGATGGCAAGAAGCAGAGAGTGATGGTGGAAGATTGTTTATTGGAGGACTATGTATGATCAGTGGTGTGCCTCACTGGTCAGAGCTAGGCTTTGTTGGTTGTCATCTACATCATTGATTTGGAAAAGAATGAACAAGGCACAGTTAGTAAATTAGCAAATGATACTAAAATAGATGATGCTGTCGACAGTGAAGAAGGTTATCAAGAATTACAATGGGTTCTTGATTAAGTTGGTCATGGAATGGGAACTGAAGTTTAGTTCAAGTAACTTTGCAAGGTATTGCTTTTTGCAAAATCCAATTAGGATAGAACATTTATAGAGAAAGCTAAGGCCTGGGTATATTACAGAATCGAGGAATCTTGGAGTACAAGTACATAGATCATTGATAGTGTGCTACCGGTTAACCGCTCCCTCCGCAACTCCCTTGTCAATTCTTCCCTCCCCACCCGCTCTACCCCTTCCCCGGGCACTTTCCCTTGCAACCGCAAGAATTGCAACACTTGTCCCTTCACCTCCCCCCTCCACTCCTTTCAGGGACCCAAGCAGTCCTTCCAGGTCCGACAGAGGTTCACCTGCACCTCCTCCAACCTCATCTACTGCATCCGCTGCTCCAGATGCCAGATGATCTATATCGGTGAGACCAAGCGGAGGCTTGGCGATCGTTTCGCCGAACACCTCCGCTCGGTCCGCAAAAACCAACCCGACCTCCCGGTGGCTCAGCACTTCAACTCCCCCTCCCATTCCGTATCCGACCTCTCGGTCATGGGCCTCCTCCACGGCCAGAGTGAGCAACACCGCAAGTTGGAGGAACAGCACCTCATATTCCGCTTGGGGAGTCTGCATCCTTTGGGCTTGAACATTGAATTTTCTCAATTCTGTTAACCCTTGCTGTCTCCTCCCCTTCCCACCTCTCCCTCAGCCCTCGGGCCCTGGCATTCCCTCTATCTCTATCTCCCTCCCCCACCCTAGTCACACTAGCTTCTCATTTTCACACCACAAACAGCTTACAATGGCTTGTTCCCTTTATCATCGATACTTTTTTGCATATCTTTCATTCATTGTTCTTTATCTCTCCACATCACCGTCTATATCTCTCGTTTCCCTGATCCCTGACCAGTCTGAAGAAGAGTCTCGACCTGAAACGTCGCCTATCTCCTTCGCTCCTTAGATGCTGCTGCACCCGCTGAGTTTCTCCAGCTTTTTGTGTAACTACCGGTTAACAGGTTAGTGAAGGTGGCATTTGGCACATTGGGCTTCATCAGTCAACGCATTGTGTACAGAATTGGGATACCGTATTGCAAATATACAAGTTGATGGTCTGTGTCGGTCACTGCGCTGCTGGAAAGATGCAATAAACTGGGGAATCAAGCACTAGCGGCTATAGGTTTAAGGTGAGAAGGGCAAGATTTAGTAGTAACATGAGGGGCAAATCATTCACACAGAGGGTGGTGTGTATATGGAACAAGATGCCAGAGAAAGTGATTGTGATTGGTGCAATAATAACATTTAGCAGGCATTTGGACAGGTACATGAATCAGAAAGATTCTTGAGGGATCTGGTCATACCAAGGCAAATTGATTTGTATCGATGGGCACCTTGGTCAGCATGGATGTGTTGGTAGGAAAGGCCTGTTTCCATGTTGAATGATTCCATGAATTCCCTGGGACTACTAGGTACCTCACAGTTACACGTTACACCTTCCAGGGATTGCACCGCACAGTTAAATCAGTACAGGGTGAAGATAGAGAGTGAGGACAGGAATGAGATAGCAAAAGTAGTGATATAGTGTCTAGACTTCGAGGAACTGCACCATAGGTACACCTTGCAATTCATTGGGATTTCACAACACAGTTACACCTTATACCTCCCTGGGAACTGCACCACACAGTTAAACCTTTCAAAGGGCAGAGCAAGTGACTGAGGTGTCAGTGGGGTAGCACTGACCATAGTTGGGGGACCACATGTCAAATAGTTCTATTATTTATAGAAAATACAGCACTGATCCTGAAATTCCAAATTGGGGCCAGGCAAATGTTGACATAAGTAGACACGAGTTTGTGATAGTTAGAAACATAGAAACATAAAAAGTAGGCGCAGGAGGAAGCCATTCGGCCCTCCGAGCCAGCACCGCCATTCATTGTGATCATGGCTGATCGTCCCCTATCAATAACCCGTGCCTGCTTTCTCCCCATATCCCTTGACTCCATTAGCCCCTAGAGCTCTATCTAACTCGCTCTTAAATCCATCCAGTGATTTGGCCTCCACTGCCCTCTGTGGCAGGGAATTTCATAAATTCACAACTCTCTGGGTGAAAAAGTTTTTCTCACCTCAGTCTTAAATGACCTCCCCTTTATTCTAAGACAGTGGCCCCTGGTTCTGGACTCGTCCACATTGGGAACAGTTTTTCTGCATCTAGCTTGTCCAGTCCATTAAAAATGTTATATGTTTCTATAAGATAACCCCTCATCCTTCTAAAATCCAGTCTAGTCTTTACAATACAAGCCTAGTCTTTCCTATCTTTCCTCAAATGACAGTCCCACCATCCCAGGGATCAATCTTGTGAACCTACGCTGCACTGTCTCAATCACAAGGATGTCCTTCCTCAAATTAGGAGACCAAAACTATATACAATACTTGCGACAATATGCGACTGAGAGAAAGGGTAGTAACCATGGAGTGCAGGAGACCCATGTGGCTGTGCCTAATGAAAACAGGTGCACCCTCTTGGGAGCTGTCGGGGGAGGCGACGTTTCCAGTCCAAGTGGCGGACACGTCGGAGGCTCCAATCCTAGAGATGGGACTTGACTGGCGAGACCGACGTCGGGCGGAGCCATAGTGGTGGGTGATTCCATTGTCCGAGGAGCGGACTGGGGATTCTGTGGTGGCAGACGAGACGCAAGGATGATTTGTTGCCTCCCTGGTGCCTGGGTTCAAGATGTCATTAACCAAATTCAGAACATCCTCGAAGGGGAAGGTGTGCAGCCGGCAGTAGTTGTGCACGTGGGCACAAACGACATCGGTAAGAAGAGGAAGGAGGTTCTGCAACGTGAGTTCAGAGAGTTAGGAAGAAGACTGAAAAGCAGGACCTTTAGGGTGGTTATCTCTGGATTGCTCATGCTAGTAAGGACAGGAACAGGGAGGTCGGGGATTTGAATGTGCGGCTGAGGGGCTGGTGCAAGGAGAAAGGATTTAGATTTATAGACCATTGGGATCTCTTCTGGGGTAAGGGTGACCTGTACAAAAGGGACTGGGTTACACCTTAACTGGAGGGGGACTGATGTTCTGGGAGGCAGGTTTGCTAGGTGTGGGTTTAAACTAAATAGTGGGGTGGGGTGGGGTGGGATTGACAAATTGGGAGTATAAAGATGGAGTTGAAAGGGAATTGAGTACATGAAAAGTTACAAAAGAATCCCAAATTAATGGGAAGGAAAGTTCGAGAAGGGATAAGAGAGTAAGGTCAGGGCCAATTGCGAGCGGTGCGAGAGGTGTAGATCAGTGTCACTCATGTTGTGTCATACTTTGTAGCTATGCCCACTAGTTTAACAGAAAGCTTTCATGCCCTTTCTCTCTCACTTTTGAGTTACATGCTTAGATGAAGATACCTCTGCTGTAATGTTAATAAAGTCTTTGGATATTTATCACTGGGTGTGACTTAAGTTATTCCAACCGTTGAAGCTCTACATGATGTCAGAAGTGGGATTGCTAAGAGGGGAGGTGAATACCGAGGTCAAGGTGTTGTACATGAATGCGTGAAGTATAAGAAATAAAGTGGATGAGCTTGAGGCTCAGTTAGAAATTGGCAAGTATGATGTTGTGAGAATTACAGAGACATGGCTGCAAGAGGGCCAGGGCTGGGAACTGAATATTCAAAGGTATACCTCCTATCAAAAAGACAGACAGGATGGAAGAGGGGGTGGGGTAGTTCTGTTGGTGAGGAATGAAATGTAGTCCCTTGCAAGGGGTGACATAGAGCAGGAGCTGTGGAGTCAGTTTGGATAGAACTAAGGAATTGTGAGGGTATAAAGACCCTAATGGGACTTATCTACAGGCCCCCAAACAGTAGTCTGGATATAGGGTGCAAGTTGATTCAGAAGTTAAAATTGGCATGTAGCAAAGGTAATGCTACGGTTGTTATGGGAAATTTCAACATGCAGTTAGACTGGGAAAATCAGGTTGTTACTGAACCACAAGAAATTGAGTTTGTGGAGTGCCTCCGTGATGGATTCTTAGAGCAGCTTAAATGTTAAGACCAAAGTTGGACCCTTGACGACTGAAAAAGGTGAATTTATTATGGAGAACATGGAAATGTCGGAGCACACAACCAATCTTCCTGATGTACTAGTGGCCAGAGAATCTGGGATGACGGAGGAACTGAGCGAAATCCACATTAGGCAGGAAATGGTGTTGGGTGGACTGATGGGACTGAAGGCTGATTAATCCCCAGGGCCCGACGGTCTGCATCCCTGGGTACTTAAGGAAGTAGCTCTAGATATCATGGATGCATTGGTGATAATTTTCCAATGTTCTATAGATTCAGAATCAGTTCCTGTGGATTGGAGGGTAGCAAATGTTATCCCACTTTGTAAGAATGGCGGGAGAGAGAAAACAGGGAATTATAGACCAGTTAGCCTTGTTCATCAGTCAATGAAAGTAAGCATGCAGGTATGGCAGGCAGTGAAGCAATCGAATGGCATGTTGGCCTTCATAACGAAGGAGTTGAGTATAGGAGCAAGGAGGTCCATCTGCAGTTGTATAGGGTCCTAGTGTGACCACACCTGGAGTATTGTGTGCAGTTTTGGTCACCTAATTTGAGGAAGGACATTCTTGCTATTGAGGGAGTGCAGTGTAGGTTTACAAGGATGGCGGGACTGTCATATGCTGAGAGAATGGAGTGGTCGGGGCTTGTATACTCTGGAGTTCAGAAGGATGAGAGGGGATCTTATTGAAACATATAAGATTATTAAGGGTACCCAAAAGGCTGGAGAAACTCAGCGGGTGCAGCAGCATCTAAGGAGCGAAGGAGATAGGCGACGTTTCGGGTCGAAACCCTTCTTCAGACTATTAAGGGTTGAGATTAAGGGTTTGGACAGGCTAGAAACAGGAAACATGTTCCCGATGTTAGGGGAGTTTGGAACCAGGGGCCACAGTTTAAGAATAAGGGGTAAGCCATTTAGAGCTGAGACGAGGAAATAAGTTTTCACACTGAGAGTTGTGAGTCTGTGTAATTCACAGCCCAGAGGGTGGTGGAGACCCGGTTCTCCGGATACTTTCAAGAGAGAGCTAGATAGGGCTCTTAAAGATAGCTGAGTCAGGGGATATGAGGAGAAGCAGGGACGAGGTACTGATTGGGGATGGTCAGCCTTGATCACATTGAATGGTGGTGCTGGCTTGAAGGGCCGATTGGCCTACCCCTGCACCTATTGTTATTGTCTAAGATGCATCTTAGTGCTTATGTGTGGTGATACCTGTACTGAACTCAATACAAAAATGAATTTCACTACCTCTTTTCATGTAACAAATAATGTGCCATTGAACCATTGATATAGAGGCTCTGGTTAGAATAAAGGAAGCCTGGATCAAGTAAAGCAGCTCAGATCAAGTGAATCACTGGAGTACAGGGGATGCAGGTATAGACTTAAGAAATAAATCCCTAGAATTATTAAGGCAATATTATTTATTAAGGCCAAAAGGGGGCATGAGGTCGCTTTGCACAAGAGGTTAACCAGAATTTAAAGAGTTATTGTTAGAACATTAATGGTAAAAAATAACAATGGAGAGAGTAAAGCTGCTCAAAGACCAACATTGACATTAATGCTTGGTGATGCATGAGATGGGTGAGGTCCTCAATGGATAATTCTGCTCAGTTGTTGTCATGGGGAAAGATATGAAGGTGGAAGGACTCAGGGATGTCAATTGAGATGCATTGGGGGAAAGTCTGCATTGCAATGGAGGAGGTGCTGGACATCTTAAAATGTATGAAAGTAAATAAATGTCTGGAGCCTCATCTGATCTCCCTGGGACCGCACCATACAGTTACTCCTTGCACCTCCCTGAGAACTCACCACAGTTAAATACTCTTCCCTCACACATAAAATCATTTTCATTTTCACCTTTCCACTCTTTCTTTATCTGTCAACATCTTTATTTTCTTAATTTGTCCCCTAACTATCAAAATAATTCTTCTCATTGGGAATTATTAGTGGTTAACTTCTTCTGAAGTATTTTCTCTGAAAAAATGAATACATTGATAAACATTTCCTACAATGACACAAACTAATATATTAAATATATATAGTTTATCTAATCTTTTATGTCTGTGTGCACCTCTTGTAAATTGGTTTATTGAAAATCTTTCTAAAACGTTCCTGATTCCAGACGAGGGTCCTTGATTTTTGAACAAATATTTTCCCTTCTTCTCTACATCTTGAAAGTGTTTTCCTCAGCTAAGGTGTTCTATTAGATCCAATCTGCAATTGGATCCTCGACTTCCTCATCCACAGACCACTGTCTGTCCGTATTGGTAGAAATGTGTCATCCTCGATAACAATCAGCACGGGAGCACCTCAAGGCTGCGTGCTCAGCCCTCTGCTTTCATCACTCTATACTCATGACTGCGTAGCCAGGCATAATGCGAATTCCATCATCAAGTTCGTAGACTACACCACTGTTGTGGGACGAATCACTGATGGGGTCGAGTCAGAGTATAGAAGTAAGATTGGCCAATTGAACAAATGCTGCCAACACAATAACCTGGCTCCCAACACCAGCAAAACCAAGGAACTGATTGTGGACTTTGGAAGGGGTAGGATGGGGTCCGACAGTCCTGTTTACATCAATGGGACTGTTGATGGTGGAAAAGAACTTCAAATTATTGGGCGTGCACATTTCTGAAGCTCTTTCCTGGTTCCAGCACACTGATGCAATTATAAAGAAAGCACATCAGCGTCTCTACTTCCTGAGAAGACTACGGAGAGTTGGTATGTCAAAGAGGACTCTCTCAAAGTTCTACAGATGCACAGTAGAGAGCATGCTGAATGTTTGCAACCATTGGTTGGTTGGTTCGGCAACCTGAGCGTCCAGGAGTGGAAAAGGATGCAGAATGTTGTAACCACTGCTCAGTCCATCACCGGCTCTGACCTCCCCACCTTTGTAGGGATCTATCACAGTTGCTGCTTCAAAAAGGCAGCCAACATCATCAAGGACCCACAACATCCTGGCCATGCACTCATCTCTCCGCTACCATCAGGCAGAAGGTACAGGAGCCTGAAATCTGTTACATCCAGGTTCAGGAACAGCTACTTCCCCACAGCCATCAGGCTGTTAAACTCGCCAGCAAACAGACTCTGAACTGTAACAGCCTATTGCACTTTATCTGCTTATTTATGTGTATATTGAACTGAACTGTTCTGTATTATTGCTTACAATATACTGTTGTGCTACAGCAAGCAAGAATTTCATTGTCCTATCTGGGATACATGGAACCGGTTGCAGAACACCGCGGGCCTGCGGGCAGCAGGCGGCCGCCAAATTCACCTTCAGGGTCGCTGGCAGAGCAGCCAGCAGCTACAGACTTGGTGCTGCCAGAAAGCGCCTTGGCTACTCCACGGGGGAGGAAAGACACCAGAAAGTCTGTGAGAGCCCTGGACTCAGATGAGTCGGGCCAGGAGGTGGAAATTTCCCCTCCTTCTATGGGCAGCGTTATTGGCAGACTGGCCACATGGAGAACCTAGTGGAGAGGTTATTCCAGAGAGATATGCTCCAAAGGAGGGAGCTATCGGAGTCTGGGGATTACAGAGAACCTGTGGTAGCAGCACCTGTGTCAGGGCTGCAGAATATCTCCCTCTCTGATGAGGGGAGCATACGAGGCCAGTGTTATACTGACCCAGAATACAGAGGCACAGTTGGGCAGCATGCTTCATGGCATGAGGGGCAAACATCGGATGTACCCCCTGTGGCATCCAGATTTGCTATCCTTGCCCTAACAGTTGGAGCCATTGGAAGAAGATCAGGCCATGAGCATAAATTATCTGGCCTCCCATCAACTCCAAGACCAAACTATGGAGGAAACTACTGCCAAATATAATACTCCACTAAACTGTGCCTCACTCACTGTCCTGGTTGTAAACCAATCTATCTGGGGACACATTGAGGGGGCATCAGAGCCCAAGATATAAAAAATCACAAAATACTCAGGCTACTTGCCTCAGGCATCATGGCCTTTGCCAGGTCAGTGGATGGGGCACCCCTCTCTGATACCCAGCAGGTCATGATGGCATTAATATGCAATGCATATTTTGAAATCAATTGCCTCAGGAAGAATGCCATTAGTCCTGCTCCAAACCCAAAATTTGCTGGGCTGTGGAAGCTGGGGAATGTCCAACCCCCAAACCTCCTGTTTGGAGAAGATCTGTCTAAACAGGTAAAAGAGCTGGATGAGGAAGCTAAAACTGTTGGCCTTATGATGGCACCTCCCAAGGTATAATCTTTCCGGTGACAGTACCCCTATGCTCCTCTCCATACCAGACGGTTCACTGGATATGGTGGAAGTGGTTCCGAGCAACAGGCACAGAGCCTTTTTAGGGCAGGGGCCATGCCGGGTCATGTTCAAGATGCGGGGATGGTGTCCTCCAAAAGCCCTACCCCTCAGACCTCTGGGGCAGAAGCAGAGACCATACCGTCGGTAACCACTAAGGTAAGTGAGCCTGCGATGGACACAAGTTGTGGGGAGATTGCAATTTTTCTTACACGAATGGCATTGGATAACATCTGACCCGTTTATACTGCACAATATACAAGGTTTCCAAATTGAGTTCATTTCTGACTCGCCTCCACCCACGCAGCATACACCTAGCCGCACTTTTGTGTTTTCACAACAGGAGTGTGTGAGTGGACAAGGAGAACTTGAGTTTGTTCAAGAAAGGGGAAATTGAGAGGTCGAGTCGTGATCCTCGCCTGTTTGTGTCCAACATATTTACTAGGCAAATATACGATGGAGGATGTTGTATTATCCTTGATTTGACAGAGCTTAACACCTTTGTGCAGTATGAACACTTCAAAATGGAAACTTTTGTCACTGCCAAACAACTGCTTTCCAAGGGATGCTACATGGCAAGCATTGACCTCAAAGATACTTACTATTCAGTGGCCATTCATGAAGATCACAGGAGATTTTTAACTGGATGGAGCAGTTGTGACATTTTAAAGCATTACATAATGGATTAACCTCAGCCCCCAGACTATTCACTAAATTGTTAAAACCAGTCCTGGGGCTACTCAGGGCACAGAATCATATAGTCATGGCACATTTGGCGGACATCATAGTCATTGGGAGGACTTTGGAATTAGCTGAATTATCTGTGTCAGCAACAAATTTAGAGTTAATTGAAGCCTGCAGGAAACTAATAGTTAATAATCAACCTTCTATTAGACATGTGGCTAGTATAATTGGAAAATTAGTGGCTGCTTTCCCAGCTGCTCAGTTCGGGCCTTTGCACTATCAAAACTCACAGTGTGCAAAGGATCAGGCACTCAAGCTTCATAGAGGTTGCTTCGATAGCCCCATGCAATTTTCCAGCTGAAGCCCTGGCTGAGTTACAATGGTGGGTTACCATATTCAGTGGTGTTCTAGTACTATTTTAGTCGATACACCATCAGTTATCCTGCAGACTGATGCCAGTGCGCTAGGTTGGGGTGCTACCGATACCGTCTCAAGCTGCTGTGGCAGATGGAATCTGCAGGAATCATCGATGCTCCAGTCACACGGTATTAACTACTTAGAGTTGTTGGGAGCACTCTATGGGCTAAAGGCTTTTTGTAACAACATGCATCATGTGCATGTCCAACTTCAGATTGACAACACTACAGCAGTAGCGTACATTAATCATATGGGTGGAAGTAAGTCTGTATCCTGTGATAAATTGTCTAATCTCATCTGGCTCTGGTGGATTGCGAGAAACATCTGGGTTTCAGCTATCTACTTACCAGGTAGATATAACACGGTGGCAGACACCAGAGTTGAATGACAACAAAGAATGGATGTTGAATCACGAAGTGTTTAATGACATTGTCCTTCGTTATGGTGTACCGGACATTGATCTGTTTGCATCCAGGCTTAATCATCAGTTACCAATTTATGTGTCATGGGAGCCAGACCCAAGGGCAGTAGATGCATTCTTGCCACACTGGGGTGGGAAATATTTGTATGTTTTTCCACCATTCTGCCTCATTAGTCGATGTTTGGCCAAAATTGAGCAACACTAAGCCTCTGGCATATTGGTAGTACCAGACTGGCCTACTCATAGCATTGGTTCCCACTGGTTCTAGCTTTAATTACACACCCTTGTATGGCAGTGCCCAAGAGCAGATATCTGCTGGTACACCCGGTGACAGGGGAAACCCTTCCTCTTCATTACTGTATACATTTATTGGTTTGCAGATTCTTAGGAGACCGTTCCTGGGGCTCGGTCTTTCAGAGCGTACGATAGATGTCATCACTGCAGCCTGGAGGAAGAGCACACAGAAACAGTACATCACTCACAAAGGGAAATGGGAGATGTACTGTTCCTGCTCAAATATTTAATATCACACGGCTTCTATCACGGTGGGAGTTTTAGAGTTCCTTTTGTCACTTTTTCATGATAACAAACTCAGTTACAGTGCCATTAACAGTGCGTTTTGTCAAATTATTTACGGTTGGTGTCAACGAACCACACGGTAGAACCTCACCCGTTAATAACTAAGTTTATGAAGTGCATTTTTAACTCCACTCCCCCTAGGCCCAGGTATTCACATATATGGGATGTGAGAGTGGTTCTCACGCTGCTCCGTCAGTGGGCACCAGCTTCATCTCTGTCTCTGCACCATCTTACACTCAAAGTAGTCATGCTCTTGGCGCTGGCCTCAGCACAACGGGTGCAGACATTACATAAACTCTGACTGGACAGTATGGGTACATCTTGTTATAGCATCACCTTTTTTGTTCATTGCCTCATTAAGCAGAGCAGGCCAGGGATACTGGGGCTCAAATTGAGTTTTATGGCATACCCCTCAGATCCACGATTGTGTGTAGTGTCACACATACTTAATACATAAAGGTCACTAAGAGCCTGAGACACTCGGAACTCTCCTTCTTTGTTAGTTATACCAAACCTCACAAAAAGGTTACGGTGCAGACCATCTCTAGATGGATTAAACAGGTTCTGGCATGTGCGGGAGTGGATACTGACACTTTTAAACCTCATTCAACCAGGGCTGCATCGACATCAGCAGCAAGGGATATGCACGTCCCTCTCGACCACATTCTAGCGGCTGCGGGATGGTCAAATGAGCGGACGTACCAAAGGTTTTATAACAAGCCTATCGGCAGACCGGGGTTTTTTGCTGATTCTGTTTTGTTCTGTTTCACATTTTCCCACTGGGTGAGAGGGGTCACTGTTCATTTATTTTTTGTTGAGGCATCAGTATTGTTTAACCATGTCATGTGTGAATGCATAACCTTTTCTCACTCATCCTGGTCAATTGATCCAGTTATGACGTGTGGACCTGTTCCGCGGCATGAAATCACGGAGCTTCAAAATTTTCACGTAGTCACTCACGTGAATCCAAAGTAAAATAGTAAGATTAAATGAGAACTTACCAGTTTGAAGTTTGATCTTTATTTTATGAGGAGTTACGATGAGCGAGTACGTGCCCTCCGCTTCCGACCCTCGTAACATAAAGATGTTTCTGTAAGTTCTAGTCAACTGTAATCTTACTATTTTAGTTCAACAACTCTTCTCTGTGATTTAACACCGCTGCTTTGAAGATTGACCCACATGCGTGGTGATGGCCTTCTTCACATAATCGCTCATCGTAACTCCTCATAAAATAAAGATCAAACTTGAAACTGGTAAGCGTGTTTACTCTTACTATTTCCCAAGAAAAGGCACAATAGGAGAAACAGGGAACTGCAGATGCCTGTTTTCAAAAAGAGACACAAGGTGCTGGACTATATCAGATGTAGGGTAGCAATGCCTGGAGAACATGGATAGGTGATGCTTCAGGTCGTGACAGATAAATGGAGATAAATTTAGAGATTATGAATTTAAAACATCACCTAAAACTGGAGTGCATTGGCTGGGAGATTGTTCCATGTGAGAATGCATGGACTTAGATATAACTGCAAAGTGATAGATTTGCACAGATAGCTTACATTGGAAATAAGTGTTTCGCACCTTCAATGGGAAATACTTTCAGATGGAATGTTCGTGAGTTATTGAACGTTGCTTCTCTTTACCACGGAAAACTTGTAATGATCTGTTTGAAGTGCTGAGCTGATGGTAAGAGTGATGACAGGGTAGATATATGTAATTCATCACCAAAAGATGGAATGCAGAGGCTGGGAGATTGCTCCATGTGAGAGTGTATTGGGTTATGGAGGAGTATCCACTGAAGAGCTGACAAGCGGGAAAGATATCGGGACAGGAGAGAAAATAAGGTGAGAGTGTTCACTGGGACAAGCCCACAGCAGGTAGAATATAATAAACAGTTTCCTTTGTGTTTCCAGTTCATTGACCTTGTGTTTCCATCCCAGTGCGTGTACACCAAGTGTATCGAGCCAGAGCCTGTTGATCATTTGCTAATTGATGTTTCTGAGGGTGCCAATGCGGTAATGTGTTTATTCTGAGTCTGGTAACTAACAATGATCACGTCACCCTATGGCCTCTGTGGATGCCACCTGTCTGTATAAATAAAGGCCTTCACAGAGTGTGTAGATGCAGAGTGTCAGCTACAACTCTTCCCTGCTGAAGGACATTGTAATTTGCTGGAAATCATGGGGATGTTTGCTCTATTCGATCTGCTCGTGGATATTAGACCTTATTACTACCGCATCCTTGCAGTGATTGGAGTTATTTGTAAGTCTTTATTTATTTTTATTTTTTTAATATATTTTTTTATTAGAAGCATTGTACATATTTCTTAATCATGATATGCAACATGATACATTTTGTGTACAACTTCTCTTTTTTTTCCTTTTATATACTTTAACCAATAATAGAATAAAAGAAAAGAGAAAGAAGAGAAGAATGAGAATAGTGATGAAGTGTAGTCCGCAGTGGATGGTGTTAGATGATTGGTGATGGTTAAGTAGACTGCGTGCTTGAGAATGTGAAAAACAAAAAGAAAGGAAAGAAAAAAGAAAAGAAATCAAGGCCACAAAGAGAAGAGGGCCTTAAGAAGGGAAAGGAAATAAAAAATCCAAAGAAGGTAGAGCTAAACAAAAAAGAAAGGAAATGTGCCTAACTCATAACGATTCACACCCATCACCCTCGCTCTAAAACAATAACTTACTAGGGTTATGCTGCACCATATTATACTTGTAACAAATCAATTGTTTTTGTTTTCCTGCTTGAACGATTCTCATTTACTTGAGATTAACATATTTGTGATCCACATTTTACACGTTGGGATAGGAGCGTTTTTCCAGAAGTTAAGTATATGATTTGTTGCCGTTATCAAACCATAGTTTAGGAAACATCTTTGAAATATGGTTAGTTCAGACAGGCTTCCCTTGCTCCGAAGCTAATCAATTCTGTGTTTGGGTCCAGTCTTAATTTAAATATTTTTGGAAAGATTTCAAAGATTTCCTTCCAAAAATTCTGAAGTTTTGCATAGGAAACAAATGAGTGTGCTATTGTTGCCTCTTTAGCTAGGCACTTATCACAGAAGGGAGAGACGTTTGGAAAGATTTTATTTAGTTTTATTTTTGAGTAATATAATCTGTGTACAATTTTAAATTGGATCAGTGCATCTCTAACGTTAATCGGACATTTATGTACGTATGACATATAATCTTCCCATTTGTCCTTGGGAATGTCTATAGCCAATTCTTGTTCCCATTCTTTTCTTATACGCTTCTGTCGAAGGTATATCTATATTTAGAATAGTATTATAAAAATATGATGTTAAATGATCCAATTCTACCTGCCTATTCATGCCTTGCTCTAGAAAGTCCTACTTCAAATTTTGATAATCTTGTGAGTGGTTTTTCAGATAATCTCGGGTTTGTAAGTATCTAAAATATTGGTTGTTTTCCAAATTGTATTTAAGCTATAAGTCTTGGAATGGTAAAAATGTTCCCTCTTCATACAAATCCTCCCAAGTCTTAATTCCTAATCGTTCCCAGAGGGTGAACGTTTTGTCAAAAGTCGATGGCTTAAACGCCAGGTTGTTAGCTATCGATGAGAGAAGTGAAAGATTTCTTAATTTAAGAGAGGATTTTATTTGTCTCCAAATTCGTATTGTGCTGTGAATCATCGGGTTTCTCTAATATAATTGTGTTCTTCAATTTTATTGGGGAGAAAATGATCGCTCCTGTTAATGTTGAAAGGAGGACAATCCTCCTTCTCCATTATTGTCCATTCTGCCTGTTGTGATGAACTATCCAACCAGTACATTATATTTTTAATGTTCACTGCCCAATAGTAGTACGTAAAATTGGGAAGTGTGAGTCCACCATATTCTTTAGGCTTACATAAATGTCTTCTTTGAATTCTATGGGATTTATAATCCCTTATGAAATTCATAATGTATGAGTCAATTTTTTTAAAGATGTTTTTTGGTATATATGATTGTATTGATTGGAACAAATACAGTATTGTGGAAGGAAAATCATTTTAATGGCATTTATTCTGCCTATTAAGGACATCGGTAGTATTCCAAAATTGGATCAACGTTTGTAATTTAGTAAGTAAGGGCAGATAATGTGCGTTAAATAGAGATTCATATTTTCTGGTAATTTGAATACCCAAGTATTTAAATCTTCTGTAGTAATTCTAAAAGTGTATTTTAAAAGATGTGTTGTGTCTTGTGGTTTTATCATCATTATTTCGCTTTTATTCCAATTTATTCTATATCCTGAAAAGGAACCAAATTCTTCTATTAAGTTTAATAAATTTGGTATGCTAATTTGTGATTTTGTAATATATAATAATACATCATCTACATATAATGATATTTTATTATTAGAGTTTTTAGTATTGTAACCGTGAATTTTAGGGTGCATTCTTATATTTTCTGCTAAGGGCTCTATCGCCAGGGTAAATAGAAGGGGTGATAAGGCACGTCCCTGTCCATTGCCCCTGGATAGTTGAAATTTCGGGGATAATATATTATTAGTCAGTATTCTAGCCGTGGGTTTATTATATCGTAATGTTATCAATTGGATAAAATTATCTCCCATTTGAGATTTTGTAATACTTTAAAAAGGTATTCCCATGCCACCTGATCGAATGCTTTTTCTGCATCCGATGAAATAATTGATGTCTTTCTCTTTTATCTTATATGAGTACATTATGTTAAAGAGACATCTCAAATTATTAAATGAGTGTCTCTTAGGTATAAACACCATTTGATCCGGGTTTATTAATTTACTAACATATTTACTTAATCTTCTTGCTAAGGTTTTGGCTAATATTTTCTGATCTGTATTTAATAATGCAATGGCTCTATATGACCTGGGGTCCTCTAGATCTTTGTCCTTTTTAGGTATTAGTGTTATAGTCGACTCCGTCAGTGTTTCTGGTAGTTTCTGTTCTATGAATGCATATGTGTAAAGTTTCTGTAGACGTGGAGATATTATTTCATGACATTTTTTATAGAATTCATTGCAAAATCCATCCGGTCCTGGTGTTTTACCATTTTTCTAAGACTTTATTAACTCTTCTATTTCATAAATTGAAATTTGAGCTCCTAATTCTTCCTGTTCCATCACATTAAGTTTTGGGAGATTATACTCTTCCAACAAATTTGCGATTTTACTTCGGAGTCATATGAGTGACTACGTGAAGAAGAACCCCATCCAGCCGCACGCGTGTCATTACGTCAGACGCATGGCTCAGCGACAGTTGGAGTAGCAGAGCTCCTCCAGCGGTAAGTTAAAAAAACCTCGAGGTAATCGCTAAACTTAGTTTGGAGGTTGCTTTCGGTACGTATGCTTGGTTTTCACAGCGCTAATACTAAAATGCAGAAAGCTACAAAGGTGTAGGGGAGGCAACCCACTAGGAAAAGTTTGGAAGATCGCGGGAGTGCGGGTAGCGGGTGCCCGCCTTGCTCACCAATATCATCGTTAACATGGGGGTTAGCGACTGCAGACGCGTTGCTTGTGAGCTGCGTCAACGCACCGGTGGGGCATAAGGCCACTTCGAAGTCTGTTAGGCTCATTGACTCCGTGTTGGGCCAGGAGGAGTCACCTCCACAAGGGGAGACCGTTTCTAAACGGCTAAATGAAATCGAGGTCCTGTTGGAGAGGATACTCGCAAACGATGTACTCCGGGAGTACGAGTGGTGTCCACACTGGGCTGATGGAGAGCCTGTGCCAGCAGCGCCTGCAATAGGGCTGCTTGATTGCTTCCACTTGGAGGAGGAGAGCTTGACGGATATACTGACGCCGAACCAGTGGGTGAACAGAGCCCAGGAGGTGAAGGGCATGAGGTTACAATACCTGATTTGGCTGCAAAATTTGCCATTCCCACAGAAGCAGGAGAGCCATTGAGGCAGCAGTTGTCCACAAGTATAAATTATTTGCTCTCCCATCAGCTCCAAGAGCTGGTATTGGATGACACTATAAAAAAGTATGAAACCCCGGTTGACTGTGCCTTATTGAAGGTGCCGGTGGTGAACCATGTTATATGGGGACAAATGGGGATTGCAGTTCGGGACAAGAGCTAAAACTCCAGCGGATGCTGAAATTGCTTGCTGCAGGTATTACTGCATTCGCCAGAATGGTGGACGAGGGGCACCTATGAGAAGCACATCAGGATGCTTTGGGGCTTCTGTACAGTGCACATTTTGAGGTGAACTGCTTAAGAAAGAGAGCCATATGCCCAAATATTCACCCTAAGTTTGCATCGCTCTGCAAGCCTAACAATGTACAGTTGCCTAATCTGCTATTTAGGTAGGACCTCGCAAAGCGAGTTAAAGAACTTGATGATAAGGTGAAAACTGTGGGGTTAATAAAAGTGCCGATGAGCAGCAAAATGGGTCGGAGGCAATTCTCCTATTGACGGGGTGCAATGACTGGGGTTGGTGAAGGGATGTATTCCCGAACATACCAAAATGGCACCCTGCCACAGCCACACGGGGAAGGATGAATTTTCCCACGAGGAACAGGGGGTAACAAGTGCCATCGGTCAACATGCAGGTCAGTGGTTTTGCTCCTGATAGAATCAAATTAAGTGGGAAATATATTCAAGTTGGGGGCAGGTTACACTTGTTCCTAAAAGAATGGCAGGAGATAACATCAGATCCGTTTGTGCTCTGCAGTATAGAAGGGTTTCAAAATTCTACCCTAAATTGTGTCCCACTCAGCATGTTCCACATGAAGAGAATAGTCGGTCACTCGTTTTCTCACATGAAGAGAATATGCAGATACAGGCAGAACTTGAGGTATTGTGCACTAAAAGGGTGATTGAGAAGTTGGTTTGTCAACTCCACCAGTTTGTGTCAAATATATTTCCTATGTCTAAAAAGGATGGGGAATGTAGAATCATTCTGGACCTGACGAGCCTTAACCCTTTTGTACAGTATAAACACTTCAAAATGGAGACTTTTCTGACGGCTAAACAGCTGATTTCCAAAGGGTGTTATATGGCAAGCATAGATCTTAAAGATGCATATTACTCAGTATCTGTTCATTGCGATGATAGGAGATATTTGAAGTTTAGCTGGATAAGTCAGTTATGGCAATTCAAAGCACTGTCTAATGGATTAACCTCAGCTCCTAGATTGTTTACCAAATTGTTAAAACCAGTTCTAGGGCTACTCCGAGCTCAGGGTCATAGAAACATAGAAATTAGGTGCAGGAGTAGGCCATTCAGCCCTTCGAGCCTGCACCACCATTCAATATGATCATGGCTGATCATCCAACTCAGTATCCCGTACCTGCCTTCTCTCCATACCCTCTGATCCCCTTAGCCACAAGGGCCACATCCAACTCACTCTTAAATATAGCCAATGAACTGTCAACTACCCTCTGTGGCAGAGAGACTTTCTCATCTCGGTCTTAAAGGATTTCCCCCTTTCCTTAAGCTGTGAACTTCCCCAACATCGGGAACAATCTTCCTGCATCTAGCCTGGAATTTTGTAAGTTTCTATAAGGAGAGTATAAACCGAGTCTGACAGTCCTGACATGATTTGGAGACCAACCAAGACCCTGTACAACTGAAGTAGAACACTCAATCCTTTTGCTATGAAAGCTAACAACCATTCGCTTTTTTCACTGCACCTGCATACTTTCAATGACTGGTGTACCATGACACCCAGGTCTCGCTGCATCTCCCCTTTTCCTAATCGGCCACCATTTAAATAATAGTTGGATAACCTCACATTTATCCACAAGGGTCATGTTGTAATGGCCTATTTAGCTGATATCTTAATTGTAGGAAAGACTCGGGATGCAGCTGAATCATCTGTTTCAGTTGTTAAACTCACTCAATTGGGGTTCATCATTCAGCCAGATGTCAAAATTATTGATTACTTGGGCTTCACCATTAACTCAGATCACATGTTAGTGACTCTGCCCAGTGATAAAAGGCAGCAGTTAATTGAAGGTTGTATCGAGCTCCTTGGTGAACAACGACCTTCAATTAGACAGGTGACCAGTTTGATTGGTAAGTTGGTGGCTGCTTTTTCAGCTGTGCAGTTTGGACCTCTGCATTACAAACAATTACAACAAGCAAAAGAACAGGCACTGAGGAAACATGCAGGTCATTTTAATAGGCCCATGGGATTACCAGCTGAAGCCATTTCAGAAATACAATGGTGGATCACGAATGTCTCAAGTAGTTCCAGGGAAGTTTTGATTGAACCATCTTCCATAGTCTTACAGACTGATGTTAGTGCTCTAGGTTGGGGTGCTGCTGATATGTTTTCCAGTTGTGGAGACAGATGGAATAGTGATGAGACATATCTTCTGCAATTGCAAGTGATCAATTATTTAGAGCTTTTGGGAACCTATTTTGGGCTTAAAGCGTATTGCTCTACCAAGAGTCACTTGCATATGCAAGTTCAAATTGACAACACTACAGCAGTGGAATATGTTAATCACATGGGTGGAGTTCAGTTGGAATCTAGTGGCAGATTGGCTAATCATATCTGGAGCTGGTACATTGACAAAAACATTTGGCTTTCAGCAATCTACTCACCAGGTAGATTCAACATAGTGGCAGACACAAGGTCACGCCAATTCAATGACAACATAGAATGGATGTTGAATCAGGACAAATTTAATGATGTTGTTGCTCGATACCGGATGCCAGATATTGATTTGTTTTCATCTAGACTAAACCACCAGTTGCCTAAATACGTCTCATGGGAGTCAGATCCTGGTGCAGCAACGGTCGATGCATTCTCGCTGCATTGGGGTGGAATGTTTTTATATGCATTTCCTCCATCTGTCTCAACAGTCGATGCCTGCAAAAAATCAAGCAGGACTCCGTTTCTGGAGTATTGGTAGTACCAGACTGGCCTACTCATCCATGGTTCCCTCTCGTTTTGCAGATGGCTATTCAGCCTCATATGATTGTTCCCAAACATAAAAACCTACTGGGGAACCTGGTAACTGGCGATCAACATCCTTTACATGATTGTATTGATCTGTTAATTTGCAGATTCTAAGAAGGCCATACCCAGGGAGAGGACTGTCTGATCGCACCGTGGATCACATCGGCCTGGAGGGATAGTACCCAGAAGCAGTACATCTTCTCGATAAGAAAGTGGGAGGTGTTCTGCTTATGGCAGAATATTTCATATCAAATTGCAGTCACCCCAGACGTGCTGGAGTTCTTGTCAACTCTCTATTTAACCATATAATAATTAACCATATAACAATTACAGCACGGAAACAGGCCCTCTCGGCCCTTCCAGTCCGTGCCGACCATTTGTTTTCCCCTAGTCCCATCTACCTGCACTCAGACCATACCCCTCCATTCCCTTCACGTCCATATACCTATCCACTTTACTTTTAAATGTTAAAATCGATCCTGCCTCCAGCACTTCTGCTGGAAGCTCATTCCACACAGCCACCACCCCCTGAGTAAAGAAGTTCCCCCTCACGTTACCCCGAAACCTCTGTCCCTTAATTCTCATGTCATGCCCTCTTGTTTGAATCTTCCCTACCCTCAATGGGAAAAACGTATCCACGTCAACTCTGTCTATCCCTTTCATCATTTTAAAGACCTCAATCAAGTTCCCCCTTAACCTTCTGCGCATCAAAGAATAAAGACCTAATTTGTTCAACCTTTCTCTGTAACATAGTTGCTGGAACCCTGGCAACATTCTAGTAAATCTCCTCTGTACTCTCTCTATTTTGTTGACATCCTTCCTATAACTAGGCGACCAAAATTGTACACCATACTCCAGAATTGGTCTTACCAATGCCTTGTACAATTTTAACATTACTCCCCTACTCCTATATTCAATGCTCTGATTTATAAAGGCCAGCACACCAAAGGCTTTCTTTACCACCCTATCTACATGCGATTCCACCTTCAGGGAACTATGCACAGTTATTCCTAGATCCCTCTGTTCCACAGCATTCCTCAATTCCCTACCATTTACCATGTACGTCCTATTTTGATTTGTCCTGCCAAGATGTAGCACTTCACACTTATCAGCATTAAACTCCATCTGCCATCTTTCAGCCCACTTTTCCAAATGGCCCAAATCTCTCTGTAGACTTTGAAAATCTACTTCATTATCCACAACACCACCTATCTTAGTATCATCTGCATACTTACTTATCCAATTTTCCACCCCATCATCCAGATCATTGATGTACATGACAAACAACAGTGGACCCAACACAGATCCCTGAGGCACCCCACTGGTCACCGGCTTCCAACCTGACAAACAGCCATCCACCATTACTCTCTGACATCTCCCATTCAGCCACTGTTGAATCCATCTTGCTACTCCGCCATTAACACCCAAAGATTGAACCTTCTTAACCAACCTTCCATGGGGAACCTTGTCAAAGGCCTTACTGAAATCCATATAGACAACATCCACTGCTTTACCCTCATCAGTTTCCCTAGTTTCTGCTTCAAAAAATTCAAGAAGGTTTGTCAAACATGACCTTCCAGGCACAAATCCATGTTGACTGTTCCTGATCAGACCCTGTTTATCCAGATGCTTATATATATTATCTCTAAGTATCCTTTCCATTAATTTGCCCACCACTGACGTCAAACGAATAGGTCTATAATTGCTAGGTTTATTCTTTGAACCCTTTTTAAACAATGGAACAACATGCGCAGTACGCCAATCCTCCGGCACTATTCCCGTTTCTAATGACATTTGAAATATTTCTGTCATAGCTCCTGCTATTTCTACACTAACTTCCCTCAATGTCCTAGGGAATATCCTGTCAGGACCTGGAGACTTATCCACTTTTATATTTTTCAAAAGTGTCAGTACTTCCTCCTCTTTGAATCTCATAGTTTCCATAGCTACTCTACTTTTTCCCCTTAACTCACAGAGTTCAATATCCTTCTCCTTGGTGAATCAAAGAAAAGAAATTGTTCAATATCTCCCCCATCTCTTTTGGCTCTGCAGATAGCTGTCCATTCTGGTTCTCTAATGGTCCAATTTTATCCCTCGTTATCCTTTTGCTATTAATATAGCTGTAGAAACCCTTTGGGTTTACTTTCACCTTTCTTGCCAAAGCAACCTCATATCTTCTTTTAGCCTTCCTAATTTCTTTCTTAAGATTCTTTTTACATTCTTTATACTCCTCTAGCACCTCATTTACTCCATGCCTCCTATAATTATTGTAGATATCTCTCTTTTTTCGGAACAAGTGTCCAATTTCCCTTGAAAACCATGGCTCTTTCCAATTTTTACTATTTCCTTTTAACCTAACAGGGACATAAAGATTCTGTACTCTTACAATTTCCCCTTTAAATGTCCTCCATTTCTCTTCTACATCCTTCCCATGAAACAAAGTGTCCCAATTCACTCCTTTAAAATCCTTACGCATTCCCTCAAAGTTAGCCTTTCTCCAATCAAAAATCTCCACCCTAGGTCCAGTTCTGACTCTCTCCTTAATTATATTGAAACTAATGGTATTGTGATCACTGGTCCCGAAGTGCTCACCAACGCATACCTCCGTCACCTGACCTGCCTCATTTCCTAACAGGAGGTCCAGCACTGCCCCTTCTCTGGTCGATACCTCTATGTACTGCTGCAAAAAACTATCCTGCACACATTTTACAAACTCCAAACCATCCAGCCCATTTACAGAATGTGTTTCCCAGTCTATTTTTGGAAAATTGAAATCTCCCACAATCACTACCTTGTGCTTACTACTAATATCTGCTATGTCCTTACATATTTGCTCTTCCAATTCTCGCTCCCCATTTGGCGGTCTATAATACACCCCTAAAAGTGTTGCTACACCGTTCCCACGGTGTAGCAACACGTGATCATAACTTAAGCTATATTGCGATCAATATAGCCAGAAGTGCTCTGTCCTCATATTTACCCATGGAATCAGAATTATATTCTGTGGGGACACATCATCTAGTTTCTAGGTTTACGAAGGGAGTTTTTAATTCCACTCCTGCTAGGCCCAGGTATTCGGTTATCTGGAATGTAAGCAAGGTTCTTATGCTCCTTCGTAAGTGGACTCCTGTCACAGCCCTGTCTTTGCCCAAACTCACCATGAAGGTAGTCATGCTTAGGGCATTGGTTTCAGCCCAACGTGTGCAGACATTACAGAAGCTGAGACTAGATATGATTGATGTATCGGCAGATGCCATTACTTTTTATATCTATGATTTGCTCAAGTAGAGTAGAATAGGGGTGACAGGGTGTAAGATTATCATTTCGGCATACCCCATGGATTCCCGCCTGTGTGTAGTGTCATGTTTGTTATATTACATTGAGGCTACCAGAACCCTAAGAGGAGAGGAATCAGCATTATTTATGAGCCACAAAAAAACGCATAGAAAGATGTTGGTTCAAACTATTTCGAGGTGGCTAAATCAGGTGCTGGTTTACGCTTGGATTGACACTGACAAATTTAAATCTCATTCCACCAGGGCGGCATTAACGTCAGCGGCCAGGGCGATGGACGTCCCTATAGACCATATCCTCGCGGCCGCAGGATGGTCCAGTGAACTGATGTTCCAAAATGTTTTATCATAAGCCAATTGCCAAATCGGGGGTATCTGCCGATTCTGTTTTAAGTTCAGTTTTATTGTTTTCCCCTGGGGTAGAAGGGGTTACTTTTGTTTCTTTATAAATAAACCGTTAATTTGTTTCAAGCAAAGTTATGTTTGATACATTATTGATTAATTTCTTATTGTGTCAATCAATGCAGTGAGGCGCCGGGATTTGAATCTGCGAATTGAAATCACAGAGCTTTGAAATCTTCACTTAGTCACTTACGTCACTCCGAAGTAAAATAGTAAGATTAAACGAGAACTTACCAGTTTGAAGTTTGATCGTTATTTTATGAGGAGTTACGATGAGGGACTACGTGCCCTCTGCTCCCAGCCCTCATAAACGTCTAGTCTTCTCTCATCTTACTATTATACTTCAGTCACTATTACCTGTGATTTCACACTGCTACTTTGAAGATTCACGCGCTGCAGCTGGACGGGGTTCTCCTTCACGTAGTCCCTCATCATAACTCCTCATAAAATAACGATCAAACTTCAAACTGGTAAGTTCTCGTTTAATCTTCCTATTGTCATACTATCTGTTGATGTCTTTGATGTATATACATTTTGATAGAATTGGGCAAATCTTTTGTTCATGTCTTTGGGTAGTATTATCAATTCCCCATTATCTGACCTAATTTTTGGAATCGTGTGATACTTTTCCCATTTTTTCATTTGTCATGCCAGGAGTTTTTGTGGCTTGTCGCCAAATTCAAAATTTTCTTGTTTTGTGATTCGGAATAGTCTAATGATTCTTTCAGATAAGATTCTATTCAATTTAAATTTCAATATTAATATCTTATTATGTTTATCCATAGTTGGTCTTTGGCGTTGTCTAAGTCCAATTGTCCAATTTTTTTCTTCTAAATTCAATTGTCCCATCTTATTTTTTATTTTTTGAAATGCTTGATATGAAATTATCGATCCTCTGATAAATGCCTTAAATGATTCCCATAATAATGAGGGTGATATACCTGGCGTGTCATTGGTCTAAAAAAAATCCATCTGTTGTCTTAGATATGCACAACCCTGAGGATTTGGAGATTAAATCTCCAAAACAATGTTTTATTGGTCATTCCTATTATTGAGAAGAAAGTTAACAGTGCTTGATCTTAAATTATACTACTATGGTATTTTGGATTTGATGTAAATGCGATTCATTTCGTATCTACTAAAAAATAATCAATTCGTGAGTAGGGTTTGTGTACCATTGAGTAGAAGGAATATTCCCGTCCAGTTGGGTATGCAATCGGAATACATCCGTTATATTTGTATTTTTTATGTATGTATTTAAGAGTTCACTAGCTTTAGATTTAATGTTTAGCCTTTTTTGTTGTGTTGATTTATCCAAGTAATTGTCGAGAACGCAATTGAAATCTTCTCTAGATATCACATTTTGATAATTAAGCTCTGAGATTAAATTCAAAATGTTGTTAAAAAATTGAGGATTATCAAAGTTAGGCCCATAAATATTTACCAAGGTAACTGAGGTCGGGTTTATCTCTCCCGTAACTATGACATACCTCCCATCTTTGTCTATTATTTTATTCTTTAGTTTAAATGGTATTCGTTTTTTAATTATAATTGCCTTGCCTCTAGATTTAGTACTATATGAGGAATGATATGACTGACTGATCCAGTTAGCCCTAAGCCTTATCTGCGCTTGTAATTCAAATGTGTTTCCTGTAAGAAGATTATGTCGGCATTTAATGATTTTAATTGTGCCAAGACCTTACCCCTTTTGATTGGATCATTCATACCCCTTACGTTCCAGCTACAGAACGTGATTCCACCTATTTTATATTGTGCAATGTCTTGAATTTTAAATTAATTTAATACATTTATGTCATATGGTGCAACACAATACCTTGATCTTCCAGGTGTGGAGTGTGTACTTACCTCTTCTTGGTATTCTAGGCACAGCCCTTTAAAAGATATCCTTAAAAAAAAAAAAAAAAGGTGAAAGGTGATTCAAAAAAATAATAAGTGATATTGCAATACAGTGATAAAAACATTGCAGTACTAGAAAGAACCCACCAAAAGGTGGTAGAAATGATTTTTTCGACTTCCGTCGTTGTTAATTAACATTTACCTCCACTCCCTTTGCCAACTAATGTCGGAAGGAGGAGGGGTCCATACAAAGGTAAATAAAGATACATCCAACATCTAAATCTGATATAGTCTTTTCATGAATATATATTTACTATGTACTAACAATTGTTACATTAAACTTCATTACTCTAAACATTGTCTTGCATTAAAGTACTCCTTCAGGTTGGAAGGGGTTAACCAAGAATACATTCTTGGCTGTCTGTCAATTACCTCATGTTTAAATCACTTCCCTGCCATCTAATTTCAAATCTGCATAAAACATTTCATGAATTACATTTCCGAATGAGTTGCACCCATATTAGTATATTATTATAGAGTTAACTTGTATCAATGTAATTAAGTCACTGCGACTATTCTACCAGTCCATTAGCAAATTATGATAAATCCACCCCCCTCCGGGGGTATGATACTCTATTCTTTATACTAATTCATTTTAGATTAATAAAACTATATTAAATCACTACTTTATATGTTAGTCTGTAAACAAACTATAATACAACTATGTTAAATCTATGTTAAATCATTATTCGATGTAAGTCTATGATCAAACCAATCTTTTTATGAATAAATAGTTAATTCCGACTCCCTTTAATTAGAGTGTTACATGTTACGTGACTCCCTTTTTTTTCTCTCATCGAAGTACAGATTCGACCTTGGTTCTGCATTCCAAAGCTGATAACTGACTAGGCTTTGCCACATGTAAGAATTACACCATCTTACCAAAGACATTTTTAATATCAGTTACTTCAAAAGTCAAATCTTCTCAGCTTCTTCTCAACCAAAGTTTATAGCCAAACCGTCTCTTGACAGCCATGTAATGAACTCATCACTTTAACTCCTTTATGAGGTCTTCTGCATATGTATATACCTCTTCTGGGTTGATGAAGACACGCTCCATATTCTGATGTGATCTTCATTTTGACCGGGTACACAATACCATATCTTAAGCCCGGAATTCCTTTCAGAATCTGTCTGGTCTTTGAAAACAGATCCCGTTTCTTCGCCACCTCTGTTGGGTAGTCCCTAAAAAATCTGACAGTCTCATCCTCAAATTTCAAAGTTGTTCCGTGAGGTATTCTCTTCATAATACAGAGAAATCCTGCAATTTCACCATGATCTGTCTCGGGGATTCTCCTGACCTAGATTGCGCCCTTCGGACCCGGTGTGCCATATCAATCTTCAGGTTATCAGGCAGGTTAAATACCTTTTGAAGCAGGTTAGAGGTGAATTCCCGGGTATCCAGTCCAGTCTCTCTTCCTTCTTTCACACCAACTATTCTTAAATTCTGATGTTGTGACCTGGCTTCCAAGTCCGCACATTTCTCCGTCATTTTGGCCAGTTTCCCCGAGGTATTCTGCTGTTCTTTTTTCATTCCCTTCATCTCGTCAGACGTTTCCTCCATCGTGGTTTCCATTTCTTTCATAGCTGAGCTGAATGCCTCCTGAGTATCTTTCATCATTTGCTTGCATTCCTTTTCCACCCTTACCATATTTGCAGTATTTTACGTATTTTAAAAGTATTGATTTCTTCGAGACTCTCCTAGTGGCAGGATGCTGTAAGGTTGCAAATTCATTTGCTCCCTTAACTTTTAACTTCCATTTACCACTCTTTCAATGTTACTTGTGACTATTTGACTTCAAGGCACGGTCTAACTTTTCATAAAGTGTTGACAACACTTTTACACGCCTTAATTGTCTGAAGGATGGAGTCAAGAAGAAAGGGAGGCTCCCCAAGGAAGGAACAGGGGAAAGCCACAGCCACAGTTGCAGCTTCTGACTCCAGTATCATAGAAGCAATATTGAAAATGAATGATGAATTGAAAAATGAAATGAAAACAAGATTTGGCAGTTTGGAAGAAATGATGAAAGGAGTTTCGACCAAACTGAAAGGAAGTCCAAGGAAAACTGTCTTTGTTACAAGATGAACTTCGTGAACAAAAGGATGAAATTGATATCTTGCGTACCCTGGGACGGGAGAGTAATTTGAAGATTGAAAAACTGGAACGGAGAATGAATGAAAACACTCGAGCACTTCAGCAATACAAGACTAAAAATATGGACCTAGAAAACAGAAGCCGTCGTTTGAATTTACGAATTGTTGGTTTGCCGGAAAGTCAAGAAGGAGATAACGTAATAAAATATGCTTCTAAAATGATAAAGGAAACTTTTAACATTGAGCACAATGAAAACCTTCAGTTTTTGGATAACGCTCACAGGATTGGGAAGAAATCCGATCATAAACCGAGACACTTGATTATTCGGTTTCATTTTTTGCAAATGAAGGAGAATATTATCGACGCAGCAAAAAAGTTGGGTGTGGTTGAATATAAAGGAAGCAAGTTTCGGTTTGTCCCTGATTATAGTTGCAAGCTTTTGGAAATAAGAAAGTCCTTTTATAATGTAATGTCAGATTTGTATAAGAAAAAGCTATGCTCAGTTGTTTTATACCCAGCTAGATTGCGTATTCGACCTTTCAACGGTAATTTTCGATTTTTTTACAGTCCTCAAGACACCTCCAGCTTTCTGGAGAGGTACGAGGAGGAGGGGACTAATCGATAGCTGATTAAGTTATAACTGGAGATTTACTGTTCCTATTTTGACAATATTTCGTTTGGTAATGGTTAAGAATTTAACTGGACGAGTTGTTTTTCTTTTATATATATTCTTTTAAGAATGTCTTTGTTAATTTTGTGTTCACCTGTCGTTAGACAAACTAAGAGAACGCAGTTCTTGTTTTTCATATCCTGACCTTGGATAATAATATGTAGCACTCGCTCGTTAACTTCATGCCAGACTGAATTTTTTTCTTCTTCTCTCTCAAAGAGATAATAAGGAATGTGTTATGGCTAGGAGTGGCTAAATATTATTATCTCTATGCCGAGCACTGTTACTCGGAGAGATGGGTTCGGGAAAGGGATTAGGTAGCTTGCTGACTGATCTATTGGTCAGTTTGGGGCTTTACAGAGGTGGGAGGGGGGGAGGGGTCTTTTGCTCCCTATTTAGTGTTTTTAATTTGTGCAAACTCTGAACTACTGAAATGTCATCACTTCTGGCTCCGTCCTAGATTTTTCTTCTTCCAGTATCATGAACTTTTAGGCTTCAAGAAATTAACCCATTACATCCAACATGATTTTTACAAGTAATATGGATAAAGTTATTAATTTCCTTTCATGGAATGTGAATGGCTTGAACCATCCCATTAAGAGGATTTTTTTTTAAGTTCTTCACAGACTAAATGCTCAGAACATCTTTGTTCAGGAAACTCATGTAAGGCAAGATGACAATTTTTGATTTTTCAAGTGTTAGAGAGGACAGCAGTTTCATTCAAATTCACAGGCTAAAGTGAAAAGAGTCTCTATTTTTATTGACCCCTCAATTCCGTTTGTACGCAAAGAAACAATTTCTGATCCATATGGCAGATTTTTGGCAATTACTGGTGTTCTTTACATGCAAAAAGTTGCTATGGTGAATGTCTACGCACCAAATATTGATCACCCTGAGTTTTTTAAACAATTAATTGCATCCTTTCCTAATTTGAATGAACACTTTTTAATAATGGGTGGAGATTTCAACTGCTGTCTGAACCCCTCGATTGACAGGTCTACATCTGATCATGTGCTTCCAAATAAATCAGCTAATTTTATTAATTCTTTTTTACTTGACTCTGGAATATTAGAAGTTTGGAGATTCTTACACCCAAATGACAAAGAATTTTCATTTTTCTTTCATGCATATCACAGTTATTCTAGGATTGATTATTTTATACTAGTTTCTCAGCTAGTTCCATCGGTCACTGCATGTGAGTATGACGCAATCGCTATTTCTGATCACGCACCTTTGAAACTATCAATCAATCTACCTGATTCCAAGTTTAGTGCTAAACAATGGCCATTTCATGCTACTTTGTGTCAAGACTTAAATTTTTTTTATTTTTATGAAAGATCAGATTGCTTTTTACTTTTTGACAAATGCTATTGAAGAAATATTCAATGGTGTAGTCTGGGATGCTTTTAAGGCATATATTCGTGGACAATTTATTTAACAATCTGTGGGATTAACAAAACAAAGAAATAGGTACATTGGCTGACGAGATTAAAGAAAATGATAAAATATATTCCAAAGCTCCTAGTTTAGAACTCTACAAGAATAGAGTTGAACTTCAATTGAGATATGATTTGTTATTAATATCACCGATTGAGAACCAGCTACTTAAAACCAAAAGTCAATTTTATATACAAGGCGAAAAATCTGGTAAATTACTCGCTAATCAATTGAAAGCGGTGTCGGCCAAGCGTCAGATTACTAAAGTGAGAAAACGGAATGGTACAATAACTGTGGACCATGACGAAATTTAATCAATCCTTTCAGAAATGTTATATCTCCCTATACCAATCAGATTTTCCTACCGATTCCAATATTTTAAAGAAACTGAACTTACCAAATTTACCATATAATGAGTTACATGAACCCATGTTACATGTTACATGAACCCATGTTACATGTTACATTAACCCATCATGGAAGAAGAAATACAGAAAGCAATCTTTTCAATGATTCTGGTAAAGCTCCCGGTTTTGATGGGTTTACAGTAAAAAATTTAAAGTATTTTTCAGATTTATTGTCTCCATGGCTACGTAAGGTATTTAAAGAAGCCCTTTTAAGGAATAGATTACCACAATCTTTTTATGAAGCTTCTATTTCTTTAATTCTTAAAAAAGATAAAGACCCTACTGAAGTGTCATCATAGACCTATATCAATGTTAAATGTAGATTTCAAAATACTTTCCAAAATATTAACTATGAGTTTGGAAATGATTTTACCACAAATTATCTCTGAAGATCAGACAGGTTTTATTAAAAATATTACTCATACTTTAATGTTAGGTGATTAATGAATAGTGTATATACAGCGTCTAATAAAAACCCCAGAATGTGTCATCTCACTAGATGCCGAGAAAGCGTTTGAGAGAGTAAAATGGGATTACTTATTCAATACACTTGAAAAATGTAAGATTGGTCCAAAATGTATTTCTTGGATCAAGTTGATATATCATATACCTCAGGCTTCTGTATTTACTAATAATCAGAAATCCTCTTTTTTCAGGCTCTTTCGAGGTACTAGACAGGGCTGTCCCTTAAATCCTTTACTATTTGATATTGCTTTGGAACCTTTAGCCACCGCTATTGGGGAATCCCCTAATATTTTTGGTATTGTCTGCAGGAATAAGACACATGAGCTAGCTCTTTACGCAGATGATCTGTTATTATTTATTTCTAACCATGAGAAACCTATTCCGGCAATAGTAGCATTACTTAACCAATTGAGTAGTTTTTCTGGTTATAAACTAAATCTTAGTAAGAGTGAGCTTTTTCCATTAAATAATCTTGTTTTGAATTATGGTCAGTTTCCATTTAGATTGACAACCAAACTTATTTAGGTATTAAGATCACCAAGAAACACAAGGATTTATTTAAAGCCAATTTGATGCCTTTAATTGATCATATTAAACATAAGTTTGCTAAATGGTCACCAATGTCCCTTATCCTTAATTGGCCAAATCAATGCTATTAAAATGTTCATTTCACCTAAATTTCTGTATTATAGACGATACAAATTTTTATTGCCAAATCTTTCTCCGACATTATAGACTCCAAAATGTCTTCATATATATGGCAGAATAAAAATTCCAGACTAAGTAAAAAACATTTATAGAAATATTTAAAAAAATAGCGGTTTGGCAAACCTTCGATTTTACTATTGGACAGTCAATGTTCATTATTTAACATTTTGGACAAAAGATTTAGAAGATACCCAATGCCCAGGATGGATAAACCTTGAAAGTGATTCCTTACAAGGGCTATCATTGGCCTCTATTCTTGGGGCCTCGTTACCTTTCACAATTACGAGATTGAATAAATATACGACTAACCCAATAATAAGACATACGTTCCGAATATGGTTTCAATTTCGTAAGTTTTTTGGACTAAATGATTTTATCTTATCGAGTTCTATTTTATCTAATTTTCTCTTCCAACCATCTAGTACTGATCAAGTCTTTTTGTTATGGAAGAGGAAGGGATTAGTAGCTTTTCGTGATTTGTTTTTGGAGGGTTGTTTTATGTCTTTCGAACAACTCTCCAATAAATATAACTTACCTAATTCACACTTTTTTAGATATTTACAAATTAGACATTTTCTGAAGGCTGCACTACCCCTTTTTCCGCTACCATATCAAACCAAAATTTTGGAAAATGTTTTACAGCTGAACCTGTGTCAAAAAGGATTAATAATGACTATTTATGAGTTGATTTTGAAATTACAAATAGATAAATTTGATAAATTTAAGAATGACTGGGAAAGAGAACTCCAAACTTCTTAGTCCATAGATAAATGGCAGAGGATTTTTCAATTAGTTAATACCTCTTCAATGTGTGCAAGAAACAGTTTGATGCAAGGTGGTTCACAGAGCTCATATGTCAAAAGATAAGTTGGCTCGTGTTTATGGTCATATAAATCCTACCTGTGACAGATGTAACTCTGAAGTGGCCTCACTGCCCCATATGTTTTGGTCCTGCTCACTTTTGGAAAAATATTGGAAAGACGTTTTTGATACTATTTCTGTAGTCTTATGTATTGATTTACAACCTCATCCTATTACTAAAATTTTTCTGCTACCTATGTTAGATTCTATTCATTTATCCCACTCCGCCCATCGGCTGATTGCTTATACCATCTATTTTATTTAAATGGAAAGATTCCAACGCTCCGACCACACTCCAGTGGTATTCTGAAATGATATCATGTTTAAATTTAGAAAAAATTAGGAGTGACATTGTTGAACCCTTGGTTAAATTGGATAAGACTTGGGGAAAATTTATTGAACACATATTTATTGATACAATATAAATTGCTCCCACTTTAACCGTTATAAAAAACTATTTTACCTCTATATGGTAGAACGGACTTGATGACAAACAGATTTAAATTGTTGAAACTTTTAGTTCAGATTCTGTTTTGCTTTGCTTAGTTTTTATTTATTTATTTTATTTTAATTCTTATTTTATTATTATTAAGTTTTTATTTTTTTTTAGTTTAGGGGGGTTTTGTTTTTTCCTTTTTTCCTTTACTTTTTGTCTTTTTATTTTTGTGTTTTTTTCTACATTAATAAGTTTCCTTTTAAAGATGTAACTATATTTACATAGAGACCGGGAGGGAGGTCTATATTCAATGTGTAGTTTGACACTGGTCCTCATATCAGGTTATACCTGTTATTAATGTAATCCTGGTCCCTATGTATGAATGTCATTGTTGTTTATCATTATTCTTTTTGCTCTGTTTTTTTATGTTTTATTTTTGTTTTCTTTGGGGGAAAAAAAAACAATAAAAAGATTTTAAAAGAAAGAAAGAAAGATTCCTTCAATAACTCCAAGCTTTCAATGCTGCATATGCCGGGTCAGGCTTTCGTTTAGGGTGTTAATCTCTGCATGAAGAGTGCTAGCAAAGTCAATCATTATTGATTTTTTTAATAGATTCTTCCAAATTATTTTTCTCTTCCTTTTCCAGCTTTTTTCAGCTTTCAGCCATTTCTGCAACTACTTTTATTGCTTGCGTCTCTTCTTCTGAACTTGCTGATGTTGTTAGTTGCATTTTATCCTGCTCTATGGTCCGTTGTTTTACTTGAGATCTTGCAGCAGGTCTCTTGGGATTCTTCTTGTGCATTTAAAGGTATCAGAAAACCCCGTTATCAGCAGGATTTCTGATAACTCTTTTTACACAATTGAAATAACAGCTCAGGTAGTTATTTTTAGAACTCCCCCATCTTCCAACTCGTATTTTTTAGCACTGTAAAGCATTCTTCGGGAGCGGAGGTAATTGCTGTGCCTCTCACCACTGCACGGCGCCACCGGAATTGGCACCACCGGAAGTCTTTGTAAGTCATTATAACCAAAGCCACCTTGGCAGGTCTGATATGGAACTTTGTTTTGGATTTGTTCAGTTATCTTTATTTACCAGATTGTTATTCAGCTCTGACCGACCACTGATATTCCTCTCTCTTTCTCTGATTTACTTGCTGCCTCTCCTTTTCTCTTCACCACATCTGCCCAGCTTCAGTCTGATTGGGTCAGCCTCCTTCTTCCCTCACTGTAGGGTTTGTACAGACCAGCTGTTGGATCCAAACTAATGACATATTTAGTATTATCCAGGTGCTGTTGGTTGTTTCCAATGTACCCAGAGAATGTGATGTGTTATATGTAAATAGATATATAATGTATACAAGGATATGATGGATTTTATGTAAACATTTCACCTCTGTTTCACTTTAGAAAAAGACACGAAGACAGAGAATCATGGGACAGTTAATGGAGATGTTTTGTGTACAGTCCCTATCATGGTCAAGGAGATGGTGGATGTCCTAATGCATATGAACTTAAATATATATTCCCAGCCTGATCAGATATATCTGAGGTCACTGTGGGAACCTAGAGAATACATTGCATGTGCCCTTGCTGAGATATAAATTATCATTAAATACGTTTGTGTTGCTGGAAAACTGGAGGGTGGCTAATGTTGTGCTTCTATTTAAGAAGGGCTGCAAGAAAAAGCCTGGGAACTATAGATGTGTGTGTGTATGGACTTCAGCAAGGCATTAGAGAAGGCTCTGCATGGTCGTATTATCAGTTATATTTGATCATGGGAACCATGGACAGCTGACAGACTTGAAAGAAAATTTGCTTTATCGAAAGTGTTATGCTGGAAGGTTCTTTTTTGGACGAGAGGCCTGTGAACAGTGGTGTGTCTCAGTGGGCTTGTTCCTGTTGTGCTTTATATCAACAATTGGGATCACAATATACAAGGCATGATTAGGAAGTTTGCAGATGATACTTAAGTGGGTGGTATTGTAGCGAGTGAAGATTGTTATAAAAAAAGGCAGATGGGATTCGTCAAGGTGGGTCATCCTGGTCGGCATGGTCAAGTTAGGTCAAAGGGTTTGTTTCTGTCCTGCATGACAATATCTAAGATAAATTAGTCAATATCACTATCTGTAATGTAACATGATTCATTCAGTGCCTTCTATGTTGGTAAACTGTGTAAACAAAGAAAGAATGTGAATTTAAGTAGCACCTACAAACAATCTAGGATTCCCCAAGCTCATTACATCAAAAGAAGTTCTCTTTAAATATGGTCACAGATGTCAGAGAGACAGTGGTGAGGAACGTGGGAATTGTGGCAAAGTCACTGAAAGTTTCAATTTCAGGCCATGAGCAGGTAGTGGGCAGAATCTGTCAAAAATGTGAGAGGCAGAGGGAGGAACAAGACCTGTGTGAGACTGGAACAAGGAATGTTCTGGAAATTCCAGTCCTGAGGTCGACACAGCTGGGAAATGTACGGGTTCACTTGATAACACTTTTGGTTCAGACATGATGAGTGGGTGAGATGTTCCCTGTGAGGACGACTTCAACCAGCTGGATGACTAGCTCCTCAACTCATCCAAGTGGTTCCCATTGTCAGCCATGTTGGGAGCTCTAATGGATGACTAACTGGAGCCTCACTACCTCTTTGATCCTATCTTCAACATATCCCTGAGGTAAAATATGGTAACCCCTTTGCCACATTGCTCTGGCTGGACTGAGGAATTTCATTACATCAGTTAATCTAATTCCAAGCTCATTACATCGTGCAGTTAATTGACAAAGTATCTTTTGGCCCTTTGGACATCCCATTATTTCATGTCAACTGTTAAACGTACAACAATTAACAATGACTCCAGCTGTTCCCCCTTCGTTAGTTACATTTATGTTGTTTGCTTTTCTCAACTTCATAGCAAACGTGGTCGCAATTGTAACACTACTATGTGGACGGTGTGGACTCTCCAAAGGTGTCACCTGGTATCTTGTGGCAATGGCGGTAGCGGATCTACTTGTCATTGTAGTTCAAGTCATTCTCATCAACATAATTTACATAATTAAATCTCCCGAGTGCAACATTGTATTTACCATGGGTTACATGTCTGTGTCATGCTCCGTCTGGCTCACTGTTGTCTTCACCTTCGACCGTATGGTGGCCATTTGCTTCCAGAAGCTGAAGACAAGATACTGCACTGAGAAAAATGCAGCCATCGTTATTGCAGTGGTGAGTGTGCTGAGTGTATTAACCAACATCCCCTGGTACTTTACGTACCACTCACTTTTCTGCAGGACATCATTTGATTTTGCAACATCGCCAGTGTGGGCAGCCTTTGACTGGTGCCACCGCATTTTAACCCCACTCGTCCCCTTCATGCTGATCCTGCTGCTCAATGCTGTCACTGTCAGGCACATCCTGATGGCCAGTGCAGTCCGCAGGAATCTGAGGGGGCAGCGGAGCGGGGAAGGGAAGGACGACCCAGAGATGGCGAATCGAAGAAGATCCATCATTTTGCTCTTCACCATATCGGCCAGTTTTATCCTGTTATGGATGCCACGGGTGGTCATTCTATCAATTAAGCAAATTACTGGACGGTTTGTGGCAATGTTTAGGTCTGATATTGTGCTAGACTTCATAGGAACAATGCTTCAGTTATTCAGCTCCAGCACCAACACGTTTATTTATGCGGTCACTCAGAGGAAGTTTCGGGAGGAGGTGATAAATGTTGTGAAATATCCCTTCAAGGCCATCCTGAAGTTCATTAAAGGTTATGGAGAGAGGTGAAAAATTCAACCCAGGTCTGGTGGTAATGTTTTCGTTCCTGACCAGCAAACGTGTGATTGAAGAAACAGATCAAAGAGCTTTGAAGAATGGAATCCGAACATTCACGTTATAGTCAGGTGCAGGATTCACCAGCATTTATAAAACATATTTAAGAAAATAAAAAATACTTTTACCTGTGTTTGCATTGGGGAATTGATTTTATTCAACAATTGTTGATAAGAAGTCGTCAAGGGGATGGTTGTGTTGATCGTGGCTTTGTGGACTAGTGGAGCTGGTGGAGAGTCGGTACCTGATACCTGGTACATGGTTCTCCAACTCTGCTGCCTTTTGTCCCAGTGACGACGGGAAGAGATGGAATGCAGACTTTCACCTCCCCATTACTTACTTTACACAAGACCACAAAGGCATCCAAATCTCCCCAATTTTAATCAGAGCAGAGAAAAACAAGCAATTATATTGCCTGATCTGGCCCTTTGTTGTTAGGGGACTATGGAATTTATGGATGATAAATGAAAAGTTTTAGAGAAAAACTTTCACTCCATTTTAACCACCTTAATAGCCCACCTCTCAACATCCTTCAATTTACTGGACATTCCATTACCTTGTGACATCTCCTCACACACATCACCTCACACATCTCTGGATTAAATTCCATTTCACCTTTGCCTCGCAATCGATCCCTTCTTGTGGCCCAATGCTTTCCTCCTCCGTATCTCCAATGAAGTTGAGATAACTAATCTGTAACAATGTGGTTTCTTACTTCCCTCTTCCATTTCTAAACAACAGTAAATCATGAACAGTCCTCCAGTCCTCCAACTGCACTCATGGGCTTGTGATTTATTGATTTTTAAAGATGCTAAATCCTTAGTGTTTGTCACAATTCATATCTCATTCTCATTCACCTGAATTAAAAATCAGGCATCACCTTGATTTGGTGAATTAAATGTAATTCATTAGGAATCTCACCTACATCTCTGATACACACACAGATCATCTTTATCATCATGAATAGGCCAGAAACATCCCCCAAGTAGCTGTTTCCAGTCCAGTTTTACTCATTCTCCCCTCCCTTCAGCTCATCACCCTCATTTCGTTATATCCCACACCTTGCCCACATCAACTCCTCCTCTTCATGAAGAAATTAGTTACAGGTGAGTAGGTTACTGATCCAGGACAAGGGGTCACAGCTCCAGGACAAGGGGTCACAGCTTAAGGATAAGCGGAAAATCCTTTAAGACTGGGATGAGAAAGACTTTTTTCACACAGAGAGTGGTGAGTCTCTGGAAATCTCTGCCACAGAGGGTAGTTGAGGCCAGTTCATTGGCTATATTTAAGAGGGAGTTAAATGTGGCCCTTGTGGCTAAGGGGATCAGGGGGTATGGAGAGAAGGCAGGTATGGGATACTGAGTTGGATGATCAGCTATGATCATATTGAATGGCGGTGCAGGCTCGAAGGGCCGAATGGCCTACTCCTGCACCTAATTTCTATGTTTCTATGTTTCTATGATTAGTACAAGTGTCAGATGTTATGGGGAGAAGGCAGGAGAATGGGGTTAAGAAGGAGAGATAGATCAGCCATGATTTCAGAGACATGGCTGCAAGAAGGACAGGGCTAGCAACTGAATATTGAAGGTTATACATCCTATCGAAAAGACAGACAGGTGGGTAGAGGGGGTGGGTAGCTCTGTTGGTGAGGAATGAAATTCAGTCCCTTGCAAGGGGTGACATTGAAACAGGAGATGTGGAGTCAGTATGGATAGAACTAAGGAATTGTAAGGGTAAAAAGACCCTAATGGAACTTATCTACAGCCCCCCCCCCCACCCCCCCAAAACAGTAGCCTTGATATAGGGTGCAAGTTGAATCAGAAGTTTAAATTGATATGTAGTAAAGGTAATGCTACGGTTGTTATGGGAGATTTCAACATGCAGGTAGACTGGGAAAATCAGGTTGTGACTGGACCCCAAGAAAGGGGGTTTGTGGAGTGACCCCGTTATGGGTTCTTATAGTAGATTGTATTGGTGCCCACCAGGGAGAAGACAATTCTGGATTTAGTGTTATGTAATGAACCCAATTTGAAAAAGGAACTTGAGGTTAAGGAGCCATTAGGAGGTAGTGAACATAATCTGGTCAGGTTTAATCTACAATTGGAGAGGGAGAAGGGTAAATCGGTGGTGTCAGTGCTGCAGTTGAATAAGGGAGTCTATGGAGCCATGAGAGAGGAGCTGGCCAAAGTTGACTGGAAAGATACCCTAGTTGAGATGACAGTGGAACAACAATGGCAGGTATTTCTGGGAATAATACAGAAGGTGCGGGATCAGTTCATTCCAAAGAGGAAAAAAGATTCCAAGGGGAATAAGGGGTGACCATGGCTGACAAGGGATGTCAGGGACAGTATAAAAATAAAAGAGAAGAAGTATAACGTAGCAAAGATGAGCGGAAGCAAGAGGATTGGGTAATATTTAAAGAGCAACAGAAGATAACTAAAAAGGCAATACATGGAGAAAAGATGAGATACGAAGGTAAGCTAGCCAAGAATATAAAGGAGGATAGTAAAAGCTTCTTTAGCTATGTGAAGAAGAAAAGTTTAGTTAAAACCAAAGCTGGACCCTTGAAGACTGGAAAAGGTGAATTTATTATGGGGAACAAGGAAATGGCAGATGAGTTGAACAGATACTTTGGATCCATCTTCATTAAGGAGGATACAAACAATCTTCCTGATGTACTAGTGGCCAGAGGATCTGGTTTGACGGAGGAACTGATTAATCCACATTAGGCAGGAAATTGTGTTGGGTAGACTGATGGGACTGAAGGCTGTTAAATCCCCAGGGCCTGGTCTGCATCCCAGGGTAATTAAGGAAGTGGCTCTAGAAATCGTGGATGCATTGGTGATAATTTTCCAATGTTCTATAGTTTCAGGATCAGTTCCTGTGGATTGGAGGGTACCTAATGTTAATCCACTTTTTAAGAAAGGCGGGAGAGCGAAAACAAAGGAATTATAGACCAGTTAACCTAACATCGGTGGCGCGGAAGATGCTGGAGTCAATCATAAAAGATGAAATAGCGGCACATTTGGATTGGTCCGAGTCAGCATGGATTTACGAAGGGGAAATCATGTTTGACTAATCTTCTGGAATTTTCTAAGGAAGTAATTAGGAAAATGGACAAGGGAGAACCAGTGGATATAGTGTGCCTGGACCTTCAGAAAGCATTTGATAAGGTCCCACATTGGAAATTAGTGGGAAAAATTAAGGCACATGGTATTAAGGTTAGAGTGCTGACATGGATAGAAAATTGGTTGGCAGACAGGAAACAAAAAGTAGGGATTAACGGGTCCCACTCAGAATGGCAGGCAGTGACTAGTGGGGTTCCGCAAGGCTCAGTGCGGGGACCGCAGCAATTTAAAATATACATCAATGTACAAAATATACAACTGTGGTGGGGCTCATCTCAAAAGGGAATGAGGTCGCCTATAGAGAGGAGGTGCACATACTTTCTGAGTGGTGTGCTCACAACAATCTCTCTCTGAACACTTAAAAGACAAAGGAGATCATCACTGATTTCAGGCGACATAGAGCGGAGCTCAGGCCACTGGAGATAGGGGGCGAGGAGGTGGAGAGGGTGCCTAGTTTTAAATTTCTGGGGATCAAAATCAGTGAGGATCTTTAATGGTCTGTGAACTCTGCTGTAATTGTAAAAAAGGCACAACAGAGACTTTACTTCCTCAGAACACTGAGGAAGGCCCATCTGTCTGCTAAACTGCTGGAGTCTTTCTACCGCTGTTCGGTAGAAAGCATACTGACTTACTGCATAACTGCCTGGTTTGGGAACTGTTCAGCAGCTGATAGAGCAGCTCTCCAGAGGGTGATCAAAAATGGACTCCCCCTGCCCCCTCTGGAGGACATTTACCACTCCAGGACCTGTAATATCGTGAAAGACATTACACATCCTTGTCACCACCTTTTCACACTGCTGCCCTCAGGAAAAAGGTACAGGTCGTTAAAGTCACGCACTGCCAGACCCAAGAACAGCTTTTACCCATCAGCAATCTTGGAACTGAACTCTGTCTCGAGCACGGGTTATGGGGAAGGGGGGGGGGGGGGGGGGGGTGGGAGACAGTGTTAATTTATGTAAATGTGAATCCATGGGTGGGTTTGGGGAGGGAGGGAGTGTAAAAAGTATGAGTATGTGAATGTTTGAAGTTCTTTTAAATGGAGAGACACAGTAATCTCGTTGCACGTGACACATGCAATGACAATAAAGCATTCTAATTCTAATTCTAATTTTAATGATTTAGAAGAAGGGATTCAAAGGAATGAATATTAGAAAATTTGCAGACGACACATAGATGGGTGGCAGTGTGAACTGTGAGGAGGATGCTATGAGAATGCAGGGTGACTTGGACAGGTTGGGTGAGTGGGCAGATGCATGGCAGATGCAGTTTAACGTGGATAAATGTGAGGTTATCCACTTTGGTAGCAAAAACATGAAGGTAGATTATTATCTAAATAATGTCAAGTTGGGAAATGGGGAAGTACAACCGGATTTGGGGGTCCTTGTTCATCAGTCAATGAAAGTAAGCATGCAGGTACAGCAGGCAGTGAAGAAAGCGAATGGCATGTTGGCCTTCATAACAAGAAGAGTTGAGTATAGGAGCAAAGAGATTCTTCTGCAGTTGTTTAGGACCCTAGTGAGACCACACCTGGAGTATTGTGTTCAGTTTTGGTCCACTAATTTGAAGAATGGCACTCTTGCCATTGAGGGAGTGCAGCGTAGGTTTACAAGGTATATTCCCGGGATGGCGGGACTGTCACACACTGAGAGAATGGAGCTGTTGGGCTTGTATACGCTGGAGTTTAGAAGGATGAGAGGGGATCTTATTGAAACATATAAGATTATTAAGGGATTGGACACACTAGAGGCGGGAAACCGGTTCCCGATGTTGGGGAGTCCAGAAACAGGGGCCACAATTTAAGAATAAGGGGTAAGCCATTTAGAACGGAGATGAAGAAAGACTTTTTCACACAGAGAGTTGCGAGACTGTGGAATTCTCTGCCTCAGAGGGCGGTGGAGGCCGGTTCTCTGGATACTATCAAGAGAGAGCTAGATAGGACTCTAAAAGTTGGTGGAGTCAGGGGATATGGGGAGAAGGCAGGATCGGGATACTGATTGGGGATGATCAGCCATGATCACATTGAATGGCGGTGCTGGCTCGAAGGACCGAATGGTCTACTCCTGCTCCTATTGTCTATTGTCTATTGTCTATTGATTGAATGGTGGAGTAGAGTTTATGGGGTCGAATGGCCTAATTCTATTCTTATTCCACATGACCTTATGACCTTTAATATGGCATGTCTCCAGTGACTCTTACAAACTTCTACAGATGCCCTTTTGAAAGCACATTGTTGGGTTAAATCACACCTTGGCTTGGAAACCACTCAGCCCATGACTGTAAGAAAATGTAGCAATTGTAAATGTAGCCAAGTCCATCACATGGGCCAGTCATCCCACCATTGACTCCAACTTAGTCACAGATTTGTTTCACCCGGTTATTTCCCCTTCTCTCTGCTCGGGTCTGGCAGAAGGTACAGAAGCTTGAAAGCGCACACCTCCAGTCTTAGTATCTGCTTTTTCCTCTCTGTTATCAGGCTTTTTAACGGTTCTTCCATAAGCAAGGGTACTGTTCGATTCACATCTAACCCATTGAGGAGATTGGACTTTGTCTGATGAGCGAAAATGTGCTGCAAACTATATTCTGTACTCTGTATCTCCCCCTTTGCTTTATCTATTGTACCTGAGCTCGAACCGACTGTATCTATGTATGGTCTATCTGATCTGTATAGATAGCATGAAAAACAAAGCTTTCACAATACTTGTGAATAAAAAACTTAAACCTAAATATAGATATCACCCTTGCCATTTCCTAACCATCCTCCCAGCACATTAACAAACGCCCATACCCACCCCACCCACGCACCCCACAACCCCTCCCCCCATGCACCCTCCACACCCCACCATCAAAAACCCTCTCAATAACCATATCTTCTTTCTTTTGACTCCATTGCCTTTCCCACCTCCAACCTCTGCCAGACCTCACTATTTCCCTGACCTCCCCCTCTCTCATGTTGAATGGACAGACCTCAGCCGAGGTATCACCTTTGTACTCCTGTCCCCGCACCGCAACAGGTCCGGGCCCATCATGATGTTGAGACCTTCTGTCACCAATGTGTTTGCAAAAGAGTTCTCACTCACCCTTCCCCATGGACATCCCCTGTGGGCCTTTCACATTCTCTTGACCTTCTAATTTCCAATTGCCGTCACCACATCAGCCACCTGGACTTCTTCACTCCCCTCACACCCTCCATCCTCAGCCTGTCCCAATGGGAAAACTCCACCCACTTCACACTGACCACAAATTTGCAGACAAGGTGGTGCCGTTGTCATCTGGTGGACAGACCTCTACCTTGCAGAGGCCAGTTGGCATCTCTCAAACACCACCTTGTACCTTCCTCTGCACAGTGACCTCGCCAACAAACACCATGCCACCAATTCCACACTGTCACAGATCTCATCCCACAAGGAGATTTCCTTGCCACCGTGTCCAAACTGTGCGTGCCTCAGCCTTGCACTTCCTGTTTCTCTCTCCACAAACAGGACTATACTGGTAGGCCCACCGTTACTGCCTATTCTTGCGCCACTGAAAGTATCTCCTCATTGTTGGTCCCTGTCCCTGTCCAGTCCGTTCCCACCAACATCCAAGTCACCTCAACCTGTCCTACACCATTTTAACAATATCCGATTCCTGCCCCCCACCACCTTATCTTCACCATGGATGTCCTGTCTTGAAATATCTCCATTCCATTTCATGACATCTTAATTCGTTTAGCTTCTTTCTGTCACATATTTCCAAACAATTCCCCTCCGACAACATTCTCATCAGCCAGAAATGAGTGTTTTAGTAACTTTATAATGTTATTACTCTTCACTCCAGGAAAACCTGCAGCGATCTCCCAGAATGATGACAGAGAAGGTAGATTAAATGGTACTTCGGAGTCACGTGAGTGATTTCGTGAAGAAGCCCGCCAGCCCGCATGCACATCATTACGTCTGAACGCATGGCGCAACGACTGGCTGGCAGGCCAGTGGTAAGTTTCAAATCCTGCAGGTAAGTTTTAAACTTACTTTCAGGTTGTGCTTTGTTTGCAGGAAGCTCTTTTATAGAGTTCCTGCTGGATTGGCAATCCGGGGCGAAACCCTGACGAGCCGCGGGGAATCCCGACTGTGACCGCGGGGAAGCCCAGCTCGGGGAATCCCGACTGTGATCCTGGCTCCGGGGGGAAACCCGGCTCGGGGAAACCAAGCTCGGGGAAAACCCGGCTACGGACCGTGGGGAAACCCGGCTCGGGGGAAAACCCGGCTACGGATCGCGGGGAAACCAGGCTCGGGAACCCGACTGAGGCCCACAGGAGCCGTTGGAAGAGAAGGAGGGGGAGGAGCGACACCCGATCGGTAAGCTTTAAAATCCAGCGCGGGGCTTGTTTTTTCAGAGGCCCACAGGAGCCGTTGGAAGAGAAGGAGGGGGAGGAGTGACATCCGACCGGTAAGGTTTAAAATCCAGCGCGGGGCTTGTTTTTTCAGTTGTTTTTACCGAAATCCATAACATTCCATTTGGAGAAGTGGGTTTTTTTTTTTGAGGAAACCGCTGATTGGTGGGAAGTGGACTAGGGTAAGCAGCTGATTGGTGGGAAGTGGACTAGGGAAAGCAGCTGATTGGCAGTCAGATTCCAGCAGTTTGTTGTGTACTTTGTATTGTGTTGATATTGTATCCTGTGTAAGGGGGGCAGTATGAAGGCTAGGGCAGTGTAACTGTTCTGGATGTCAGATGTGGGAGGTCAGGGAATCTGATAGCCCTCCAGACGTCCACATCTGCACCAGGTGTGTCAAGATGGGGCTCCTAAAGGACTGTGTTAGGAACCTGGAGCAGCAGCTCGATGACCTCCATCTCCTCAGGGAGAGTGAGGAGGTGATAGAGAGGAGCTACAGGGAGGCAGTCACTCCCAGACCACAGGAGGCAGACAAGTGGGTCACGGTTAGGAAGGGCAAGGGGCAGAGGCAGGGGCTAGAGAGTACCCCTGTGACCGTACACCTGGAAAATAGGTACTCAGGTTTGAGTACGATTGGAGGGGACAGCCTAGCTGGGGGCAGCAACAGCGGCCGGGCCTCCGGCACAGAGACCAGCCCTGATGCTCAGACGGGTAGCAAAAAGAGGAGGGCAATTGTAATAGGGGACTCTATAGTTAGGGGGTCGGATAGGCGATTCTGTAGACGCAGTCGGGAGACCCGGATGGTAGTTTGCCTCCCTGGTGCCAGGGTCTCGCATGTGTCAGAACGTGTACAAAAAATTCTGATAAGGGAGGGAGAGGAGCCTGATGTTGTGGTACACATAGGTGCCAATGGCATAGGCAGAAAAAGTGACGAGGTCCTGAAGGGAGAATTTAGGGAGTTGGGGGGAAAGTTAAAGGAGAAGGACCAAAAGGGTAACGATTTCAGGATTACTGCCTGTGCCGCGTGACAGTGATAGTAGGAATGAAATGAGGTGGAGGATAAATGCGTGGCTGAGGGACTGGTGCAGTGGGCAGGGATTCAAGTTTCTTGATCACTGGGACCTCTTTTGGGGAAGGCATGATCTGTACACAAAGGACGGGTTGCACTTGAACCCGAGGGGGACCAATATCCTGGCAGGGAGATTTGCAAAGGCTACTGGGGAAAACTTTAAACTAGAAAGGCTGGGGGGAGGGACTCGGGTAGAGGGGGCTAGGGGTCAGGGTGTGGGGCAAGAGGCAGAGAAGGGAAGCACTCGGATCCAAAATGTAGGTAAGAAAGATGAAAAAGATAATAGACAGAGAATAAGGGATGGTGGGTTTTCTGAAATGTGTATATTTTTAATGCTAGGAGCATTGTAAGTAAGGTGGATGAACTTAGAGCCTGGAAATTGACACCTGGAAATATGATGTTGTGGCAATCAGTGAAACATGGTTGCAGGAGGGCTGTGATTGGAAACTAAATATTCCAGGATTTCGTTGCTTCAGGTGTGATAGAATTGGAGGGTCCAGAGGGGGAGATGTTGCATTGCTTGTCAGAGAAGATATTACAGCAGTGCTTTGGCAGGATAGATTAGAGGGCTCGTCTAGGGAGGCTATTTGGGTGGAACTGAGAAGTGGGAACGGTGTAGCAACACTTTTAGGGGTGTACTATAGACCGCCAAATGGGGAGCGAGAATTGGAAGAGCAAATATGTAAGGAGATAGCAGATATTAGTAGTAAGCACAAGGTAGTTATTGTGGGAGATTTCAATTTTCCAAAAATAGACTGGGAAAATCATTCTGTAAATGGGCTGGATGGTTTGGAGTTTGTTAAATGTGTGCAGGATAGTTTTTTTGCAGCAGTACATAGAGGTATCGACCAGAGAAGGGGCAGTGCTGGACCTCCTGTTAGGAAATGAGGCAGGTCAGGTGACGGAGGTATGCGTTGGTGAGCACTTCGGGACCAGTGATCACAATACCATTAGTTTCAATATAATTATGGAGAGAGTCAGAACTGGACCTAGGGTGGAGATTTTTGATTGGAGAAAGGCTAACTTTGAGGGAATGCGTAAGGATTTTAAAGGAGTGAATTGGGACACTTTGTTTCATGGGAAGGATGTAGAAGAGAAATGGAGGACATTTAAAGGGGAAATTGTAAGAGTACAGAATCTTTATGTCCCTGTTAGGTTGAAAGGAAATAGTAAAAATTGGAAAGAGCCATGGTTTTCAAGGGAAATTGGACACTTGTTTTGAAAAAAGAGAGATATCTACAATAATTATAGGAGGCATGGAGTAAATGAGGTGCTAGAGGAGTATAAAGAATGTAAAAAGAATCTTAAGAAAGAAATTAGGAAGGCTAAAAGAAGATATGAGGTTGCTTTGGCAAGAAAGGTGAAAGTAAACCCAAAGGGTTTCTACAGCTATATTAATAGCAAAAGGATAACGAGGGATAAAATTGGACCATTAGAGAACCAGAATGGACAGTAAAATAGTAAGATTAAATGAGAACTTAGCAGTTTGAAGTTGGATCTTTATTTTTTGAGGAGTTACGATGAGCGATTACGTGCCCTCCGCTCCCAACCCTCGTATCATAAAGATCATCTGGTAGTTCGAGTCTTCTCTAATCTTACTATGTCACTTCAACTACTGTTATCTGTGATTTCACACCGCTGCTTTGAAGATTGATGCGCATGCGGGCAGGCGGGCTTCTTCACGTAATAGCTCATTGTAACTCCTCATAAAATAATCATCAAACTTCAAACTGGTAAGTTATCATTTAATCTTACTATTAATCACCAAAAACTATGATGGTCAAGAGCTTCAAGTTCCTAGCCTTAAATATCAGCAACAATTTGTTCTCGGCCAATCACATTGAAGCTAGAGCCAAGGAAACCCAGTGACCCTCTTCCTAAGAAGAGATATGTCTGCATAAACTCTTACCATGTTCTACCGATGCACCGTAGAAAGCATTCTCTCATCGCTTGGTTTCCCAACTCCTCTGCCCAAGATCTCATGCAATTGCAGAAAGTTGCGGCTGTGTCCAGTCCTTCGGCGAAACCGGCCTTCCCCTCATTTCCTCACAGGTATTAGTGTCCTGTGGTGTGGAAGATTGCAACCTTCACGTGGTCTGCCCTATTTTGATGAATGCTATCAACCCGGCGTGCACAATGAAATAAGATCAAATAGAACAAGTTGTCCTCCAACTTTCTGCACGTCGTACGCAAGATGAAGAAGTGTCCTGTGAAAAAAATGTAGATCCTTTACCGACCAATCCTTCACAGTGACCAATGTCCCTTTAAAGACATCGTGTATTTCACTAAATCATAGGGCGGGAGCTGGAATATTCAATCCAAGACTGTGGTAATGTTATCTTTCCCAACCAGTAAATCACTGTTTGAAGAAACACACACAAAGAAGTTTGAAATTGAGAAACACATTTGAAAAAATAAAGAATAGCTTTTACATGTGTTTTGATTGGAAATGTGTTTTTATTTAACAAGCGTGGATAAGATGTAGTCAATTATGTAGTATATTATAATGTAATGGCTACAATGACATGAATTCCACAGACAGAATTGAAGATGTTTGAATCAATTGGAGAAAACAAGTTGTGCAAGGGGATGGATGGGTTGAACATGGCTTTGTGTACCAGTCTGAAACAGCTGTTGGAGAGTTAGCACCTGCTTCTCCAACTCTGCTCCTTCAACCCCCTTGACAACTGGAAGAGATGGGAAATAAAACTTACACCACCCCATCACTGACTTGACACAAGCTCTCCAAGGAAAGATCTCCCCAATATTATATGTTCATTGAAGCAGTGAAACACAAGTAATTACATTGCATGATCTGGTTTTACACTGAAAATCTATAATGTAGGATGTGAAATGTATGGATAATAAATACATTATGTTTAAGGTACACTATCAGTCTGAAAGCATTTCAGTCCACAATTAATATGTTGAGTGGTTATTTGTAGTCATCTGTGCGGTGCTGGGATTGTGGGTTCAAGTCTTACTCCAGAGGTACAAGCACATTATCCTCTCACACATTCCGGTCGAGCACTGTGGGTGTTCTGCTCTGCCAGAGCTCCTGTCTTTAGGGAGGTTGTGCCTCTTGCTGAGTCGTAGATTCCGTGGAATTATTTTGAAGATGAGCATGGTCAATATTTATCCCTCATCAATTCTATTAAATATAAAGAGTCTGATCACTAACATGTTGCTATATGTAGGAATTTATTGTTCATAAACTGGCTATCGCACTTTCCACATATCCTTCTTTCGCTTCAAACTTACTATATCACATTGACTGCAGTGCCTAGTGGAATGCAACCTTGTCAGATGCTCCAGGACAGTAAGGTTCATAAGGTTCATTTATTGTCACATACACCAATTGGTGTAGTGAAATTAAAGTTGCCATTGCAGCACATTAATAAGAATACAACATAACATTATAAAGAAATTTAACATAAAACATAAAAACATCTCCCCACAATAGTTCCCACTGTGAGGGAAGGCACAAAGTCCAGTCCCCATCCCCTTGTCCACCCATAGTCGAGCCTATTGAGGCCTCCGCAGTCGCCGCTACGGGGCGCGATGTTTCAGACCCTTCTTGCCGGGTGATGGAGCTCCGGCCTGGGATGCCTGGAGCGGCCGCATCCTTACCGGAGACCGCGGCTTCCGAAGCCAACAGGCCGCGCTGAACGGAGCTCCACCACTGGCGATCCCGGCGAGAAATCCAAGGCTCCGCGATGTTAAAGTCAGCGTCGCCGCCTGTGGCTGGCCACACCACAGTCCTGCAGCTCAGCGATGTTCATCGGCGGACTCAGCACACCGGAGCTCCAGCGCGGCGACCCGGGCAAGGCATCGCCCGCTCCACGATAGTGCTCCAGCGCTGCACCACTGCCGAAGACGTGGTTCTGCCCGGTCCCTCAGGAACGCCACTCCAGATCCTGATGGTAGGCCACGAGGACGGGTCGCAGTTGGTGCTCGGAGGAAGGCCTGCCTCTCCGACCAGGTAGGGACTGAGAAATACAGTTTCCCCCTCCCCCCCCCCCCCCCACCTCACCCGCCACACATAAAAAGAATAGACCTCCAAACAAAACACTTTTTAACATAATAAAAACTAAAAAAAAGGAGTGAATGGACGGACAGCTGCAGGCAGGGCAGCCATACCTAACTGGATGGCGCCTCCAGTACTGGGGGTTTGCTGCACTGTCAGAGGAGATCGCTTTGGATGATGCTATGATTCAGGCTCATCTACTTTCTCACTCAACTGAAGGTCTCATGGCACTGTTTTAGAGAAACATAGAGGAGGAGCATTGCCAATGTTATGTCGAATCCAAGTCCTGCTTCTGGGAACTTGCTTTCCATAAAATAACTGCTGCATTTAATGCAATATCTGTATATCGGCACTCCAATCACACACTTGACTGTGATGGACTTAGAAGGTCCTGAGGTCATGCAAATATGTAAGTCTATCCATCCTGACCCCCACCAGTTCTCGCCTTCAGTTCAATGATGAACTAAAGTTCTGCAGCCATCGCTTTCTCTCACCATCTGTTACCCTCAGGATCCTTGGACATTTCCTGCCAGTTCTGAGGACCTCTGCCGTCAGTTTCACAAACTTCTCCAGCACAGGCAGACGTTCATCTGGCACTGGAGGAGCTGCATGCCGTGATCAACAAGCACCAGATGGCTTACCCCGAGGCATTCACCACCATAGCTGGGGTCTTCAACAAAGCCAACCTTAAGAAATCGCTCCCTAACTTCCACCAACATGTCTCCTGCAGCACTAGAGGACCAAACACCCTCGATCACTGCTACATGACCATCAAGGATGCCTATCGCTCTATCCCTCGTATTCACTTCGGTAAATCCGACCGTACAGCGGTGCTGCTTCTTCCTGCCTACAGGCAGCAATTGAAGACTGCACCCCCAGAGGTGAGGACTGTACAGACCCAACAAAAACTTTCTGAGTGTTTTTCTAACCAGAAGCCATGGATGAACCATCAGATTCGCATTCTTCTGAAGATCAGATCCCGGGCATTCGGGTGTGGAAATACAGAGGCCTACAAGAAGTCTAGATACCACCTTGGTAAGGCCATCAAAAAGGCCAAAAGGGACTTGGAGCAGATGCTGGAGGATGAGACGGATGGTCTGCAACTGTCGTGGGGTTTGAATGCCATCACCTCCAATAAGGAGAAATCAGGAGGCAGCTAAAATGTCAGCGAAGCATCACTCCCTGACGAGCTCAATGCATTTTACGCACACTTTGATAGGGAGAACCCTGATGTGCCTTCCTGAGCCCCCATTCGCCGTGATGGTATTTTGGTCACAGTCACAGACGCCGACGTCAGAAGATCCTTCAGAGAGGTGAGATTTTTGTGTGTATGGACTTCAGCAAGGCATTTGATAAGGCTCTGCGTGGTCAGATTATCAGTTAGATTTGATCATGGGAACCATGGACAGCTGGCAGACTTGAAAGAAAATTTGCTTAATCGAAGGAAACCGGGTGTATTGCTGGAAGGTTATTTTTTGGACGAGAGGCCCGTGAACAGTGGTGTGTCTCAGTGGGCTTGTTCCTGTTTGTGCTTTATATCAACAATTGGGATCACAATATACAAGGCATGATTAGGAAGTTTGCAGATGATACTTAAGTGGGTGGTATTGTATCGAGTGAAGATTGTTATAAAAAAAGGCAGATGGGATTTGTGAAGGTGGGTCATCCTGGTCGGCATGGGCAAGTTAGGTCAAAGTTGCAAGTTGTTTCTGTTCTGCATGACAAGATAAATTAGTCAATATCACTATCTGTAATGTAACATGATTCATTCAGTGCTTTCTATGTTGGTAAACTGTGTAAACAAAGAAAGAATGTGAATTTAAGTTGCACCTACAAACAATCTAGGATTCCCCAAGCTCATTACATCAAAAGAAGTTCTCGTTAAATATGGCCACAGTTGTAAGGGAGACAGTGGTGAGGAACAAGTGGGAATTGTGGCAAAGTCGCTGAAAGTTTCCATTTCAGGCCATGAGCAGGTAGTGGACAGAATCTGTCAAAAATGTGAGAGGCAGAGGGAGGAACAAGACCTGTGTGAGATGAGAACAAGGAATTTTCTGGAATTTCCAGCCTGAGGTCGACACAGCTGGGAAATGTACGGGTTCACGATAACACTTTTGGTTTCAGACATGATGAGTGGTGAGATGTTCCCTGTGAGGACGACTTCAACCAGCTGGATGTCCAACTCCTCAACTCATCCGAGTGGTTCCCATTGTCAGCCATGTTGGGAGGTCTAATGGGTGACTGACTGGAGCCTCACTGCCTCTTTGATGCCATTTTCAACACATCCCTGAGGTAAAATATGGTAACCCCATTGCCACATTGCTCTGGCTGGACTGAGGAATTTCATTACATCAGTTAATCTAATTCCAAGCTCATTACATCATGTAGTTAATTGACAAAGTATCTGTTGGCCCATTAGACATCCCATTATTTCATGTCAACTGTTAAACATACAACAATTAACAGTGACTCCAGCTGTTCCCCCTTCGTTAGTTACATTTACGTTGTTTGCTTTTCTCAACTTCACAGCAAACGTGGTCGCAATTGTAACACTCCTACGTGGATGGTGTGGACTCTCCAAAGGTGTCACCTGGTATCTTGTGGCAATGGCAGTAGCGGATCTACTTGTCATTGTAGTTCAAGTCATTCTCATCAACATAATTTACATAATTTACTCTCCCGAGTGCAACATTGTATTTACCATGGGTTACATGCTGAACATTCTGGAGGGGGAGGGTGAACAGCCAGTTGTCGTGGTGCATGTTGGCACCAACGATATAGGTAAAAAAAGGGATGAGGTCCTACAAGGTGAATTTAGGGAGCTAGGAGATAAACTTAAAAGTAGGACCTCAAAGGTAGTAATCTCCGGATTACTACCAGTACCACGGGCCAGTCAGAGTAGAAATAGGAGGATAATGCAAATGAATACGTGGCTTGAAAAGCCGTACCTGCCTTCTCTCCATACCCTCTGATCCCCTTAGCCACAAGGGCCACATCCAACTCACTCTTAAATATAGCCAATGAACTGGCCTCAACTACCCTCTGTGGCAGAGAGTTCCAGAGACTCACCACTCTCTGTGTGAAGAAAGTCTTTCTCATCTCGGTCTTAAAGGATTTCCCCCTTATCCTTAAGCTGTGACCCCTTGTCCTGGACTTCCCCAACATCGGGAACAATCTTCCTGCATCTAGCCTGTCCAACCCCTTAAGAATTTTGTAAGTTTCTATAAGATCCCCTCTTAATCTCCTAAATTCCAGAGAGTATAAACCGAGTCTATCCAGTCTTTCTTCATAAGAGAGTCCTGACATCCCAGGAATCAGTCTGGTGAACCTTCTCTGCACTCCCTCTATGGCAATAATGTCCTTCCTCAGATTTGGAGACCAAAACTGCACGCAATACTCCAGGTGTGGTCTCACCAAGACCCTGTACAACTGAAGTAGAACCTCCCTGCTCCTGTACTCAAATCCTTTGAGTTGCTGCCAGAAGAGTTGGTTACCAGCCGTTGGCAGAATACCTAGAAGGGGTCAGACTTCCCCTCACGCTACAAGTGCCGGCAGTGAACAGAGCGATAGCCGCCAAATCTTCTATTCAGGTAAAACCTATTCAACAGTCAAAACCTGGACGAGGAAGCAAAAGCTGTCGGACCAATCAACCATATAACCATATAACAATTACAGCACGGAAACAGGCCCTCTCAGCCCTTCCAGTCCGTGCCGACCATTTGTTTTCCCCTAGTCCCATCTACCTGCACTCAGACCATACCCCTCCATTCCCTTCACGTCCATATACCTATCCACTTTACTTTTAATGGTACCAACAACGAGCAAAGCTTCATCGGTTCGGCGACAACACACTCCACGCCTCCATTGGCAGTAAGCGGTTCACTGAAGCTATGGCAGCGTGAAAACTGGGAAGAGGTTCCACGCACCTTACCAGTCCTACTCTATAAGTAGGTAGGTCTGGCACTTCCGAAACATGGGGTAAGTGGACCACTTACAGGTTGGTAATTTTACACTTGTTTGTACAACATGCGTATGGTTAAGGCATTGTCACCTAACCATGTAAAACTGCACAATACTAACATTCCAAGCAGGTTTGGAATTAGGGCAGTATTATCTTTTAAGGCAGGCTCAGTATTATGGCCAGGATCGCTTCGAGACAGGATCGAAATATGGCCTGAGTTGTCTTTCACGGCAGGCTTAGAATTATGGCCAGAGTTGCCTTCCAGAGGCAGGTTCGGAATTATGAGGTAGGCTCATTATTATGGCCAGGATTGTCTTCCAAGACAGGCTCGGAAACCTGAGTTGTCATTCCAAGCCGGCATGGAATGATGGCAGACATGGCCGTTCATTGATAAGATGGAGAAGGTCATGTAACTCGTATGTGCAGTATAAACGTTTCCGAATAGGAAACTTCGTTACTGACTAACAACTGATTTCATAAAGAGCTCAAAGATACATTCTATTCAGTTCCCATTTACAGGGATCACCGGAAACATTTGAAATTATCAGGAGAATGATAACAGTAATGATAATTTTGCTAATGATGAGACAATGATAACAGTAATGATAACAGTAAAACATTGCAAGATGGGCTAAATTATTTACACAGGTATTCACCAAATTACTAAAATTGGTGCTTCAGCTACTCAGAGTTCAAACTTGTTATGTCTAGTCTGGATGATATTCTAACACCCTATTTTGCAAAAATCAATTGTTCAGCCTCAAACTATAGTTGAGAAATTGGATCCCTCATCCATCCAGTTAAAATTAAATAGTTACCAATAGACTTGTTCGTCATTGGGATTTACCTGCAACTATTCATGCCTATGACTCCGCCTTGAGGTAAGAAATTGGTGTTTATAGGAAATGTAGCCTTCTATTCATCAAGAGTAATTGGCAATATAGTAGATGTTATTCAGCTGTGAAAGTAGCAACCTCTCAAGTGTCGTCTAGGTCATTGTTAACAGGCCTATTACCGGCTGAAGCTAATAAAGTCATAATGATGGACGAACACTATTCAGCATTGCTCTACTAGTTTGGTCAGTTAAAATTCAGGTATATTACAAACTGATGCTAAGTGCTCTAAGGTGGAAAATTGCGAATGTCATCTCAAGTTCGGAGGTGGAGGAGATTTGTATCAGTTGCCAATTCTTCAGTCATTGCTATCAACTAGCTATGGACCCTAGGTGCATAATATGGGTAAAGGTTTATGGGGCATATACAGTGGCTTGTACATGCAGATTCTTTTTTGTAGAACAATAGGCTTTTAATCCATAAAATGCCCCCAATAACTCCAAATAATTAATACCATATGTTTGGAGAAACAATTCCTCTTGGACAGTCCACCTGCCCCCACAGCTGGTAAATGTATCTGTCGCCCCCCATCCGAGAGCACTTGCATCTGTTTGTAAAAATACTTCAGGCTGCTGTATTAAAATGTTTTTAGTAGCATGTGGAACATTTTCAATCCGCCATTGCAATTCCAATAAAGCTTCTTTTGTTAATTGCATAGGCCTGTCAAAATGGCCTGCTCGCTTTTTTAAAGCTCGTGTTTTGTCCCTTTGAAGGTTTTGGTAATGTAATGGACTAAATTCCACTGCAGGAAATGCTGCTACTAGTTTACCTATAACCTTCGCTACTTCTCGGATGGAGGGATAAGGTTTGTGAATGAGGCCTCAACATACCGTTGAAATCCCAACAATCTTGTCCGTTTGCAAAGTTACAAACATAGTAACTGAATTAATCACAAAATCTAAATAGTTAATTGTCTGTGCTGGCTGCAGCTTGGACTTAATTGGATGAATCAAGAACCCTAATTTTTCAAATAAAGTTTTAGTTGCTGAAACTGATTTTACAGCTGATTCCTGATTATTACTGATAATTAAAATGTCATCCAGATAAGCCATAATGATGTGCTTTTGTTCTCTTAATTGTGCTAAAGCTGGTTTCAACAGTTTTGTGAAGAGCCTGGGAGCTGAACTTAAGCCATTAGGTAATGCTTTAAATTGCCACAGCTGTCCCAGCCAATTACATTTTAAGTACCTTCGAAAAAAATCGATGTATTGGTACTGAATAGTACGCATCCTTTAAATCAATTGTAGCCATATAACAACCTGCTGATATCAAATGTCTTGCAGTGTTGAACGTTTCCATCTTGAAATGTTTATACTGGACAAATGTATTAAAGTTTGTAAGGTCCAGAATAATTCTACAACCACCATCTTTTTTATTTCTTGGAAAGATATTTGACACAAATTGGTGTTGATGCTCAACAGTTTTTTCAATAACACCTTTTTTAAACAATTTGTCAATTTCCACATTAATTTCTGCTTCCTCAATAGCAGAGAACATGAAACCATAAGTAGGTTTATTTTGTACCGGAGAATCAACACCTTCTTTAAATGTTATTGTAGCTCCTGAAACTGTTTGTAAAATAAACCGGTCAGATGTGATGGAAAGCCATTCATCATAAAACATTTGTAATCTCCCACCAACTGGAGATTCGTCCACAGTTTCTTTAAGAACAGAATAAAGTTTTTGTACCTCTCCATATGAACGTGGTGGTCTCCTTCTCCCCGTATACGGGTGAACATTAGGCTGTGTTGGATGGTAATATTTTCTTACCATATTCCTGCCTCTGTTTGTTCCAAAATCAGATCCCCTTCTTGATATATAGTACCTTTTTTGTCCAAAAACAAAAGGTCTCATGTAGCTAATAGATTTAGCCTCTTCATCCATCTCTCTTATTTGTTTAGGCAGGTTTTCTCCGAATAGATAACCAGGAGATTGAACACCACTTGATCGACACAGACCTGCAAATCTAGGATGAAATATGGGCCGAATCACAATTTTCCTCATGCAATTGATTTCATAAAAGGAATTGCACAATAAGCCCAATGTATCTCTTTGGATTTTGATCATTTCTGACCCTTCCATTTGCTTTCCAAAAGCAGTAATGGCAGCTGAAATCAGTTTGAGGATTCTTTGAAACCTTATTTCTTGTCCTCTCATGACTGATGTCATAGGTGTCCATATAGACGAATTAACCGTAGGTACCTTCAATGAGGTGCAATTTTCCGGTGTTTTATATAATTCTGCTGTTTCGGCCATAACAGAATCTTGAAGTTGGTGAGATACCATATAATTAATACTGGCAGCTAGGTTTTCTTCCATAGCCTCACCACTTCCTTCAGGTATAGCAAAATCTCTTGCCATATCATTGCATAGCTGTGACTGGACAGGATGATTATATCTGCAGGCAAAATAACATTTATGTTTATGACTTTGTCAAGCAAAGTAGACTAGGGGCATCAGGTCTCAAACTAGATTGTTGGCATATCCCATGAACCTTCGGTTGTGTGTGGTCACACACTTAAACCAATATGTTAAGGTCACTAAGAGACTTAGGGACTCTGAACTGATAATATTTGTTAGTTACATTAGGCCTCATAAGAAGGTATCACTACAGTCCATCTCCAGGTGATTAAAATGGGTTCTGGCTTATACAGGAGTACACACTGACATTTCAAGTCTCACTCCACCGAGGCTGCAACATTAGCAGCAGTGTTATGGATGTTTTGTGGGACCATATCCTAGCAGCGGCAGGATGCTCAAACGAATGATCTTTCCAAAACATTTTAGAACTAACCCATTACCAGACCGGGGGTATTTGCCAACTCTATTTAAGTTCTGTTATCGTTTCCTCCCGGTTGAGATGGGATGTCTTGGGATGTCAGGACTTTCATATGAGGAAAGACTGGATAGACTTGGCTTGGACTCGCTAGAATTTAGAAGACTGAGGGGGGATCTTATAGAAACTTACAAAATTCTTAAGGGCTTGGATAGGCTAGATGCAGGAAGATTGTTCCTGATGTTGGGGAGGTCCAGAACAAGGGGTCACAGTCTAAGGATAAGGGGGAATTCCTTTAGGACCGAGATGAAGAAAACATTTTTCACACAGAGAGTGGTGAGTCTCTGGAATTATCTGCCACAGAAGGTAGTTGAGGCTAGTTCATTGGCTATATTTAAGAGGGAGTTAGATGTGGCCCTTGTGGCTAAAGGGATCAGGGGGTATGGAGAGAAGGCAGGTACAGGATACTGAGTTGGATGATCAGCCATGATCATATGGAATGGCGGTGCAGGCTTGAAGGGCCGAATGGCCTACTCCTGCACCTATTTTCTACGATTCTATGTTTCTATGTTACTATTGTCATTATTTGTTCATTAAAAGCAACAACATGTCTATATCTATGTCATGTCTGAATGCATTATTAATGTTCACTCATCATTGGTCAACTGATGCAGTGTGTGACGCATGGACTCGTTCTGCGGCATGAAATCACAGAGCTTTGATATCTTCACGTAGTCACTCACGTGACTCCGAAGTAAAATAGTAAGATTAAACGTGAACTTACCAGTTTGAAGTTTGATCTTTATTTTATGAGGAGTTGCGTTGAGGGATTACGTGCCCTCCACTCCCAACCCTCTATCATAAAGGTCAGCTGGTATTTAGTTCCCTAATCTTACTATGCTCAGTTCAACAACTGTTATCTGTGATTTCACACCGCCGCTTTGAAGATTGTCGCGCATGCGGGCTGGCGGGGTCTTCATGTAATCCATCAACGTAATTCCTCATAAAATAAAGATCACACTTCAAGTTCTCATTTAATCTTACTATTAAAGTATAACTGCATGCTATCTGAGATTCTTATCCAAGATGTATCTCCATCTTATATGTAACAATACTTACTGAACTGTATACAAAAATGAATTTCAATGTACCTCTTTAGATGTAACAAAAAAAGTGCCATTGAACCATTGATTCTAGTTCGAATAAAGGAAACCTGGATCAGGTAAAGCAACTCAGAGGCCAGAAATACAGTATGTGTAGGTTTAGATTTAGGTTTATTATTGTCACATGTACTAATGCACAGTGAGAATCTTTTGTTTGCATTCTTTCCAATCTTATCAGATGATACCATTTATGGATGCAATGAAGCCAAATAAAGTGCCACAGTTAGAGTCAATAGATAACAACTGGACCCGAGACTCCAGGCAGCTAGTCTTTCAGTTCTATCCCCCTCATGCATTTATAGAATATTATTTTAATGTTTAAACTGTGTAACTCTTTCTGAGGGATACTTCAACAAAAGGCACAATAGGAGAAGTAAGGAACTGCAGATGCTGGTTTAAAAAAAAAGAGACGCAAGGTGCTTGAGTAACTCAGCCTGTCAGGTAGCAAGTCTGGAGAACGTGGATAGCTGATGCTTCAGGTGCAGACACTTCTTCAGAGAGATACATTGAGACACATTTAGTGTGGACAGGAGAGTGACGAAGGTGTGAGTGGTCACTAATACAAGCGCATAGCAGGTAGAATATAGTGAACAGTTTCCTTTGTGTTTCCAGTTCATTGACCTTGTGTTTCCATCTCAGTGCTTGTACACCAAGTGTATTGCGCCACAGCCTGTTGTTCATTTGCTAATTGATGTTTCAGAGGGTGCCAAAGGAGTAATGTGTTTATTTTGAGCCCAGTAACTAAGATCATAAGATCATTAGTAATAAGAGTAGAATTAGGCCATTTGACCCATCAAGTCAATGTCATTTACCTCTACCTCCGTTACATCGATGACTGCTTTGGTGTCACCTCCTGCACCCACACACAACTGACTGACTTCATTCATTTCACCACCAACTTCCATCCGGCACTCAAATACACTTGGACCGTTTCCGACATTTCCCTACCATTCCTTGACCTCACCATCTCTATTGCAGGTGATACGCTCTTGACCGACATCCACTACAAACCAACTGACTCCCACAGCTACCTGGACTACTCTTGCTCCCACCCTGCTTCCTGTAAGGACTCCATCCCCTATTCCCAATTCCTCCGTCTACGCCGCATCTGCTCCCAGGATGAGGTGTTCCACACCAGGTCATCACAAATGGCCTCATTCTTCAGAGAACGGGGATTCCCCTCCCCCACTATTGATGAGGCTCGCACCAGGGTCTCCTCCATACCCCGCAACACTGCCCTCTCTCCCCATTCCCCCACTCGCAAACAGGGCAGAGTCCCCCTGGTCCTCACCTTTCACCCCACCAGCCGGCAAATACAACACATAGTCCTCCGCCAGTTTCGCCACCTCCAACGTGACCCCTCCACCCGCCACATCTTCCCATCTCCCCCCTGTCTGCCTTCCGCAAAGACCGCTCCCTCCGCAACTCCCTTGTCAATTCTTCCCTCCCCTCCCGCTCTACCCCTTCCCCGGGCACTTTCCCTTGCAACCGCAAGAAATGCAACACTTGTCCCTTCACCTCCCCCCTCCACTCCTTTCAGGGACCCAAGCAGTCCTTCCAGGTCCGACAGAGGTTCACCTGCACCTCCTCCAACCTCATCTACTGCATCTGCTGCTCCAGATTGCAGATGATCTATATCGGTGAGACCAAGCGAAGGCTTGGCGATCGTTTCGCCGAACACCTCCGCTCGGTCCGCAAAAACCAACCCGACCTCCCCGTGGCTCAGCACTTCAACTCCCCCTCCCATTCCGCATCCGACCTCTCGGTCCTGGGCCTCCTCCATGGCCAGAGTGAGCAACTCTGCAAGTTGGAGGAATAGCACCTCATATTCCGCTTGGGGAGTCTGCATCCTTTGGGCTTGAACATTGAATTTTCTCAATTCTGTTAACCCTTGCTGTCTCCTCCCCTTCCCACCTCTCCCTCAGCCCTCGGGCCCTGGCATTCCCTCTATCTCTATCTCCCTCCCCCACCCTAGTCGCACTAGCTTCTCATTTTCACACCACAAACAGCTTACAATGGCTTGTTCCCTTTATCATTGATACTTTTTTGCGTATCTTTCATTCATTGTTCCTTATCTCTCCACATCACCGTCTATATCTCTCGTTTCCCTGATCCCTGACCAGTCTGAAGAAGGGTCTCGACCCGAAACGTCGCCTATCTCCTTCGCTCCTTAGATGCTGCTGCACCCGCTGAGTTTCTCCAGCTTTTTGTGTAACCCTATGTCATTCAATCATGGCTGATCTACCTCTCCCTCTTAAACCCATTTTCCTGCCTTCTCCCATTAACCTCTGACATGCGTACTAATCATTAATCTATCTATACCTCAAATATATCAACTGACTTTAACCTCACACTTCTTTGGCAAAGAATTCCTCAGAGTCATCACCCTCTGACCAAAGAAAGTCTTCTCCATCTCTTTCCTGAAAGAAACATACCACACAGTTACACCTTACACCAAGCTGGGACCACACTACACAGTAACACTTTACACCACTGTGCCCACCTCACACAACTCTATCATACATTTTTTTGGCCCACATTGTCTCATCGTTACCAAATATGTCCAGTCCCTTTACACTTCTATCCCCAACATGAAAGGTCTCAAGTTCCTCCAGTTCTTCTTTGAACAGTCCTAAATTATGGACAAGGAACAATGAATGAAAGATACGCATGGAAACTATGAGATTCAAAGAGGAGGAAGTACTGACACTTTTGAAACATATAAAGGTGGGTAAGTCTCCAGGTCCTGACAGGATATTCCCTAGGACATTGAGGGAAGTTAGTGTAGAAATAGCAGGAGCTATGACAGAAATATTTCAAATGTCATTAGAAACGGGAATAGTGCCGGAGGATTGGCGTACTACGCATGTTGTTCCATTGTTTAAAAAGGGTTCAAAGAATAAACCTAGCAATTATAGACCTATTAGTTTGACGTCAGTGGTGGGCAAATTAATGGAAAGGATACTTAGAGATAATATATATAAGCATCTGGATAAACAGGGTCTGATCAGGAACAGTCAACATGGATTTGTGCCTGGAAGGTCATGTTTGACAAACCTTCTTGAATTTTTTGAAGCGGTAACTAGGGAAATTGATGAGGGTAAAGCAGTGGATGTTGTCTATATGGATTTCAGTAAGGCCTTTGACAAGGTTCCCCATGGAAGGTTGGTTCAGAAGGTTCAATCTTTGGGTGTTAATGCGGAGTAGCAAGATGGATTCAACAGTGGCTGAATGGGAGATGTCAGAGAGTAATGGTGGATGGCTGTTTGTCAGGTTGGAAGCTGGTGACCAGTGGGGTGCCTCAGGGATCTGTGTTGGGTCCACTGTTGTTTGTCATGTACATCAATGATCTGGATGATGGGGTGGAAAATTGGATAAGTAAGTATGCAGATGATACTAAGATAGGTGGTATTGTGGATAATGAAGTAGATTTTCAAAGTCTACAGAGAGATTTGGGCCATTTGGAAAAGTGGGCTGAAAGATGGCAGATGGAGTTTAATGCTGATAAGTGTGAAGTGCTACATCTTGGCAGGACAAATCAAAATAGGACGTACATGGTAAATGGTAGGGAATTGAGGAATGCTGTGGAACAGAGGGATCTAGGAATAACTGTGCATAGTTCCCTGAAGGTGGAATCGCATGTAGATAGGGTGGTAAAGAAAGCGTTTGGTGTGCTGGCCTTTATAAATCAGAGCATTGAATATAGGAGTAGGGAAGTAATGTTAAAATTGTACAAGGCATTGGTAAGACCAATTCTGGAGTATGGTGTACAATTTTTGGTCGCCTAGTTATAGGAAGGATGTCAACAAAATAGAGAGAGTACAGAGGAGATTTACTAGAATGTTGCCAGGGTTCCAGCAACTATGTTACAGAGAAAGGTTGAACAAGTTAGGTCTTTATTCTTTGGAGCGCAGAAGGTTATGGGGGGACTTGATTGAGGTCTTTAAAATGATGAAAGGGATAGACAGAGTTGACGTGGATAAGCTTTCCCATTGAGGGTAGGGAAGATTCAAACAAGAGGGCATGACATGAGAATTAAGGGACAGAAGTTTAAGGGTAACGTGAGGGGAACTTCTTTACTCAGAGGGTGGTGGCTGTGTGGAATGAGCTTCCAGCAGAGGTGGTGGAGGCAGGATCGATTTAACATTTAAAAGTAAAGTGGATAGGTATATGGACGTGAAGGGAATGGAGGGGTATGGTCTGAGTGCAGGTAGATGGGACTAGGGGAAAACAAATGGTCGGCACGGACTGGAAGGGCCGAGAGGGCCTGTCTCCGTGCTGTAATTGTTATATGGTTATATATGTTACATGGATATATATGGTTATTTTCCCTCTACTAACACTCTCTTCCACCCGGCAGAACCTGTCTTCATCCTCAAGAATTTCACTTTTGTCTCCACTCACTTCCTGCAAGTTACAGATACAGCCATGGACATTCGCATGGGCCCCAGCTATGGCTGCCCTTTTGTTGGTTAAATCGAAAACTCCTTGTTCCAAACGTACACTGGCATCATCCCCAAATCTTTCTCTGTCGCATTGACAACTGCATCTTGGATGCCCCCTGCACCCTTGTAGAACTTTTGAATGCATCAACTTTACCATTAACTTCCACCTTGTCCTCAAATTCACTTGGACTATCTCAGACAGCTCTCTCCCCTTTCTTGATCTCTGCCTCCATCACAGAGGAGTATCCCCTCGATCACTTAGTTCTGTGCATAGCCCTTCTTCCACGGACGGAACAAGGGTAAAGTACACTAGGACCTTAGGTTTCATCCCACCATCTTCTGCAGGCACATATCATTCTCTGTCATTACTGCCACCTTCAACATGATCCCACCCCCACCCCATTCAGCCTTCCACAGAGACCGCTCCCAGCTCACGCATCATTGGTTCACGCATCCCATTCTATCTGAAATTCCCCTTCACAAGGTGCCTTCCCCTGCAACTGCAGGAATTGTAACACCGTTTCCTATTCTTTCTCCCTTACATTTGTCACAGGAAAGGGGAGAAAATGCAGAATGGAAACAAATTAATACCGCCTTTAAGTTAGCTACCGTTCAACAGCAAAATAAATGAAAGAGAAAGGAGTGGTTGATGATCTAAGTAACAGTGTGCACTATGTTATCAGATGACGAGAGCCCTGATCATTGGAGGGAGATATGTGGGACACAAGCGGCTCAGATATTGAATGGAGAGATGGAAAGGACAATGGGTCACTACTGGAGGATATTGACTAGACAAAGAAGTGGAGAAAACACAACAACTTTTGCAATAGCTTACGGTTTCATTTTGAGGTATTTTATGGTTCAAAACTTAAAAAGACAAAGCTTATCTGAGTTAAAGATAGAAAGCTGGATTCGTACTTCAGTCTCACATTCAAATGAAACGTCGCAATAGGTTTGTGGTAATTTTGACCCAACTGATGAGACCCACAATGAGGCGTTGGTGTTATATAGAATGGTCCGAGTCTGGGAGCAGGAAGTGCAGGAGTCAAGTTTTAAATTAGGGAGGGCTCCTGGAGCAGCTGGAAACTTTCCTCTGCAGGGAAATAGACAGTAGGGGAACTGAAGGTCAGGGTATAGAACAACAGGGAGAGCTTGGAATGGAAACGTCACAGCCCAAGTGTTCACCTTCACTCTATCATGAAGACAGATGTTGGGGACTATCGTCCCAGTACAGTACCCAGATCCACTCTATTAATGTGGTCCTCATGCCCAAAGCTATACGACAAACAGGTTTTATAATCCGAGTCCTTTAACAAATCAGAGTTTGGAATGCAAATCATTTTCATTTATTTGCATTGGTACTGAAGGATGAAGAATGCTAAACAAGCAGGAGTCCCCGATGGGCAGAAGGCCGTGAATCTTGTTGCTACCACCACCGCTAGTTTCAGTGAAGACCCCTTGAGAAGAAGGGCATGAGACTTGTGACTTATTTAATCTTTTTCTAATCTTTTCACTGTATTTCACAATACGTCATTAAAATTAGTTTTGTGGTAACCTTGAGGTGTTCTTTCTCCATCATGATCTGAATCCTCGAGACCTGTTTATATTACTACAAAGGAATTACCAGACTAGAGTCAAAGAAAATTGTAAATTTTCACCATGATAGGCTGGACCCTGCTTTTTCTTTCACAGGCCGGTTCCCAACTTACAGAAGGTTGATATGACAATTCCTCCTCCAGTCCATTAAATTACATACACTTTGCATACAAACCAATGCTGGAAATGAAGCAATATTTAGGAAAAATCCAGAGAGTTGAAGTAACTCGGTCTGTTGTTGACAGGACACCATTTGACTCGCATCCATTTGGCACAAGGCAGGCGTGTGAAGGAATGCTTTCCATGTGCCCGGATGTGGGCAACACCCAAGAAGCTCAACACCACCCAGAGCAGCCGGCTTGACTGTAACCCCATGCACAACCCTACAAATTCATTCCTCCATTACTGGTGTTTGCATCACCTACCAAAATATTCCCCGCATTATACCTTGTCACTGCTTTTCCTCCTCTGCACCAAGCAAAACAAACCTAACCTATCCACTCTATCTCTATAACTGAAATGATCCAATCCAGGCAACATCCTAGTGTACCTCTGATATACACACTCAGTGGCAATATGACAACATTTACTACATGTGGTTCTTAGTTTAGTTTAGAGATACAAGGTGGAAACAGGCCCGACGGCCCACCAGGTCCACGATGACCAGCGATCCCCACACATTAACACTACACCCACTATGGACAATTTTTACATTTCCCAAGCCAATTAACCTACCAACCTGTACGTCTTTGGAGTGTTGGGGGGGGGGGAACGAAGATCTCGGTGAAAACCCACGCAGGTCACGGGGAGAACATACAAACTTCGTACAAACAGCACCCGTAGTCGTGATCGAACCCGGGTCTCCGGCGCTGCATTCACTGTGCGGCAGCAACACTACCGCTGCGCCACCGTGAACGCCCATTTCTGGCTTTGCCCATTTCTATGCCTTGGTCTCAACGTGGATCAAAGAGCTGAATTCCTGAAGTGGGGTGAGAGCCTGTCATTTGCGTCAGGCTGTATTTGATTGACTGTGGCAGTGGCTGGAGTCATCATTTGTACAACGAAGGATGGTTTGGTCATTGACTGATGAACAACCCAGACCCAGGACGTCACTGACAGAGTTCCCCAGGGCAGTGTCTGGGACACAACTATCTCCAATACCTTCATCAGTCAATTTCCTCCCATCATAGAAACATAGAAAATAGGTGCAGGAGTAGGCCATTCGGCCCTTCGAGCCTACACCGCCATTCAATATGATCATGGCTGATCATCCAACTCAGTTATAACCTTCTCTCCATACCCCCTGATCCCTTTAGCCACAAGGGCCACATCTAACTCCCTCTTAAATATAGCCAATGAACTGGCCTCAACTACCTTCTGTGGCAGAGAATTCCAGAGACTCACCACTCTCGTAAGGCCAGAAGTGGGAAGTCCACTGATTGATTGTACAATGAACAGTTCCATTCACAACTCCTCAACAAATAAAGCAGCTCCTGTCTGCATGAAGCAAGAGCTGTGGAGGATTTATCTTTAATGCTATTATTTTACCCCCTTCTGAATCTAGAGCCCTTTCTTGTGTGATACATTCTGAGCCTTGTCTTTCATTGCTTAGAGTGATACAGAATTTCACACATTAGCCAACCTCTGAAGGAAGAAATATTTCTACCGCACATTACTCATCTCACCCACTCAGACTATGGTTAACAACACAATTTCTGTTCATACTTCCAAAATGAAATGTACCTGGACAACTTTTCCCCATCTCAGATTCAGTTCCACCATCCCTGGAATCAGTGTGGTGAACCTTTGCTGAGACCCTGCTGTGGCATGTATATCCGTTCCAAGATAAGGAGACTACACTGACAGTGAGTTGTGGACCCACACACCCAGTGCGGGTTCAGACAGGAGGTTCCATTGAAATAATGAGAAGAGTCCCCACACTCCGGCACCACCTTGTAGGGGTCATTTCCCTACTCCTCAACATCCTCCCACTTACTGGACATTCCCTTGCCTTCTTACAGCACCTCACACACGTCGCCTCGCACATCTCTGGACAAATTACTTTTGTCCTTCTCCTCACCATTGATCCGTTCCTGTGGTCTAAAGCCTTTCTCCTCAATATCAGCTACATGGGCATTATTTATAACATTTGTAAATATCAACATCTGAATTACAAAAAGACAATGGATGGAGTCTTGTACCCCATGGAACCTCACTGGTAATAGACAATCTACTTATCATTGTATTTCAAGTAATTCTTACCTACATCTATGTTACTTTTAATGCTATCGCAGGTGCAATATCAGGCAGCTGAAGGTCTCGTGGCACCATTCTAAAGATATGTACAGGAGCATTGCAAATGTCATGTCTAAACCAAGTGCTGGATGTTGGTTGGAGAAGGTTATTTGCTGGAAAAGAGACACCTTGCAAGTGGGAGGCATTAAAAAGCAATTCATAAAGGTTTCAAGGCCTGAAAGTTCTTGTTGGAGTGAAGAGCTAGGCTGGTGGGAGGCAGGAACACTGGGTAAAAGGAGATATTGAGGCAATAGACAATAGGTACAGGAATAGGCCGTTCGAGCCTGCACCACATTCACTGTGATCATGGCTGATCATCCACACTCAGTACCCCGTTCCTGCATTTTTCCTATAGCCTTTGGATCCACTATTTTTAAGAGCTCTATCCAACTCTCTCTTGAAAGCTTACGGAGAAATTGGCCTCCACTGCCTTGTGAGGCAGAGAATTCCACTGATTCACAACCCTCTGTGTGAAAAAGTTTTTTTTCATCTCCGTTCTAAATGGTTTTATTCCTTATTTTTAAACTATGGCCTCTGGTTCTGGACACCCTCAACAACGGGAACATTTTTTCTGCATCTAGCTTGTCCAAACCTTTAATAATCATATATGTTTCAACACGATCCCCTCTCATCCTTCTAAATTCCAGAGTACACAAGTCCAGCCACTCCATTCTATTAATACATGACAGTTCCGCCATCACGGGAATTAACCTTGTGAACCTATGCTGCACTCCCTCAATAGCAAGGCTTCAGTTAGGAAAAAAATGCATGGTTTAACATAGGTCAGCTGGGATCAAGGGAATCCCTGGACCTCAGGGGGTACAGGAGTCTACTTAATTAAATCATGGGGACAAAAATGGGGCATGAGATAGCTTTGGCACAGAAGGGTAAGGAGAATCCAAAGGAATATTGCAAGTGCAATTAAAGTAAGAGAGCAACCAGGGAGAAAAGGCTCCTTAAAGACCTAAATGGACACAAATGTGTGGAGCTGTAGAAATGTGAAAGGTCCTCAATGACTATATATTCTCTGAGACATGAAGATGGGAGAACTCAGAACTAAGAAGATCAATGAGGGCTCGGGTGGTAGACGTAATCACTTTCGAACTGAGCAAGGCCTTTAATAAAATTCAACAAGGTAGGCTGCTCTGGAAGGTTAGATTGCGTGTGTCCATGGTGATCTGACTAATAGGATACATAGTTGGCTTGATGGCAAGAAGCAGAGAGTGATGGTGGAAGATTGTTTATTGGAGGACTATGTATGATCAGTGGTGTGCCTCACTGGTCAGAGCTAGGCTTTGTTGGTTGTCATCTACATCATTGATTTGGAAAAGAATGAACAAGGCACAGTTAGTAAATTAGCAAATGATACTAAAATAAGATGATGCTGTCGACAGTGAAGAAGGTTATCAAGAATTACAATGGGTTCTTGATTAAGTTGGTCATGGAATGGGAACTGAAGTTTAGTTCAAGTAACTTTGCAAGGTATTGCTTTTTGCAAAATCCAATTAGGATAGAACATTTATAGAGAAAGCTAAGGCCTGGGTATATATACAGAATCGAGGAATCTTTGGAGTACAAGTACATAGATCATTGATAGTGCGCTACCGGTTAACCGCTCCCTCCGCAACTCCCTTGTCAATTCTTCCCTCCCCACCCGCTCTACCCCTTCCCCGGGCACTTTCCCTTGCAACCGCAAGAATTGCAAACACTTGTCCCTTCACCTCCCCCCTCCACTCCTTTCAGGGACCCAAGCAGTCCTTCCAGGTCCGACAGAGGTTCACCTGCACCTCCTCCAACCTCATCTACTGCATCCGCTGCTCCAGATGCCAGATGATCTATATCGGTGAGACCAAGAGGAGGCTTGGCGATCGTTTCGCCGAACACCTCCGCTCGGTCCGCAAAAACCAACCCGACCTCCCGGTGGCTCAGCACTTTAACTCCCCTCCCATTCCGTATCGACCTCTCGGTCATGGGCCTCCTCCACGGCCAGAGTGAGCAACACCGCAAGTTGGAGGAACAGCACTCATATTCCGCTTGGGGAGTCTGCATCCTTTGGGCTTGAACAATGAATTTTCTCAATTCTGTTAACCCTTGCTGTCTCCTCCCCTTCCCACCTCTCCCTCAGCCCTCGGGCCCTGGCATTCCCTCTATCTCTTCTCCCTCCCCACCCTAGTCACACTAGCTTCTCATTTTCACACCACAACAGCTTACAATGGCTTGTTCCCTTTATCATCGATACTTTTTTGCATATCTTTTTCATTCATTGTTTCTTTATCTCTCCACATCACCGTCTATATCTCTCGTTTCCCTGATCCCTGAACCAGTCTGAAGAAGGGTCTCGACCCGAAACGTCACCCTATCTCCTTCGCTCCTTAGATGCTGCTGCACCCGCCTGAGTTTCTACAGCTTTTTGTGTAACTACCGGTTAACAGGTTAGTGAAGGTGGCATTTGGCACATTGGGCTTCATCAGTCAACACATTGTGTACAGGAATTGGGATACCGTATTGCAAATATATCAAGTTGATGGTCTGTGTCGGTCACTGCGCTGCTGGAAAGATGCAATAAACTGGGGAATCAAGCACTAGCGGCTATAGGTTTAAGGTGAGAAAGGGCAAGATTTAGTAGTAACCTGAGGGGCAAATCATTCACACAGAGGGTGGTGTGTATATGGAACACAGATGCCAGAGAAAGTGATTGTGATTGTACAATAATAACATTTAGCAGGCATTTGGGACAGGTAAATGAATCAGAAAGATTCTTGAGGGATCTGGTCATACCAAGGCAAAACTGATTTGTATCGATGGGCACCTTGGTCAGCATGGATGTGTTGGTAGGAAAGGCCTGTTTCCATGTTGAACGATTCCATGAATTCCCTGGGACTACTAGGTACCTCACAGTTACACGTTACACCTTCCAGCGATTGCACCGCACAAATTAAATCAGTACAGGGTGAAGATAGAGAGTGAGGACAGGAATGAGATAGAAAAGTAGTGATATAGTGTCTAGACTTCGAGGAACTGCACATAGGTGCACCTTGCAATTCATTGGGATTTCATACACAAGTTACACCCTTATACCTCCCTGGTACTCACCACAGTTAAACCTTTCAAAGGGCAGAGCAAGTGACTGAGGTGTCAGTGGGGTAGCACTGACCATAGTTGGGGGACCACATGTCAAATAGTTCTATATTTATAGAAAAAAAAAAAACAGCACTGATCCTGAAATTCCAAATTGGGGCCAGGCAAATGTTGGACATAAGTAGACACGAGTTTGTGATAGTTAGAAACATAAGAAACATAGAAAGTAGCCAGGAGGAAGCCATTCGGCCCTCCGAGCCAGCACCGCCATTCATTGTGATCATGGCTGATTGTCCCCTATTCAATAAACCCGTGCCTGCTTTCTCCCCATATCCTTGATTCCATTAAGCCCCTTAGAGCTATATCTAACTCGCTCTTAAATCCATCCAGTGATTTGGCCTCCACTGCCCTCTGTGGCAGGGAATTTCATAAATTCACAACTGTCTGGGTGAAAAAGTTTTTTCTCACCTCAGTCTTAAATGACCTCCCCTTTATTCTAAGACAGTGGCCCCTGGGTTCTGGACTCGTCCACATTGGGAACAGTTTTCCTGCATCTAGCTTGTCCAGTCCATTTAAAATTGTTATATGTTTCTATAAGATAACCCCTCATCCTTCTAAAAAATCCAGTCTAGTCTTTTACAATACAAGCACTAGTCTTTCCTATCTTTTCCTCATATGACAGTCCCACCATCCCAGGGATCAATCTTGTGAACCTACGCTGCACTGCCCTCAATCACAAGGATGTCCTTCCTCAAATTAGGAGACCAAAACTATATACAATACTTGCGACAATATGCGACTGAGAGCAAAGGGTAGTTTAAACCATGGAGTGCAGGAAACCCATGTGGCTGTGCCTAATGAATACAGGTGCACCCTCTTGGGAGCTGTCGGGGGAGGCGACGTTCCTCCAGTCCAAGTGGAGGACGTCGGAGGCTCCAATCCTAGAGATGGGGACTTGACAGGCGAGGGAGACCGACGTTTCGGGCGGAGCCTTTTTAGTGGTGGGTGATTCCATTGTCCGAGGAGCGGTCTGGGGATTCAGTGGTGGCCAGACGAGACGCACGGATGATTTGTTGCTCCCTGGTGCCTGGGTTCAAGTGTCATGAACCGATTTCCGATCATCCTCGAAAGGGGGAAGGTGTAGAGCCGGCAGTAGTTGTGCACGTGGGCACAAACGATATCGGTAAGAAGAGGAAGGAGGTTCTGCAACGTGGAGTTCAGAGAGTTAGGAAGAAGACTGAAAAGCCGGACTTTTAGGGTGGTTATCTCTGATTGCTCATGCTAGTAAGGACAGGAACAGGGAGGTAGGGGAATCTGAATGTGCGGTCTGAGGGGCTGGTGCAAGGAGTAAGGATTTAGATTTATAGACCATTGGGATCTTTCTGGGGTAAGGGTGACCTGTACAAAGGGAAGGGTTACACCTTAACTGGAGGGGGGATGCTGATGTTCTGGGAGGCAGGTTTTGCTAGGCGTGGGTTTAAACCCATACCACCCCTAAATAGTGGGATCCTGTGGGGTGGATTTGACAAGATTGGGGAGTATAAAAGATGGAGTTTGAAAGGGTCCCCCACCCTGAATTGGAGTACATGAAAAGTTACAAAAGAATCCCAAATTAATGGGAAGGAAAGTTCTTGAAGGGAATAAAGAGTATGGTCAGGGCCAATTTGCGAGCGGTGGCGAGAGGTGTAGATCAGTGTCACTCATGTTGTGTCATACTTTGTAGCTATGCCCACTAGTTTAAACAGAAAGCTTCCATTGCCCTTTCTCTCTCACTTTTGAGTTACATGCTTAGACTGAAGATACCTCTGCTGTAATGCTTATAAAGTCTGGATATTTATCACTGGGTGTGACTTAAGTTATTCCAACAGCAGAAGGTCTTGCATGATGTAGTCAAATAGTGGGATTGCTAAGAAGAGGGGAGGTGAATACCGAGGTCAAGGTGTTGTATATGAATGCGTGAAGTATAAGAAATAAAGTGGATGAGCTTGAGGCTCAGTTAGAAATTGGCAAGTATGATGTTGTGAGAATTACAGAGACATGGCTGCAAGAGGGCCAGGGCTGGGAACTGAATATTCAAGGATATACCTCTTATCAAAAAGACAGACAGGTTGGAAGAGGGGGTGGGGTAGTTCTGTTGGTGAGTAATGAAATGTAGTCCCTTGCAAGGGGTGACATTGAACAGGAGCTGTGGAGTCAGTTTGGATAGAACTAAGGAATTGTGAGGGTATAAAGACCCTAATGGGACTTATCTACAGGCCCCCAAACAGTAGTCTGGATATAGGGTGCAAGTTGATTCAGAAGTTAAAATTGGCATGTAGCAAAGGTAATGCTACGGTTGTTATGGGAATTTCAAATATGCAGATAGTCTGGGAAAATCAGGTTGTTACTGAACCACAAGAAATTGAGTTTGTGGAGTGCCTCCGTGATGGATTCTTAGAGCAGCTTAAATGTTAAGACCAAAGTTGGACCCTTGAAGACTGAAAAAAGGTGAATTTATTATGGAGAACATGGAAATGTCGGAGCACACAACCAATCTTCCTGATGTACTAGTGGCCAGAGAATCTGGGATGACGGAGGAACTGAACGAAATCCACATTAGGCAGGAAATGGTGTTGGGTGGACTGATGGGACTGAAGGCTGATTAATCCCCAGGGCCCGACGGTCTGCATCCCTGGGTACTTAAGGAAAAAAAAGTTAGCTCTAGATATCATGGATGCATTGGTCATAATTTTCCAATGTTCTATAGATTCAGGATCAGTTCCTGTGGATTGGAGGGTAGCAAATGTTATCCCACTTTTTAAGAATGGCGGGAGAGAGAAAACAGGGAATTATAGACCAGTTAGCCTGACATTGGAGGGAGGGAAGATGCTGGAGTCAATTATAAAAGATGATATAGAGGCACATTTGGATAGCGGTAAGAGGATCGGTCAGAGTCAGCATGGATTTACGAAGTGGAAATCATGCTTGATTAATCTTCCGGAATTTTTTGAGGATGAACTAGGAAAATGGACATGGGAGAGCCAGTGGATGTAGTGTACCTGGACTTTCGGAAAGCATTTGATAAGGTCCCAGATAGGAGATTAGTGGGCAAAATTAGGGCACATTGTATTGGGGGTGGAGTGCTGACATGGATAGAAAATTGGTTGGCAGACAGGAAACAAAGGGTAGGGATCAACGGGTTCCTTTCAGAATGGCCGCAGTGACTAATGGGGTTCCGCAAGGGCTTGGTGCTGGTACCCCAGCTATTTACAATATACATCAAAGATTTAGATGAAGGAATTCATAGTAACATTAGCAAATTTGCAGATGACACAAAGCTGGGTGGCAGCGTGAACTGTGAGGAGGATGCTATGAGAATGCAGAGTGACTTGGACAGGTTGGATGAGTGGGCAGATGCAGTTTGATGTGGATAAATATGAGGTTATCCACTTTGGTAGCAAAAACAGGAAGACAGATTTTTATCTAAATGGTGTCAAGTTGGGAAAAGGGGAAATACAACGGGATCTGGGGGTCCTTGTTCATCAGTCAATGAAAGTAAGCATGCAGGTATGGCAGGCAGTGAAGCAATCGAATGGCATGTTGGCATTCATAAACGAAGGAGTTGAGTATAGGAGCAAGGAGGTCCTTCTGCAGTTGTATAGGGTCCTAGTGTGACCACACCTGGAGTATTGTGTGCAGTTTTGGTCCCCTAATTTGAGGAAGGACATTCTTGCTATTGAGGGCGTGCAGTGTAGGTTTACAAGGATGGCGGGACTTTCATATGCTGAGAGAATGGAGTGGCTGGGCTTGTATACTCTGGAGTTCAGAAGGATGAGAGGGGATCTTATTGAAACATATAAGATTATTAAGGGTACACAAATGGCTGGAGAAACTCAGCGGGTGCAGCAGATCCAAGGAGCGAAGGAGATAGGCGACGTTTCCCTTCTTCTCTACATATTTTCCCTTCTTCTCTACATCTTGAAAGTGTTTTCCTCAGCTAAGGTGTTCTATTAGATCCAATCTGCAATTGGATCCTCGACTTCCTCATCCACAGACCACTGTCTGTCCGTATTGGTAGAAATGTGTCATCCTTGATAACAATCAGCACGGGAGCATCACAAGGCTGCGTGCTCAGCCCTCTGCTTTCGTCACTCTATACTCATGACTGCGTAGCCAGGCATAATGCGAACTCCATCATCAAGTTCGTAGACTACACCACTGTTGTGGGACGAATCACTGACGGGGTCGAGTCAGAGTATAGAAGTAAGATTGGCCGATTGAAACAAATGCTGCCAAACACAATTAACCTGGCTCCCAACACCAGCAAAACCAAGGAACTGATTGTGGACTTTGGAAGGGGTAGGATGGGTTCCCACAGTCCTGTTTACATCAATGGGACTGTTGATGGTGGAAAAGAACTTCAAATTATTGGGCGTGCACATTTCCGAAGCTCTTTCCTGGTCCCAGCACACTGATGCAATTATAAAGAAAGCACATCAGCGTCTCTACTTCCTGAGAAGACTACGGAGAGTTGGTATGTCAAAGAGGACTCTCTCAAAGTTCTACAGGTGCACAGTAGAGAGCATGCTGAATGTTTGCAACCATTGGTTGGTTGGTTCGGCAACCTGAGCGTCCAGGAGTGGAAAAGGATGCAGAAAGTTGTAACCACTGCTCAGTCCATCACCGGCTCTGACCTCCCCACCTTTATAGGGATCTATCGCAGTCGCTGCTTCAAAAAGGCAGCCAACATCATCAAGGACCCACAACATCCTGGCCACGCACTCATCTCTCCGCTACCATCAGGCAGAAGGTACAGGAGCCTGAAATCTGTTACATCCAGGTTCAGGAACAGCTACTTCCCCACAGCCATCAGGCTGTTAAACTCGCCAGCAAACAGACTCTGAACTGCAACAGCCTATTGCACTTTATCTGCTTATTTATGTGTATATTGAACTGAACTGTTCTGTATTATTGCTTACAATATACTGTTGTGCTGCAGCAAACAAGAATTTCATTGTCCTATCTGGGATACATGAAACCGGCTGCAGAACACCGCGGGCCTGCGGGCAGCAGGCGGCCGCCAAATTCACCTTCAGGGTCGCTGGCAGAGCAGCCAGCGGCTACAGACTTGGTGCTGCCAGAAAGCGCCTTGGCTACTCCACGGGGGAGGAAAGACACCAGAAAGTCTGTGAGGCCCCTGGACTCAGATGAGTCGGGCCAGGAGGTGGAAATTTCCCCTCCTTCTATGGGCAGCGTTATTGGCAGACTGGCCACATGGAGAACCTAGTGGAGAGGTTACTCCAGAGAGATATGCTCCAAAGGAGGGAGCTATCGGAGTCTGGGGATTACAGAGAACCTGTGGTAGCAGCACCTGTGTCAGGGCTGCAGAATATCTCCCTCTCTGATGAGGGGAGCATACGAGGCCAGTGTTATACTGACCCAGAATACAGGCACAGTTGGGCAGCATGCTTCATGGCATGAGGGGCAAACATCGGATGTACCCCCTGTGGCATCCAGATTTGCCATCCTTGCACTAACAGTTGGAGCCATTGGAAGAAGACCTGGCCATGAGCATAAATTATCTGGCCTCCCATCAACTCCAAGACCAAACTATGGAGGAAACTACTGCCATATATAATACTCCAATAAACTGTGCCTCACTCAGTGTCCTGGTTGTAAACCAATCTATCTGGAGACACATTGGACGGGGCGTCAGAGCCCAAGAGGAAAGAATTCACAAACTCCTCAGGCTACTTGCCTCAGGCATCATGGCCTTTGCCAGGTCAGCGGATGGGGCGCCCCTCTCTGATACCCAGCAGGTTGCGATGGCATTAATGAGCAATGCACATTTTGAAATCAATTGCCTCAGGAAGAATGCCATTAGTCCTGCTCTAAACCCAAAATTTGCTGGGCTGTGGAAGCCGGGGAATGTCCAACCCCCAAACCTCCTGTTTGGAGAAGATCTGTCTAAACAGGTAAAGAGATGGATGAGGAAGCTAAAACTGTTGGCCTTATGAAGGCACCTCCCAAGGTATAATTTTTCCGGTGACAGTACCCCTATGCTCCTCTCCATACCAGACAGTTCGCTGGATATGGTGGAAGTGGTTCAGAGCAACTGGCAGAGAAGCCTTTTTTAGGGCAGGGCCCAAGCCGGGTCATGTTAAAGATGTGGGGATGGCGTCCTCCAATAGCCCTACCCCCCAGACCTCTGGGGCAGAAGCAGAGACCATACCGCCGGTAACCACTAAGGTAAGTGAGCCTGCGATGGACACAAGTTGGGGGGAGATTGCAATTTTTCTTACATGAATGGCATTGGATAACATCTGACCCGTTTATACTGCACAGTATACAACGTTTCCAAATTGAGTTCATTTCTGACTCGCCTCCACCCACGCAGCATACACCTAGCCGCACTTTTGTGATTTCACAACAGGAGTGTATGAGTGGACAAGGAGAACTTGAGTCTTTGTTCAAGAAAGGGGTAATTGAGAGGTTGAGTCATGATCCTCACCTGTTTTTGTCCAACATGTTTACTAGGCAAAAATAGGATGGAGGATGTCGAATTATCCTTGATTTGACAGAGCTTAACACCTTTGTGCAGTATAAACACTTCAAAATGGAAACTTTTGTCACTGCCAAACAACTGCTTTCCAAAGGATGCTACATGGCAAGCATTGACCTCAAAGATGCTTACTATTCAGTGGCCATTCATGAAGATCATAGGAGATTTTTAACTGGATGGAGCAGTTGTGGCATTTTATGGCATTACCTAACGGATTAACCTCAGCCCCCAGACTTTTCACTAAATTGTTAAAACCAGTCCTGGGGATACTCAGGGCACAGAATCATATAGTCATGGCATATTTGGACGACATCGCAGTCATTGGGAGGACTTTGGAATTAGCTGAATTATCTGTGTCAGCTACAAAACTTGTTTTTGAGAAACTGGGGTTCTTAATCCATCCAGTTAAGTCTAAATTGGTGCCATCTACGATAATTGACTATTTGGGATTCGCCATTAACTCAGTACACATGTCAGTGACTCTGCCTCGGGGCAAACAAATAGAGTTACTAACCAAAATATTAGCACAAAGAATAAGTACAGTTATTCATAAATTAATTCACCCAGATCAAACAGGATTTATACCAAGACTATATTCCTCACATAACCTGAGACGATTTTTCAATAGTATATATTCGAAAAGAGGTATTAATAAAGACCTAGTAATTATATCATTGGATGCGGAGAAAGCCTTTGACCAGGTGGTATGGTCTCACTTGTTTTCGGTTATGGAAACTTTTAAGTTGGGAGAGAAGTTTATTACTTGGGTTAAATTATTATACACTAATCCAACAGCCAGAATAATAACAAATCAAATGCTATCAACTAAATTTAATCTATTTTGAGGCTGCAGACAAGTTTGTCCTTTATCCCCCCCTACTGTTTGCATTTGCAATAGAACCATTAGCTCAATGTGTGAGATTACATCCTGAAATATATGGGTATGACACCAGAGATACTGAAAATAAAATCTCCTTATATGCGGACGATGTATTACTTTATATTACAAAGCCGGAAATTACTATCCTAAATTTACTAAAATTAATAACTGAATTGGGATTATTTTCAGGATATCGTATTAATTGGAATAAAAGTGAACTTATGCCAATAATGGTAAATAACTTACATATATTACAACAATTTCCTTTTAAGATAGCAAACGAAACAAATAAATAACTTGGAATTTATGTAACAAAAAGATTTGATTCTTTATTTAAATCCAATTTTCCACTTTTATTCAATAAATTAAATAAAACCTTTTTATATTGGAAAACATTACCTATCTCAATGCTAGGTAGAATTAATGCAATAAAAATGATTTTTTTCCCGCAATTGCTATATCTTTTCCAATTGATTCCGACATATCTTCCTAAAAATGTCTTTAAGAAGGTGGATTCTATAGTCACCAACTTTATTTGGGATTATAAGAGCCATAGAATAAATAAAAAACATTTATGTAAATCAAAAATACATGGAGGTCTGGCACTGCCAAACTTTGTGTTTTTATTACTGGGCAGTTAATAATAAAAATATGATTTTTTGGTTAGTAGAGACAGATAAAACAACCAATCTGGTTAAAAATGGAAAAAGAAGACTGTTCGCCTTTTGAAATTAGTTCGATGTTATTCGCCAATATTAAACTAGGTAAGAAAACCTATAGTGAAAACCCTATAATAGAAAGTGGACTATGTATCTGGAAACAAATAAAGAAAACATTAAAATCGGAATGTATACCACTAGCCCTAACCATTGTAAATAACGTTACATTTAAACCCTCAATGATGGACAAAGGTTTTTTACAATGGAAAAAACTATGGAATTAATAAATTGGGCGATCTCTACAGGGAAAATTCTTTCCTTTCATTTCAAGAATTACAACAAATTTATGGATTACATTCAAAAGATTACTTTAGATATTTACAAATTAGAGACTATGTAAAAGCAAACACACAGGAAATTAGAAATAGAAAGATAGAAATTTTAGATGAATGTCTAAATAAACACCCGAACACAGAAAAAATTGATATCATATATTTATAACATTTTATTGGAAAACAATGTCCCAATGACAGAAGTATATAAGTAATCATGGGAAAGCGAATTAGGTCAAATCATTAGACCAGAAGTATGGGATGAAATTTTACAACATATACACCACTGCTCGTTAAATACTAGACACTCTCTTATACAATTTAAAATATTATATAGACTACATTATTCAAAATACAAATTACATACTTTTCAAATGTATCTGCCATATATGATAAATGTCAGCACTTAGAAGCTAACTTAACGCATTCATTTACAAATTGTGTAAAAATTACTAAATTTTGGACAGAAATATTTAAGATAATTTTGAATGTTGTTAATATGAATCTGATCCCCGACTCAAAGTTAATAATACTGGGAGTATTAGAAACAGATCAATTAATAACAACAAATCAAATAATTTTTATTGATTACAGTTAAATAATTGGGAAAAAATTAATATTGAAATTCTGGAAAGGTTCTACATCCCCCACAATCAAAATGTGGATTACAGGAATGTCAGAGACACTTCATCTGGAATCCAGAAGGCTTGTCCTACTGGACAAGTTGGACCTTTTCAGAGGGATATGGTCTCCATTTATTGAATATCTAAAGGGTCAAAATGGCTCGGTACGAGAGCCTGACTGAAGCCTGAATAATGGAATGGATGAAGAATCATGTATAACAAATCATAGATAGATATCCAATGATGGATAACTTTTTTAAAACTCCACTCATTTCTTTATTTTTGATTTCCTACTTTTACTTTATGTTTCTCTATCTTTTCCTACCTGCAAAAAAAATGTATCGAAATAATATTACGAATGTACGTGAGAAGTATATTCTATTAATATGTACTTACATCAAATAAAAATATTTAACAAAAAAAAAAGTGTAAATTGAAGCCTGCAGGAAACTAATAGTTAATAATCAACCTTCTATTAGACATGTGGCTAGTATAATTGGAAAATTAGTGGCTGCATTCCCAGCTGCTCAGTTCGGGCCTTTGCACTATCAAAACTTACAGCGTGCAAAGGAACAGGCACTCAAGCCCTGGCTGAGTTACAATGGTGGGTTACCATATTTAGTGTTGTTCTAGTACTATTTTAGTCGATACACCATCAGTTATCCTGCAGACTGATGCCAGTGCGCTAGGTTGGGGTGCTACCGATACCGTCTCTAGCTGCTGTGGCAGATGGAATCTGCAGGAATCATCGATGCTCCAGTCACATGGTATTAACTACTTAGAGCTGTTGGGAGCACTCTATGGGTTAAAGGCTTTTTGTACCAACATGCATCATGTGCATGTCCAACTTCAGATTGACAACACTGCAGCACATTAATCATATGGGTGGAATTAAGTCTGTATCCTGTGATAAATTGTCTAATTTCATCTGGCGCTGGTGGATTGCGAGAAACATCTGAGTTTCAGCTATCTACTTACCAGGTAGATATAACACGGTGGCAGACACCAGGTCATGAGAGTTCAATGACAACAAAGAATGGATGTTGAATCACAAAGTGTTTAATGACATTGTCCTTCGTTATGGTGTACCGGACATTGATCTGTTTGCATCCAGGCTTAATCATCAGTTGCCAATTTATGTGTCATGGGAACCAGACCCAGGGGCAGTAGATGCATTCTTGCCACACTGGGGTGGGAAATACTTGTATGTTTTTCCACCATTCTGCCTCATTAGTCGATGTTTGGCCAAAATTGAGCAACACTAAGCCTCTGGCATATTGGCCGTACCAGACTGGCCTACTCAGCATTGGTTCCCACTGGTCCTAGCTTTAATTACACAGCCTTGTATGGCAGTGCCCAAGAGCAGAAATCTGCTGGTACACCCGGTGACAGGGGAAAGCCATCCTCTTCATGACCGTATAGATTTATTGGTTTGCAGATTCTTAGGAGACCGTTCCTAGGGCTCGTGCTTTCAGAGCGTACGATAGATGTCATCACTGCGGCCTGGAGGAAGAGCACACAGAAACAGTACATCACTCACATAAGGAAATGGGAGATGTACTGTTCCCGCTCAAATATTTAATATGACACAGCTTCTATCACGGTGGTAGTTTTAGAGTTCCTTTCGTCACTTTTTCATGATAATAAACTCAGTTACAGTGCCATTAACAGTGCGCTTAGTCAAATTATTTATGGCTGAGGTCAACAAACCACACGGTAGAATCTCACCCTTTAATAACTAAGTTTATGAAGTGCATTTTTAACTCCACTCCCCCTAGGCCCAGGTATTCACACATATGGGATGTGAGAGTGGTTCTCATGCTGCTCTGTCAGTGGGCACCAGCTTCATCTCTGTCTCTGCACCATCTTACACTCAAAGTAGTCATGCTCAAGGCGCTGGTCTCAGCACAACGGGTCCAGACATTACATAAACTCTGACTGGACAGTATGGGTACATCTTGTAATAGCATCACCTTTTTTGTTCATTACCTCATTAAGCAAAGCAGGCCAGGGATACTGGTGTGCAAATTGAGTTTTATGGCATACCCCTCAGATCCACGATTGTGTGTAGTGTCACACATACTTCAATACATAAAGGTCACTAAGAGCCTGAGATGCTCGGAACTCTCCTTCTTTGTTAGTTATACCAAACCTCACAAAAATGTTACGATGCAGACCATCTCTAGATGGATTAAACAGGTTCTGGCGTGTGCATTAGTGGATACTGACACTTTTAAACCTCATTCCACCAGGGCTGCATTGACATCAGCAGCAAGGGATATGGACGTCCCTCTCGACAACATTCTAGCGGCTGCGGGATGGTCAAATGAGCGGACGTACCAAAGGTTTTATAACAAGCCTATCGGCAGACCGAGGATTTTTGCTGATTCTGTTTTGTTCTGTTTCATAGTTTCCCCCTGGGTGAGAGGGGTCACTGTTAATTTCTTTTGTTATTAAAGCATCAGTATTGTTTAACCATGTCATGTGTGAATGCATAACTTTTTCTCACTCGTCCTGGACAATTGATCCAGTTATGACTTGTGGACCTGTTCCTCGGCATGAAATCACAGAGCTTCAAAATCTTCACGTAGTCACTCACGTGCCTCCAAAGTAAAATAGTAAGATTAAACGAGACCTTACCAGTTTGAAGTTTGATCTTTATTATATGAGGAGTTACGATGAGCGAGTACGTGCCCTCCGCTCCCGACCCTCGTAACATAAAGCTCTTTCTGTAAGTTCTAGTCAACTGTAATCTTACTATTTTAGTTCAACAACTCTTCTCTGTGATTTCACACCACTGCTTTGAAGATTGACGTGCATGCGTGGTGACGGCCTTCTTCACATATTCGCTCATTGTAACACCTCATAAAATAAAGATCAAACTTGAAACTGGTAAGCTTGTTTAATCTTACTATTTCCCAACAAAAGGCACAATAGGAGAAACAAGGAACTGCAGATGCCTGTTTACAAAAAGAGACACTAGGTGCTGGACTATCTCAGATGTAGGGTGGCAATGCTTGGAGAACATGAATAGGTGATGCTTCAGGTCGTGACACCTCTTCAGACAGATAAATGGAGATAAATTTAGAGATTATTAATTTAAATCATCACCTAAAGCTGGAATGCATTGGCTGGGAGATTGTTCCATGTGAGAATGCATGGACTTAGATATAACTGCAAAGTGATAGATTCACACAGATAGCTTACATTGGAAATAAGTGTTTCACACCTTTTTTTTTGTTTGTTTATTTTTGTTAGAAGTAAGTACAATAGTCTGGTACTTAAGTACCTAATACATAAATACATATTTTCATTCTTGTACAACTTCATACTTTTGGTTCAATAATAAAAGAACAGTGAAAGAAAAAATAAATAAAGAGTGTCAGAATAGATAGACAAGCGAGTAGAAATAGTAAGATTAAACGAGAACTTACCAGTTTGAAGTTTGATCTTTATTTTATGAGGAGTCGAGTTGAGGGACTACGTGAAGCACGTACAGCCGTTGGTGCGTCAATCTTCAAAGCAGCGGAATGAATTCACAGCTAACAATGACCGAAGTATAACGGTAAGATGATAAAACTAGAACTACCAGATGAGATCTATGAGGGTGGGAGCGGAGGGCACGTAGTCCCTCAACTCGACTCATAAAATAAAGATCAAACTTCAAACTGGTAAGTTCTCGTTTAATCTTACTATTTTACTTCGGAGTCATGTGAGTGACTACGTGAAGACTTCAAAGCACTGTGAATTCACGCCGCAGACTCAAATCCGACATTCACACTGCCTGGATTGACTCAAAATTCGTTAACAATCAATCATGCATCAGTAATACATTTGTTAAATGAAATAACAGTTTATTTACAAACAAATCATAACAAACCCCTCTAACTCAGGGGAAAAGTGTAACAGTACTGACACCAGAATCAGCAAACACCCCGAGCCTTGAAATCGGCTTGTGATAAAACCTCTGAAAAGTTAGCTCACTGGACCATCCTGCGGCCGCGAGGACCTTGAAATCGTTTGCACCGACACCTTACTGTGTGGTTTTTTGTGACTAATAAACAAAGCCAACTCTGTTCCTCAGAGGTTTAGTAATCTCAATGTAACGAGATAAATGTGAGACTACACAGAAGCGATCATCTGCGGGGTATGCTGAAAACACAATCTTACATCCTGTCATGCCTCTTTTATTATGTTTAAGCAAATCATAGACATAAAATATAATGGCATCAGCCGACACATGCATTCTATCTAGCCGTAGCTTTTGCAACATTTATACACGTTGAGCTGAAACCAACGCCATAAGCATGACCACCTTCATAGATAATTTGGCTACTGATAGGCTTGTAACCGGAGCCCACTGGCGAAGAGCCATAAAAACCACACTCACATTCCAAATACCGGCATACCTGGGTTTAGGAGGATTAAAATTGAAAAACTCCCTTCATGAATCGTGAAACTAACGGATGTGTCCCTACTGTATGCGATTCTGCATTCATAGGTAAATAAGAAGACAGAGCACTTCTGGCTGAATTAATCGCACTGTAACTTAATTTTTTGGTCAAATAAAGAGTTGACAAACTCCAATACATCCGTGATCCCTGCAGTGTGATATACAATATCCAGCTGTAGGCAGAATTGCTCCCACTTCCTTATATAGGTGATATATTGCTGCTGTGTACTATCCCTGCAGGCCGACGTGAGAACATCCACAGTCCGATGAGACAGTCCTCTCCCCAGGTATGGCCTCCTTAAAATCTGCAAATTAACAGATCAATACAATCCTATAAAGGATGTTGATCCCCAGTGACTGGATTTACCTGTAGATTTTTATTCTTGGGCATAAGCATGTAAGGCTCCCTAGCCATTTGTAATACAACGGGAAACCATGCTCGTGTAGGCCAATCTGGCACTACCAATACCCCTGAAGCGGAGTCCTCCTTGATCTTTTGCAAACCTGCTGATGAGACAGAATGGAGGAAATACATACACAAACATTCCTCCCCCAATGCAGCGAAAATGCATCCACTGCTACTGCCCCAGTATCTGGTTACCATGAAACATATCTAGGTAACTGATGATTTAATCGAAATGCAAACAATTCAATATCTGGCAATGCATACTGATCAATCATTTGGTTAAATACATCCTGATTTAACATCCATTCAATGTTGTCATTAAACTGACGTGACCTCTTCCTGGCAAATAAAGTGCTGAAAGCCAGATATTTTGGTCAATACACCAGCTCCAAATCTGGTTAGCCAGTCTATCACAAGACTGTGACTTAACTCCACCCATGTGGTTTACATATGCCACTGCTGTGGTGTTGTCAATCTGACCTGCACATGCAGATCCCTCCTTGTAGAACAATAAGCTTTGAGCCCATACCAGGTGCCCAACAACTCTAAATAATTAATCCCTCTTAATTGAGGAAGCGATGTCTCATCCACATTCCATCTGCCTCCACAACTAGAAGACATATCTGTTGCACCCCAACCCAGTGCACCTACATCAGTCTGCAACATCAGTGACGGTGACTCCACCAAAACCTTCCTTAAATTTTTTGAAACGTGTACTATCCACCATTGTATGTCAGCAATCGCCCCAGCTGACAACTGCATAGGCCTATCAAAAATGGCCCCTTTGTATTCTCAGTGCCTGTTCCTTTGATGGTTGTAATTGTTGATAATGCAGAGGACCATACTGCACAGCTGGAAAGGCTGCAACAACTTCCCAATAAAACTGGCTACTTGTCTAATCGAAGGCCGTTGTTCTCCAACGAGATTAACACAGTCCTCAATTAACTGATTCAATTTATCCCTGGGCAAAGTTACCAACATGTGATTGGAATTAATGGTAAATCCCAGATAATCAATAATTTGGACTGGTGATAATTTAGATTTATCTGGGTGAATAACAAATCCCATTTGTTCAAAAGTGATTTTAACAACTGAAACTGATGATTGAGTTTCAGCATGAGTCTTTCCAACAATCAGAATATCATCTAAATAGGCCATTACCACATGCCCCTGATCTCTAAGTAATGCTAACACAGGTTTACCAATTTAGTAAATAATCTAGGAGCTGAAGTTAATCCATTCGGCAATGTCCTGAATTGCCACAGCTCAGTCATCCAAATAAATTTCAAATATCTTCTATCATCACCATGAATAGACACTGCGTAATACGCATTCTTTAAATCAATGGTTGCCATATAATACCCTTTGGACACTAGATGTTTGCCCGTGGTAAAGGTCTCCATTTTGAAATGCCTATAACAAACAAATTTGTTCAAATTCGATAAATCCAGAATAATTCTACATCCCCCAGTCTTTTTAGATCTGGGAAATATACTTGACAGAAATTGTTGACTTTGATAGTCAGAAGGCTCAATTACCCCTTCTTATGTAACGACTGAATCTCTGCTTGAATAAGCACATTTTCCTCATCTGAAAAATAAGTTTACGACTAGGAAAATGTTGATTAGGTAGACTGTCCTTATAGTAAAATCCAATTTTTCACCCCTTCAATACATTAAGTATGAACAAATCTGATGTCAACTGCTGCCATTGTTTGAGAAACAACTTTAACCTTCCCCAATTTGAACAGGAACATCAGTTAATTCATTGTCTGTCAATGTTATATTCCTTACCAGCATCTTTCCTTGCGGCCTTGTTGTCCTCGACTTCTTGTAGAGAACCTTTTTTGCCTTGCTTCCAGCTGGCTTAATGAGAGCCATGGTTATAACAACCTCATAACAGTCTTTGACCCTTTTTGCAAGGTTACCACCAACCAACAGATTTCGTGGTGGTACACTGGTCGGTTTGCACAACTCGCCAAATTCGGGTTAGCACTGGCCTAATAGCGGCCCTCCTGATATTATTAATTTCAAAATGCATTACAAAGGAGTCCCAGTTCATCCTGGTGTGCTTCAACCATATCATTTGTATCAATAACTTTCACCACAGCTGTAATACCTGCTGACAACAGTTTAAGCACTTTTTTAAAACTTCATCTCCTGGGCCCTAGCAGGCAAACCCATCTATGACCAAATTTGGTGATTAACCACCGGTACCTTCAGGAGATCACAATTAACAGGAGCTTTATAGTTTTTTGCTACTTCATCCATAGCTAGCTCATGTAACTGGTGGGAGAGCATATACTGAATGGCTTCGGCCAATTCTACATCAATCGCCTTTCCTGCCTCTCTACACTCAGCAAACTTCCCAGCAATGTTCGGAATTACCTCCAACCGAATACCTTTACTGCTCTCCCCCAGCATAGAAACAGTGTCAGCAAACTGCCCTGATAGAACATCCTCCTCACAGGCAGGATAATTCTGCAGCCCTGAAACAGGTGCTGCTAGCACAAGCTCTCCATCAGCCTGGCTTGGGCACCACTCCTCCCCACGGAGCTGGTCCCTGTCGAGCATTCTTTTGAAATAGAATCTCGACGTGGGAGAGCCGTGAGCAAACGGACTCTCCTATGGAGAGTATAACCTCCAGGCCCGACTCATTTACAGGCCACAGAGACTGCCAGTGGCCTTCCACCCTACTGACAAGCCTCCACTGCCCCCCGGCAGTGGGTCCGCAACCACTGGCTGTGTAGCCAGCACCGGACCAGGTGTACCAGACGGGCCTCCATCCTCAACACTCTCCTGCCACTTTTCCTTTCTACCCCCGGAGCGCCTCGCCGACACCTTCTTCACTTTCTGCAACATTCTCTACCCAAACCGTCGCAGAAAATGACATGCGGTAAAAATTTTTTAAAAACCTTACCTCTTTAAACTTGTTTAACGAAGAACTGCAAATGCTGGAGAATCGAGGGTGAAGTCTGAAGAAGGGTCTCGACCCGCAACGCCGCCCATCTCCCTCGCTCCTTAGATGCTGCTGCACCCGCTAAATTCTCCAGCTCTTCGTATAACCCGCGGTTTAAACTTACCGCTCGGAGGAGCGCTGCTGCTCCAACCGGCCGACTGCACCAGCGTCTGACGTCATGACGCACCAACGGCTGTACGGGCTTCACGTAGTCACTCACGTGACTCCGAAGTAAAACAGAAAGCAAAAGAAATAAAGGACAGAGATGAGAAGTTACAAGATTGAAAGAAAAGGAAAAGGTAAAGAAAAGAGAGATTAGGAGAGATCTACCTATCTCATATGTTTGCCCATCTGTCACCCAGTTCTAAACCATTTAATTTCTAAGGTTATGTTATGTTGCACCACATGCATGTAAAAAGTTGATAAAAGGAGACCAAATCTTTAAAAATTGGTCTACTTTGCCTAGTAGGAGGAATCTCATTTCTTCAAGATGTAGCGTTTCAACATGTTTGAGATCCACATTTTGAATGTTGGCGTAGGTGCGTTTTTCCAAAATTTAAGTACGTTTTTTTGCTGTTATTAGACCATAATTAAGAAAAGCTTCTTTGAATATAGTTAGTTTACTTCCCTCTTCCATTAATCCAAAGATAATCAATTCTGTATTGGGGTTCAATTTTGTGTTAAATAGTTTTGTAAAAATTCCAAAAATTTCATTCCAAAATTTATACAATTTTGTACAAGAGACAAAGGAATGTGCTATAGTGGCATTTTGAGTTAGACATTTGTCACAGATGGGGGAAAGATTTGAAAATATTTTATTCAGTCTTGTTTTCGAATAATATAATCTATGTAAAATTTTAAATTGAATTAGGTTATGTCTTACATTCATTGAACATTTGTTTACATATAATAAATGTGTTTCGCACCTTTAATGGGAAATACTTTCAGATGGAATGTTCGTGAGTTATTGAACGTTGCTTCTCTTTACCATGGAAAACTTGCAATGATCCGTTTGAAGTGCTGAGCTGATGGTAAGAGTGATGACTGTGTAGCTATATGTAATTCATCACAAAAAGATAGAATGCAGAGGCTGGGAGATTGCTCCATGTGAGAGTGTATTGGATTATGGAGGAGTATCCACTGAAGAGCTGACAAGCGGGAAAGAAAAGAAGGTGAGTGTGTTCACTGGGACACAGCAGGTAGAATATAATAAACAGTTTCCTTTGTATTTCCAGTTCATTAACCTTGTGTTTCCATCCCAGTGCTTGTACACCAAGTGTATCGAGCCAGAGCCTGTTGATCATTTGCTAATTGATGTTTCTGAGGGTGCCAATGTGGTAATGTGTTTATTCTGAGTCTGGTAACTAACAATGATCACGTCACCCTATGGCCTCTGTGGATGCCACCTGTCTGTATAAATAAAAGCCTTCACTGAGTAGATGCAGAGTGTCAGCTACAACACTTCCCTGCTGAAGGACATTGTAATTTGCTGGAAATCATGGGGATGTTTGATCTATTCAATCTGCTCATAGATATTAGACCTTATTACTACCGCATCCTTGCAGTCATTGGAGTTATTTGTAAGTTATTATTTTATTTTTTTTAATATTTTTTTATTAGAAGCATTGTACATATTTCTTAATCATGATATGCAACATAATACATTTTGTGTACAACTTCTCTTTTTATTCCTTTTATACACTTTAACCAATAATAGAATAAAAGAAAAGAGAAAGATGAAAAGAATGAGAATAGTGGTGAAGTGTAGTCCGCAGTGGATGGTGTTAGATGAATGATGATGGTTAAGTAGACTGTGTGCTTGAGAATGTGAAAAACAAAAAGAAAGGAAAGAAAAAATAAAATAAATCAAGGCCGCAAAGAGAAGAGGGCCTTAAGAAGGGAAAGGAAATAAAAGATCCAAAGAAGGTAGAGCTAAACAAAAAAGAAAGGAAATGTGCCTAACTCATAACGATTCACACCCATCACCCTACCTCTAAAACAATAACTTACTAGGGTTATGCTGCACCATATAATAGTTGTAACAAATCTATTGTTCTTGTTTTCCTGCTTGAGCGATTCTCATTTCCTTGAGATGTAATATTTCCGACATATTTGTGATCCACATTTTACACGTTGGGATAGGAGCGTTTTTCCAGAATTTAAGTATACGTTTTTTTTGCCGTTATCAAAGCATAGTTTAGGAAACATCTTTGAAATATGGTTAGTTCAGACAGGCTTCCCTTGCTCCGAAGATAATCAATTCTGTGTTTGGGTCCAGTCTTAATTTAAATATTTTTGAAAAGCTTTCAAAGATTTCCTTCCAAAAATTCTGAAGATTTGCATAGCAAACAAATGAGTGTGCTATTGTTGCCTCTTTAGCTAAGCACTTATCACAGAAAGGAGAGATGTTTGGAAAGATTTTATTTAGTTTTATTTTTGAGTAATATAATCTGTGTACAATTTTAAATTGGATCAGTGTATCTCTAACGTTAATCGAACATTTATGTACGTATGACATATAATCTTCCCATTTGTCCTTGGGAATGTCTATAGCCAATTCTTGTTCCCATTCTTTTTCTTATACCTTCTGTCGATGGTATATCTATATTTAGAATAGTATTATAAAAATATGATGTTAAATGATCCAATTCTACCTGCCTATTCATGCCTTGCTCTAGAAGGTCCAACTTCAAATTTTGATAATCTTGTGAGTGTTTTTTCAGATAATCTCGGGTTTGTAAGTATCTAAAATATTTGTTGTTTTCCAAATTGTATTTAAGCTATGAGTCTTGGAATGGTAAAAATGTTCCCTCTTCATACAAATCCTCCCAAGTCTTAATTCCTAATTGTTCCCAGAGGGTGAACGTTTTGTCAATAGTCGATGGCTTAAACGCCAGGTTGTTAGCTATCGATGAGAGAAGCGAAAGATTTCTTAATTTAAGAGAGGATTTTATTTGTCTCCAAATTCGTATAGTGCTGTGAATCATTGGGTTTCTCTAATATATTGTGTTCTTCAATTTTATTGGGGAGAAAATGATCGCTCCTGTTAATGTTAAAAGGAGGACAATCCTCCTTCTCCATTATTGTCCATTCTGCCTGAACTATCCAACCAGTACATTATATTTTTAATGTTCACTGCCCAATAGTAGTACGTAAAATTGGGAAGTGTGAGTTCACCATATTCTTTAGGCTTACATAAATGTCTTCTTTGAATTCTATGGGATTTATAATCCCATATGAAATTCATAATGTATGAGTCAATTTTTTTAAAGATGTTTTTTGGTATATATGAATGTATTGATTGGAACAAATACAGTATTGTGGAAGGAAAATCATTTTAATGGCATTTATTCTGCCTATTAAGGACATCGGTAGTATTCCAAAATTGGATCAACGTTTGTAATTTAGTAAGTAAGGGCAGATAATTTGCGTGAAATAGAGATTCATATTTTTAGGTAATTTGAATACCCAAGTATTTAAATCTTCTGCAGTAATTCTAAAAGGGTATTTTAAAAGATGTGTTGTGTCTTGTGGTTTTATCGTCATTATTTCGCTTTTATTCCAATTTATTCTATATCCTGAAAAGGAACCAAATTTTTCTATTAAGTTTAATAAATTTGGTATGCTAATTTGTGATTTTGTAATATATAATAATACATCATCTACATATAATGATATTTTATTATTAGAGTTTTTAGTATTGTAACCGTGAATTTTAGGGTGCATTCTTATATTTTCTGCTAAGGGTAAATAGAAGGGGTGATAAGGCACATCCCTGTCTATTGCCCCTGGATAGTATCCAATTTCGGGGATAATTTATTATTAGTCAGTATTCTAGCCGTGGGCTTATTATATCGTAATGTTATCAATTGTATAAAATTATCTCCCATTTGAGATTTTGTAATACTTTTAAAAGGTATTCCCATGCCACCTGATCGAATGCTTTTTCTGCATCTGATGAAATAATTGATGTCTTTTTCTTTTATCTTATATGAGTGCATTATGTTAAAAAGACGTCTCAAATTATTAAATGAGTGTCTCTTAGGTATAAACACCATTTGATCCGGGTTTATTAATTTACTAACATATTTACTTAATCTTCTTGCTAAGGTTTTGGCTAATATTTTCTGATCTGTATTTAATAATGCAATGGCTCTATATGACCCGGGGTCCTCTAGATCTTTGTCCTTTTTAGGTATTAGTGTTATAGTCGACTCCGCCAGTGTTTTTGGTAGTTTCTGTTCTATGAATGCATATGTGTAAAGTTTCTGTAGACGTGGAGATATTATTTCATGACATTTTTTATAGAATTCATTGCAAAATCCATCCGGTCCTGGTGTTTTACCATTTTTCTAAGACTTTATTAACTCTTCTATTTCATAAATTGAAATTTGAGCTCCTAATTCTTCCTGTTCCATCACATTAAGTTTTGGGAGATTATACTCTTCCAACAAATTTGCGATTTTACTTCGGAGTCACATGAGTGACTACGTGAAGAAGAACCCCATCCAGCCGCACGCGTGTCATTACGTCAGATGCATGGCACAGCGACAGTTGGAGTAGCAGAGCTCCTCCAGCGGTAAGGCCGAGTTGTTTTTCTTTTATATATATTATTTTAAGAATGTCTTTGTTAATTTCGTGTTCCCTTGTCGTTAGACAAACTAAGAGAACGCAGTTCTTGTTTTTCATATCCTGACCTTGGATAATAATATGTAGGACTCGCTCGTTAACTTCATGCCAGTCTGAATTTTTTTCTTCTTCTCTCTCAAAGAGATAATAAGGAATGTGTTATGGCTAGGAGCGGCTACATATTATTATCTCTATGCCGAGCGTTGTTACTCGGAGAGATGGGTTCGGGAAAGGGATTAGGTAGCTTGCTGACTGTCTATTGGTCAGTTTGGGACTTTACATAGGTGGGGGGGGTCTTTTTCTCCCTATTTAGCGTTTTTAATTTGTGCAAACTCTGAACTACAAAAATGTCTGAAATGTCATCACTTCTGGCTCCGTCCTAGATTTTTCTTCTTCCAGTGTCATGAACTTTTAGGCTTCAAGAAATTAACCCATTACATCCCACATGATTTTTACAAGCAATATGGATAAAGTTATTAATTTCCTTTCATGGAATGTGAATGGCTTGTAACATCCCATTAAGAGGATTTGTTTTTAAGTTCTTCACAGACTAAATGCTCAGAATATCTTTGTTCATGAAACTCATGTAAGACAAGATGACAATTTATAATTTTTCAAGTTTTGGAGAGGACAGCAGTTTCATTCAAATTCACAGGCTAAGGTGAAAAGAGTCTCTATTTTTATTGACCCCTCTATTCCGTTTGTTCACAATGAAACAATTTCTGATCCATATGGCAGATTTTTGGTGATTACTAGTGTTCTTTACATGCAAAATGTTGCTATGGTGTATGTCTACGCACCAAATATTGATCACCCTGAGTTTTTTAAACAGTTAATTGCATCCTTTCCTAATTTAAATGAACACTTTTTAATAATGAGTGGCGATTTCAACTGCTGTCTGAACCCCTCGATTGACAGGACTACATCTGATCATGTGCTTCCAAATAAATCAGTTAATTTTATTCATTCTTTTTTACTTGACTCTGGAATATTAGAAGTTTGGAGATTCTTACACCAAAATGACAAAGAATTTTCATCTTTCTCTCATGCATATCACAGTTATTCTAGGATTGATTATTTTATGCTAGATTCTCAGCTAGTTTCATGGGTCACTGCATGTGAGTATGACGCAATTGCTATTTCTGATCATGCACCTTTGAAACTATCAATCAATCTACCTGATTCCAAGTTTAGTGCTAAACAATGCCGATTTAATGCTACTTTGTGTCAAGACTTAAATTTTATTAATTTTATGAAAGATCAGATTGCTTTTTACTTTTTGACAAACTCTACTGAAGAAATATTCAATGGTGTAGTCTGGGATGCTTTTAAGGCATATATTCGTGGACAAATTATTTCATAATCCGTGGGATTAAAAAAACAAAATCAAAATGAAATAGGTACATTGGCTGACGAGATTAAAGAAATTGATAAAAAATATTCCAAAGTTCCTAGTTTAGAGCTCTACAAGAATAGAGTTGAACTTCAATTGAGACATGATTTGTTATTAGTATCACCGATTGAGAACCATCTACTTAAAACCAAAAGTCAATTTTATATACAAGGCAAAAAATCTGGTAAATTACTCGCTAATCAATTGAAAGCGGTGTCGGCCAAGCGTCAGATTACTAAAGTGAGAAAACGGAATGGTACAATAACTGTAGACCATGACGAAATGTAATCAATCCTTTCAGAAATTTTATATCTCCCTATACCAATCAGATTTTCCTACCAAATCCAATATTTTAAAGAAACTGAACTTACCAAATTTACCATATAATGAGTCTCTGTTGTTACATGAACCCATCATGGAAGAAGAAATACAGAAAGCAATCTATTCAATGAATTGTGGTAAAGCTCCCGGTTTTGATGGGTTTACAGTTAAAAAAATTAAGTATTTTTCAGATTTATTGTCTCCATGGCTAAGTAAGGTTTTTAAAGAAGCCCTTTTAAGGAATAGATTACCACAATCTTTTTATGAAGCTTCTATTTCTTTAATTCTTAAATGAGATAAAGACCCTACTGAAGTGTCATCATATATACCTATATCAATGTTAAATGTAGATTTCAAAATTCTTTCCAAAATATTAACTATGAGTTTGGAAATGATTTTAACACAAATTATCTCTGAAGATCAAACAGGTTTTATTAAAAATCATCTCATACATTAATTTTAGGAGATTAATGAATATTGTATATACAGCGTCTAATAAAACCTCAAAATGTGTCATCTCATTCAATGCTGAGAAAGCGTTTGATAGAGTAAAATGGGATTACTTATTCAATACACTTGAAAAATGCAAGATTGGTCCAAAATGTATTTCTTGGATTAAGTTGATATATCATATACCTCAGGCTTCTGTATTTACTAATAATCAGAAATCCTCTTTTTTTCAGGCTCTTTCAAGGTACTAGACAGGGCTGTCACTTAAGTCCTTTACTATTTGATATTGCTTTGGAACCTTTAGCCACCGCTATTAGGGAATCCCCTAATATTTTTGGTATTGTCTGCGGAAATAAGACACATAAGCTATCTCTTTACGCAGATGATCTGTTATTGTTTATTTCTAACCCTGAGAAACCTATTCCAGCAATAGTAGCATTACTTAACCAATTGAGTAGTTTTTCTGGTTATAAACTAAATCTTAGTAAGAGTGAGCTTTTTCCATAAAATAATCTTGTTTTGAATTATGGTCAGTTTCCATTTAGATTGACTACCAAAAGTTTTACTTATTTAGGTATTAAGATCACCAAGAAACACAAGGATTTATTTAAAGCCAATTTGAAAGACGTTTTTGATACTATTTCTGTAGTCTTATGTATTGATTTACAACCTCATCCTGTTACTAACATTTTTCTGCTACCAATGTTAGATTTTATCCATTTGTCCCGCTCCGCCCATCGGCTGATTGCTTATACCATCTATTTTATTTAAATGGAAAGACTCCAACGCTCCGACCACACTCCATTGGTATTCTGAAACGATATCATGTTTAAATTTAGAAAAAATTAGGAGTGACATTGTTGAACCCTTGGTTAAATTTGATAAGACTTGGGGAAAATTTATTGAACACATATTTATTGATACAATATAAATTGCTCCCTCTTTAACCGTTATAAAAACTATTTTACCTCTATATGGTAGAACGGACTTGATGACAAACAGATTTAAATTGTTGGAACTTTTAGTTCAGATTCTATTTTGCTTTGCTTAGTTTTTATTTATTTATTATTATTTTTTTTTAATTCTTATTTTATTATTATTAATTTTTTTTTTAGTTTAGGGGGTTTTATTTTTTCCTTTTTTCCTTTTTTATTTTTGTGTTTTTTTCTACATTAATAAGTTTCCTTTTAAAGATTTAACTATATTTACATAGAGACCGGGAGGTCTATATTCAATGTGTAGTTTGACACTGATCTCATAATGTAATCCTGGTCCCTATGTATGAATATCATTTTTGTTTATCATTATTCTTTTTGCTTTCGTTTAGGGTGTTAATCTCTGCATGAAGAGTGCTAGCAAAGTCAATCATTATTGATTTTTTTAATAGATTCTTCCAAATTCTTTTTCTCTTCCTCTTCCAGCTTTTTCAGCTTTCAGCCATTTCTGCAACTACTTTTATTGCTTGCGTCTCTTCTTCCGAACTTGCTGATGTTGTTAGTTGCGTTTTATCCTGCTCTATGGTCCGTTGTTTTACTTGAGATCCTGTAGCAGGTCTCTTGGGATTCTTCTTGTGCATTTAAAAGTATCCGAAAACCCCGTAATCAGCAGGATTTCTGATAACTCCTTTTACACAATTGAAATAATAGCTCCGGTAGGTATTTTTAGAACTCCCCCAACTCGTATTTTTAGAACTCCCCCAACTCTTCCAACTCGTATTTTTTAGCACATTAAAGCTTTCTTCGGGAGCGGAGGTAATTGCTGCGCCTCTCACCACTGCATGGCGCCACCGGAAGTGGCACCACCGGAAGTCTTTGTAAGTCATTATAACCAAAGCCACCTTGGCAGGTTTGATATGGAACTTTGTGTTAGATTTGTTCAGTTATCTTTATTTACCAGATTGTTATTCAGCTCTGAATGACCACTGATATTCCTTTCTCTTTCTCTGATTTACTTGCTGCCTCTCCTTTTCTCTTCAGCACATCTACCCAGCTTCAGTCTGATTGGGTCAGCCTCCTTCATCCCTCACTGTAGGGTTTGTACAGACCAGCCGTTGGATCCAAACTAATGACATATTTAGTATTATCCAGGTACAGTTGGTTATTTCCAATGTACCCAGAGAATGTGATGTGTTATATGTAAATAGATATATAATGTATACGAGGATATGATGGATTTTATGTAAACATTTCACCTCTGTTTTCACTTTAGAAAAAAGACACGAAGACAGAGAATCATGGGACAGTTAATGGAGATGTTTTGTGTACAGTCCCTGTCATGGTCAAGGAGATGCTGGATGTCCTAATGCATATGAACTTAGATATATATTCCCAGCCTGATCAGATATATCTGAGGACACTGTGGGAACCTAGAGAATACATTGCATGTGCCCTTGCTGAGATATAAATTATCATTAAATACGTTTGTGTTGCTGGAAAACTGGAGGGTGGCTAATGTTGTGCTTCTATTTAAGAAGGGCTGCAAGAAAAAGCCTGGGAACTATAGATTGTGTGTGCATGGACTTCAGCAAGGCATTTTATAAGGCTCTGCGTGGTCAGATTATCAGTTAGATTTGACCATGGACAGCTGGCAGACTTGAAAGAAACTTTGCTTTATTGAAGGAAACTGGGTATTATGCTGGAAGGTTATTTTTTGGACGAGAGGCCTGTGAACAGTGGTGTGTCTCAGTGGGCTTGTTCCTGTTTGTGCTTTATTTTTTTGTAAAATATTTTTATTAGAAGTAATTACATATTAAGAAGAAATAATATAAGATCAAAGAAAAAAAAGAAAATATTATCGTCACATACATTCTTAATATTTTTAAAATTTACAGTCAATCTTATTTATACTTCGATATTTTTTTTATTTGATAACAGTAGGAAATAGAGATAGGTAATAAAGAGAAAAAGAAATAAAAAAGAGATAAATTAAATGAGTGGAGTATTAAACAAGATATTCTTCATTGGAGATATATTCATGATCTATTGTATATAATTCTTCATCTATTCATTCATTCAGGCTTCAGTCATGGCCTCGAACCGGAACATCTTAACCCTTTAAATATTCAATAAATGGAGACCATATTCCTCTGAATTGATCCAGCCTGTGCATCAGGACAATTCTTAATCGTTCCAGGTGAAGTGTCTCCGACATTTCTGTAATCCACATTTTAATTGTAGGGGAAATGGGACCTTTCCAAAATCTTAGTATTAATTTATTACCAATTATTAAACTATAACCAATAAAAATTATTTGTTGTGTTGTTAATATCTGATTTGTTTCTAGTATTCCCAATATGATTAATTTTGAGTCTGGAATTAAATTTGCATTAACTACAACTGAGATTATCTTAAAAATTTATATCCAAAAATTAGTCATTCTTATACATTTTGTGAATGAATGCGTTAAATTAGCTTCTAATTGTTGACATTTATCACATTTGAGACATTTGAGAAAATTCTATTTCATGTGGATTTTGAGAAATGTAATCTATGTATAACTTTAAATTGTATCAAGGAGTGTCTGGCATTTAATGAACAGTGGTGTATATGTTGTAAACTTTAATTCCATATTTCTCTACTAATTACTTGACCTAATTCGCTTTCCCATGCTTGTCTATATTTATCCGTATTTGGTAAATCATTTTCCAGTAAGATATTATAGATATATGATATTAATTTTTCTGTATTTGGATGTTTATTTAGACATTCATCTATCATTTCTGTCTTTCTATTCCTAAAATCTAGTGTATTTGATTTAACATAATCTCTAATTTGTAGATATCTAAAATATTCTTTGGAATGTAATCCATAATTTTGTTGTAATTCCTGAAATGGGAGAAATAAACTTTCCCTGTAGAGATCACCAATCTTATTTATTCCATAGTTCTTCCATTTTAAGAAACCTTTATCCAACAATGAAGGTTTAAAAGAAATATTGGTTACAATTGGAAGAGCTAGTAGTGTATTCTGTAATTTTAATGTTTTTTTAATTGTTTCCAAATACGTATTCCACTTTCTATTATTGGGTTTCCTCTATAAGCTTTCTTATGTATTGTAGTATTAGCAAATAAAATCGAGCTAATTTCAAAAGGTAAACAGTCTTCTTTTACCATTTTTAACCAGTTTGGTTGTTTATCTAGTTCTTCCAACCAGAAATTCATATTTTTTATATTAACTGCCCAATAATAAAACATAAAATTAGGCAATGCAAAACCTCCATTCATTTTTGATTTACATAAATGCTTTTTAATTATTCTATGGTTCTTATAATCCCAAAGAAAATTGGTAACCATAGAGTCCACTTTCTTAAAAAAAAAATTAGGAAGATATATCGGGATCATTTGAAACAAGTACAATAGTTGTGGAAGAAAAATCATTTTTATCGCATTAATCTTACCTAGCATTGAAATAGGTAATGTTTTCCAAAATTGAATATTCTTAAGTAATTTATTCAATAAGGGTGGGAAATTAGATTTAAATAAAGAATCATATCTTTTTGTTACATAAATTCCAAGATATTTAATTTTTTCATTTGCAGTCTTAAACGGGTATTGTGGTAATATATATATTTCCCATTATTGGCATAAGTTCACTTTTATTCCAATTAATTCTATATCCTGAAAACGATCCAAATTGAGTTATTAAATCTAACAAGTTAGGGATACTAATTTCTGGTTTCGTGATATAAAGTAATACATCATCTGCGTATAAAGTAATTTTATTTTCAGTTTCTTTAGTTTCATACCCATATATTTCAGGATGCAATCTCACAGATTTTGCTAGTGGTTCTATTGTAAGTGCAAACAGTAGTGGAGATAAAGGGCAACCTTGTCTGCAGCCTCGGAATAAGTTAAATTTAGTTGTTAACACTTGGTTTATTAATATTCTAGCTGTTGGTCTGGTATATAGTAATTTAACCCATGTTATAAACTTCTCCCCCAACTGAAAAAATTCCATAACCGAAAATAAATAAGACCATTCAATCTGATCAAAAGCTTTCTCTGCATCCAATGAAATAATTGATAAATCCTTATTAATGTTTCTTTTCGAATATATAATATTAAATAATCTTCTCAGGTTGTTTGAGGAATATCGTTTTGGTATAAATCCTGTTTGATCAAAGTGAATTTGTTTATTAATCACTGTGTTTAGTCTTTGTGCTAATATTTTTGTTAATATTTTTGGATCAGTATTTAAAAGAGATATAGCTCTATATGACCCTGGATCATCAAGATTTTTTATCTAATTTTGGTATAAGGGTTATAATAGTTTCATTTAATGTTTCTGGTAATTTCTGTTGTGCATAAATGTGTTCATATAGTGTCTTCAAACGTGGAGCTATCATATCATAAAATATTTTATAAAATTCTGCTCCAATACCATCTGGTCCTGGAGTTTTACCATTTTTTAATGATCTAATAGTTTCTTCAATTTCTTTAGTAGTTATTTCAACGTTTAATAATTCCCTATCTTCTAAATCCAGTCCTTTTAGATTACAATTTTTTAAAAATGTTTCTACTCCTATTCGATTTTCTTTTGTTTTAGCTGAATATAAATTTTTATAATATTGCAGAAATCTCTCATTTATATCTTTAGTTTGTACTAGTAATTCCCCTTTATCTGATTTAATCCTATAAATTAATTTTTCTCCTTCCAATTTTCTTAACTGACGAGCCAATAGTTTATGTGGTTTGTCACCAAATTCAAATTGTATTTGTTTAGTATATTGGTATAGTTTTACAACTTGGTCTGACTGTATTTTATTTAATTTATATTTCAATGCAAAGATTTTATTATGTTTTATCATGGTTGGATTAACAGCGTTCTCTGTATCTAACTGTTTAATCTCTCTTTCCAATGCCTGTTGTACCTTCCGATTCTCTTTATTATAAAATGCTTGAGAAGACATCATAATTCCCCGAACATACGCTTTAAAAGTTTCCCATAAAAGGGACGAAGATATTTCTGGTGTATCGTTTATTTCAAAGAAAATCTTGATCTGTTTTGTAATATATTCTTGAGTTATTTTGTCTTTTAAAATTTGTGGGTTAAATCTCCATTGACCTTGTTTTTCCATTTTACCAGTTATGTTCATCTTAAAAGTTAAGGGTGCATGATCTGAAATTATAATATTATGATATTTTGAATTATACGCAAGTGGAATGAGTTTTAAATCTACCAGAAAATAATCTATTCTTGAATAGGTTTTATGCACGGGTGAGTAAAATGAGTATTCTCGTCCTGTTGGATTTTGCAATCTCCAAACATCTTTAATATTACTAGTGTCTATATATGCATTTATTAACTCACTGGAATGCAATTTAAGTTTCCGCTGTTTTGATGATCTATCCAAATAAGGATCTAGTGTGCAGTTTAAATCTCCTCCAATTATTAGATTGTGTTGTGATAATTCAGGGATGGTATTAAATATATTTTTAAAAAACAGCAGACTATCAAAATTTGGGCCATATACATTGACAAAAATCATTTTTTGTGTGTATAATTCTCCTATTACAATAATATATCTACCGTCACTATCAGTTATTATTGAAGTATGTTTAAATGCAGTGCCTTTACGAATTAATATTGCTACACCTCTAGATTTGTGTGTGAAAGAAGAGTGATATACTTTATCAATCCATATGGCCTTTAATCTATGTTCTGCCTCTTTTTTAAAATGTGTCTCTTGGATGAATGCAACGTCTATTTTAAGTGCTTTTAAATGTGCTAATACCTTACCCCTCTTAATTGGTTCGTTAATACCTTTAACATTCTAACTACAAAACGTTATTCCTCCATTCCCCGTATTCGTATGTAAGTCTTGCATCTTTTATCTAAAGGGATGTATAATAGAGCAAATGGTACAGTTCGACATAACAGACCTTACACCTGAACTTCGAATAGACGAATTTCAAAACCCTTGATTTTCTCTCACATATGTATCTCCTTTGCATTAATTTATAATTCCACTCAAATGTAAAATAATAATAGTAATAATCAGAAATAGTATTAAAAAAGGGATAGATTAAGAGATTAGTAGAGTGCACAAAGAAAGAAAAAACTACATCTATTATAAGTGTAGTTAGTGTTAGCCATACTAACATGGCTAGCAATCTAAGGACTTCTGTAGTGAATGTTAAATGTTGTCCATCTCCATGATTCACTAAAATTAATATTCCAAAAAAAAAGAAATTATTATTTAAACTGGGGGTACTAAACTATGATGTGTAAAAAGTTCATAGTCAAGTATATAGTAATATATATACTTAATGCCTATTAGAAAACTATAATAATAAAAATATATAATAAAAAGAAAAAATAATTAAAATTAAAAAATAATTAAAAAAAGACCCAATTTATGGAAAAAATAAAAAGTAAAAAAGAAATAAAAAATACCAGGGGAGATAAATGAAGTCAAAGTTTATATTTGTATATTTATATTTACTATTTACTTAATTCTAAGTTAGTCGGCTATAATTAATTATTAATTATGAATCAATAATTAGCAATTATTAACTCTAATTATTAATGATACCAGTGTATTAAATTTAATATATGTTTATATATGTTAATATATGTTAATTATTAAACTAGTAGTACTGACACTTTTGAAAAATATAAAGGTGGATAAGTCTCCAGGTCCTGACAGGATATTCCCTAGGACATTGAGGGAAGTTAGTGTAGAAATAGCAGGAGCTATGACAGAAATATTTCAAATGTCATTAGAAACGGGAATAGTGCCGGAGGATTGGCGTACTGCGCATGTTGTTCCATTGTTTAAAAAGGGTTCAAAGAATAAACCTAGCAATTATAGACCTATTAGTTTGACGTCAGTGGTGGGCAAATTAATGGAAAGGATACTTAGAGATAATATATATAAGCATCTGGATAAATAGGGTCTGATCAGGAACAGTCAACATGGATTTGTGCCTGGAAGGTCATGTTTGACAAACCTTCTTGAATTTTTTGAAGCGGTAACTAGGGAAATTGATGAGGGTAAAGCAGTGGATGTTGTCTATATGGATTTCAGTAAGGCCTTTGACAAGGTTCCCCATGGAAGGTTGGTTCAGAAGGTTCAATCTTTGGGTGTTAATGGCGGAGTAGCAAGATGGATTCAACAGTGGCTGAATGGGAGATGTCAGAGAGTAATGGTGGATGGCTGTTTGTCAGGTTGGAAGCCGGTGACCAGTTGGGTGCCTCAGGGATCTGTGTTGGGTCCACTGTTGTTTGTCATGTACATCAATGATCTGGATGATGGGGTGGAAAATTGGATAAGTAAGTATGCAGATGATACTAAGATAGGTGGTATTGTGGATAATGAAGTAGATTCTCAAAGTCTACAGAGAGATTTGGGCCATTTGGAAAAGTGGGCTGAAAGATGGCAGATGGAGTTTAATGCTGATAAGTGTGAAGTGCTACATCTTGGCAGGACAAATCAAAATAGGACGTACATGGTAAATGGTAGGGAATTGAGGAATGCTGTGGAACAGAGGGATCTACGAATAACTGTGCATAGTTCCCGGAAGGTGGAATCGCATGTAGATAGGGTGGTAAAGAAAGCGTTTGGTGTGCTGGCCTTTATAAATCAGAGCATTGAATATAGGAGTAGGGAAGTAATGTTAAATTTGTACAAGGCATTGGTAAGACCAATTCTGGAGTATGGTGTACAATTTTGGTCGCCTAGTTATAGGAAGGATGTCAACAAAATAGAGAGAGTACAGAGGAGATTTACTAGAATGTTGCCAGGGTTCCAGCAACTATGTTACAGAGAAAGGTTGAACAAGTTAGGTCTTTATTCTTTGGAGCGCAGAAGGTTAAGGGGGGACTTGATTGAGGTCTTTAAAATGATGAAAGGGATAGACAGAGTTGACGTGGATAAGCTTTTCCCATTGAGGGTAGGGAAGATTCAAACAAGAGGGCATGACATGAGAATTAAGGGACAGAAGTTTAGGGGTAACGTGAGGGGGAACTTCTTTACTCAGAGGGTGGTGGCTGTGTGGAATGAGCTTCCGGCAGAGGTGGTGGAGGCAGGATCGATTTTAACATTTAAAAGTAAAGTGGATAGGTATATGGACGTGAAGGGAATGGAGGGGTATGGTCTGAGTGCAGGTAGATGGGACTAGGGGAAAACAAATGGTCGGCACGGACTGGAAGGGCCGAGAGGGCCTGTCTCCGTGCTGTAATTGTTATATGATTATATATGATTATATAGTGTTAGTATTCCAATTATTAGTATCCATGGAAAAGTCTTCAATCCAAATCTCCTCGATTTTCCCATCCGCCTCCTTCTCCGTCTTCTTTAGATGAAACAAGTCTATAGTTTATTGCAATCTTCAACCAATCTTGAAAATACGGTTTAATTGTTCCTTTAATTCATCTTTGAAGGTTACATTCAGTCTTCTTCTCGCTCCTTAATCCTTTGGGCAAATCTCAATGCGTCCTCTGGATTTTTTAAATAATGTTCTTCCTGATTCTAGGTGACTCTCAGTGTGGCTGGGTATCTCAGAGTGTATTTCAGATTCTTCACTTCCCTCAGAATTCTTTTGGTTTCTTTAAACGCATTCCGTTTCTTAGAGACCTCTGCTGGATAGTCTCGGTAGATACTGATCGAATCTTCTTCATATTTAAGATTTCTACTTTTTACAACTTTATTCATCATATCTTCCAAAACATAATCATACTGGACTTTTACTATCATTTGTCTTGGAGGATCATCATGCTTTGTATAACGTCTCATTACTCTGTGTGCTCGGGCTAGCAAAGGCTTTTCATCCAGAGATAAAACCTTTTGTAGTAAGTTTGCAGTAAACTCTCGGGTATCTTGATTCTTTTCTCTCCCTTCTTGAATACCCACGATCCTTAGGTTCTGCCTTCGCTGGCGTCCTTCCAGCTCAGTACACTTATCAGTAACTTTGCCCAGTAAGTCGGATAATCGTTGACTTTCTTTGATGAGTGTTTTCGTAGTCTGAGTATTTGTTTGGACTAATTCTTCAAGGTCTTTTATGGATGTTGATTGTAGCTTAATTTCTTCCAGCACTGGTTCCATTTCCTTTTCCCCCTTTTTTTCAATTTTTTCATGCAACTCTTCCATTATACTTGCAAATTTTTCGGTCACTACTTCTGTAATTTCCTTTCGGAGCATTTCTGATAAATCCGTAGTCGAGAGATTAATTTCAGATTTTAACTCCTTCATCTCCATCTTGATTTTCTTCATTTCTTCCATAGAATTCATTTTTTCCAATTCCATCTTTAATTCAGACTTAATTTCTTTTTTTAATTCTGCCATTTCTTGCACAAAAAAAATTTTGAGTTCTTCCAATTCCGATTTTTTTTTCGATTTTTTAGACACATCTTTTAGGGACTGTGTCCTACCTGAGGCCGAGGCTTCAGTTGGGCCTTGTTCTTGTTCAGCCATTTTTTTTTAAATTGGAGTCTGGTTCTCCCTGGTGGGCTGCGCTGTGTTGACATTACGGGTCGCACGCCTGATGACGTCACTCACGGCAGCCGGTGTAGAAGCAGCAGATGCAGAAGCAGCAGGAGCAGCAGGTAGGTTTTTTCCCCGTTTTCTCCCCGGTTTTTTCTCGTTTCTTCATGGAGGTGGCTGGCGTTGCCTTCTAGTCCTCCATAGCGCCACCGGAAGTCCCCTTGTTTGTGCTTTATATCAACAATTGGGATCACAATATACAAGGCATGATTAGGAAGTTTGCAGATGATACTTAAGTGGGTGGTATTGTAGCGAGTGAAGATTGTTATAAAAAAAGGCAGTTGGGATTCGTGAAGGTGGGTCATCCTGGTCGGCATGGGCAAGTTAGGTCAAAGTTGCAAGTTGTTTCTGTTCTGCATGACAAGATAAATTAGTCAATATCACTATTTGTAATGTAACATGATTCATTCAGTGCCTTCTATGTTGGTAAACTGTGTAAACAAAGAAAGAATGTGAATTTAAGTTGCACCTACAAACAATCTAGGATTCCCCAAGCTCATTACATCAAAATAAGTTCTCTTTAAATATGGCCACAGTTGTAAGGGAGACAGTGGTGAGGAACAAGTGGGAATTGTGGCAAAGTTGCTGAAAGTTTCCATTTCAGGCCACAAGCAGGTAGTGGACAGAATCTGTCAAAAATATGAGAGGCAGAGGGAGGAACAAGACCTGTGTGAGACGAGAACAAGGAATGTTCTGGAAATTCCAGCCTGAGGTCGACACAGCTGGGAAATGTACGGGTTCACTTGATAACACTTTTGGTTCAGGCATGATGAGAGGTGAGATGTTCCCTGTGAGGACAAGTTCAATCAGCTGGATGTCCAACTCCGCAACTCATCCAAGTGGTTCCCATTGTCAGCCATGTTGGGAGGTCTAATGGATGACTAACTGGAGACTCACTGCTTCTTTGATCCCATTTTCACCACATCCCTGAGGTAAAATATGGTAACCCCATTGCGACATTGCACTGGCTGGACTGAGGAATTGTATTACATCAGTTAATCTAATTCCAAGCTCATACATTGTGTAGTTAATTGACAAAGTATCTGTTGGCCCATTAGACATCCCATTATTTCATGTCAACTGTTAAACATACAACAATAAACAATGACTCCAGCTGTTCCCCCTTCGTTAGTTAAATTTACGTTGTTTGCTTTTCTCAACTTCACAGCAAACGTGGTCGCAATTGTAACACTACTACGTGAACGGTGTGGACTCTCCAAAGGTGTCACCTGGTATCTTGTGGCAATGGCGGTAGCGGATTTACTTGTCGTTGTATTTCAAGTCATACTCATCAACATACTTTACATATTTTCCACTCCCGAGTGCAACATTGTATATACCGTGGGTTACATGTCCGTGTCTTGCTCCGTCTGGCTCACTGTTGCTTTCACCTTCGACCGTATGGTGGCCATTCGCTTCCAGAAGCTGAAGACAAGATACTGCACTGAGAAAAGTGCAGCCATCGTTATTGCAGTGGTGAGTGTGCTGAGTGTGTTAACCAACATCCCCTGGTACTTCACGTACCACTCACTTTTCTGCAGGACATCATTTGATTTTGCAACATCGCCGGTGTGGGCAGCCTTTGACTGGGGGCACCGCATTTTAACGCCACTCGTCCCCTTCGTGCTGATCTTGCTGCTCAATGCTGTCACTGTCAGGCACATCCTGGTGGCCAGTATTGTCCGCAGGAAGCTGAGGGGGCAGCAGAGTGGGGAGGGGGAGAACGACCCAGAGATGAAGAATCGAAGAAGATCCATCATTTTACTCTTCACCATATCAGCCAGTTTTATACTGTTTTGGATGACACGGGTGGTCATTCTATCAATTAAGCGAATTACTGGACGGTATGTGGCAATGTTTTTTTCTGATATTGTGGTAGACCTTACAGCAACAATGCTACAGTTATTCAGCTCCTGCACCAACACATTTATTTATGCGGTCACTCAAAGGAAGTTTCGGGAGGAGGTGATAAATGCCGTGAAATATCCCTTTAAGGCCATCCTGAAGTTCATTAAAAGTTATGGAGAGTGGTGAAAAATTCAACCCAGGACTGGTGATGATGTTGTCGTCCTGACCAGCAAACCCGTGATTGAAGAAACAGATCGAAGAGCTTTGAAGAATGGAATCAGAACATTCACATTATAGTCAGGTGCAGGATTCACCAGCATTCATAAAACATATTTAAGAAAGTAAGGAAAGACTTTTACCTATGTTTGCATTGGGGAATTGATTTTATTGAACAATTGTTGATAAAAGTCATCAAGGGGATGGTTGTGTTGATCGTGGCTTTGTGGACTGGTGGAGCTGGTCGAGAGTCGGTATCTTGTTCTCCAACTCTGCTGCCTTTTGCTCCCAGTGAAGATGGAGAGAGATGGAAAGCAGACTTTCACCTCCCCATCACTTATTTTACACAAGACGGCAAAGGCACAATCTCCCCAATTTTCATCAGAGCAGAGAAAAACAAGCAATTTTACTGCCTTTGTTGTTATAGGAATATGGAATTTATGGATAATAAATGAAAAGTTTTAGAAAAAAACTTTCACTACAAGATGCTGTCAATAATATAGTAAACTGCTCCATAGACATTAATTCCACAGACAGAAATGAAGGCGTTTGAATCAATTGGTGGAAATAGGTTGTGCAAGGGGAAGGATGGGTTGAACCGTGACTTTGTGAACTAGTGTGAAACAGCTGGTGAAAAGTTGGTGACTGGTTCTGCAACTCTGCTGCTTCTACCCCCCATGATGACTGGAAGAGATGGAAAAGAAAACTTACACCTCCCTATCACTGACTTGACACAAACTAACAAAGGCAAGATCTCCCCAATATTATGTGTTCATTGAAGCAGTGAACCATAAGCAATTACTCTGCATGGTCTAGTTTTTTCACTATAATGTGGGATGTGAAATGTAAGGATAAAAAGTAAATAATGTTTGAGATACACTCTCCAAATGAAAGCATTTCAGTCCAAAATGAATACGTTGAGTGGTTATTTGTAGCCATCTGTGTGGTGCTGAGATTGTGGGTTTAGGTCCAACTCCAGAGGTTTGAGCACATTATCCTCTCACACATTCCGGTCGAACACTGCTGGTGTTCTGCTCTGCCAGAGCTTCTGTCTTTAGGGAAGTGGAGCCCATTGCTAAGCTTCTAAGCAAAAGTCGATGTTCCTGATAAATAATTTTGGAGATGAGCATGGCCAATATTTATCGCTAATTAATTCTATTATATATAAAGAGACAGATCACTAACATGTTGTTATATGTGGGATTTTATTGTTCATGAACTGACCATTGTACTTTCCACTTCATATCCTTCATTCACTTCAAACTTATCTCATTGACTGCAATTTCCAGTGGAATGCAACCTTGTCAGATGCTCCAGGGCAATACTGGGGGGTTGCTGCACTGTCAGAGGAGATCCCTTTGGATGATGCTATGTTTCAGCCTCATCTGCTTTCTCGCTCAGCTGAAGGTGTCATGGCACTCTTTTAGAGAAATATAGAGGAGCATTGCCAATGTTATGTCGAATGCAAGTCCTGCTTTCGAGAGGTTGCTTTCCACAAACTGACTGCTTCATTTAATACAATATCTGTATGTCTTCACTTCAATCACACACTTGACTGTGATGCACTTGGGAGGTCCTGAGGTCATGCAAATATGTAAGTGCTTTCATCCTGACCCCCACCAGTTCTCCTCTTCAGTTCAATGATGAACTACAGTTTTGCAGCATTTGCTTTCTCTCACCATCCTTGGACATTTTGTGTCAGTTCTGAAGACCACTGCCATCAGCTTCACAAATTTCTCCAGCAATTCACTCTACATTATTACCTCTCACTTTCCATCATTTCCGGATTTACCTTCACTCCGCTTTACCTCTCCAAACTTGAACGCAAAGTAATTGTAATGTTCCCACGCCAATTTCCCTTTAGTTCTGCTAACTCCCAATCTTTCTTCCTGTGAAACCTGATATTGCAGTCAATGACACTGTAAGTAGACAGCAGGGTACATTGGGAGTTCATGGTTTGTCAGCGGTCATCTCCCATTCACACAATTCCACACATACTGGGCTGCATCTGTCAATAACCCAATCCCAGGCAGTACTCTGTCACTGTACTTATCCCAATGGCCACACGTAATCACTGTGGCGCCCAAAGACCAATTGTACTCGAGGCCTGTGGACTGAACTCTTCACTGAGGCAGAGCAAGCCTCGAGCATTAACTAGGCCTCAGAAGCAGAGCCTGGTGTCCCCACCACTTCCCCCAGACAGACCTGGTGGCCTTTGATCCTACGGTATTCTCTGATGCACCTTCACTGTTATTAAATGTCTCTGATAAACAGACAGTATAAATTGACATAGGTCATGAAAGGAAACAAAAGTGAAGTGAAATGTTAAAATAAAATGTTAAAATAAAAACATATAAACAGAAAACGGTTCAACAAAAGGCAAATGCATTGAGAAGGAGCCAGATGTGAAGTTCATCCTGCCCCTCATCACAGCATGTCCCAAAACTGGATTCACTGGTGGTCCAGTGCCAATGCACAATGCCAGTGTTAGCTATCATGTTGCAACCAGTGATGCTAATCAACTCTGGGTTTTTTTATCTTGTGAATATGGATTGTATGGATAATAAATGAATTGTTCTCGGAAAGACCTTCACTCCTGTTTAAATTAGCCTTTGCTGATACCTTTACGTATCTGTGGCCAAACACTCCAAGTTCACTCTGCTGTTCACCACCTCTCAACATCCTTCCACCTACTGCACATGCTAGTGATGCTGAACAATTAGTATCATCACATCAACAACAAAAAACAAGGAGCGGCATGAAAAGGAAAGTTTGAAATCCTTTCCAGAAGTTCTTGGTGGAGCTGGGACCCGCGAGTTCTCCAGACAGGCCATCAGAAGTCAGAGTCCACAAAGGACTTGTTTGTGACCTTGTTATTTCCAGCCACTGCTTGTGACAGTGAAGACCCGATGAGCAGAAGGACATGAGACATGTTACTTATTTAATCTTCAAGGAATCCTTTCACTGTGTTTCACGATACTTTGCTAAACTTAGTCTTGTGATAATCTTGAGGTGTTCTTTTTCCATCATTGGTCAGAATCGTCGAGATCTGCTTGTATTATTACAGAGGAATTACCAGACTGGTATCAAAGAAACGATCAATTTTCAGCAGGATGGCCTGCACCCTGTTTTTCCTTTTCTTTTCTGTTCCCATCTCACAGCAGGTTGATATGAAATTGCTCCACCAGTCCATTAAACCACATACCCTTTGCATACAAACCACTACTGGAAATGAAGCAATCCTGAGGAGAATTCCAGAGTGTTGAGGTAACTGGGACTGTTGTTGACAGGACACCTTTTGTCACCCATCCATCAGGCACAAGGCTGGCATTTGAAGGAATGCTTTCCACGTGCCTGGATGTGGGCAACACCCAAGAAGCTCAACACCATCCAGGACAGAACAGCCTGCTTGACTGACACCCCATACACAACCCTACACATTCATTCCTCCATTGTTTTCACCATCTACCAAAACCATTCCTCTCATATAGCTTTTCAGGTCACTTCTTGGCCCTCTCTGATCCCAGGAATACAAACCCAACCTCACCAATCTTTCACCACAAGCCAGGCAACATCCCAGTGAATCTCTGCTGTTCACTCTCCAGTGCACTCAAACCTTCCATACAATCTATATGGATTTCAGTAAGGCCTTTGACAAGGTTCCCCATGGAAGGTTGGTTAAGAAGGTTCAATCTTTGGGTGTTAATGGCGGAGTAGCAAGATGGATTCAACAGTGGCTGAATGGGAGATGTCAGAGAGTAATGGTGGATGGCTGTTTGTCAGGTTGGAAGCCGGTGACCAGTGGGGTGCCTCAGGGATCTGTGTTGGGTCCACTGTTGTTTGTCATGTACATCAATGATCTGGATGATGGGGTGGAAAATTGGATAAGTAAGTATGCAGATGATACTAAGATAGGTGGTGTTGTGGATAATGAAGTAGATTTTCAAAGTCTACAGAGAGATTTGTGCCATTTGGAAAAGTGGGCTGAAAGATGGCAGATGGAGTTTAATGCTGATAAGTGTGAAGTGCTACATCTTGGCAGGACAAATCAAAATAGGACGTACATGGTAAATGGTAGGGAATTGAGGAATGCTGTGGAACAGAGGGATCTAGGAATAACTGTGCATAGTTCCCTGAAGGTGGAATCGCATGTAGATAGGGTGGTAAAGAAAGCCTTTGGTGTGCTGGCCTTTATAAATCAGAGCATTGAATATAACCATATAACATATAACCATATAACAATTACAGCACGGAAACAGGCCCTCTCGGCCCTTCCAGTCCGTGCCGACCATTTGTTTTCCCCTAGTCCCATCTACCTGCACTCAGACCATACCCCTCCATTCCCTTCACGTCCATATACCTATCCACTTTACTCTTAAATGTTAAAATCGATCCTGCCTCCACCACTTCTGCTGGAAGCTGATTCCACACAGCCACCACCCTCTGAGTAAAGAAGTTCCCCCTCACGTTACCCCGAAACCTCTGTCCCTTAATTCTCATGTCATGCCCTCTTGTTTGAATCTTCCCTACCCTCAATGGGAAAAACGTATCCACGTCAACTCTGTCTATCCCTTTCATCATTTTAAAGACCTCAATCAAGTCCCCCCTTAACCTTCTGCGCTCCAAAGAATAAAGACCTAACTTGTTCAACCTTTCTCTGTAACATAGTTGCTGGAACCCTGGCAACATTCTAGTAAATCTCCTCTGTACTCTCTCTATTTTGTTGACATCCTTCCTATAACTAGGCAACCAAAATTGTACACCATACTCCAGAATTGGTCTTACCAATGCCTTGTACAATTTTAACATTACTTCCATACTCCTATATTCAATGCTCTGATTTATAAAGGCCAGCACACCAAAGGCTTTCTTCACCACCCTATCTACATGCGATTCCACCTTCAGGGAACTATGCACAGTTATTCCTAGATCCCTCTGTTCCACAGCATTCCTCAATTCCCTACCATTTACCACATAGGAGTAGGGAAGTAATGTTAAAATTGTACAAGGCATTGGTAAGACCAATTCTGGAGTATGGTGTACAATTTTAGTCGCCTAGTTATAGGAAGGAAGTCAACAAAATAGAGAGAGTACAGAGGAGATTTACTAGAATGTTGCCAGGGTTCCAGCAACTATGTTACAGAGAAAGGTTGAACAAGTCAGGTCTTTATTCTTTGGAGCGCAGAAAGTTAAGGGGGGACTTGATTGAGGTCTTTAAAATGATGAAAGGGATAGACAGAGTTGACGTGGATACGTTTTTCCCATTGAGGGTAGGGAAGATTCAAACAAGAGGGCATGACATGAGAATTAAGGGACAGTGGTTTCGGGCTAACGTGAGGGGGAACTTCTTTACTCAGAGGGTGGTGGCTGTGTGGAATCAGCTTCCAGCAGAAGTGGTGGAGGCAGGATCGATTTTAACATTTAAGAGTAAAGTGGATAGGTATATGGACGTGAAGGGAATGGAGGGGTATGGTCTGAGTGCAGGTAGATGGGACTAGGGGAAAACAAATGGTCGGCACGGACTGGAAGGGCCGAGAGGGCCTGTTTCCGTGCTGTAATTGTTATATGGTTATATGGTTATATGCAGTGACCAAAACTGCACACGAAACTCCAGGTGAGGCCTAACAATGTTTAATAGTGTTGGTTCATGATATTTCAGCTATTATCCGCTATTACCCTGCTGATGAAAACAAGCACTTCATTTCTCACGTAATTTCCATGTCACTCCATTCTCACATCACTCTGTTCCCTCATTTTTCCATTCCCTTCATCACCATCGAATGTTAAATTGGGAATTCCCAACCCACCACTATCCATCTCTTCACAATGCTATCAAACAGCACTTGCTCGCTGATAACCTCCTCATCAATGTCCATTTGGCTTACTGGGAACCACATGGTTTCAGACATCTTCCAAGCCTTGGTCCCAACATGGATCAAAGAGCTGAATTCCAGAGGTGGTGTGAGAGCCTGTCATTTGCGTCAGGCTGTATTTGACTGACTGCGGCAACAGGGTGTCATGGTAAAGCTGAAGTCAGTGAGACAAAAAGGAAAACACTCCAGTGGCTGGCGTCATTACTTGCACAATGAAGGTTGGTTTGGTCATTGACTGATGAACAACCCAAACCAAGGACATCACTGCCAGAGTTCCCCAAAACATCTTCTGGGACCCAACTATCTCCAACACCTTCATCAGTCACCTTCCTCCCATCATAAGGACAACAGTAGGATTCCACTGATGATTGCATAATGAACAGTTCCATTCACAACTCCTCAACAAGTAAAGCAGCTCATGTCTGCATGAAGCAAGAGCTGGTGGATGATTTAAATTTAATTTTACTTCACAGAAACGCGAGTGACTACGTGAAGAACCCACCAGCACGCATTTGGGTCATATCGTCAAACGCATGGCGCAGCAGCTGGCCGGCTGGCGTGGGGCTTCAGCGGTAAGTTTATAAAAGACTCACAGATAAGTTCTTACCTATTCTGAGGTCGTTTTTTGTTCTAGTAAATTGCTTTACAGAATGGTGTGTTCCAGTATAATAGTAAGATTAAACGATGAGGGATTTCATGAAGAAGCCCCGCCAGGCGCATGCTTGACATACTTCAAAGCAGCGGTGTGAAAAACACAGAACCGATAGCCGAAGTAAGATAGTAAGGCTCACAAAGACTAGAACTATCAGGTGATCATTTAGATTATGAGGGTCGGGAGCCGAGGGCACGTAATCCCTCATCGTAACTCCTCATAAAATAAAGATCAAACTTCGAACAGGTAAGTTCTCGTTTAATCTTACTATTTTACTTCAGAGTCACGTGAGTGACTGCGTGAAGATTTTGAAGCTCTGTGATTTTCATGCTGTAGATTCATTCCATACGACACACTGCTTCTGTTGACACAGTAGTGAGTAAATAATATATATTGAACATTGCTTGAAATTATGCAATAAGTATTTTAATAATAATAATAAAAAGAAAAGAAAAGTAATAACCCCTCTATCCCAGGGGGAAATTACAACAAAAGATATGAAACGATGACATAAAACAAAGCAAACAATCAAACAGAACCCAACACAGTGTGTCCAAACCCTGGCACCGTGACAACAGGTTTATCGTAAAACTTGGAAAAAGTTTATTCTTTAGACCATCCTGCGGCCCCTAAAATTTGGTTGAGCAGAACGTCCTGTGCCTTCGCCGCGGATGTGGATGCCGCCCTGGTGGAGTGAGATTTAAACACATGAGTGTCTACTCCAGCTAAATCCAAAACCTGTTTTAACCATCTAGAAATAGTTTGTACTGTCACTTTTTTATATGGTTTCTTGTGGGTAATAAGCATTGCTGACTCACAACCCCGGAGACTCTTGGTTACTTCAATATATCGAGTCAGATGCTTAACCACACACAATGTTTGGTCGACAGGGTATGCTTTAAAGATTACCTTGGTTCCAGACTTTCCTGGTCTGCTTTGTTTGATTAGATCATAAACATAAAAAGTAATGTTATCTGCAGACAAATGCATACAATCTAAACGTAACATTTGCAAGTTTGTACTCTTTGTGCTGACACTACTTTAAATGTTAACGTCTGAAAAGACAGTGACGTAATTGGAGCCCACTGCCGAAGCAATGTAAGAACTACACTGACATCCCAGATTTCTGGGTTTGGGAGGATTTTTATTAAAAATTCCTCTCATAAATTGGGATATTAATGGATGAGACCCGATAGATTGACGTTCTGAAAATTGTCCTAAATTGGAAGACAAAGCACTACGAGCACTATTAATGGCACTATAACTTAGGTGCTGATCAACATAGCAAGGAACTCCAATACATCCGATACATTTGCAGTATGATAAGATGTATCTGACTGTATACGAAAAGCTTCCCATTTCTTAATATGAGACATATATTGTTTCTTAGTGCTCTCTCTCCAAGCTGCAGTTATGACATCCATGGTCCTATACAACAGTCCAAGCCCTTGTAATGGTCTGGTCAGAACCTGCAGATTAACAAATTAACATGATCATGCAATGGATGAACTTCTTCTGAAACTGGTTGTACCAACAAATCACTGGAGCTGGGAGTCGTCATAAATGGTTCAGTTATCATTTTTAAGCATCAATGGGAACAATGGCTGTGTAGGCCAGTTTGGAACGAACAAAACGCCCGTGGCGGAGTCTTGCTCTATTTTGGTGAGACATTGCCTAATCAGGCAGAATGGGGGAAAAGCATAGAACATATTTCCCCAATGTAGCGAGAATGCATCCACCGCTACTGCTCTTGGGTCAGGCTCCCATGAGACGTATTTAGGCAACTGGTGATTTAACCTGGACACAAACAGATCAGTGTCTGGTAACCCATACCGACTGACAATCTTTTTGAAAACTTGTGGATTTAACATCCATTCTGTATTGTCTTTGAACTTTCGTGATCTGTTGTCTGCCACAATATCGTCTCTCCCTGGTATATAGATAGCTGAAAGCCAGATATTCCTAGATATACACCAATGCCACATCAGGTTGACCAGATAATCACATGATACTGATATTACTCCCCCATGTGATTGATATATGCCACAGCTGTGATATTGTCTACTTGTAATTGAACATGCAAGTCCTTCATTGTAGAACAATAAGCTTTCAATCCATAAAATGCCCCCAATAACTCCAAATAATTGATACCATATGTTTGGAGAATTAAATCCTCTTGGACAGTCCATCTACTACCACAGCTGGTGTCATTGTCCGTAGCCCCCCCATCCGAGAGCACTGACATCAGTTTGAAATACCACTGAAGTTTGCTGAACAAAAATGTTTTTAGTAGCTTGTGCAACATTCCCAATCCACCACTGTAATTCAGCTAAAGCTTCCGTTGGTAACTGCATGGACCTATCAAAATGACCTGCACATTCTTTTAGTGCTTGTGCTCTTGCCCTTTGAAGACTTTGATAATGCAGAGGACCAAACTCGATAGCAGGGAATGCTGCTACTATCTTCCCAATACCCCTAGCTACTTCTCGGATGGAGGGATAAGGTTTGTCAGCAAGGCAACTACAGGCATTTGTAATATCCCCAACTTTATTTGTTGGCAAAGTTACTGACATAGCAACTGAATTAATGACAAACCCCAAATAACCAATTGTTTGGGATGGCTGTAGGAAACCTAGAACAGGTAAGAAATAGCACTTACCTGAAACTTTTTTAGATTTACCGTTGGATGATCTGCGCTGCTCCACAGTCGTCTGCATGAAAGTGTCTGATGCAAAGATGGACGAACGGCTGTACGGGGTTTTTCACGTAGTCATTCACGTGACTCGGAAGTAAAATCTAAGCTACAGGACTGCTTCCTATCAAATAGACTTGTAGGATGTTGGGATTTACTTTTAGGTATTCAATTGGCCGTGATGCCGGCCTGGGCAACAGATTGCCGTCAATAGACTTTGATAACAGTTGTTGTTATAATACAGTTCCAGTCATTAGACTAATTGTTAATTGTATAGATGCAATTCAGCTGTGTAAGTAGAGCAACAGTTATTTTGTTAAATGGGTAATTATTAAGTGCCATCCAGGTCATTGTTAACACCAGCTGAAATTAATAAAGTCACGATGATGGACAAACAGTGTTCATTACTGCTCCAGTAGTTGGTAGGTAAATCTTTCATTTTACTTCGGAGTCACGTGAGTGACTACGTGAAGAAGCCCCGCCTGGCGCTTGATTGGCATTACGTCGATGCTGACGGTGGAGCAAGAGCTGCAGAGGCAGGTCCTCTACAGTGGTAGGTACGGGCCCGCAGGTAAGTGCAGTTGAAATACTTACAGGGCATATCCAAACTCCGTGGCTGGTGTATCGAGCCACCAGGAGTTAAAAAGAAACAGAATTTAAAAGAAAAATAAAATAAAAGTTAAAATGAAAAGAAAATACTCCGGGGGGGGGGGGGAAACAGAGTTTAAAAAGCGTCCCAGGGGAAAACTCAGCGATCGAGACGGCAGATTAGTGCGGAGCCGGTTCCGATACCGGTGGCCATTAATATATATATACAGGTGTACTAGGTATGATACCTGAATGAAGGAGTGATGCCATGGAAAGTAACCATGGAAACCAAAATTAATTGGTCTCTCACCAAAGCTGTTATGGTTGAAACAGCAGAGTTATTGATAAATTTTTTAATATTTTATTAAGGTATCAACGGTGAATCCGATTATGGTACCCAAGTCTCAAGTATATGAAGACATAAGGAAATACGATTTCAAAGTATTTCAAGCTGGTGCATGGCATCACTACTTATGTAAAACAAATAAAACATTGTGCAATAACCAAAACATTTAAAATAAAAAGACAAATTGCCATTAGTTTGTGGAGCTCAATGGGATAAAAATATATAATATAAATATATATATATATATATGTAATTGTTATGCGACCAATTTTGCACTTTAGATTTGCAGGTCAAAACAGATCAAGTTATGTTAAACTCCTGATTATTATGGAGTAAACCTGCCTCAGGATAAATCAAAGACATTGATTACAAAGGAAAGACTATTGGTCATTAAACTTTGGAAAAATTATGATCCAATGTAAAGATTTTATAATGGATCAAAACAAAGGCAGGAGTATGATAAATAACTATTTATCCAACACAGCCTTATGTGAACCCATATGATTGGGAAGAAAAGGCTTCATGTACATTTGAAGAGGTGCAAAAACTTGTTACAGAAGAAGTTGACGAAATCTCCAATTGTGGGAGATTACAGGTGTGTTATGATCAATGATATGGCATAACAAAGGATTGATTTATTTTAATGTGTAAAGGATCTACAAAAAAATTGTAGAAGGAATTGGTTCACCTGTATAGGAAATTGATTGTAGGTTTGCACCCAAATATCTCCAATAAAGAAGAGGTACGTAGATTTGTATCATAAATTTCCCCAGAGAAAAAGATGTGGTGGTAAAGCCATACAAGACATCATTTTAAATACACTTTTATAGTGTAAAAACATTTTATTAAAATGGACATCATCAACATTGGAAAACAGTTGTTATTAACAAATTGTTAATCATTACTATAAGACTCGAAGGATTGGTATTTAGTACCAATTTATTATCATATTTACAGGTGCTTGAAATTAATTAGAATGGGTCAGCTGTGCAAGTTAAGACATTGTCTAATGGATTAAACTCAGTTCTAGGCTGTTCACATAATTACTGGAACAACTGCACTTATAAGAAGATCAGCACTTGCACTAATGAGGACATGGTCATGGTTTATCTTGATCACATTTTAAATTAGAAGATTGACCAGGAGTCAGCTGCAAATTAGTGCAGCAATTACAAGCCTGTTGAGAGGCAAGGGTCCTGACCCATCCAATAAAAACTATGTTTTAGGCATTCATAAACATTCCTAAATTACTATTCTGGGTTTAGGAGTAATTTAGCACCATATGAGGGGGAAAAATGTTTTCCGAGATACAAATATGTCTCATTGCTTTGTTGACAAACTTTGTCCCTCCATCAGAGAAGGAGCTTAGGTAAAAGAGTAAAAAAGCTCCAAAAAAGGGAAAACACAAGCATTATAAGAGTATGTGGGCCTTTTTTGACAGGCCTATGCAAATACCAAAGGATACGTTATCAGAATTAAAGTGGTGGATAGAAAAGGTTCCACAAGCTGCTTTAAATATATAAGCTTAGCAGCCATTGCAAGCTGAAGCAAGTATATCGGATGATGGATAGCTTCTGTGATTATTTGGGTAAAGATAAGTATAATATCTATTCTTATCAAGTTAATATTTGATACGTCCCTTGTTTATGGGACTACGGACAATAACACCAGGGAATTGCAAACGCATTTTCTCCAAACATTTGTATTAATTATTGAAGTATCAGGAGTTTTTTTATGGATTAAATGCCTATTGTTCTAGTATGAAAGTGTGCATGTCATATCAGGTGAACAATACCACGGCTGTGGCATATATCAATCACATGAGTCAAGTAAGATCATTATCAAGTGATTATCTGGGTAACCAGATGTGGCGTATTCTAAAAATGTTTTAGTTCAGCTGTTTATCTCTAAGGAAGAGACAATGTTGTTGCAGACAACAAATCGGGGGAAAAACATTGTCAGTAATATGGATTACTTACCATTAATCTAGTTGTATCCAGATTAAATCACTGATCTCTCAAATGTTCTCGTGGGAAAACCAAGAGCAAGAGCGGTGGATGCATTTTGCTAAATTACATGAGGAAAGATGTTCTTTTATGTTCCTCATTTTATCTGATAGGGCAGTGTCTGATGAAAATGTAGAAGGACGCTGCCAGGGGCGCTTTGGTGGCCCAAACTGGACCATCATGGCTGTTGTTAATGTTGATGTTTGAACCAGTTATGATGACTCATAGTTGCAGTAATTTATTGTTATACAAATTCATCCAGGGCATGAAGATGTGAATTTGGTTATCTGCAGGTTTGACCAGACCATTATAACAGTTTGACTGTTAAAGAGGTCTATGAATGTTTTAACTAATATAACAATATAACTATTATGTACAAAAGGAATGTTATACCTGCAAATTGGAGAAATAGTTTTAAAAAACAATATTTTGTTTGTAAGAAATTTGAAGTCTTTTGCAGACAGTAAAAGTTATTTTATCATATTAGATATATGGGAGTTCCTTGTGGATTGCATTTTTTTCTCAGCATCTAAGTGATAGAGCCAATATATAAAGTCATGAGCATTATCACTTTCAATGTTAATCTTTTGAATCATTGATAGAATTGGAGCCCATTGCCCAAGGCAAATCAGGACTATACATACACATACACACACACACACACACACACACACACACACACACACACACACACACACACACACACACACACACACACACATGTGTATGTGTGTATATATATATATATATATATATTTTTTTTTTTTTTTTTTTTTTTGGCCCTATATATATATATATATATATATATATAGGGCCAAAAATTGTGTGTGGGTCAACATTAACTCAATATGTTAAAGTAGGTAACAGTCTCTGTGGTGGTGAGACAGCACTACCTATTACACACTAAAACCACATTAAGTATCAGTAAAAACTGATGGTTCTAGATAATTATATTCTAGATGGTTAAAACATGTTTAAAATTCAGTGGAACTAGACATTGAGATGTGGAAAATCACTCCATTAAGAAGGTAGATACATTCACAGGAATGGCACAGGATGGGCCGCTCGAGCAAAGATTCAAGGCCGTAGGAGGGTGTAAAATAAATATTAAAGTTACAAGGAACCAGTCATGGTGTCAGGATTGGACGGAGTGTTGGGTTCTCTGTAATTGTTGCTTTGTTTATACTATCAAATTATATTATCAATGGATATTTGGTGATAAATTTACCTTTCAATGAAAAGGGCATTATTTTCATTCTATTATAATTGGAAAAAAAATTATCACATAAACTGAGGCAATGTTTGGGAAAAAATGTGTTATTTGCTCATTACTATGTTGATTGAGCCAGATTGTCGTATGGAATGAGTCTACGACATAAAAAACACAGAAGCTACAAAATCTTCACGTAGTCACTCAGGTGACTCCGATGTAAAATAGTAAGATTAAACGAGAACTTACCAGTTCGAAGTTTGATCGTTATTTTATGAGGAGTAACGATGAGGGATTACGTGCCTTCCACTCCCGACCCTCATAAAATAAATGATCATCTGGTAGTTCTAAATCTATGTTGAGCCTTACTATCTTACTCTGGCTATTATGTTCTTTGTTTTTCATGCCGCTGCTTTGAAGTATGCCGATCAAGCGCCAGGCGGGGCTTCTTCACGTAATCCCTCATCGTTACTCCTCATAAAATAACGATCAAACTTCGAACTGGTAAGTTCTCATTTAATCTTACTATTATATTGCAAATTTGTGCTAGTGGCCCTAAATGGGAAATTGTGTCAGCAGTGCTTTGTAGCAGGCCTGCTTTATGGCTCCCTCATGTAAGAGGAGAGCATGTGAGATTGGTATAGTTTAACACCGAGTCTGAGGGTATAGCCATAGAGCATGCCCAAGGGATCAGGGCATGTGCCAGAGGCCTATGCCTGGTAAGAAAGTTACCATCCCAAACACATATGCAGTGAACACCGCTCTCAGGGGGACATTACAGTTGGCTGCTGAATCTTCTATTCAGGTAAGACTTTTCCATAGGTGAAACCTGGAGGGCGAAGCACAAGCTATTGGAACAAGCAAGGTTTCATTGTTTCGGCGACAATGCATCCCATGTCTTTATTGGCAGTAGCGGTTCACTGAAGTTGCTGGCAGCATGAAAGCTGGCCAGAGGTTCTACGCACTGTACCTGTGCTACTCTACAATTAAGGGACCACTTGCAGTTTGGTAAGGTGTATACTTAGTTATACATTACAAATGATTGAGACATTATCAGCTACTTTGAATGGTAAATGTAAAATGTACAATATTAGCTTTTCAAGCAGGTTAGAATTGGGCAGGTTCAGTATTAGGACCAAGATTGTCTTGCAAGACTGGATCGGAAATCGGGCCACAGTTGCTGTTTAAGGTAGTTATCAAGTAGCTCAAATATCATCTTGAGTTTGGAGATGGAACAGATTTGTATGACTTGCCAAAAATTTCTGTTATTAGTATCAACTATCTATAGACTCTATGGGCATTGTATGGGTTATAGAGTGATTGGACAAATATGCATATTGTCATCTCAGGTTCAGGTTGATGCATTGTGATGATGGCATATGTTAGTCACGAGGGTGCAATCAGTTAAAGACTGCTGGAATGGTTACATAATCTTGTTGCCACAGGAGAATCATCAAGTGCGTGTAATGGCAACACAGAGTTGGTGTTGAATCGCACTGTATTATGAAATTCTGGTTAAATGGAACACCTAATATATATATATTTGGCATAATATTTGACATAGCAGTGGCGAAAGATACATTCTCGCCAAAAGGAGAAGGAAGGTCTTTTATGGCTACCTCCATTTTGTCTCATCAATCGAGGCTTCAAATAAAGTCATTAAGAAGCTTTAAGTTCCTATTGTGTGATTATGCAAATTGATTCCCGATTTGTTGCAAATAATAATATAACCTTATTGGTTATTTTAAATGTAATTTTGCTTGTTCAGCCTCAGGCTTCGGAAATCAGATGTCGCATGATAATCTCAAATTATGTTCTGCAGGTTAACAAACTGCCCTAAGATTTGGATTGTTACATCTATCCTTCTATGTGTTCAAAGTGTTTGCATAGAACCAAACCGCAGAATTTATTTTCCAGGGGATGAAGAGTTTGTTATACTTATGTTCCATGGAAAATGGTATTGATTGCTAATGTTTCGAGTACATGCTAAACGATCGTCTGTTAATTATGGAGTTATACGGCCATTAATTGGGTCGATGAGCTTCCTCATTGAGTTGGCTGTAGCAAACAAGACTCGCTCTGTCGGGTCCACACCGGTTATCAAGGGGTAGGATATCTTCAACATAGGTCCCAGGACCAGTATAATGCCATATGCGATATTGACATTTGTGAACACTATTTCACCAGGAGGCTGCAGCTATATCCTTAAATTTGGCTGGAGTTTATTAGGTAATTATCCTTCCGGCACTGGTTTAGTGCAGCAGGTTCAGTCGCTGAATAATTGTGATGGTACAGGATGATAACGTCTGTAAATTATAATATATAATATGTTATAAATACTTGAGCAGACCAGAAGGGGGTCAGGTCTCAAAATAGTCACAGGCATACCAGGGGACCTTTGATAAGGTAAGCACACATATATACAACAATGTGTCAAGGTCATCAAGAGCCTTGGAGTTCTGGACTAGCAATGTTGTTAGTCACAAAAAATTTAGGAGAACTTATTGTTCAGGCCATTCCAGATGAGAAAAACTGAATTGTGTTATGTATTAATGGATTCTGTTTCCAGATCTCATTCCACCAGGGCTGCTACAACATCAGCAGCAACGGTATTTATGTTCCGCTGGGTCGCATTGTTACGGCTGGAGCATGGTCCATCGAACGAATCACCAAACATCTGTAATGACCCATTGCTGAACCAGGAGTATTTGTTAGCTCTATTTATGTTCTGGTTATATTTTCCATCTGGGTGAGAGATGGAAATACTATTGTTTCATTTAAACAGCATCAGCATGTTTTACATCTATGTTATGACTGTATGCATTATGAATGTTTTCCCTTCAATTGTCAATGAAGCAACTGTGGTTGTGTATACTCGTTTCACACGGCATGAAATCACAGAGCTTTGAAGTCTTCACGTAGTCACTCACGTGACTCCGAAGTAAAATAGTAAGATTAAACGAGAACTTACCAGTTTGAAGTTTGATCTTTATTTTATGAGGAGTCGAGTTGAGGGACTACGTGCCCTCCGCTCCCAGCCCTCATAGATTTCATCTGGTAGTTCTAGTCTTTGTTATCTTACCATTATATTTCAGTCACTATTAGCTGTGATTTCACACCGTTGCTTTGAAGATTGACGCACGAACGGCTGTACGGGGTTCTTCACATAGTCCCTCAACTCGACTCCTCATAAAATAAAGATCAAACTTCAAACGGGTAAGTTCTCATTTAATCTTACTATTTTGTTGGATGGATCAGAAACCCTAGTCTTTCAAACAGGCTTATAGTTGCTGAAACTGATTCTTCAGTTGATTCCTGAGTGGCATTTACAATTAAAATATCATCTAGATAAGCCATGACAATGTGATTTTGAGCCCTTAATAATGCAAGTGCTGGTTTCAATAATTTTGTGAACAGCCTGGGAGCTGAACTTAACCCATTAGGTAATGCTTTATATTGCCACAGCTGACCCATCCAATTAAATTTCAAGAACCTGCGATAATGGTGATGAATTGGCACTGAATAATATGCATCTTTGAAGTCTATAGTAGCCATGTAATAGGCCTGTTGACAACAACTGCTTTACAGTTTTGAAGGTGTCCATTTTGAAATGCCTATACTGGACTTATGAATTCAATTTTGTGAAGTCCAGAATGATTCTACAACCCCCATCTTTCTTTGGCCTGGGGAAAATATTTGACACATTGTTGCGGATGATTCACCGTACTTTCAATTACTCATTTTTCAAATACATTTTTAACTTCTTCTTTTATCTGAGAATTTTCAGGTGCATAAAACATCAAAATCTGATTAGGTTTATTCTGTACAGGTGGATCAACTCCTTCCATAAATTCTATTGTAGAACCTGACACAGTATCTAATATAAACCGATCGGATGTTATACAGCACCATTCAACATAAAACAATTGTAATCTACCACCAATCGGAGGTTCTTCCCCAAAAGTTTTCTCTGATGGAATTAAGTTTTTGTACCTCAGCAAATGACGTGATGGTCTCCTTCTTCCAACAAATTGGGCTGTGATGGGTAATAATACCTTCTCACCACTCCCCTGCCTCTGCTTGTTCACGCACCCAAATCAAACTCCCTTCTCATCCAGCCAGATTGTTTCCTTTGGCCATACAGGAAAGGTTTCATGAGGCTGGTAGTCTTTGCCTCCTCATCAATTTCTTTAATTTGCTTAGGCAGGTTCTCTCCGAATAAATAATCGGGAGCTTGAACATTACTTGATTTGCACAGACTTGCAAATCAAGGGTGCAGTATGGGCCAAATGGCGATTTTCCTCATACAATTAATATAGCAAAGGATTGTGCTACATCAGGTACACCTGGAGTTTTACTCTTGTGCTGTGGTGAGTACTCATGAACAGAAACATCACCTTCAGGGTCAGTCTCCTGCCGCCCTGGTACTCCCGAGACTTGCGCAAAGGAGACTTCTTCCAGACCTAAACAAGGCTCTGGAGGTTCACATTCCCATGTTGTAAAGGCACCATATTGTTGATATGGAACCCCCTCAGGGGCTGCCTGGGAATATTCTGGGTCTGTGGACCCTTGGTTGATCAGGGTTTGGAGCATTTTCTCCATTTGCTCCATCCTTAGCCATATGGCTCGCCTGTCTGGAGGAGAATCTTCTTCATCAGACTCGTCTGATATAACGGGCCTGACATTCTTCCTCTTGCTTTTCCTACCCACTGGAGTACGCTCAGTGGAGCGGCTGAAGGCTGATTAACGGCTGGGTCTATGGCTACCGGTAACGGAACCAGCTCCGCACTTATCTGCAGTCCCGAACGCTGTTGAGCTGCTTCCATACGGGACAGGCGCTTAACCCGCACCGACTTCTTTCCACTGCTCTCCATTTTCCCAAACTCCTCCTGGCTAGCCAGCCAGCGTTACGGAGCTTAAATACCCTAGGAAGTAGTTTAAACCACTTACCTGCCGGGTCTGTTACTCACCGCTGCGCTCTGCAGCCTGTTCCTACCAACATGCATCGACGTAATGCCGAGCATTAAGAGAGAGTTGTATAGAGCTCTAGGGGCTAGTGGAGTCAAGGGATATGGAGAGAAGGCAGGCACGGGTTATTGATAGCAGACGATCAGACATGATGGCTTTGTTGGCTCGAAGGACTGAATGGCCTCCTCCTGCACCTATTTTCGATGTATCTATGTATCATGCGCCTGGCGGGGCTTCTTCACGTAGTCACTCACGTGACTCCGAAGTAAAATGGATAAGTCGAGGGCCAAGTCCAAATGGACCGCGACGAAATAGGCTGAAGACCGCGGAAGAACAGACAACCTGCAGCGGCCGAATTCACGTGGAATTCGATGAGTCGGGCTGGGAAGATTCACCTCCTGCGATGGATAGTGCCCTAGGATATGTCTCGCATGGATCGTTGGATGGAGCAGATGCTCTAATGTGAAATGCTCCAGCAGAAGGAGCTTTGTCAGCGTGGGTCTCCTCGGACACCCACGGCAGCACCTGGTACAGGGCTGTATAGTGTCTCCCTCTCCTCATAGGGGAGCATACGAAGTCAGTACTGGGCTGACTCTGAAGTCGGGGATTTGGCTGAAGGTATGTCTAGTGTGCTGGGGGTGCATGAAGCTCAGAAATCATCACCTTTGATCTCCAAATTGCAATACTCTCGCTGACTGGGGAACAAGCACAAGAACAGCTGGTGGCTAGTATTGATTACTTCATATCCCACCAACTGCAGGAGCAAGTTATAACAGATACAGCTGCCAAGTACTTTGCACCTGCAAACTGTGCTTCCCTAAATGTTCCTGTGGTGAGAAATGCAATTTGGGGACACATTGGTGGGGGCATCAGAGCCCAAGACGTAAAAATCCAAAAGGTCCTCAAATTGCTGACGTCGGGCATTACGACGTTAGCCAGGTCGATGAATGGAACATCGCTATCGGATGAGCAGGGGGATGCCCTGACACTGTTATGCACTATTCAGTACCCATACACAAGGATCACCGAAGGTATTTGAAATTTAACTGAATGGGGCAACTGTGGCAGTTTAAGGCGTTGCCTAATGAGTTAACATCAGCCCCCAGATTGTTTATTAAAATCTTAAAACCAGCACTTGTGCTTCTCAGGGCGCAGAAATATATTGTCATGGCATATCTGGATGATATTTTAATTATTGGGAAAACTCTGGAATCAGCTAAATTAGCGGTTGCAGCCACCAAACTCTTATTTGAGAAATTGGGGTTTCTCATCCATCCAGATAAATCCAAATTGGTACCTTCCACGGTTATGGATTATTTAGGATTTACTGTTAACTCTGTTCACATGTCTGTGACTCTGCCTGGGGGCAAGGCCACAGAATTAGTAGAGGCCTGTCACAGCCTTATTGTCACAGCCTCAATTTGGTAAGTAGCTCGGGTGATTGGCAAGCTAGTGGCGGCATTTCGAGCCACATAGTTTGGACCTTTGCATTATCAAAATTTACAGAGGGCAAAGGTACAAGCACTCAAAATTCATGCTGGTCACTTTGACAGACCTATGCGGTTACCAGCCAATGCGTTTTCTGAATTGCAATGGTGGATATTAAACATTCGGCATTGTTCTAATACCATTGTAGTCAGTAGTCCTTCAGTTGTTTTACAGACTGATGCTAGTGCTCTAGGTTGGGGTGCTACTGATACCGTCTCTAGGTGTGGTGGCAGATGGGACATGCATGAGTCTTCTTTGCTTCAATCACATGGTATTAATTTAGAATTGTTGGTTGCGTTCTATGGCCTAAGAGCCTACTGCAAAGACATGCATCATCTGCATGTCCGACTTCAGGTTGATAACACCACTGTGGTGGTTTATATCAATCACATGGGTGAAATTAAGTCGATACCCTGTGGTTATTTGGCTAACCTTATAACTCGGCTCATGTGACTGATGTATTAGAATTATTGTCCAGTCTTTACTTTGATGAAGATCTGTCCTACAGTGCCATTAACTGTGCCAGAAGTGCACTGTCGTCCTACCTATGGTGAGGGTCGAGACACAACGCTATCGGGTCTCACCCTCTAGTGTCGAGCCTTTTGAAGGGTGTTTTTAATACCAATCCCCACCAGGCCTAGGTACTCCCACATTTGGTATGTTAGCACTGTCCTGACGCTGCTTAGGGGATGGGCTCCAGCTACGTCCCTGTTTCTGACCAAGCTAACTTATAAAGTGATTATGCTGATGGCACTGATCTCGGCTCAACAAGTCCAGTGTCTGCATAAATTGCGGCTGGACACTATGACTATAACTGCCGATAAAATAACATTCTACATATTCGGATTAATTAAACAGGATCGACCAGGGGCATCTGGTCATAAATTGGAATTCGTAGCCTATCCCATGGACCATCGTTTATGCATAATCACCCATTTACTTCAATATGTCAGGGTCACAAAAAACCTAGGGACTCTAAAATGGCTTTATTTGTCAGTCATAAAAAACATCACAATAGTGTGTCTGTGCAGACCATCTCTAGGTGGCTGACAGATTTTGGCTTTGGCACGTTTCGATACTGATGTTTTTAAATCTCATTCCACCAGGGCTACATTGACTTCCGCAGCAAAACGGTTGGAAGTTCCTATGGACCACATCCTTGCGACGGCAGGATGGTCTAGTAAAAGAACTTTTCAAACATTTTATAAAAAACCCATTGCCAGGACAGGATTGTTTGCGGAGTCGATTTTAAACTCTGTATTATAATTTGCCCCGAGTGTATGGGGTCATTATTATTTCTTTGTTAATAAAGCATCAGCATGTTCAAATAACCATGTCATGTCTGAATGCATTCTAGAGTTACTCCTCCTTGGTCAGTTATTACAGTGTGTGATGCGTTCCTCGGCATGAAATCACAGAGCTTTGAAATCTTCACGTAGTCACTCACGTGACTCCAAAGTAAAATAGTAAGATTAAATGAGAAGCTACCAGTTTGAAGTTTGATCTTTACTGTATGAGGAGTTATGTTGAGGGATTATATGCCCTCCACTCCCAACCCTCTATCATAAAGGTCAGCTGGTATGCTAGTTCTCTAATCTTACTATATTCAGTTCTCCAACTGTCATCTGTGATTTCACACCGCTGCTTTGAAGATTGACGTGCATGTGTGCTGGTGGGTTCTTCACTTAATCCCTCAATCCTTCATAAAATAAAGATCAAACTTCAAACGGGTAAGTTCTTGTTTAATCTTACTATTCTTTTAGTTAAACCTCTTCTGTATCTAGAGCACTTTCCACTTTCTTCTGTCATGCATTCCGAACTTTGCTTATTCCAACCTCTGAATAAGGAAACATTTCTGCAGCAGATTATTAATGGCTCATCCCACCCACTCAGACTCTGGGTTTCAATAAAATGTCTGTTCATACTTCCAATGTCAAAAGTGGACAGGCCTGGATAACCTTGCACCTTCTCAGATTCAGGTCCACCATCCCAGGAATCCGTTTGCTGAACAGTTGCTGAGCCCCTTCTGTGACATGTAAATCCTTTCCGAGATAAGGCTGTTGTGGACAAAAACGCAAATAAAATAGTAAGATTAAACGAGAACTTACCAGTTGAAGTTTGATCATTACTTTATGAGGAGTTACGATGAGCGATTACGTGGAGAAGGCCATCCCCATGCATGCGTCAATCTTCAAAGCAGCAGTGTGAAATCACCGAAAAAAGTTGTTGACCTAAAATAGTAAGATTAGAGTTGACTAGAACTTACAGAAAGATCGTTATGTTACAAAGGTCGGGAGCGGAGGGCACATAATCGCTCATCGTAACTCCTCATAAAATAACGATCAACTTCAAACTGGTCAGTTCTCATTTAATCTTACTATTTTACTTCGGAGCCACGTGAGTGACTACGTGAAGATTTTGAAGCTCTGTGATTTCATACCGAGGAACTGCATCAATTGACCAGGACGAGTGTGAAAATTAATGCATTCAAACATGACATGGTTAAACAATACTGATGCTTTAATAACAAAAAGAAAATTAACACTGACCCCTCTCAACCAGGGGGAAGCTGTGAAACTGAACTTAAAACAGAATCGGCAAAAATCCCTGGTCTGGCGATACACTTATTATAAAACCTCTGCACCTCATTCGACCATCCCGCAGTTGCTAGAATGTGGTCAAGAGGGATGTCCATATCCCTTGCTGCTGATGTTGATGCAGCCCTGGTGGAATGAGGTTTAAAAGTGTCAGTGTCCACTCCTTCACACGCCAGAACCTGTTTAATCCATCTAGAGATTGTCTGCACCATAGCCTTTTTATGAAGTTTGGTATAACTAAGAAAGAAGCAGAGTTCCGAGCCTCTCAGCCTCTTTGTGACCTTTATGTATTGAATTATGTGTGACACTACACACACTCGTGGATCTGAGGGGTATGCCATAAAACTAAATTTGAGCCCCTGTATCCCTGGCCTGCTCTGCTTAACGAGGTCATGAACGAAAAAGGTGATGTTATTACAAGATAACATACTGTCCAGTCTGAGTTAATGGCTGGACCCGTTGTGCTGAGGCCAGCACCATGAGCATGACTACTTTGAGTGTAAGATGATGCAGAGACAGAGATGAAGCTGGTGCCAACTGACGGAGCAGCGTGAGAACCACGCTCACATCCCATATATGTGTGTACCTGGACCAGGGGGAGTTTAGTAAAAAATGCCCTTCATAAACTTGGTTATTAAAGGGTGAGACCCTACCGTGTGGTTTGCTGACCCAGCCATAAATAATTTGACAAAGCACTCCGGGCACTGTTAATTGCACAGTAACTGAGCTTGTTATCATGTAAAAGTGACGAAAGAAATTCCAAAAAGTCCGTAATAGAATGGTGTCATATGAAATATTAGAGCAGGAACAGTACATCTCCCATTTCCTTATGTGAGTGATGTACTGTTTCTGTATGCTTTTCCTCCAGGCTGCAGTGATGACATCTGTGGTACGCTCTGAAAGCCCGAGCCCCAGGAACAGTCTCCTCAGAATCTACAAACCAATAAATTTATACGGTCATGAAGAGGGTGACTTTCCCTTGTCACCGTGTATACCAGCAGATTTCTGCTCTTGGGTACTGCCATAAAAGCCTGTGTAATTAAAGCTAGAACCAGAGGGAATCAATGCTGAGTAGGCCAGCCTGGTACTACCAATATGCCAGAGGTGGTGTCTTGCTCAATTTTGGCCAAACATTGACTAATGCGGCAGAATGGGGGAAAACAAATACAAATTTCCCACCCCAGTGTAGTGAGAATGCATCTACTGCTACTGCCCCTGGGTCTGGCTCCCATGACACGTAAATTGGTAACTGATGATTAAGCCTGGAAGCAAACAGATCAACGTCCAGTACACCATAACGAAGGACAATGTAATTAGACACTTTGTGTTTTAACATCCATTCTTTGTTGTCATTGAACTCTCGTGACCTGGTGACTTTCACCGTGTTTTATCTACCTGCTGAATATTGGTAACCCACCATTGTAACTCAGCCAGGGCTTCAGCTGGCAATTGCATGGGTCTATTGAAATTAACTCTCTGAAGCTTGAGTGCCTATTCCTTTGCATGCTGTAAGTTTTGGTAGTGCAAAGACCCGAACTGAGCAGCTGGGAAAGCAGCCACTAATTTTCCAATTATACTAGCCATTTGTCTAATAGAAGGTTATTAACAATGAGTTTCCTGCAGGCTTCAATTAACTCTAATTGCTCTAATAAGGTAGAGTCACTGACATGTGTACTGAGTTAATGGTGAATCCCAAATAGTCAATCATCGTAGATGGCACCAATTTAGACTTAACTGGATGGATTCAGAACCCCAGTTTCTCAAAAAAGGAGTTTTGTAGCTGACACAGATAATTCAGCTAATTCCAAAGTCCTCCCAATGACTATGATGTCGTCCAAATATGCCATGACTATGTGATTCTGTGCCCTGAGTAGCCTCAGGAATGGTTTTAGCAATTTAGTGAATAGTCTGGGGGCTGAGGTTAATCTATTAGGCAATGCTTTAAACCGCCACAACCTCTCCATCCAGTTAAATTTCAAAAATCTCCTGTGATCTTCATGAATGGCCATTGAATAGTAAGCGTATTTGTGGTCAATGCTCGCCATGTAGCATCCCTTGGAAAGCAGTTGTTTGGCAGTGACAAGAATTTCCATTTTGAAGTGTTTATAATGCACAAAGGTGTTAAGCTCTGTCAAATCAAGGATAATTCGACATCCTCCATCCTATTGTTGCCTAGTAAATATGTTGGACACAAACAGGCGAGGATCACGACTCAACCTCTCAATTACCCCTTTCTTGAACAAAGACTCAAGTTCTCCTTGTCCACTCATACACTCCTGTTGTGAAAACACAAAAGTGCGGCTAGGTGTATGTTGCATGGGTGGAGGCGAGTCAGAAATGAACTAAATTTGGAAACCTTGTATACTGTGCAGTATAAACAGGTCAGATGTTATCCAATGTCATTCATGTAAGAAAAATTGCAATCTCCCACCAACTTGTAATTGATCCATCGCAGGCTCACTTACCTTAGTGGTTACCGGCGGTATGGTCTCTGCTTCTGTCCTCGAGGTCTGGTGGGTAGGGCTGTTGGAGTACACCATCCCCGCATTTTGAACATGGCCTGGCTTGGGCCCTGCCCTTGGGCCCTTCTATGCCTGCTGCTCGGAACAACATCCACCATATCCGGCGAACTGTCTGGTATGGAGAGGAGGGTAGCGGTACTGTCGCCGGAAAGATGATACCTTGGGAGGTGCCTTTTCATGAGACCAACGGTTTTAGCCTCCTCATCCAGCCCTTTTACCTGTTTAGACAGGTCTTCTCCAAACAGGAGGTTTGGGGGTTGCTCATTCCCCTTCTTGCACAGCCCAGCAAATTTTGGGTTTAGAGCAGGACGGATGGCATTCTTCCTGAGGCAATTGATTTCAAAATGTGCATTGCACATTAATGCCATCGCGTCCTGCTGCGTATCAGAGAGGGGCACCCCATCCACTGACCTGGCAAAGGCTGTGATGCTTGAAGCAAGTAGCCTGAGGATTTTTTGAATTTTTACATCTTGGGCTCTGACGCCTCCTCCATTGTGTCCCCAGATAGATTGGTTTACAACCGGGACACTATGTGAGGCACATTTCAGTGGAGTATGATACATGGCAGTTGTAAACTCTATCGTTTGGTCTTGGAGTTGATGGCAGGTCAGATAATTTATGCTCATTGCGAGCTCTTCCTCCAATGCTTTCCCTGTTAGGGCAGGGTTAGCAAATCTGGATGCCACAGGGGGTACATCCGATGTTTGCCCCTCATGCCTTGAAGCATGCTGCCAAACTGTGCCTCTGTACTCTGGGTCAGTATAACACTGACCGTGTATGCTCCCCTCATCAGAAATGGAGATATTCTGCAGCCCTGACACAGGTGCTCCTGCCTCGGGTTCTCGGTAATCCCCGGGCTCTGATAGCTCCGTCCTTTGGAGCATATCGTGCTGGAGTAACCTCTCCACTAGGTTCTCCATGTGGGCCAGCCTGTCAATAACGCTGCCCATAGAAGGAGGGGAATTTTCCACCTCCTGGCCCGACTCATCTGAGTCCAGGGCCCTCACAGACTTTCCTCCCCCGTGGAGTAGCCAAGGCACTTTCTGGCAGCACCAAGTCTGTAGCCACTGGCTGCTCTGCCAGTGGCCCTGAAGGTGAATTTGGCGGCCGCCCGCTGCCCGCAGTCCCGCGGTCTTCCGCAGCCAGTTTTGTCGTGGCCCGCCTCTTTACCTTCTACATGCTCTCCCAAAGTACGATGCTGAAAGGTAAGCAAAAAACCCCAAACCGGGAGCAACGACCTCAGGTAAGTTATGAGCACTTACCTGAGCGTTTAAAACTTACCGCTGGAATGAGCGATGCGCCCGCAAGCCAGTCGTTGCGCACTTAGGTGACTCCGAAGTAAAATCAGTGATCAAGCAGTACAATCTTTTTATCGCCAGGCGGATGTGGTAAAACTCTTAACAGTATGTGGATTACAGACTATACAGAATTCTCATCCCCACATAAAGGGGCAGTGATCTAATCTATATTACTAAAAGTCTGATCTTGACCACTTCCCGTTATAGAATATAACATATATAAAATCCTGTATATTGATTTTAGAAAAAACGCTGCCACTTACGGCTGTGATGTTTGGGCATCTTACTCAGAGTTCCCCTCCACTGTGCAGGACGAGGATTTTTCCCACAAATTAAAAATAAAAGAGTTATTAGTGTTTACAAAATGTTGAGATTCTCTCTCCTGAAGGTCATGCCCCTCCAGAGGGACTATAAAACCCAGAAGTGTTGAGTGCGTCGGTCAGTCTCTGCAAGATGGGGGAACGAGAGGGTCACGTCTCTCAGTGTCAGCTGTGAATAACTCTGAACACGTTTACTAAACACTGAGTGTGGTTTTACTGACCTTGAGTGCCCTTAATGTGGTTTGAAAATGAAAATGTGTTTGGTTTGAAATAAAGCACAGCAAATGGTGGTTAGTGGTGGTTGGTTTGAAATAAAGCACTGCAAATGGTTGTTGGTGGTGGTTGGTTTGAAATAAAGCACTGCAAATGGTGGTTGGTTTGAAATGAAGTGCTGCAAATGGTGGTTGGTTTGAAATAAAGCATTGCAAATGGTGGTTGGTTTGAAATGAAGCGCTGCAAATGGTGGTTGGTTGAACCAACACCAACCATTTGCTGTCCTTCATTTCAAACCAACGACCACCAACAACTTAATTCCATCTCTTGCCCCAGGGTGGAGACCCTGTTAAGTTGATAGTTAAATGTAAATCCCAATAATCAATAGTTCTGATTGGTATCAACTTAAATTTAACTGGATGGATGAGGGACCCCAATTTCTCAAATATAGTTTTGGACTGCAACTGTTAATTTTAGTAAAATACAGCATTTAAAACATCATCCAGATAGGCGATAACAAATGTTTTTGAGCTCTGTGCAGCCCAAGTTTTAGTAATTTGGTAAATAAACCTGAGAGCTGAAGTTAGCCCATTTTGCAATGCTTTAACTGTTATCATAGACCCATCCAGATAAATTTCAAATATCTCCGGTGATCCCTGTGAATTGGAATTGAATAGCATGCATCTTTAAGATCGATGCCTGCCATATAGTTCCTATAGAAATCAATCATAGACAGTAACAAAGTTTCCTATTCCGAAAGTCTATACTGCACATACGAGTTAAATCTGGATGAAGTGACATCCTCCATCTTTCACCCTGTCCTGAAAAGGCAATCCTGGCCATAATACTCGGCCTGCATCGAAAGACAACTCCGGCCCCAATTCCAAGCCTGCTTGGAACCTATGCATGTTGTGCAGTATAAAGTAATCACATGTTATCATCAGTTTTTTAAAAACCAGATCTGAATCTCATGTTATCAATGTCACTTGTACAAAAACACAAGTGTACGTATTACCAACATGTAAATGGTCCACAACCCCATGTTTTGGAAGAACCAGACCCACCTACCTCATGGCCACCGATGGTCTTATGGAAGCCCAAAGGCTGCTGATGCGGGTTCTTCTTCCCCTCCTAGATTGGAGAGTAGGACTGTTATGGTGCGTGGATTCCATATTTTCCCTGAGACTGGCTTGGGCCTTGGTCTGAAAACCTCATCATACTGAGCCTGGCTCATAAGACAACACTGGCCATAATTCTGAGCCTGTCTCGAAAGACAACTCTGGCCATATTTCCATGCCCAGCTTTCAAGCTGCCACCAGCTTCAGTGAACCGCTTACCCCCAATGGAGGCTCGTCGTTGATACCTTTGCTTCCTCATCCTGGTCTTACCTGTGGGATAAGTCTTACCTGAAGAGAGGATTCCTCGGCTGGTTTCTTTTCCTGGATTTCATGCCGTCCGATGTCACCCTGATAGCGCTGTTCACTGCCGGCACTTGTAGCATGAGGGAACTCTGGCCCCTTCTGGATATTCTGCCAATGGCTGGAGACCTACTCTTCCAGCAGCAACACCTTCGTTTGCGAGCCATATGCATGTGCTTTAGTATGTTCCACGGACATACTTTCTATTTTAAAGTCAGTTACACACTGACCACTTGCACTCCCCTCCACAGCGAGGGAGATTCGTAGGCAGCCCTGAACACAGATGCTGCCGCAGGCCCCTGAGGATACCTACGCTGACATGGCCCCTCCTACGGACCTATATCAGGTTTTTTGCTCTGAGTCAGACAGGAACTGATCCTGAATGCTCCCTTCCTCAGAGAGGGAGACATTGTGCAGCCCTGAAACAGGCGCCACTGCCGCGGGCCCCCGTGGAGACCTGCGCTGATAACTCCCTCCTTCGGAGTATCATTGTGGAGCAACCTCTCCATCAGGTGCTCCATGTGGATTTAGACGTCCGCAGACACACCGATTGAAGGAGGGGAACCCTCCTGGCTTGACTCCCCTAGTCCACAGGCCTGACCGTCTTACTTTTGGTTTTACCCCCTTTCTGGGGAGCCACAGTGGTCTAGAAGCGGCTGTCTGCTATATGTTGGAGGGGTCCCTCCTAGCCTGACTTCCACAGGCCTACCCGACTTGCTGTTGGTTTTACCCCCTTCCTGGGGAACCACAGCGGTCTGGAAACAGCTGATCCCTGTATGTCGGGGGGGGGGGGGGGGGGGGGGGGGGGGGAGAGACTGTCCTGGCCTGACTCACAGACCTTGTTGGCTTGTGGTTCATTTTAACCCCTTCCTGGGAAACACAGTCGGTCTGGAAGCCACTGACTGTGTTGTCAGTTACTTGGGTGGCGAACCCGATGGCCGCCGGCTACCCGCACTTCCGCGTCTGTAGCCAGTTCCCCTTGGTACCGGTATCCGTGGTCCGAGACCAGGATTCCCCGCGGTCCGTGACCGGTTTCGCGGCCCGTCCGCACTTCGCCCCATTCCAGAAGGGATATCTCTTGTACAGCGATTCCTGCAGCAAAAGAAAACAGAAAACCTGGGAATAAGGTGAAATTTACCTTCAGGTTTAACTTACTGCTGTACAGAGCAATGCTACCGCCAGTCGGCTCGTTGCGCAAATCGAGTCAACTTAATTACGCGTATGTGGGCTGACGGCCTTCTTCACGTAGTCACTCACATGACTCCGAAGTAAAATCAGTGATCAAGAAGCACAATCTTTATTTCACCAGGCGGGTGTGGTAAAACTCTTAACAGTATGTGGATTACTGACTATACAGAGTTCTCATCCCCACACAAACGGGCAGTGATCTAATTACATATATATACTCCAATAACCAACAATTCAGCAATACCTTGTCTGCAGACCATATTACAGCCTCTAGCTTCTTAAGATTGACACCTTCTTAAGATTGACAGGTTCTTCTGACAGAGGAAGGGTTAGCCATATATATGAGAAGGTTATATTTATGCAGAACAAACATTTTGTTTTTCTCTACTTATGATGCATACTCTAATCTTGTAGTCTGATTTCTCTCTCAATGTTTACATTGTAGAGAGGACATTCTTGAAGCTGTGCTTGTTATCTCACGTATGTTATTGGAAAGGGAACATCAACAGTCTGCTAGCTTTGTTAATGTACTGAAAGCTAAGGTTAGTGCGTTTCGCTGACTTTGTAATTTAATAGAAGATGGTTAAAGCTTGTCTTAGTTTCAGCGGAATCCATTTTGTGAGTTTAAATCAATATGAACTTCCACAAGGTGACCACACTGACAGTGAATTGTGGACCCTACACAATCTGTGCTGATTCAGACAGCTCACCTGTACTGGTTCCCCTGCCAATGTTTGGCCCATTATCCTTTAAATCTCCCCTATCCATGAACCTGTCCAAATATCTTTTATATGTTGTTGTTGTACCTGCCTTAACCACCTCCTCTGGCAGCTCGTTCCATACCCACCACTCTCTGTGCAGTAAAGGTACTCCTCAGGTTACTATATATTTTCCCTCTCTCACTTTAAACATGTCCTCTGGTTTTTGGTTCCAATATTCTGGTAAAAGACTATCTATTTCCCACATGTTTCACTACACATCTGTCAGATCATCCTTCAGCCTCCGGCACTCCATGGAATAAAGTTCTATCCTTCCCAACCTTTACCTATTTATCTAATCTTCAGGTCCTGGCATCATCCTTGTAAATTGTAAACCTATTGATGGTTGCAGAGAGTATTTGGAAATGATCTTACTGACAGCTGGGAAAGAGGTGTAGAAGAGAAGAATGATTGTATTAGATAGTAGTAGATCTCTATCTGGGAAGAGCAAGCAACAAGTTACCACACTCAGGCACCACCCTGTAGTGGTCATTTCCCTACTCCTCAACATCCTCCTACTTACGGAACATTCCCTTGCCTTCTTACAGCTCCTCATATACGTCACCTTGCATATGTCTGGACAATTTACATTTGCCCATTTCCTGGCCATTGATCCCGTCCTGTGGCCTAAACCTTTTCTCCTCGATATCAGCCACATGAGCATTATTTAAACATTTGCAAATATCAACATTTACATCTGAATCGCCAAAGTCAGGGATGGAGTCCTCCACCCGATGGAGCCTCACTGGTAACAGACAACCTACTTACCGTCATATTTCAAGTCAATCCTACCTATATCTATATTACTTGTCATGTTATCACAGGTGCAATATCAGGCAGCTGAAGATCTTGTGCCACTATTCTAAAGACATGTGCAGGAACATTGCAAATGCCATGTCTAAACCAAGTGAAGGGATGTTGGTTGGAGAATGTTATTTGCTAGCAAAGGGACACCCAGCAAGTGGGAGACATTGAAAAGCAAAATGCAAAGAGTTCATGGCCTGCAAATTCTTGTTGGAGTGAAAAGCAAGGCTGGTGGGAGTAAGGAACACTGGATGAAAAGCTGCTTGCAGTGTAGCAGCTTGCAGTGTAACTGCTGCTGCTGGTGCCGACGATGGTGGCCACGGTGTACTGGTCCTTGCCGATTTGTATGTGTTTGTTCATTTGTGTCGTCTGTGAAAACCCTACAAAGGTTACTTTCACAAGAGAGGTACTCATAAACATCGGATATTCGGTACCTCCAAATATTGTTCCGGATTTCTCTCACTCGCTGGATTATTTGGACATACTCGTCGGCGGGGCTGTGGCTGCATTCAAGGTCTTGAGACGGAGGAGGACCTGTGGGAAGTGCTCTGGAGCACTCACCCGACTCCGGCGACGAGGATCACGCACACCACTCCCGAGCATATTCCTGGCAAACGTACGTTCTCTCAAGAACAAAGTGGACGAATTGCAACTCCTGCATCGGATACACAAGGACTTCTCTCGAGCTGCTGCCCTGCGCTTCACCGAGACCTGGCTGTGTGAGTCGACCCCGGACAGCGCGCTGCAACTGGCTGGCTTCCAACTTCACAGAGCGGATCGTGAAGTGGAGGCAGCGGGGAAATTAAGAGGCGGTGGAATATTCTTCTATATCAACCAGGACTGGTGCAGCGACATCACTGTCAAATTTCTGCTCTCCCAACCTAGAATCCCTCTTTATAAACTGCAAATCCTTCTACTCTCCGAGGGAATTTAACTCCTCTCGCTGGAGTTTACATTCCCCCCCCCCCCCCCCCCCAGCCCCACCCCAAGCCTGCATACATGAGGCACAAATGCAACTCACTGACCAGGTAATGAGGGTAGAGAGTGACTTCCCGGACTCCATGGTCATTGTTTTGGGGGACTTTAACAAAGCTAACCTGCCGTGACCTTCCAAAATACAGACTTCATTTTACTTGCCCCACCAGAGGGGAGAGAACACTCGATCGCTGTTATACAGCAATCAAGAACGCATATTGCTTTGTTCCCCGGGCAGGTCTGGCTCTCTCTGATCTTTGCATAGTTCACCTTATTCCGACCTACAGGCAGAAACTAAAAGCTGCTAAGCCTGTGGTCATAACAACGAAAAGGTGTACAAGCGTAGGCATTGAGAACCTACAAACCTGCTTTGACTGCACAGATTGGAATGTGTTTAGGGAAGCAACCACAAGCCTCGATGAGTATACGGACACTGTATCATCATATGTCAGCTTTTGCGAAGACAGTTGCATTCCAACTAAGATCGGACATGGTTCAACAACAACAAGCCCGGGTTTACTGCAGAACTCAGACAGCTCCGACGGTCTAAAGAGGCGGCCTACAGAAGTGGGGATGCAGACCTCCACCGGCAGGCCAAGTACAAGCTGAAAAGAGGAATCAGAGCTGCCAAGGAAAAGTACTCTGATAAGTTGAGGAGCAAGTTCTCAGCTAGTGACTCATCTTCAGTTTGGAAGGGCTTGCAAGAAATTACCAGCTACAAGAGGAAAGCCCCCTGCTCTTTGGACAATCGTCAGCTGACCAATGACCTGAATGAGTTTTACTGCAGGTTTGAAAATCAGAAACGTAACCCTGGTACCCCCCCCCCCCCCCCCCCCCCCCTCCACAACCAACACAGCCAGACCCCAGTCTACAAAGAATGGACCCTGTACCCATTCACCATTTCACACATACTTAAGGCAAGACTCCAGTATGAAAAGACTGGACCATTTCCCACCACAACCAACACTTCACACCCACTAACAGCCTGACCTCAGTCTGCAAAGACTGTGCCTTTCTACGCCCACCCCCCTCCAATCTCCACTTCACATCCAATCATCCACACCCTCTGCGCTGCACAACATAACTTATCCAATATCAACAATAAAAATAGGGGAGGTGGAGAGGCTTTTCAGAGGACAAAAGAGCCGGATATCTCCAGGACCTGACAATGTTTCCCCCTCTACTCTTAAACCCCGTGCCAAATAGGTGGCACTGGTCTATACAGACATGTTTAACCAGTCCCTGCAAACATGTACTGTCCCTGCCTGCTTCAAAGTCTCCACTATTGTCCCTGTATCCAAACAGGCAAGGATTACTTGTCTTAATAACTACAGGCCTGTCGCACTGACCTCTGTAGTCATGAAGACACTCAAAAGGTTTGTGCTGGCCAAGCTGAAAAATATCACATAATATCACAAATTCCCTGCTGGACCCTCTGCAGTTTGCATATCGGGCCAATAGATCTGTGGATGATGCAGTCAACCTGGGTCTGCACTTCATCCTACAGCACCTAGACCACCAAGGGACCTATGCGAGGATCCTGTTTGTTCATTTTAGTTCTGCATTCAACACCATTGTGCCAGAGCAACTACACTCCAAACTTTCCGAGTTGAACCTTCTGATTCCTGACATCCCAGGAATCAGAAGGTTCACCAGACTGATTCCTGGGATGTCAGGACTGTCTTATGAAGAAAGACTGGATAGACTCGGTTTATACTCTCTGGAATTTAGGAGATTGAGAGGGGATCTTATAGAAACTTACAAAATTCTTAAGGGGTTGGACAGGCTAGATGCAGGAAGATTGTTCCCGATGTTGGGTAAGTCCAGGACAAGGGGTCACAGCTTAAGGATAAGGGGGAAATCCTTTAAGACCGAGATGAGAAAGACTTTTTTCACACAGAGAGTGGTGAGTCTCTGGAACTCTCTGCCACAGAGGGTAGTTGAGGCCAGTTCATTGGCTATATTTAAGAGTGAGTTGGATGTGGCCCTTGTGGCTAAGGGGATCAGAGGGTATGGAGAGAAGGCAGGTACGGGATACTGAGTTGGATGATCAGCCATGATCATATTGAATGGCGGTGCAGGCTCGAAGGGCTGAATGGCCTACTCCTGCACCTAATTTCTATGTTTCTATGTTTCTATGAATGTGCCGGAACCCCTCTGTCAGTGAATCACCAACTTCCTGACAGACAGGAAGCAGCATGTGAGGCTGGGAAAGCACATCTCGGACCCGCAAATACTCAGCATAGGAGCACCGCAAGGCGGCATACTCTCTCCTCTCCCCTACTCTATCTACACCAACGACTGCACCTCCACAGACACCTCTGTCAAGCTTCTCAAGTTTGCAGACGACACAACCCTGATTGGACTGATACAGGATGGAGAGGAATCTGCCTGTAGACAGGAAGTGTCACAGCTGGCGTCCTGGTGCCGTAGCAACATCTAGAGCTCAATGCTCTTAAGACAGTGGAATTGATTGTAGACTTTAGGAGAGCTCCCCCTTCCCTCACCCCACTCGCCATCAGCAACACCACAGTCACATCTGTGGAGTCTTTTAAGTTCCTGGGAACCATCATCTCCAAGGACCTTAAGTGGGGGGCTACCATCGACTCCACAGTCAAAAAGGCACAACAGAGGTATGTACTTCCTGCGGCAGCTGAGGAAGCACAATCTGCCACAGGCAATGATGGTGCAATTCTACACGGCCATCGGAGAGTCTGTTCTCACCTTCTCCATCATGGTCTGGTTTGGCTCAGCCACCAAGCATGACACCTGGAGGCTGCAGCGAATCATCCGATCAGCAGAGAAGATTATTGGCTGCAACCTTCCCTCCATTGATGAACTGTACACTGCAAGGGCCAGGAAGTGAGCGGGCAAGATAATTTCTGACCCCTCTCACCCTGGCCACAAACTCTTTGAATCACTTCCCTCTGGAAGGCGACTCCGGACAGTCAAAGCTGCCACAGCCAGACATAAAAACAGTTTTTATCCATGAGTAGTTGCTCTACTCAACAGCCAAAAATCTGTAGCCTGCCTTTGATCTGGTATTTTGTTGGTTCACATGTTTGATCAATAGTGTTTTATCATTAATGTTTTATTATTATTAGTGTTTAGTGTTTTCTGAGTCATTTCGTATGTCATGTTGTTACTTGTAGGTGGAGCACCAAGGCAAATTCCTTGTATGTGAATACTTGGCCAATAAACTTACTTACTTGAGAGATATTGAGGCATGAAAAAAAGGAGGCATGGGTTACATAGGTCAGCTGGGATCAAGGGAATCCCTGGATCCCAGGGGATGAAGGAGTCTACTTAATGAAATCATGAGGACAGTAAAGGGGCATGAGATCGCTTTGGCAGAGAAGGTTAAGGAGAATCCAAAGAAATATTGTAAGGACATTAAAAGTAAGAGGGCAAACAGGGAGAAAATAAGGCACTTCAAAGACCTAAAGGGACACAAATGCATGCAGCCATAGGAAATGTGGAAGGTCTTCAATTAATGTGTATTCTCTGTTTTTATTGCAGACAGACATGAAGTTATGAGAATTTAGGAACATCACTGAAGATGGATTGTAGACAGTCTGCATTACAGTGGACATGATGCTGGATATCTTAAAATGTACCAAGATAGATAAATCTCCAGGGCCTGATCTGATATATCGAAGAACACTAAGCAAAACTTGAAAAGTAAATGCAGGAGCCCTGGCTTATAGAAATGCATCATCATCAGCACCAAGTGAGGTGTCCAAAAGACTAGAGATTGACTGACATTGTGCCTTTATTCAAGAAGGTTGTAAATAAAAGCTTGGGAACTATTGAACAATAAGCCTATCATTCGAGTTAGATTAATTAACGTTGGGGATTCTGAGAGATAAGATATACATGAATTTGTAAAAACAGGAGAGTCTTAGACAGTATGGTTTTGTGTGTGGGAGATCATGTCCCACGAATGTTTGAATTTTTGAAAAAGTAACAGAAGATCAATGTGGCTGGGGTGGTAGACGTAATCTCTCTGGAACTCAACTAGGCATTAGATAAATTTCAATAAAGTAGGCAGCTCTGGAAGGATAGATCGCATGGTGTCCATGGTGAGCTGATTAATTGGATACCTAATTGGTTTGATGACAGGAAGCAGAGATTGATGGTAGAAGGATATTGGACTGGAGGGCAAATGATGGTATTGTAGACAATAAAGAAAGTTATTAAGAATTACTGCGGGATCTTGATTTAGTTGGTCAAGGAATGGAAAGTGAATTTTATTTCAAGTAATTTTGCAAGGCTTCGCATTTTGCGAAGTAAAACGAGGGTAGGATGTTTATATAGGTAGAAAGCTAGGGGAATTGCAGAAGAGAAGAAGGTATTTGGCACACAGGCCTTCATCAGTCAACACATTGGTTGATTGGGATACCGTATTGCAAATATACAAGTTGATGATGTGACCACACTTGGAGTATTGTGCATTGATCACCCTGCTGTAGGAAAGACATCATAAGCTAGGAAACCAAGAACTAGATGCTATAAGTTTAAGGTGAAGGGGCAAGACTTAATGGGAACCTGTCGGACAATTTTTTCACTCAGTGTGATGGGTATATCGAACGGGCTGCCAGAAGAAGTGGTTGAGACTGGTATAATAATAACATTAGTAGACATTTTGACAGGTACAGGAATCGGAATGATTTTTGAGGGAAATGGTCAAACTAAGGTGAATGGATTTGTATAGATGGGCATCTTGATCAGCATGGATGTGATGGTAGGAAAGGCCTGTTTCCATGTTGAATGATTCCATGAATTCCCAGGGACTCCCAGGTACTGCACAGTACAGGAAGAGGATAGTGAGGACAGGAATCAGATAGCAAATGTAGTGATATAGTGTCAGGACAATAACCTCTCTCTCAATATCAGCAAGACAAAGGAGCTAGTTATTTACTTCACGAAGCATGGTGGAGCACATTCCCCAAATAACATCAGAGCTCAGTTTGGAAAGAGCTCTGCTCAAGACCGCAATAAATTACTTACACCTGCAGATGATCTCAGTCTATTCTACAGACTAGACTTCCTACCACTCACTCCATCTATACCTCACGTTTCCTTGGAAGGGCAGCCAACATAATCAAAGTATTGTTCCACCCCAGTCATTCCTTCTTCATCTCCCTGATGCCGATTGACTGAAGATATGGAAGTTTGAAAGAGCACTGCAGCAGACTCAGGAACAGCTGCTTGCCTCTGTTATTAGGCTTCTGAACAGTCTGTCCATAAGCAACGATACTGTCCAATTCACCTCAACCCCAGTGAGGACATTGAAATTTGTCTATGGGACAGATGTGCTACAATGCGATATAATGTTGAGAATTATATTCTGCACTCTGTTTCCTTCCCATTGCTCTATTGTCTTTGAGTTTGAACTGATTCTTTTGATATCTGGTTTATCCGATTTATTTGGACAACATGGAAAACATGTTGTTTCACTGTATCTCTCAGAATCCCCACCGTTAATTAATCTAATTGTCACATATACCATGTGACAATAATAAACCCACACTACTTAAGCCTCACTACTTCCTGGGAACCCACCACACAGTTACACCTTACACGAATCTGGGACCACACCACATTGCTGAACATTACAACTCCCTGGAACTGCACCACAGGTACACCTTTCACTTCATTGAGATTTTACCGTACAGTTACACCTTATACCTCCCTGGGATTGCACCATACAGTTAAACTTTGCAAAGGGCAGAGCAAATGACTGAGGTGTCAATGCGGGAGCATTGACCATAGTTGGGGGAACACATGTGACCATAGTCCTATTAGTTTTAAAATAGTTATGGAAATTGGGACCCAACGAATTTTGCCATAAGTAGATATGAGTTTGCAATAGTTGATTGAATAAGGTTATTTATAAGGGAAAGGAATGCCCAGCAAGTGGGAGGTATTAGAAATTAAATTATAACTGCAGGGTATCTGAGATTCTTATCCAAGATGTATCTTAGTGCTTATGTGTAATAATACGTACTGAACTGTATACAACAATGAATTTCACTGTACATCTTTACATGTAACAGATAAAGTGCCATTGAACCATTGATCTTGAGGCTAGTTAGAATAAAGGAAACCTGGATCAGGTAAAGCTGCTCAGAGGCCCGAAATAAAGCATGTGTTGGTTTGGATTTAGGTTTAGGGTTTAGGTTTATTATTGTCACATGTACTAATGCTGTGTGAGAATCTTCTGTTTGCATGCTTTCCAATCTTATCAGTTGATACTATTTATGATTACAATAAAGCCAAATAAAGTACCACAGGTAGAGTCAAGAGATAACAAATGGAGACCCCAGGCAGCTTATCCTTCTGTTCTATCCACCCTCGTGCATTTATAGAATGTTATTTTAATGTTAAAGCCAAGGTAACTCTTTCTGAGGAATATCTCCAGCAAAAGGCACAACAGGAGAAACAAGGAACTGCAGATGCTGGTTTTAAAAAAAAAGAGACAAAATGTGTGCTGAGTAAACTCAGCTGGTGGGGTACCAAGTCTGGAGAACATGGATGGGTAACGCTTCAGATCAGGACACTTCTTCAGAGAGCTACATTGAGATAACTTTTGTGGGGACAGGAGAGGGACAAAGGTGTGAGGGGGTCACTGATACAAGCGCACAGCAGGTACAATACAGTGAACAGTGTCCTTTGTGTTTCCAGTTCATTGACCTTGTGTTTCCATCCCAGTGCCTGTACACAGAGTGTATTGCGCCACAGCCTGTTGTTCATTTGCTAATTGATGTTGCAGAGGGTGCCAAAGTGGTAATGTGTTTATTCTGAGCCTGGTAACTAAGATCATAAAATCATAAGATCATAATTGATAGGAGTAGAATTATCTATTCGACCCATCAAATCTACTCTGCCATTCAATCATGACTGATCTATCTCTCCCTCTTAACCCCATTATCCTGCCTTCTCCCCATAAACTCTGACACCCGTACTAATCAATAATCTATCTCTGCCTTATATATATTCACTGACTTTACCTCCACAGCCTTCTTTGGAAAGAATTCCACAGATTCATCACCCTCTGACTTTATAAAGTCTTCTCCATCTCCTTCCTAAAAGAACGTCCTTGAGTTTGAACTGATTCTATTGTTGTCTGGTTTACCTGATTTGTTTGGACAACATGCAAAACAAAGAGTTTCACTGTACCTCGGTATATGTGACAATAATAAACCTAATCTAAAGCCTGGGACCGACCTACAGAGTTGAACCTCACAACTTCCTGGGACCACACCACACAGTTACACCTTACACCAATATTGGACCACATTACACAGTAACACTTTACACCACTGTGCCCACCTCACACAACTCTATCATGCATTTTATTGCCCCCCCCCCTGCCCCATTGTCTCATCGTTACCATATATGTCTAGATACTTTACACTTCTATCCCTGACATGAAAGCTCTCAAATTCCTCCAGTTCTTCCTTGAACAGAGTCCTAAATTATTTTCCCTCTTCTAACACTCTCCTCCACCTGGCAGAACCTGTCCTCATCCTCAACAACTTCACTTGTGTCTCCACTCACATCCTCCAAGTTACAGATACAGCCCTGGGCATTCGTATGGGCCCCAGCTATGGCTGCCTTTTTGTTGGTTAAATCAAAAAGTCGTTGTTCCAAACACACACTGGCATCATCCCCAACTATTTCTTTGTCACATTGACACCTGCATCTTGCATGCCTCCTGCACCCTTGCAGAACTGTTGATTTGAATAACTTTACCATTAACTTCCACCTTGTCCTCAAATTCACTTGAACTCAGGCACCTCTCTCCCCTTTATTGATCTCTGCCTCCATCACAAAGTAGTATCCCCACTGTCCCTTAGTTCTGCTCATACCCATCTTTCACAGACGGCACAAGGGTAAAGTCCACAGGGAGCTTAGCTTTCTTCCCACCATCTTCTGCAGACAACACATCATTCTCTGTCATTACTGCCACCTTCAACGTGATCCCATCACAAATCATATCTTCCCACCCCCATCCCATTCAGCCTTCCACAGAGATCGATCCCTGCACAACTCATTAGTTCACTCATTCCTTCCCATCTGAACTTCCCATTCACTAGGTGCCTTCACCTGCAACTGCAGGAATTGTAACACCTGTTCCTATATTCCTCCCTTACATCCGTCCAGTGAACCTAGCAGTCCTTCCAGGTGAGACGAATATGTACCTCAATCTCATTTCTGGTCCTGATGTAACCTCCTTCACATCAACAGGACCAAGCCTAGACCTGGAGTCCTTTACGCCAAACAGGCAATGTCCACCAATGCCAAATGGATCTCTCAGTTGCAAATCATTTTAACTCTCTTCCCATTCCCATACTGATCTTTCCATCCTGGAGCTTACCAGCATGAGGAACTGGAGGAACGCATATCATATTCCACCTGGGTAGCTCACAATGAACATAAAATTTACAATTTTACTTCTGAGTCACGTGAGTGACTACGTGAAGAACCCCATCCAGCCGCACATGCGTCATTACGTCAGACGCATTGGTGCAGGTCGGCCGGTTGGAGCAGCAGAGCTCCTCCAGCGGTAAGTTTAAAACCTCAAGGTAAGTGATAAACTTCCGGTGGCGCTATGGAGCCTAGAGTAATAGTGCCCAGCCAGCTCTGCAAAAAAATTGTTTAAAAACGGGGTTTTTAGAAGACTTACCCGGCTGTCTGCAACGAGCTGTTTGTAGTTTCCTCACCGAGTGACGTGTATCAGACAGTCTATGTCGGTTCCACGGAGCCCCACAGATAGAGAGTAAAGGCTCGAAAGCGAAACCGGAGAGAAGGGCCCAAGTGAAGCCTGGGAGTCGATTAGAACTCGATCCCAGGAAGAGTGTGCTGAGTCGACAGGACTCGATCCCAGGAAGATGTGTCCAAGAAACCAGGGACAAAAAGTGGAAGGTGAGGAATTGAAATCCTTTATTTCTCAGCAGATAGTTAAGTTAAAGGGAAGAATTAAAGGAAGATATAAGTCAAAATAAATAGCTCGATTGATATACAGATGAATCAGATGAAAACTCAACTGATGGAGTTAAAAAAAGGAAACAAACACAATATTGAAAAAAAGGTTAAGAAAAAAAAAATGTCGGATGATTTAAAAGAAGAGTTTATTGACACGTTAATGACATGGAGGAAAAAGCTGGATAAAGAACTGAAAGGTTTAAAACAAGACATTAAAAAAGACATTGACAACAGATTTAAAACCTATTGAAATCAATGCAGAAACAACAGATGGCTGCAATAAAAGACCTTTTGAACAGACAGCAGAAGCGAATGCTTTGACTACAGAGGCGAATTTGATTACAGAAAATGAACGTCTGATGATACATGCTGACTAAAACAGCCGAGAAATGTACTGAGCTAGAAGGACATCAGAGAAGTCAAAATCTGAGAATTGTAGGGATTCCTGAGGTCGAGAGAATATCGACGGCCCTCACGAGAGTACACTGCTAAATTACTCAAAGAAGTCTTATCTCTGAAGAGATGCCTTTATTAGCTAGCTCGTGCTCACAGAGTCAGTAGACGTCGTACCAGACCCGGCGCTCCTCCCAGGCAAATGAATCATTAAAAGTACAGTTGATTTTGTTCTGGATGAGATTATGCGGAAATGCTCGAAAACTAAAAACTTGACATTTGAAGGTCAAAGGATTAGTATTTAAATCGAGACTATCCACCAGAGGTCCGCCCAGGCAACCGCAACGAAAAGCATTCAATGAAAGCCAAAAGTCTTATGCGTGGAGTAGAAAATCTGAGATACGGTTTGAACTAACCCAGCGACTTTAAGAGTTTCTTATAAGAAAGTGGAGTACATTTTTAAGACCCCAAACACAGCATTGGAGTTTGCTCAGCAGTTTCAAGACTTGAAGAATACCTACAAGCAAGTTATACTGACTTTTACCATCTTCAGATACTCAACATGAGAGTCTTTTTTAATATTTACTGAGACTCTTCAAGAGGATATTGGACTTGATGGAATAGACAATGTCAATGGAAAATGGAGGGGAATAAAACAAGATTTGACAACGTCATCTGGATAATCTGGACATTGATAATTAGTTCTAACATATAACTACAAAAATAATTAATACACACATTAAGATTATAATACGGTTTTTATATCAGTTTTCCCACCCTATTTTTTTATTAATTAGGAATGTCTATTATTACTAATCACTATTACTAATAATTAATAACTAATTTTCCCTTTTTTTGAACTGAATTAATTGTATGTTATACACTTTTATATAGCCTTTGTATTTTTTATGTCTAATATTAGTTAGATTTCTAAGTTAGCTTTTAGATATTGATATTTTTAAAAGGAAGAACCTTTTTTTTATTCTTCCTCTCCATTTCTCTTTTTCTCTCCCCCTTCCTGTTTTTTTTTTTTATTTTTATTATTATTCCCCCTCCCCCCCCCCCCCCTTTTTTACATTATATATATTATACCCCCGTTAAAATATTTTTAAGGAATAGTAATTCCCTAATACCAGGAGCTGGTCGTGTTGATAACATCGATGACGGAAGTCGTTAGATATATAGTCATCTTAATATGCTGGCACAAACAACATCGATTCTAGATGTAGTTCTTTTTTCTTTCACACACAGTACTTCAATTTATTTTCTTTCTATCTTTTATATCTATAGTAAATTTTTGGTTTGAATTGGAGTAATATAATGTACCAAGGGAGATATATTCATGAGGGGCAAAAAAGAGATTAAATTACATCCACTCGGTTCAGGTGTAAGGTTGGTTTATCGCGCTGATCCTTAGATCCTGCAGATCCCCATAAATCTAAAATGCAAGACTTAAAAAGAAATACGGGGAATGAGGGATTAACATTCTGCAGTTGGAATGTTAAAGGTATTAATGAAACCGATAAAGAGAGGAAAAGTATTGACATACTTAAAGGCAAGTAAAGCTGATGTAATTTACATTCAAAGAGACCCATCTAAAAAAAGAGGCGGAAAACAGGTTGAAAGCTAAATGGATAGATAAAATATATCACTCTTCTTTTACACATAAATCAAGAGGCGTAGCAATATTATTTCGTAAAGGTACTTTATTTAAGCATACATTAACCATAGATGATAAAGATGGTAGATATATTATTGTGATAGGAGAATTAAATACAGAAAAAGTAATTTCTTGTTAATATATATGGACCAAAATTTTGATAGTCCATTGTTTTTTAAAAAAAGTAATTTAATAATATTCCGGAATTAACACAATATAATTTGATAATTGGTGAGATTTCAACTGTACATTAGACCCTTACTTAGACAGATCTACAAAACAAAGAAAAAAACAAATCACGTTAAGTGATTTGCTAAATGCATATATGCAAACAACCAACATTAAAGATGTTTGGAGAACAGAAAATCCTACAGGACGAGAATAATTCTTTTTACTCCCCAGTACATAAAAATCTTACTCAAGAATAGATTATTTTTTGGTGGATGCAAAACTTATCTCACTTACTTATGAAGCTAAATATGATAATATTATAATCTCAGATCACGCTCCAGTAACGTTTTTTAAAAATTAAAATTAATAATAAAATAGAAATTTAAGACAGTGGAAATTTAACCACAAATTTTAAAAAACAAAGCCACTCAGGAATATATCATAACTCAAATTAAAACTTTTTTTGAAATAAATGATCAACCAGAGATATCGCGTTCTTTATTGTGGGAAACATTTAAGGCATATCTTCGAGGAATAATGATTTTCTTCACAAGCATTTGACAATAAAAAAGACTCGGAAAGAACAACAAGATCTAGAAAAGGAGATTAAGGAATTAGATATACAGAATGCAATAAAACCAATACCGACATTACATAATAAAATTGTTATATTGAAATATAAATTAAATAAAATATATACAGATCAAGTGATAAAATTTTACCAACATACTAAACAATTACAGTTTGAATTTGGGGATAAGCCCCAAAAACTGCTGGCTCGACAATTAAGGAAAATTGAAGCGGAAAAAATTAATATACATAGGATTAAATCACAAAATGGTGATTTATTAATACAACCCTAAAGATATTAATGAAAGATTTATGCAATATTATAAAAATTATATACACTGCTAAAACAACAGTAAGTAAAATAGAAATAGATGCATTTATAAAAAAATGTAACTTGAAAGGACTGGATTTACAAAATAGAAAATTATTAAATGCTGGCATATTTCAATAAATGAAAATTAAAGAATCTATTAGATCATTAAAAAAACGGTAAAACACCAGGACCTGATGGTATAGGTTCGGAATTTTATAAAACATTTCATGAATATATAGTTCCATATTTTAAAATCACTATATGAACAGATATATACAGAACAGAAGCTTCCAGATACATTGAACGAATCGATTATAACACTCATACCTAAAATAAATAAAGACTTAGACGAACCAGGATCATATAGAGCAATAGCTCTATTAAATACAGATCAAAAGATATTAACAACAATATTAGCAAAAAGATTGAGTTCAATTGTTGATGAATTAATACATCCGGATCAAACTGGATTTATACCAAAACGATATTCTTCATATAATCTAAGACGATTGTTTAATATTATATATTCGAAAAGAAGTGATAAAAAAGATTTAGTAGTTATTTCGCTTGATGCAGAAAAGGCTTTTGACCAAGTGGAATGGCCCTATTTATTTTCGGTGATGGAAGCTTTTAAATTAGGAGAGGAGTTTATTACTTGGATTAAATTATTATATGCAAATCCAATAGCTAGAATAACAACAAATCGAATGTTATCAATTAAATTTAATTTATCACGAGGTTGTAGGCAAGGTTTGCCCTTTATCACCTTTATTGTTTGCATTAGCAATAGAACCACTTGCTCAGAGGGTAAGACTACACCCGGAAATATATATGGATATGATACCGCAAATACTAAGAATAAAATTTCCTTATATGCAGATGATGTATTACTTTATATCACTCAACCAGAAATAAGTATTCGAAATTTGTTAAAACTAATAACGGAATTCGGATCACTTTCAGGATACAGTATTAATTGGAATAAAAGTGAACTTATGCCTATAACAATGAATAAGTTACATATATTACAACAATTTCCTTTTAAGATAACAAATGAAAATATTAAATATCTTGGGATTTTTGTTACAAAAAGATTTAATTCTCTATTTAAATCTAATTTTCCCCCATTACTAGATAAATTAAATAAGAATATTTTCATACTGGAAAAGTTTACCTATTTCGATGATAGGGAAAATTAATGCAATAAAAATGATTTTTCTTCCACAATTAATTATATTTATTTCAATTAATCCCGATATATCTTCCAAAAATTTTTTTTAAAAAGTAGATTCTTTAATTACGAATTTTATTTGGGATTATAAGATTCATAGAATAAATAAAAAACATTTATGTAAGTCTAAAATAAATGGAGGATTAGCGTTACCAAACTTGATGTTTTATTACTGGGCAGTTAATATTAAAAACATGAATTTTTGGTTAGGAGAAATAGATAATAAACCAAATTGGTTAAGTATGGAAGAAGAAGATTGTTCTCCATTAGAAATTAGCTCTATAATATTTGCTAATATTAATGTAGCTAAGAAAGTTTATAGTGAAAATCCGATAATAGAAAATGGAATCCGCATATGGAAACAAATAAAGAAAGCATTAAAACTAAAATCTATACCAATAAGTCTTAAGATTGTTAATAATTTTATGTTTAAACCTTCGATTTTGGATAAGGCTTTTTTACAATGGAAAAATAAAGGAATTTCTAAGATGGATGATCTTTATAAGGAAAATACTTTTCTTTCATTTCAAGAGTTGCAACAAATTTATGGGCTACATAATAAAGAATATTTCAGATATTTACAAATTAGAAACTATGCCTCTGTAAATATATATGAATTTAGAAATAGAAAAATAGAAATTTTAGATGAATGTTTGAATAAACATCCAAATATGGAAAAAATGATATCATATATATATAATATTTTTACTGGAAAACGATACTCCATCAACAGAAATATACAGAGAATCTTGGGAAAAGGAATTAGGCCAAATAATAAGACCAGAAATATGGGATGAAAAGTTTACAACATATACATTATTGTTCATTAAACGCTAAACATTCTCTTATACAGTTTAAAATATTACATAGATTACATTACTCTAAATCTAAATTACATAATATTTTTCCAAAAATATCTCCAATATGTGACAAATGTCAAATTTCAGAAGCAAATTTGACACATTCATTCACTAACTGCATAAAAATTGTAGAATACTGGAAGGAAATATTTTAAAATAATCTCGACTGTTATTAATATAAATATAATCCCTGACCCAAAGCTGATTATACTTGGAATAATTGAAAACTGACCAATTAATAACAACGAATCAAAGAACTTTTATTGATTATGGTTTAATAATTGGGAAAAAATTAATATTAAAATTTTGGAAAGGCCCTGCATTCCAACAATCAAAATGTGGAATATAGAAATGTCGGAGACACTTCATTTGGAGAGATTGAGGCTTGTCCTTATGGATAGGTTAGATCTCTTCAGATGTATTTGGTCTCCATATATTAAATATTTGCAGGGTCGTAATGGTTCGGCGCGGGAACCTGACTGAGGCCTGGACATTTGAGTGGATGAAGAGATACGTATAATAAATCATGAATATATCTATAAGGACGGATTATTGACGAATATTTTATTCTCCATCAAACCTCTTCTTATTCTTTATTCTATTTCCTAATTTCTCTATTTTCTTATATCTAAATAAAAAATAAAAAAATAATATAGAAACACACTAGCTTAATATTAGAATGAATATAAATATCATTAGATTTATAAGAACATTGTTAGTATTATTAGCATTTCCTAGTATTTTATATTTTTAATTATATAAAATTATATGCTTTTAATGGTACAATAATTTTAAATTTAGCGATAAAATAAATATTGTTTAACATTAGGAAGAAATAATAAGAATTATATAAGATTTACTAACTTTTTGTATCAATAATATCATAAAATTTGGTCTTATACTTAATAAAATTAGAAATAAAATGATAATTACTAATAGTACGAGTATAATGCTAATATTGTGAATGTATTAGTAGTATTATGTATCTTTAATTATATAAAATACATAACTCTGAAATCTATAACTAAGGATAATACAGTATAAATAATATTATTAGTATGAATCAGTTATTAGGACTATGTATTTTTACTACTGAAATATAATGTAACTGGTTGTTATTTTGTTTCTATAATAAATAAATTTAAAAAAAAAAAAAAAAAAAAAATAAAACCTCAAGGTAAGTGAAAAACTGATCCTGGGGTCGCTTTCTGCATTTGCGGTAGGACTTACAACTTCGGCGACCTGCCATCCCAGGAATCAGACTTGTGAACCTTCTCTGTACTCCCTCTATGGCAAGAGTGTCTTTCCTCAGATAGGAGACCACAACTGGACGCAATACTCCAGGTGTGGCCTCACCAAGACCCTGTTCAATTGCAGTAGAACCGCCCTGCTCTTGTACTCAAATCCTTTTGCTATTTGTGCCAACATACCATTCGCTTTCTTCACAGCCAACTGCACCTGCATGCCTACTTTCAATGACTGGTGTACCATGACACCCAGGTCTTGTTGCATCTCCCCGTTTCCTAATCGGCCGCCATTCAGATAATAGTCTACCCTCCTGTTTTTGCCACCAAAGTCGATAACCTCACATTTATCCACATTATACTGCATCTGCCATGCATTTTCCCACTCACCCAACCTATCCAAGTCACCTTGCAGCCTCCTAGCATCCTCCTCACACCTAACACTGCCCCCCAGCTTCGTGTCATCCGCAAACTTGGAGATGTTGCAATTCTCTCATCCAGATCATTAATATATATTGTAAATAGCTGGGGTCCCAGCACTGAGCCTTGCGGTACCCCACTAGTCAATGCCTGCCATTCTAAAAATGACCCGTTTACTCCTACCCTTTGCTTCCTGTCTGCCAGCCAGTTCTCTATCCACATCAATACTGAACACCCAATACCGTGTGCTTTAGATTTGTATGCTAATCTCTTATGTGGGACCTTGTCGAAAGCCTTCTGAAAGTCCAGATATAACACATCCACTGGTTCTCCCTTATCCACTCTACTAGTTACATCCTCGAAAAATTCTATAAGATTCGTCAGACATGATTTACCTTTCGTAAATCCATGGTGACTTTGTCCAACGATTTCACCACTTTCCAAATGTGCTGCTATCCCATCTTTAATAACTGACTCTAGCATTTTCCCCACTACCGATGTTAGACTAACTGGTCTGTAATTCCCCGTTTTCTCTCTCCCTCCCTTTTTAAAAAGTGGGGTTACATTAGCTACCCTCCAATCCTCAGGAACTACTCCAGAATCTAAAGAGTTTTGAAAAATTATCACTAATGCATCCACTATTTATGGGGCTACTTCCTTAAGTACTCTGGGATGCAGCCTATCTGGCCCTGGGGATTTATCGGCCTTTAATCCATTCAATTTACCTAACACCACTTCCCGGCTAACCTGGATTTCACTCAGTTCCTCCACCTCATTTGACCCCCGGTCCCCCTGTTCCTTCCCCCACGTCCATTTCACATATTTTTGTAGCAGATGATGTAGTGGCTTTAGCACAGTTGCTAAATCTGGAAGGAATCATGCATAGAACTGCACCATCCCAAGGAATGATCGTGGCTTTGAGACATTGTTGGGTTTTGGATCATTCACTATTACTTCCTCTTTCCCCTTCACAGGGCGAAGTCCGTTGGCGTCTACTTTGAGTCCTAGGTAGACCGCCTCTGATTGCGCAAATGCACATTTAATTTGTCGCAGTTTGACATTGTGGCAGTTCATTCGTATGAGAACCTGCTCGAGGATTTCCAGATGTTCTACCATGCCCTCTGTGAATATCAGTAGGTCATCCTGGTTGCACACGGTGCGGAATGACTTGTGACATTTTGACCATGCAGACTGAAAATTTTTCGGGGAGGAGTTCACACCATAGGCCAGCTTTGTATATGAATACAAGCCCTTATGTGTGTTGATAGTCAAGTACTGCTGACTTTTCTTGTCGACATGGAGTTGGGCATAAGGGTGAGACAAATCCAGTTTAGTGAAGACTCTTGCTCCGCTAAGTTCTGCATACAGATCTTGTGAGGTTGGTAATGGATATTGTTCGTCATTGTGACTTTGTCGTCACCACATAGTCGAACAGTTTTGTCGGCCTTGGGTATGGCCACAATTGGCGTTGGCCAGTTACTCTGGTCTTTCTTCACAAGTACTCCATTCCGTTCTAACCTGTCGAGTTCTTCCTCCACTTGTTGCTTTAGTGCTATGGTACATGTCTTGTTCGACAATACACAGGTCTCACATCTTGCTTAAGTCGAATGTGTGCAAAGTACCCTGTTATTCCCGTGTAACTGTCAGCAAAAATGTTTGCATGTTTGCTTATGACGTTTTCAAGAAGTGATTTGGACAAATCGACATTGAAAACGTTCTTCCAGTCTAACTCTATTCTACTCAGCCAATCCTTTCCAAGGAGGGTTGGTTTATTTCTGTAGCTGGCCACTATGATGGGCAGTGTTACTAACTGACATTTACAGTTCATTCGTCCACATGTCTCCAAAACTTCGCCCAAGTAGGTTCCCAGCTTGACCTTACTCTCAAACAATGGTATCTGTGGGAACTTTGTTTCGTACAGGTCTTTGTTCATGACCGAACAATCTTCTGCCATGTCAATGCACATGTCGATTAACTGTTCATTTATTAATAATTTTGTTTGAAAGTTCTTGCCTTGGCTGGTTGTAGGCTTATCGATGTAGATTGCATTAATCGTGTACAACCCAAGTTCATTCCCATCTGGGTTAATGTCCAAGTTATTAACTCCTCTCTGGTGTTGTCGCTTGTTTCCCGCAGATTGTTGGTTTCCTGTTTTAAGCTTGGCCCGACATGCTGAGGCGATATGGCCTTTCTTCTGGCAGTTATAGCACCTGGCCATTTTGAACTGACAAAATTGGGATGAGTGATTACCGTTGCAACGTTAACAACTGGCTGAACTCGGCACCCCGCCATACCTTGGTTTTGGTTTAGTACCTCTTGGTTTGGCTATTGGCATTGCCTTGTGACTGTTAACGGCCACTGCAGTCCGTGGTGGACGAAACTCATGAGCATTCTTTGATGCCATCTCCATTGTGATAGCAATCTTGCATGCTTTCTCGAACGTAAGAGCTGGCGTATTCATGAGTTTGGACTGAATTTGTTCATCCACTAGACCACAAACAAATCTGTCGCATAGTGTGCGTCTGAGAAAGGTTCCAAAGTTACAGTGCAAAGTTTAGTTTTTCAAGGCAACAGTGTATTCATTGATTGTCTCTTTCTGTTTCTGGTTTCTAGTGCCACATTTATAGCTTCCAGAGGCTTTGGGTAGGTGCTCCTCCAACTTCTTCATAATGTCATTGAATGGCATGTCTTTTGCCTTTATGGGTGCAAGGAGATTCACGAGTGTGCCGTACACTTCAGGACCAATCTCCGTGAGCAGAATCACTTTCATGCGTTTGCAAATGGCCTTATTTGTTTCAGTCACTCTCTCTCCTTCACCACTAATCTCCATTACGTTGTTTGCAGTGAAAAACATGTTTGCTCTCTCCATATAGGAGCTGAATGGCTCTCTACTCTTGTTAAAAGTGCCAAGGTTTCTGATGTAGCCCGTGGACGCTGCCATCATGTTGCTCTCTTTTTTTTTAAAGTCCGTTCAAAAACCCTGATTTCCTGTCTGTTCTGTTATAACAATTCACCTAAAACTTAGCTGTGCAAAGGCTATTTAGCCTAAGGAACTTGACAAAAAACTCAGTTTAAAATGTTATACAATCCCAAGGACGACATCTTGCCACGTAGATACAACATAGAGATAGCCTGACAAACTCTCGCCAATTTACACAGCTGCTGTTTTAAACTACAGTCCCCTGCATAGAAGGATCTGCGGCCTATCGTGTCCAGCTTGCAAACAACTGTGACACCACTCCGCATTTACTGTTTAAAATGTTAAACAATACTGCACGTTGCAAAGCAGACCTGCACTGTATTTAAAGGATGAGTTCACAAACTCTATCCTATCCTCGTCGCCAATTTTGTTATATTCCGGACGGCAAAATGAATAACAACTTACACGCAGGTTGCCTGGATCACGAGAGAGAGATTTATTGCCCAACGTTCCCTGCTTATATATAATACCAACTCATTAACATATACATGAATATGTATGAATACGTTACAATTATCTTTAATGTTATTATTTCAACCCCTTTCATATCTAGCATTCTTCTGAGATGCATTCAGAACCTTGTCATTATAGTCACTTAATGGCACTTATATAGTCACTTCCCAGAACCCGATGTTCCTCCAGTTCAGGCATCCACTCTTCTGTACAAGGCTGGAATTCACGGAAAGTCAAACCAAAGTCCCGGAATTCCCTCACTATGATCATCATTCTCCCATTGTCTCAGTTGCTCTTTTGGACAATTGCTCCATCTCTTTACATGGATCAGTGTCAGGTTTTGACAGATGGAACTTCTGAAAAGCCGTGTTGGACACCTTAATGTGTGGATGAAGCAAGTTGTTGTTCACGATTCCTTTCAATGAATATATGGAGAATCCTGCAAATAAATTTAATATTTTATTCATTTGCAAGGAAGAGGACTGACTGGAAAATAATTACATTTCTGACATGGGGATATGTTTTACTTTCAAAGGCACCAGTTCCCAATGACCCAGCACCCCTGCCTCTGTAAACCCGTGGCAGCTCCAAAGAGACAATTTTTATTGAAGAGTCAATGTTAGCGGTGGCGATAACTGGGCAGCGTTGAAGAAATGAGAGACTGCAGATGACTAGGTGAAGCCTTTTCAAAGTCAAAACAGGGAGGGTCTACAGTGTGCTGATAGTCAGGTGGAACTTGGGTTTCAAGCATATAGATCGTGAGCGCGATAGAATAGATGGATAGGTGACTTCACCCCAGGAAAATTCCTCTTTACCCCAGGAAGATTTGCAGCAATCCTCTGCTGGATGAATGTGCAGAATGATCACAGAGAAGATAAATTTAATTCTTCACCAAAAGCTGGAATGCAGAGGCTGGGAGATTGCCACAGGACTCTTTATCTCAGGAAAATTTGCCTAACCTGCTCTTTACCACATGAACATTTGCAGAGATCTCATGGAAGTGCTGAGCTGATGGCAAGAGTAATGACAGAGTAGATATATGTAATTCATCACCAAAAGCTGGAATACAGAGGCTGGGAGATTGCTCCATGTGAGAGTGTATGGGGTTAGGAAGGAGTATCCACTGAAGACTTGTCAAAATGGAAAAGGTAGGGAAGGACAGGAGAGGGAAGAAGGTGCGAGTAGTCATTGTCACAAGTCCACAGCTGGTAAAATATAGTGAACAGAATATTTGTGTTTCCAGTTGTTTAACCTTCTGTTTCCATCCCAGTGCTTGTACACCAAGTGTATCGAGCGGAGTCTGTTGATCATTTGCAAATTGATGTTTCAGAGGGTACCAATGCAGTAATGTGTTTATTCTGAGCCTGATAACTAACAATGATCACGTCATTCTAACGCCCCTGTGGATGCCACCTGCCTGTATAAATGAAGGCCTTCACTGAGTGAGTGAACACAGAGTGTCAGCTGCAACTGTTCCCTGCTGAAAGACCGGAATTTACTGCAAAATATGAGATTAACAGATCTATTCTATCTGCTTGTGGATATGAAACCTTATTACTACCGCTTCCTTGCAGTTGTTGGAGTTCTCTGTAAGTCATTACAACCAATGTCACCTTGGTGTTGGATTTGTTCAGCTGTGATTATTTCTGATTGTTATTCAGTTCTGACTGACCCTGATATTCCTCTCTCCTTCTCTGATTTACTTGCTGCCTCTCTGCCACATCTGCCAGGCTTCAGTCTGATTGGGTCAGCCTCATTCATCCCTCACTGTTGGGTTTGCAATGACCGGGCATTGGGTCCAAACTAATGACGTATTTATTGATATCCAGGTGTTGCTGGTTATTAACAATGCACCCAATTAATATAATGTTTTATATGTAAATAGATATATAATGTATATAAGGATATGATGTATTATATGAATATAGTTCTCATCTGTTGTTATCTTGGAGAAAGACATGTACCCAGAGGATACACAAAAGGCTGGAGAAACTCTAGCATCTAAGAGCAGCATCTAAGGAGCGAAGGAGATAGGCGACGTTTCGGGTCGAGACCCTTCTTCAGAGTTGAGGACTTCTATATCTCCACAATATACCCAGAGGATATTATTTGTAAATACGTATCATACTGAATGTATTACATGTATTACATATAAATACACAGATTAGTTGATAAAATGCGTACAGAAACAGTGAAGGTGGAATTATTCAGCACCAATATTTAGATAATGATTCCCCAAATGTTTTACTCTAATGAAGTACTGTATCTTTGAAATGTGAGCGTAGTTGGAACTAACACATTGAGTCAATTTGTCCCTCAGTCCGCATATCTCAGATTTCTCCTGCTTCCCTCCCTTCAGCTGCCAAGCCATCTCGGAGCCCATCTTGTTCACAACACCATCCTCCCATTCACTGGAACCTTGTCCCAACAAGCACCAACCTCCAATTATCTCAATCTTTTCATCCTCAAATACCTCCACCCTAACCGCTTACACATTACCCTCCTTTATCTAACCTCCCTCTCCTCAATGACTCTTTCCAATGTGACCACAGTCTCTGCCCACCTGACTTGCTCACATTACTTGACATCCAGTTAGCTTAAACTTGACATCTAGATAGTCTTTTGTTCAGTAAGCTTGGATTCTGTCTGTTCGGTCATTTTTTCGCCAGTCATAGGCTGAGATTTAGCTACAGTGGCTTCCCTTTCCCTTCCATAACCGCTCCCAACTCTCCCAATCCCCACCCCTACATTCCTAATCTACCTGCTGTCCGCCCAGTGCCATCTTCCCCACCGCAACCTCAGGTTCCACACGTGAGATGATGACTTCCAGGTCTGGAGCGCCACAACGCCTCTCACGCTCTCCATAGTCTCTGATCAGGTAATTTGGGATGGGCAACTCATGCTGCCCTTGCCATGGATGCCCAGACATTGAGGAGGAAAACACAGAAGGTGTCTGTAATGAATCTCTGTCACTGTCTTGTCCCTGAAACAGACATAGAAATGTCAAGAAGTAAAGAGATGGTGACTGATCATGTTGGTGAAGGACAAGTCGAAATGCAGCAAAGTTGCTGAATGTTTAAAATTCAGGGCATGAGTAGTAAATGGCCGCAATCAGTCAAAGATGTGAGACGCAGAGAGAGGAACAAGAACCAATGTTACAGAAATTCTGCCTGAGGTGGACACAGCTGGGAACAGTATGAGTTCACCTGACAACCTCCTTATGCAGACCAGGTGAGTGAATAAGATATTACCTGTGATATTCAGCTAGATATCGAAGTCCTCAACTCATCCAAGTGGTTGCTAAAGTTAGCCATGCTGGGAGCTCTAGTTAGTACCTGACTGAAGCCACAAAGCATATTTAGTCCCATCACCAGCCCCTCTCTGTGGGAATATATGGAAACATTGCCGCACTGCTGAAGCACACTGTGGAATTTCATTGCACAGGTTAATCCAATTCCAAACTCTTTATATATTGTCTTTCATTGACAATTTCATGTCAGCTGTTAAACCTGCAACAATGACTCCACCTGCTCCCCTTCACTGTCAAATTTGTTTCTTTTTCTCACCTACACCAACCTCGGTCTACGGTGGGGAAGCAACGATTCAGGACTTACCTGGACTTTATCTGAACTTTGCCTTGTCTGAACTTCTGGATGCCCGCAGCGGCAGCTGCGGAGGTTTGAGGTCCCGACCACGGGGGGAAATGGAGGAGAACTGGCCAAATTTTGTGCCTTCCACCACAGTTATGAATGCTGTGGTGGATGTTTGTGTTAAAAAATTTTATTGTGTTTTTGTGTGTTCTTTTTCATTGCTGGCAAATTAATTTCACTTGCACTTTATGTGACGAATATAACTGATATTGATATTGACCTTCACAGCTAACGTGGTCGCAATTGTAACACTATTACGAGGACGGTGTGGACTCTCCAAAGGTGTCACCTGGTATCTTGTGGCAATGGCAGTAGCGGATCTACTTGTTGTCATATTTCAAGTCATTCTCATCAACATATTTCACATATTCTGGCATCCTGAGTGCAACATTGTATATACTGTGGGTTACATGTCAGTGGCTTACTCCGTCTGGCTCACTGTTACCTTCACCTTCGACCGTATGGTGGCAATTTGCTTCCAGAAGCTGAAGACAAAATACTGCACTGAGAAAGGTGCAACCATAGTTATTGCAGTAGTGAGTGTGCTTAGTGTGTTAACCAACATCCCCTGGTACTTCACGTACCACTCACTTTTCTGCAGGACATCATTTGATTTCATAAATTCGCCGGTGTGGGCAGCCTTTGACTGGGGGCACCGCATTTTAACCCCACTCGTCCCCTTCGTGCTGATCTTGCTGCTCAATGCTGTCACTGTCAGGCACATCCTGGTGGCCAGTATTGTCCGCAAGAAACTGAGGGGGCAGCAGAGCGGGGAGGGGAAGAACGACCCAGAGATGAAGAATCGAAGAAGATCCATCATTTTACTCTTCGCCATATCAGCCAGTTTTATCCTGTTTTGGATGACACGGGTGGTCATTCTGTCAATTATGCGAATTACTGGTCGGTATGTGGGAAGGATTACGTCTGATTTTGTGGCAGACTACTTGGGAACAATGCTTCAGTTATTCAGCTCCTGCACCAACACGTTTATTTATGCGGTCACTCAGAGGAAGTTCCGGGAGGAGGTGATAAATGCTGTGAAATGTCCCTTTAAGGCCATCCTGAAGTTCATTAAAAGTTACGGAGAGGGCTGAAAATTTCAAGCCAGGACTGGTGGTAATTCTATCGTTTCCGATCAGCAAACCACTGATTGAAGAATGTGATGAAAGTACTTTTTAAATGAAAATCAGCACATCAACATTGTAGGCAGGTGGAGAATTCACTAGGAAATATATTTTAGAAATATAAAAGCATTTTATCTGTACTTAAGATTGGAGAATTGTTTATAATCTATATATTACTAAAAGTCTGATCTTGACCATTTCCTGTTCTGTATATTGATTTTAGAAACGTTGCCACTTACGGTTGTGATTTTTGGCCATCTTACTCAGTCCCTCTGCTGTGCAACACAAGAGGATTTTTCCCCATTGATGAAAAATAAAAGAGTTATTAGTGTTTAAAATATGTTGAGATTCTCCCTCCTGAAGGCCACGCCTCTTCCAGAGGGACTATAAAACCCAGAATTTTTGAGTGCCTCAGTCAGTCTCTGCAAGATGGGGGAGCGAGAGGGCCAAGTCTCTCAGTCTAAACTGTGAATAATACTGAACACATGTCTACAAAACTGTGAATGTGGTTTTACTGACCTTGAGTGCCCTTAATGTGGTTTGAAGTTGAAAATGTGCTTGGTGGGATAGAAAGCACTGCAGGTGGTGATTGGTTTGAAAGAAAGCACCGCAAGTGGTTGTTGGTTTGAAAGAAAGCACTGCAAATGGTTGTTGGTTTGAAATAAAGCATTCCAAATGGTTGGTGGTTTGAAATGAAGCACTGCAAATGGTTGTTGGTAGATTAAACCTGACCATATTATGGTCACTACCTCCTAATGACAGAGAACAAAGGACATTTATTATCACATACACCAATTGATGTAGTGAAATTTGACTTGCCATGCAGCACACAGATAAAGATAAGACCCAACATTAAAGAATTTAAGAATAAACATAAAATCATCCCCCCACAATGGTTCCCACTGAGAGAAGGCACAAAGTCCAGTCCCCATCCCCCATGTCCACCCAAAGTCGGGCCTATTGATGCCTCCGCAGTCGCTGCTGCGACGCCCGATGTTCCAGGCCATTCTCGCCAGGTGATGGTGCTCCGGCGTCGGGAGAACCCTCTCAGCGGCTTGGGACATCTGGAACGGCCGCTTCTTTAATGGAGTCCACGGCTTTGGATGCCGACAGGCCGCACTGGATGCAGCTTCACCACTGGGATGGAGGCTCCCGATGTAAAGTTCAGCAGCGCCGCCCGCAGCTGGCTGCTCCACAGACCCGCAGCTCCGCGGTGTTTTTTTTTTTGTCGGCGGTCTTCAGCTCACCGGAACTCCAGCGCGGCGACCCAGGCAAGGCATCGCCCGCTCCGGCCAGTCCCATGAGGAAATCCCCCTTCCTCCCCCCCCCCCCCCCACACACACACACACACACACACATTAAAAAGAATAGACTCCAAACAAAGCACTTTTTACACACTAAAAATAAATAAAGAAGTTAAAAGACAGACAGCTGCAGGCTGGGCAGCCATACCAACTGGACGGCGCCCCCTATCATCGCTCATTATGGCTCATTAACCTCAAGTTCCTTTATCAAATCTGGTTCATTACATAACACTAAATCTAGAATTGCCTTCACCCTGGTCGGCTCCAATACATGCTGCTCTAAGAATCCATCACATTTCTTGGGGTCCAGTACCAACCTGATTTTCCCAGTCTACCTGCATGTTGAAATCTCCCATAACAACCACAGCATTACCTTTGCTACATGCCAATTTTAACTCCCGATTCAACTTGCACTCTCTGTCCAGGCTACTGTTTGGGGACCTGTAGATAAGTCCCATTTTTATCCTTACAATTCCTTAGTTCTGTCTACACTGACTCCACATCCCCTGTTTCAATGTCACCCCTTGCAAGGGACTGAATTTCATTCCTCACCTACCCCACCCCTTCTGCCCACCTGCCTGTCTTTTCGATAGGAGGTATACCCTTGGATATTCATTTCCCATCCCTGGCCCTCTGGCAGCCATGTCTCTGTAATTCCCACAATATCATGCTTGACAATTTCCACTTCAACTCCATCTTTATACTCCCAATTTGTCAATCCCTCCCCCCCACTATATAGTTTATACTCACACGTCCCGAGCTCCGATATACTCACAACGTACATTCTAAGTGTTTACCACGAGTTCGATTTTTTTTTCAACTCGGGAGAGTTCTTGAATTCGCTCGTACAGTGGGACAGCCCCATTAGCCTGAGTTGGGAGGGGATGGGTGATATCATGTACAAGGGAGTGGGTGTCGATTGTAATAGAGAGGATGCAGAGATGGAAGGTAATCCAAATTCCAAGGGAAGCCTAGGTCTAACAGTCCAGATCAACCAGACTGTGCAGTGGTGATGGTGGCTTGGGATGATAGTAGTCCTTGATCACCTAATGTTTAATTTTTTTATTTAGTTTAATTTAGTTTAGAGATACAGCACGGAAACAGACCCTTTGGCCCACCGAGTCCATTGCAACCAGCGATCCCTGCACACTAACACTATCAACGCACACTTGGGACAATTTACAATTATACGAAGCCAAATAACCTATAAACCTGCATGTATTTAGAATTTGGGAGGAAATGGGAGATCCCAGGGAAACCCTACATAGGTCACAAAGAGAAAGTATAAACCCCGTACAGACAGCAGCCGTAGTCGGGAATGAACCCAGATCTCTGGCACTGTAAGTTAGATACTCTAACACTGTGCCATCGTGCCACCCTAATCCCATCTTCTATCTATTGAAGGTTTGGAACACAGAAGAGACCAGCAGACTTGGATACTGTGTGACTGGTGACTTGACAGCAACACTAAACTGATCAATGTTTATGGCCAATGAATACAAGTATTCAAAACGTACCCATAAAAGACATTAGGTCATGCATAGTTCACAAGAGAGGCAATCTTGGAGCAGGCCCTTCAGTCTGTGCCAAACATGATGTCAGTCCAAATGAATCTCATCTGCCTGGACATGGTCATATATTGACTGCTTCTCAAATGTTGCTTTCATATCTGCAGCCACCACTCTCTGTGTCAAAAACTTGCCACATAAATCTCCTTTAAACATTCCCTCTCGCACCATAATAGTGTGCCCTCTAGTATTACTATTCTGGAAAAATTGACAATGCCTTTTATCATTTTATATAGCTTGTTCAGGTCGCCCCTCAGCCTTCGACACTACAGTGAAAACAATCCAGGTTTATCCAACCTCTCCATATAGTTAGGGAGATTCATTAGCTAAATATTACTCCCACACAAATAGGATGCTTGAGATTTATTTATTTAGAACATTGAACAGTACAGCCCAGGAACAGGTCCTTCAGCCTAAAGTCTGTGACAAACATAATGCCTAGACCAACTCTTATCTGCCTGCACATGACCAACATCACTCCATTCTCTGCATATCTGTGTGCCAATCCAAAAGTCTCTTAAATGTCACTATGATGATTACCACCTCTGATATTATCTGCTGAGCACTCATCACCCACTGTATAAAAAACTTTCCCTGCATATCTACAGTATATCTATATTACTAAAAGTCTCATCTTGACTACTTCCTGTTCTTCTGTATATTGATTTTAGAAAAATGCTGCCACTTACGGCTGTGATTTTTGGCCATCTTACTCAGAGGCCCCCTCCGCTGTGCAGGACAAGAGGATTTTTCCAACCTTTGGTTTGAAAGTGCTAAAGATGTTTTGCCTTTGGTTTGAAAGTGCTGAAGCTGTGTTGCCTTTTGGTTTGAAAGTGCTGAAACTGTGTTGCCTTTGGTTTGAAAGTGCTGAAGCTGTGTTGCCTTTGGTTTGGAAGTGCTGAAACTGTGTTGCCTTTGGTTTGAAAGTGCTAAAGCTGCATTGTCTTTAGTTTGAAAGTGCTAAAGCTGCGTTGCCTTTGGTTTGACAGTGCTAAAGCTGTGTTGCCTAATTAAAGCTGCCTTGCCTAATTAAAGCGGCCTTGCTGAATTAAAGGTGCCTTGGCTAATTTAATGCTGCCTTGCCTTAAAGCTGCCTTGCCTAATTAAAGGTGCCTTGCCTTCTATATGTAATTAAAAGTTTAATCTTGACCACTACCTATTTGTGCTTGATATTGATTTCAGAGAAAACTACCACGTACGGCCGTGATTTTTGGCCATCTTCCTCAGAGTCCCCCACCGCTCATCAGGTGCCAAGGATTTTTCCCATCGATGAAAAATAAAAGTTATTAGTGTTTTAAAAATGTTCAGATTCTCTCTCCTGTCAATCACCCCATGAAGGCCACGCACTTCTGGTGGGAGGGGGGAGAGACTATAAAACCCGAAAGTGTGGGCGTGGCTCTGTCTCTGCAAGATGGGGGAGGGAGAGGTCACGACTCGCTGTCTTTAGTGGCCTTGCATCCCGCTTGAGGTGGTATGAAACTGCACTTGAATTTGATGGCCTTGCACCCTGCTTGAAGTGGTATGAAACTACATTTGAATTTGGTGGCCTTGCACCCTGCTTGAAATGGAATTTCAAGGATAGCCGTGAGTCAACTGCCAGCCCAACAGCCGTGAGTGAGTGAGCTGCCAGCACAACAGGATTGAGTGACAGCGGCTGTTGCAGTGTTCATGGAGTCATGGAGCACTGAGTCCTGGCAGAAGGAGACTGAACAGGAGGGGGGTGGAGTGGAATTGGATGTATTTTTAAGTCCTGGCAGCAAGTGCTTGGTGAATTAGGGGAAATAAACCTCTTCTGCGCAGTTGGGGACTATGGGTGAGTGGTGGGATGTTGCGTTGGGGGAACGGGTTGCATTGGGGGACCAAGCCTCCCGTGGGGGCTATGGGTGAGTGTTGGAATATTGCATTGGGAGACCAGGCCTCCTGTGTGACAGGGATCAAATGGGTCCCAGTTGGTCTTGTCTCCTTTAAATGTTGCCCTTTTACATTAAAGTTATGCCCTTTTGTATTAGATATTTCCACCCTGGGAAAAAAGGTTCTGACTGTCTACCCTATCTTCTTGCCTCATAATTTTATATGCTTCAATCAGGTCTTCCCTCAACCTCTGGCATTCCATAGAAAAAAAATCCAAATCTCTCCAACTTTATGCTTTATGCGTTATTGTCATTGCATGTGTCACATGCAACGAGATTACTGTGTTTCTCCATGTACTTCAAACATTCACATACTCATACTTTTTACACTCCCTCCCTCCCCAAACCCACCCATGGATTCACATTTACATAAATTAACACTGTCTCCCACCCCCCACCCCCCCTTCCCCATAACCCGCTCCCGAGACAGAGTTCAGTTTCAAGATTGCTGATGGGTAAAAGCTCTTCTTGAGTCTGGCAGTGCATGACTTTAACGACCTGTACCTTTTTCCTGAGGGCAGCTGTGTGAAAAGGTGGTGACAAGGATGTGTAATGTCTTTCACGATATTACAGGTCCTGCTGCGGCATTTGGAGTAGTAAATGTCCTCCCTCTCTGTAGCTCTCTGTAGCTAATACCTGCTAATCTAGGCATCATTCTAACAAACCTCCTCTGCACCTTTTCCCAAGCCTCCACATCCATTAAGTATTGGGTCAATCAGAACTGCAGGCAATACTCCAAATGCAGCCGAACCAAAGTCATATAAAGATATCATGACTTCCTGACCCCAGGATAGTAAGGTTGTATCGGGTCAGGTTGGGTCTGGAAAATATAATATTTGGGCTTGGAATGGCGGTGGTCAGGTTGCTTTTTAAATTGTTCTACTTGAGCAGGTCTCTAGATAACCACGGAAATATATCTTGTGATTGCACCTGAAGTGCGGCACCTACAATGATGCAATGGTTAATGAGTGACACCCAGGTAACTGGAGGGCTGTGAGGCAGCAGCTCCACTAACTCCATTGCCCACTATTACTGTACATCAGGGAAACGAAAGTGACACAGCTGCTCTCGAAGGAACACTCGCGCTCACAGGCAATCATCTCAGATATCTGCCTCCCCAACACCTGCGTCTCCTGGGACACAATCAGTGCTACACTGTTCTTGTATTCCCCTTTCTTCAGAGGAAAAAGCTTGCACAACAAGCTTTGCTTGTCCTGTCTCTCAGTTTCTCCTCTGCCCTTCTGTGGTGACAATCCCAACTCAGCTGCGCTACTGAACTCCTCGGAGTGGCAGGAGATATAAGCAGTGTAAATATTTGTCTCCTGGGACTTCTTCACAGTGCTGCTGCTTCAAGGGACTGGTTGACTGAAGCATAACTGGGGGAGTAGTCCCCCTGAGATAGGAGATCAGCCTGGCATGAAGATACTTCCCTTGAGGTAAAGATGACATTGTTCATGTTGCTGCTCATTTTGAACTCATTTTGAGCTGAGACCTCTGCAGATATTGTCACTGGCACAACTTTAAGATTTGCCATCTTTCAGGAACAGTGCAAAATAATGGGTGGGACAATGCAGAATCCCGGGACCATTCACAATTCCGGGACAATTCCCCTGAAATGCTTCGAAAGGGAATGATGGGGGCTGCTCGTAGCTCGTGGACCTAGACCTTGTGAAAAGGGACCAAATCTGATGACTCACAAAATAATTATACTGTGACAATAAAGCACCATTAATAAAGCATCGTTGATAGGTGTGATTTGATGTAGAACGTGCATATGTGTCGGTTCCTTTTTCAGAGGAGGTTGATACAAACCAGTTACATTAAGCAAGCAGCGCTAAGGAAGCAGCGTAGCCCAGCTACATTTCCAGGCTGGTGTCACTCTGAAACCATTGCTCATTTTCTTCCCCAAGAAAGTCAAGAGAGTTTTATAGTCATACGTCCTGAATCGGAACAATGAAATTCTTACTTGCGCCAAACCAACCATCTCCAGCTACACCCTTCTTCAGACCCTTGTGAAGAAGGGTCTTGTTCCGAAACATTGCCTATTTCCTTCGCTCCATAGATGCTGCCTCACCCGCTGAGTTTCTTGACTGTAATCTCGGGTGCAGTCTTTCTGCAGATTGCACATCCTTTATTTGACCCCATGGACTACCTGTGGCTGCTCCCATTTCCATGCAGGGCAGTTGATGAGAATTTGCCATTCCATCTCCCTTGGCACACTCTCAACATTGCAACCCCCTCCCCCCCCCCCCCCCCGCCACCCCACACACACACACACACACACACACACACACACACACACACACACACACACACACACACACACACACACACACACACACTCCCTTTTTGCTCTATTTCAACCAACATTTGCATCAACTGATGAGCTTCATCAGCTGTCACCCTGGGGAATGCTTCCAGAGTATTGTGCTCTGTCCTCCCACCATCTCTACCAAAGCAGGCTTCATTTGCACTAACATGCCCACAGGCTGCTCAATCTCCCAGTCACACTCCCTTCAAATATAACCCTATTCATGCTATGTGAAAGGGGAGCAATTGGCTAGTGTAGAAGTCACAAAGTCAAAGAAGTCCCTCAACATCCACAATAACCATACACTCTGAGCACTTTCAGGACCATGGGCAGCACAGTCCATGGTAGGAATCAATCAACAGTGAACCCACCAAATGTACAGGTATCATTATTAAATAATGTTGGGGATGGGGTCTGTCCTGCTGCTGAATATTGTGAGAAGGCATTAATTGGACCATTAAAGCTGTACTTAGCAGACCTCTCATCAAGTATGTCAGACCTCTTGTCAAGTTAACTATCCTTCTGCAGTTGTATAGGGCCCTAGTGAGACCACACCTGGAGTATTGTGTGCAGTTTTGGTCCCCTAAATTGAGGAAGAACAGTATTGTTATTGAGAGAATGCAGTGTAGGTTTACAAGGTTAATTCCCGGGATAGCGGGACTGTCTTATGCTGAGACAATGGAGCGGCTGGGCTTGTATACTCTTTTGTTTAGAAGGATGAGAGGATATCTTATTGAAAGATATAAGATTATTAAGGGTTTGGACACGCTAGAGGTAGGAAACATGCTCCTGATATTGGGGGAGTCCAGAACCAAGGGCCATTCTTTAAGAATAAGGATTAAGCCATTTAGAACGGAGATGAGGAAACACTTTTTCACACAGTTGTGAGTCTGTGGAATTCTCTGCCTCAGAGGGCGGTGGAAGCCGGTTCTCTGGATACTTTCAAGAGAGAGCTAGATAGGACTTAAAGATAGCGGTGTCAGGGGATATGGGGAGAAGGCAGGAACAGGGTACCAATTGGGGATGATCAGCCATGATCACAATGAATGGCAGTGCTGCCTCGAAGGGCTGAATGGCCTACTCCTGCACGTATTGCCTATTGTCTATTGTCTCAGTCAACTTTAAGGATATGGGTCTTGAAATCAATAAATGGAGACATCTGAGAGGAGTTCTGGGCAGGAAGACTCGGGAGGCTGCTTTAAACGGTTCTCCGTTTAAATTGATGCTGTAAATACTAGAGATAAGGAAATAGTTTATGACTCTATAAATCTCCCCAAATGTGCATCAGCCATACTCTCATGTGCAAACGAGATCCAAGGATTCATAAGTCGGAGAGAAGCAATTCTTCCACACCTCCGTCTAAAATGGGAGCCACTAATTCTGACACCATCATCTTTGCTTTTTAACTTCCCCATCTGAGGAAACATCCCTCAACCTTTATACTAGGTGGCTCCTTAAGAAAGTTATCCAGTGATTGTCCTAGTTAGTCTTGTTCGAGACATAAACTGTTTAACGTTAGCTATGTTAGAGACATGAGAAACTGCAGATGCTGAAATCTTGATCAAAAAACAAAGTGCTGGTAGAACTCAGCGGATCAGGCAGCATCTGTGGGCAGCACGTCTGGTGCCATTTTTCTTCGTTTCTGACCTCGGATAACAGCGGAACGAAACTGTCCCTGAATCTGGAGGTGTACGTTTTCCCACTTCTATACCTCTTGCCCAATGGGAAATGGAGTGGCCAGGGTGAGACAGGTCCTTGAATATGCTGTTGGCCTTGCCGAGGCAGCGTGAAGTGTAAATGGAAAAATGGAATTGGTTTGTCTGCGCTGCGTCCATAATTCTCTGCAATCAAGTCTATGCCGGCAGATCTATCCGCGCTACTGATTTTCAATGCAACCTGCTCTCCATACATTTTCCTTCAATATTTAATTTCTCCATGAGAGCCGGTTTCCCGGGTTAATGATTAAACTCGGGGAAACCGCGACTAATTGCCCCCCCCCCCCCCCAGAAAGGGAGTGAACTAGCCGTCCACGTTGGCAAACCATGCTTAAAGAGGGTCTGAAGAAGGGTCTCGACCCGAAACGTCACCTACCCATGTTCTCCCGAGATGTTGCCAGACCTGCCGAGTTACTCCAGCACTATGAGTCCGTTATGTGTATGAACCAGCATCTGCAGTTCTTTGCCTCTGGAACGCGGAACCGGTCTGGATTTTGTTTTTTTCTGCAGCGGGGGTTCGGCTGGTAAAAAGCATAAAGTGCTGGAGGAACTCGGCGGGTCAGGCAGCATCTGCGGAGGGAAATGGACGGACGACGTTTCGGGTGGGGACCCGTCTTCAGCCGGCAAAGGGCGCCGCAGCGGTAAACGTCTTTCATGTCGCGGAATGTTGGCACATTTTCGGGAAAAAAAAAATGAATTGCTCGCGGAAGGAAAAAAAGACACAAAGTGCTGGAGCAACTCAGCGGGTCAAGCAGCATTATTATTATTGACGGTTACACAAAAAGCTGGAGAAACTCAGCGGGTGCAGCAGCATCTAAGGAGCGAAGGAGATAGGCGACGTTTCGGGTCGAGACCCTTCTTCAGACTGACCAGTCTGAGTATTGCGCGCTGTCCTCCCACAACCTCTACCAAAGCAGGCTTCTTTTTCACTACCCTAAACACTGGCTCCTCGATCTCCCAGTCATACTCCGTTCAAAGATACCCCTACTAATGCTACATGACTGGGGATCAATTTATGAAGATGTCAGCATCTGCGGTCTCTTGTGTTACTAACATAGCTCAGTACTTCTTAATGCCAAATGTCAGTACTTCTTAATGCCCAAATGCACCTACACCAACATTCAAAATGTGGATCTCAAACATGTCTGAAACGCTACATCTTGAAGAAATGAGATTCCTCTTACTAGGCAAAGTAGACCAATTCTTAAAGATTTGGTCTCCGTTTATCAACTTTTTACAAGCATATGGTGCAACATAACATAACCTTAGAAATTAAATAGTTTAGAACTGGGTGACGGATGGGTAAAAATATGACATAGGTAGATCTCTCCTAATCTCTCTTTTTTTTACTTTTTCCTTTTCTTTCAATCTTTTAACTTCTCATCTCTGTCCTTTATTTCTTTTGTTTTCTGTTTCTACTCGCTTGTCTATATATTCCGACACTCTTTATTTCTTTTTTCTCTCACTGTTCTTTTATTATTGAACCAAAAGTATGAAGTTGTACAAGAATGAAAATATGTATTTATGTATTAGGTACTTAAGTACCAGACTACTGTACTTACTTCTAACAAAAATAAACAAACAAGAGTATTGCGCGCTGTCCTCCCACAACCTCTACCAAAGCAGGCTTCTTTTTCACTACCCGAAACACTGGCTCCTCGATCTCCCAGTCATACTCCCTTCAAAGATACCCCTCCTAATGCTACATGACTGGGGATCAATTTATGAAGACGTCAGCATCTGCGGACTCTTGTGTTACTAACATAGCTCAGTACTTCGGTACACCAATTTCCAGTGTCTTAATGCCCAAATTCCTTTGTTCCTCAAAGCTAGAGGACTGCTGGTCTCCTACTTGGTTCAGCAGTGACTCAGGTTGAGGACTAACCAATTATGACTAGTGTTATTACACTTGATAACGTCTATGTAAGGATGTTTTAAAAAAATACTGTATCCAAGTGATAACTAACCAATTAGTCAACATGGAACTCAAAGTGGATCAAAAGCAATGAGCCAATATTGGAGCAATGTGTGGGTTTGAAATAATGCTATCTGGATTATGCACCAAATTTATTTGTGGACAGAGCAATGTAAACGAGCAGGAAAGAACTCAAGCAGATGATTAGAAGGCCAAAAGGAGCCATTGGCTTTTTATATGAATGTTAAACATAAGATGGTGATCCCCCCCCCACCCCACCCCTAGTAAGAAGATAGAACCACTCACAGGTAAAGGGGGGAATCTATGCTTGGTGTTGGATATGGAGGTGAGGTGCCAAATGAGTATTTTGCATCTGCATTCATCGAGCAATGAGATCAGGGTGAAGAATACAAATATGAGATTGAGATGGAGGCATTTGCAATTGGTGCAGCAAAATGGCTGAAGGCAGAGGGAAAGCTACACAAACTGAATTGTAATGTGTTTGGTGAAAGCAATCAGCTCACAAAGCAACGGAGAAAAATCATCCACAGCATTTCAATAGACAATAGACAATAGGTGCAGGAGTAGGCCATTTGGCCCATCGAGCCAGCACCGCCATTCAATGTGATCATGGCTGATCATCCCTAATCAGTACCCCGTTCCTGCCTTCTTCCCTTTCCTTCTGAAGTGTTGAACTCTGATTTTTAACAGTTCGGAATCTTCAAAGTAATGGCAAATGCAAAAGCCCGTGACCATTTTCTACTGATTGGTGGAGTAAAACAAAGTGTGTGCAAAAGTGTTGTTTGATCTGTGGCTCACACCATTATGTTCAACGCAATCCTAATTATTACTGAAATTCAAAAAATAAGTCGACAACCTTAAAAGATTGATCACAATATGCCAAAGGCTTGCCAAGATCAACAATGAGGAAGTTATGATCCACTATTTCCACAGAACCTGATTATATACATGTTCATTATCACAATGAAGAATGCACAGCAAGGCCCCAATGACAAATATTGGAAGAAATGTCCAAAAAAGAAATTGGACCCAAAATGTCACCCACCCATGGTCTCCAGAGAGGCTGCCTGACATGCTGGAGTACTCCAGCACGTTGTGTTATTTCCTAGAAACGAGAACAGATATGTTCAATGCTTTGCTTTGGGGATTGATATTGACTAGAAGGAGATTCACTGGCCTCTACCAGAGTTTGAAGCCACCCAGAGAGTAATCAATAGCTCGGTTTAAGCCTGCAGATACAGTAAATCTGAAATTAAAAGACAGAATGCCAGAAACACTCAGAGAGTCAGACAACATCTGTAGAGAAAGAGAAACATGGTTAATGCTTCGTATTGTTTCCTTTCTGTCAGACCTGACCCTGCTTGGTATGACACCAATGGATCTGGTCAAGAGCAGGTTCTGTTACAGAGTTATTGCCCTGAAATATTAACTCTGATTCTCTCTCCATAGATGTGTAGGAAGGAACTGCAGATGCTGCATATACCGAATATAGACACACAGTGCTGGAGTAACTTAAAGGGTCAGGCAGCATCTCTGGAGAAAAGGAACTTATGACAGGTAGGGACGTTTCTTCACTCCCGACCCGGAATGTCGTCTATCCTTTTTATCCAGAGATACTGCCTGACCAGCTGAACAATTTTATTTTAAAATCAGTGTAATGTCTCAACTTTGAGACTACATCTCTGGAGGCGCAGCATTCCCTCGGATCTCCACTGGAATGCCACCTTCACCTTCTCACTCAAATTTCAATCACCAACTTCCAACAAGATGGCGGTGAAAGTAAACCGGGAGCCGTTTTTTCGCAGTTTGACTGGTGAAAGGGCAGGAATCTCAGAGGTCTGCGGATCAACTCAGCTGGAATTGTTGCAGATTTTTGCAAGACAAGGTCACCAATGGATACGAGCAAAGGTCATCTTCCCTGTTAAGCAGTCGCTCTGGATCGAGGATGCATACATCCACGCAAGGTATGTGTATTCTGAAGTGACGGACCAGGCCATTGCGGCAACTACAGGCTCTGACAAAGATGGAGCAGGGAGAGTGATGCGGAATGGATCAGGCCCTTGAGCCCACCAAGTCCATGATGATCATCAAGCATCCATCTGCACTAATCCGATACAAATCTCCATTGTATTCTCCCTCGCATTTCCATAAATATTCTAGATCTCACCTACGCATTTGGAAATAAATTATAGCGGTCAATTAGCCGACTTCGGATAGACACAAAAGTACTGCAGTCACGAGGGATGAGCTGCCCACACTGGGCTTCCTTGTGCTCCAGGGGTATCACTGATGGCCACGGACACAGTGGGCTGAAGGGACTGTGTCGATGCTTTGTGATCCGATGGCCATTGAACTTTATGTCAGACAAGTCTGGTGAGGTGGCTGATGAGCATCATCTTGATGTCACCCAAATCCCAACAGTGTCTCCCGTGTCGCCGTGTATAGCCCTCAGACTGATTCTTCCTGCTGGACCAGACGAGGGATTGCAATGGATTTCTACGTAATTTATCTTTTCGGTTTGATTCGTGTCCATTTTCATTTTGTATTGTGGCATGATGTAGTTCTATGTTCTGTTCGGCTCATTCAGTTTGAAGTTTTGGCTTAGTGTCGTGTGTATCGTGGTCCAGTGAAAAGCCTTTGTTGCCTACTAACCAGTCAGCGGAATGGCAATACATGATTTCAATTAAGGTATTCACAAATACATGGTAAAGGGAATATCATGAATATCGTTTGGTACAAGACACGATCTAGTAAAGTCCGATTAAAGATAGTTCAAGGGTCTACAATGATGTAGATTGTATCTCAGGAGGGATTGTTCTCCAGTTGTTTACAGTGGTCTCATAACGGCTGGGCCTAAACTGTCCCTGAATCTGGAAGTATGTGTTTCCACATATCTACACCTCTTGCCCGATGGGAAAGGGGAGAAGAGGGTGTGAAACTGGTCCTTGCTTTTGCTTGTGGCCTTGCCTAGGAAGGGTGAAGTGGAAATTAAGTCAGTGGAAGGGAGGTCGGTTTATGCGATGGCCTGGGCTACGTCCACAATTCTCTGCAGTCAATTCTATGCCAGCAGTTCCATTCGCGCTACTGATTTTCAATGCAGCCTACTCTCCACACATTTTCCGTCAATATTTCATTTCTCCATTGCAGTCGGTTTAATGGTTACTCTCAGGGAAACTGCGAGTGATTGAAATCCATCCCCACCCCCTCCCCCCCCCGGTCCCTCCTCCCCACACAGACACAGACCGCCCAGGGAAAGGTGGTCGACGCGAGGGAATGAACTAGCAGTCCACGCACGCAAACCACAGGGGCTGAAGAAGGGTATCGACCCGAAACCTCACCTGCACGTACTCTCCGGAGATGTATGATCTATATCGGTGAGACCAAGCGGAGGCTTGGCGATCGCTTCGCCGAACACCTCCGCTCGGTCCGCAATAACTAACCCGACCTCCCGGTGGCTCAGCACTTCAACTCCCCCTCCCATTCCGCATCCGACCTCTCGGTCCTGGGCCTCCTCCACGGCCAGAGTGAGCAACACCGCAAGCTGGAGGAACAGCACCTCATATTCCGCTTGGGGAGTCTGCATCCTTTGGGCTTGAATATTGAATTTTCTCAATTCTGTTAACCCTTGCTGTCTCCTCCCCTTCCCACCTCTCCCTCAGCCCTCGGGCCCTGGCATTCCCTCTATCTCTATCTCCCTCCCCCACCCCAGTCGCACCAGCTTCTCATTTTCACACCACAAACAGCTTACAATGGCTTGTTCCCTTTATCACCGATACTTTTTTGCATATCTTTCACTCATTGTTCCTTATCTCTCCACAATACCGTCTATATCTCTCGTTTCCCTGATCCCTGACCAGTCTGAAGAAGGGTCTCGACCCGAAACGTCGCCTATCTCCTTCGCTCCTTAGATGCTGCTGCACCCGCTGAGTTTCTCCAGCTTTTTGTGTACCCTCGATTCTCCAGCATCTGCAGTTCCTTCTTTAAAAAAAAATGTTGCCTGACGTGCTGAGTTACTCCAGCACTTTGAGTCGTTTTGCGTATGAACCAGCATCTGCAGTTCTTTGCTTCTGCAACGCGGAACCAGTCCGGATTTTGGGCGGAACCCGTTTTTTTTTCCTGCAGCGGCGGCTTCAGCAGGTAAAAGGCATAAAGTGCTGGGGGAACTCGGCGGGTCATGCAGCATCTGTGGAGGGAAATGGACAGACGACGTTTCGGGTCGGTGCCCGTCTTCAGCTGACAAAGGGCGCTGCAGCAGTAAACGTCTTTCACCTTATGGATGTTGGCATATTTGATCGAAAAAAAAAATAGCCGAATTGTTGGCGGAAGGAAAAAAAGACGAAAAGGGCTGGAGTAACTCGGCGGGTCAGACAGCATCTCTGGAGAACATGGATAGGTGACGTTTCGGGACGGGACCCTTCTTCAAAGTAGGAGAACTTCTTCAAAGTAAGCACACCTTGAGGAGGTTTCACATGGGGAACAGTGGACGACAGAAACAAGGAACGGCGGTGCAGCGGTATAGCTACTGCCTTACAGCTGTCTTCCAGCGCCGGAGACCCAGGTGTGATCCTGACTACGGGCGCTGTCTCTACAGGGTTTGTACGTTTTCCCCGTGACTTGCGTGGGTTTTCTACGAGAGATCTTCGGTTTCCTCCCACATTCCAAAGGCAGGTTTGAAGGTTAATTGGCTTGCTGTATGTGTAAAAAAAATGTCCCTAGTGTGTGTGGGGCAGTGTTAATGTGCAGGGATTCCTGGTGGGTGCGGACTCGGTGGTCCGAAGGGCCAATTTCCGCGCTGTATCTCCAAACTAAACTGCGGATACTGGTTTACAAAAGTAGAGAAGTCCGGGCTGAGGAATCCGGAGGAAAATCAGTAGACAACGCGAGCGCCCGGTCAGAAAGACCCCCTCGCTCCACGTCCCTGGGAGAGGGACTGTTCCACAGGCGTGAGTTGCGTGCGGGTGGGTACAAAAAGCTGGGGTAATTTAGCGGGTCACACAGCATCTCTGGAGAAAAGGAACAGGTGACGTTCCGGGTCGAGACCCTGCTTCAGATTGAGAGTCAGGGGAAAGGGAAACGAGAGATATAGAACAAATGAATGAAATATATGAAAAAAAAGTAACGATAATGAAGGCAACAGGCCATTGTTAGCTGTTTGTTGAGTGAGAGCGAGAATCTAGTGCGATGTATGTGGGGGATGGATGGAGAGAGGGGGGATGCAGGGGTTACACATCTGCAGGTACACACGTACAGGTCCGATTGTCCATGCACATTTGTACAGACAGTCGCCTATCAGTTCTCATCGCTGGACTGGGCAGAGAGGCGGGGGTGCCGTCCGCAGGTTTGGCCGTGATGTGGCGGCGGGACCCTTCTTGCGGGTGTTGGGGCAGATAAACCGTGCCAGGCTCTCGGGTGGTTCAGACTGCAGCTTATCCCACGGCTGCTTGGTGTTAGAAGACCTGACCTCCCGCCCCGCGGACTGCGGGAATGCTCGGTAGCGGCTGCGAACGGGTCAGGCAGGGATATAGAGCATGGACAATGAGGCGGACGGACAGGACGTCACAGGAGTGAGAGGAATGTGCTGTAACGGCCTGTGTCTACACAGAGCCCGAACACAGGTACATTCCACACACTAACTCATGGCCGCACACCACACATGCACTTTACCATGGGCGGAAATCGCATTTAAAACATGGGGGGACACAGAGAGGCCTAACATCTAGATGTAATGTTACACATTAGTGTCTATGTGTTTGTGTCTATGTGTTTGTGTCTGTGTGTCTGTGACTGTGCGTGCGACTGTGTGTGCGGCTGCGTGTGTATATACATGCTCATGCATGTCTTTATATTGGTCAGTCATTTAGCACAGAAACGGGCCTCTCTGCTCACCACGTCCATGCCGACTTTCTGTCTATCTACACTTTACTTCGCTCATGTAAATGCCCATCGAAATACCTCTTATACTGATTGTAATTAATTCCACCATAGATGCCAATTGTCCCTAGGGTGTGTAGGATAGTGTTAATGTGCGGGGATCGCTGGTCGGTGCGGCCAAGGCATTTGTATATGGGTAGGTGTACGTGTTTCTACCTGCGCGCATATGCATGTGTGCACAAGTGTGTGCATGAGACAGAAAGATTGCACTTATGCATGGAATACCGGTGTGTGTGTGTGTTTGTGAAAACAAGGAACTGTATATGCTGGTTTACCAAGGAAAAATACAAGGTGCCAGTGTAACCCTGGAGAATGTGGATAGGTGAAGTTTCGGTTCGGAACCCTTCCTCGGCCTCAATGTTTGTCCCTGTCTACACGCCTCTGCAGCCATCTGTTCAGAATTCATAAAATATTATAAGATCATAATAGATCCATAAAAGATTAAAGTTCCTTTACCGGGTGTCCTTAAATAAGCCAAATTGTTTCAGGAGAAGGAAGATGTAGATTGCAAGTAGATTATCGCCACAGTTCTTGTCAACTTGAGTAACTACAGGTAAAGAGTTGACTCATTCTGCATGTGTATGTGGTACCTGGGGTTGTCTTCATTTTATTACTTCAGATATTTACATAAACCTGGTCATCTATAAACTCCCATGTTATAACCCTGCCATATGATTGATCTTGGTGTCTGCCAAATTTTGAGATAGTTCTATTTTTTAATCCAATCACAAAGCTTTTTATGAAGTATAAAGAGAGCAGGTAACAAACTGCAAATAAACTACACTGGGAATTTGACCCGTTTAATACCCGAATGTTCTGCTCTGATGAGACATTATGCCCATTAATGCCAGTGGAATTATTCCTTGCATCACCTTTGATGTCAGACAGCAGAGGTGATGGTGAAGGTAGCAGGAGTCAACTTTTACCATCGCACCCCCAGAGAGAGGGGTCTCCGGTGCAGAATAATCTAGACACACAATGGGACATGGTGAGGGAGAAGGCCGAGCATCGCCTGGAATCAACGTGCCTTGTCGAACATCTATCGTGGATCCTGTTGCATGAGATCTGCTGCACTGTGTAGTAAAAGAGAAAATCAAAGTTACAGGTCTAGGCCCATTCAAAGACTTTAGGACAAAGGTTTAAGGTGAACAGGAAGGGCAACATTTAAAAGAGATGTGCAGGCGCTTTTACTCAGAGAGTGATGGGTGCCACGAAAACGCTGCCAAAGTTAAAGGAAAGGACGGACTTCACAGTGGACTCACTGGTTTCACATTCTGGGGAAAGGGAGAATGATAGATGGACAAGGGGTTGAGTGAAAGGGGTAACCAGGTCTTGAGTGGACATGGCCCGCTCCTCCCATATGCTCCACTTCCCCTTTTCAATCTTCCTCCCCCATTCCCCTTTCTCTCCCCTTCAACTCTTTTGCTCTCTTTTTCCAATTTCTCACCTTTCCCCATTCTCTTTCCATATGACCTCCCCACCCCTCTTCCTCTCTTGACCACTTTTTTTCTCCACCCTTTTGCTCTCTCCATTCCTATTTTCTCTCTCCTTTTCCATCTTTATCTCTCCATGTCCTTTCTCTGTCCAACCTTTCTCTCTCCATCCCCCTTTTCCCTCTACATCACTTTATCTCTCTCTCCATCGCTTTGGTCTATCTCCACCTTTTCTACTGCTCCATCTGTTTTCTCTCTTTCCATCTCCTTTTCTCTCTCTGCACCCGTTTCCTCTTTCTCCAACCCTATCTCTATTTCTACCCCAGTTTCTCTCTCTCCACCATTTTTATCTCTCTCCACCCCCCTTTTCTCTCTTTTCTCACTCTCCATTCCATATCTCTCTTCATCGCCTTTCTCTTTCTTTCCCTTTCCCATTTCCTCCACCCCTCCATTTGGTTCCATCTGCCCATCATTTTGTTCCACATCACCTACCAACCTCTGACCCACCCCTCCCCACTTTCCACAGCCTCTATGTACTGTTATGAACAGCTTATCCTGTTCCCACAGTCCTGTTGTAAGATCCCGATTCAAAACATCAATCTACACCTCTTGTCACCTGACCTGCTGAGATTTTCCAGCTTTCTGGATTTAACTCCATATCTTGCAGTTATGTCCCCTTGTTCAAGACTGTCTAACCAATGGACACATCCCAGCACCCTATCATGACCTTTCAAGACCTTATATGTTTGAATACTGTTGCCCTTGTTCTTCTAAACTCCAAAGTATACAGATGTAAATGGATCAGCCTTCCTTAATAAGACAACCTTCTCATCCTTTGAATTGCCGTGTGAATCTCTTGTATGCAGAATTCAATGCTACTTTATTCATTATTAAGGGGAGCAAAACTGTGCACTGGTGAGGCATCACCAACACCTGGGACCACTGGTACACAACCTCCCTATTCTTAAACTCCGACCCCTTTGCCATAAAGGCAAATGTGCCATTTCCCCTTGTAACTACCAGTTGGACCTGCCTACAGTATTAACTTGCTGTAATTCATGCACTCTCCTGTAATAGGGTCATCATAACTGCATGCAATTCTGCAAATGTGTTTTAATAAAAGTTCCATAAAGCTGCATTACGACTTCCTGACTCTTCTACTCAATGCTCCAACTAATGAAGGCAAGCATACCATTTGTCTTCACCACTCTGTCAACACGTTGACACTTTCAGGGTGTTATGGACTTGGACCTCAAGATCATTCTGTATATCAATGTTATTAAGAGTCTTCCTATTACCTATACTTTCACCTTACAATCAACCTCCTAAAGTGCAATACCTCACAATTACTTCTAGAAACATAGAAACATAGAAAATAGGTGCAGGAGGAGGCCATTCGGCCCTTCGAGCCAGCACCGCCATACATTGTGATCATGGCTGAACGTCTCCAATCAATAACCCGTGCCTGCCTTCTCCCCATATCCCTTGATTCAACTAGCCCCTAGAGCTCTATCTAACTCTCTCTTAAATCCATCCAGTGACTTGGCCTCCACTGTCCTCGATGGCAGGGAATTCCGCAAATTCACAACTCTCTGGATTTAAAGGTTTTTCTCACCACAGTCTTAAATGCCCCCAACCCCCCACCCCCCCTTTCTTCTAAGACTGTGGTCTCTGGTTCTGGACTCGCCCAACATTAGGAACATTTTTCCTGCATCTAGCTTGTCCAGTCCTTTTATAACTAAAGTTAATCTGCCATTTATCCACTAATTTTTGCAGCTGATCCATAACTCGCTGTACACTTTGACAGCCTTCCTCGCTGTCCGTGACCCCAGCAACCATCGGTATCGTATGCAAACTTATTATGTTCACATATATGACAAACAATTGTCACAGCGCAGATCATTGTGCAACACTACTGGTCACAGGTCTCCAGCCAGAGTAACAACTTTCCACCATAATGCTCTGTTTTCCATGAGTAATCTAGTTCTGAATCCAAATGACCAAATCATCGTGACCCCATACATCTTTGTCTTCTGGATCAGCCCACCATGAGCAACCTGAAAATCCATGTCGACAACGTGCCCTAGATTCATTGATCACCTTTATCGCATTCTCAAAGTTCAATGAGGTTTGTTGGGCATGACCTGCCATGGACAAAGCCATGCTGATTGTCCCTAATTAGCACATACTCTTAGTGATAGAATCATTGAGCACGGAAACAGGTCCTTTGGCCCAATTCATCCATACCGACCAGGATCCCCATCGAAGCTAATCAAATTTGCCTGCATTTGGCCCATTTGTTTCCAAACACTTCCTATCTATGTATTTGTCGAAATGTATTTTAAATGTTGTTATAGTACCTGCCACAAACACATCCTCTGGCAGGTCATTCTATATTGATGTTTAATTGGTTTATAAATGCATTTAAATCCTATCCTGAAAAATCCTCTCAAATACAGTCCCTTCCACCAGTGGGAGGCCCAAGAATCTATAATTAACTGGAAAAAAACAATGAGACTGGATGTTTAGTTGTGAGGGGAAATATCAATGAAGGATCCCATGTGGTTATGTGTCAGGAGAATGATCCCGCGGGTTACCTGAGTGTGGGGGGAGTGATCCCATGGGCTCTAAAGTTCCAGGAGCAGAATAAGGCCACTAGGCCCATCAAGTCTATTCCACCATTCAATCATGGCTAACCTATCTTTCTCTCTCAACCCCATTCTCCGGCCTTCACCCCATAACCTCTGACACCATTATTGATCAAGAATCTACCAATCTGCATTAAACATATCCATTGGTTTAGCCTCCACAGCTGTCTGTAGCAACAAATTCCACGGATTTGCCACCCTCTGACTAAAGAAATTCCTCCTCATCTGCTTTCTACAGGTAAGTCCTTTAATTCTGAGGCGATGTTTACCTGACAGGTGAGTGACCCCATATGGTTACCTATGAGGAGAGAGATCCTGTGTAGTTAACCATGAGGGGATAATCCCATGTGTTTACCTGTGCTGTGTTGCCGCTCTGCTGAAGCACGCCAACCCTTTGACATAGAGCAGAACAACAAGGAGAATAGCCAGGAGGAAGAAGAGCGTTCCCAGGAAAGAGACCAGGAGAACTAGGACCAGATGTGTATTCCAGGCACCTGTAACACAAGTAGTTAGAGATAACTCAGCAATAGCCACTGGGAGAAAACACTTACCCAATCCAGGTCTCTCAACCCATATGGAGATTGTAGATACTGTGGGAATCCAGAGCAAGAAATTAAAGTCCTGTCAAAATTAAGGATGATTGTCCTGAATGGTGGAGCAAGTGTGCGGGCTGAATGGCCCACTCCTGCTCCTATTCATGTTCTGGTGTTACAGAATCATAGAGAGATACAGGATGGAAATAGGCCCCCCGGCCCATTGAGTCTGTGCGGACCATTGATCCCCCACAAACTGATCCTACATTAACCCATTTTATTCTCCCCACATTCTCATCAACTCCCTCTAGATTTTACTACTAACCCACCAATGGGGGATAATTTACAGCAACCAATTAACCCATCAACTCCTGGATGTGAGAGGAAACTGGAGTACCCGAGGGAAACCCACGTTGTCACAGGGAGAGTGTGCAAACGCCGCAAAATACCACCCGAGGTCGAATGTAGGGATTAATGTAGGATTGATCCAGAGACTCTGGAGCTGTGAGGCAGCAGCTCTACCAGATGCGTCACTGTGTACACACCCTTATAAACAAGATAAGTAGTGTGATTGTGTGCAGTTACTGTGGCAGATAGACTTTGGCCTTTAGACTTTAGAGATACAGCATGGAAACAGGCCCTTTGGCTCACAGACTCCACGCCAACCAGCGATCACCCCACACACCAGAACTATCCTTCACACCAGGAACAATTTACTGAAGCCAATTAACCTACAAACCTGAAAGTCTTTGGAGTGTGGGAGGAAAGCAAAGCACCCAGAGTAAACCTACACGGTCACAGGAGAACGTACAAACTCTGTACAGACAGCACCCATAGTCTGGGTCGAAACCATTTGGCACTGTGAGGTATCAGCACTACCGCTATGCCACTGCATCACCCAGGTTTAAGATAACTTGCCCACTAAATACTATCCCATGCTATGTGTTTGGCCTTGCATGCAGGGGATAAACATAGGCCATCATGGGGGAGAACTCCTTCTCTATCCTCATCATGCCAAAGGACAGTTTGTAACTGTCTGACATAGCTGTTGGGCATCAGTGCAACACCAGCTCAGACTTAGTGCTAGGTCTCTGTAGTGTAACACAGTGTAAACCCCTCGGCTACCGAGCGGCCTCCGAGACATTATTATCACTCCTCGTCGCTCGGGAGAAGTGAGTGGTGCTGGATCGATTGCCATTTACTGCTCATTCTTAACTGCCCTTAAATTGATAGGCCTTTCCGGTTAGGGGCCAACCATAGCCTGATTGCAGTGGAAAGTACAAAGCGGATTCACCAGGATGATCCCTATGATGGAATGATTCAGTTAGAGGGAGACTGGATAGATTGGGTTTGTTTGTGCCACAGTGGTGGAGAATGAGTGGGCTAGCTGATTATGTGGCAAAGATAGGGCAGATAATAGGAAACTTTCCCCATAGCGGAAGTGATTAAGACTCAGGGACATGGGTTTAGATTAAGCAGGTAAGAGATTTTAAGGTATTGTCATTGAATTCTCCCATTTTAGATGACTACTTAATCTGCACCTCACTATTCTCCACCTTCTCTTCCTTGTGCTCCACACTTTGTTCTCACAATCTCACCCCCTTTTCCCCTCCCCCTTCCACCTCTACCCCTTCCTCTTGCTTCACAATTCACTCATCTTCACTTCTCATCTTACAACCTTTTGTCTTCCTTTCATCTCTGGCCTTTGTCTGACAATCAACTCCCTCTTTCCCCCTCACCTGTATCCACCCATCATTCTTCGCCTGTCTTTGTCCTGTCCCCACCTATTTTCCAGCTTTCTCCCACCCAGCAGGATCAGGGTCCAGACCCGAAACGTCATCTATCCATGTCTTCCAGAGATGCTGCCTGACCAGCTGAGTTACACCAGCAATTTGTTTTTAAAGCGGATTAGAAGAGGTCTGAGGAAGAATTTTGTTCCCTCAAGAGGGTGGTTAGAATCTGAAATACACTGCCTGAGGGTTTGTTGAAGGGCAAGATGCAGAGTATTTACAGAGTATTGGAATGAGCATTTGAATCACCAAGGCAGTGGACCAGGTGCTGGTAAATGCCAGTAGTACAGATAGGTACTTCATCAGAAGGGCCTAGGGTCTGTTCTTTGCTGTATGACTCTATAAATCTGTGACTAATTGATATTTCTGGAGCCAGATACCAGTTGGACCAGGTAAGGACAGCGACTATCTCCCTGAAGGACATGAGGGAGCCAGTTGTCTTCTTGGAACAATTGTGGTTTTGTGGTTGCAGTTACTGAGACCATCCTTTTTTTTAAATTGCATGTTTATTTATAAATCAACTCATATTCCAGGTTTATTTATCAATTAAATTCAGTTTTATGCACCAGTCTTCACCATGAAGGGCACTGCAATATCCATATGGTAACAGAGGGGCTAATTTCAAATAACAGGGAAGAACCTGAACAGATCTCAATCTCAAGGGATAAAACATTAAAGGCTAAAAGTGTACAAATCGCCAGGGCCTAATGGCATGAACCCAAGAGGTTTAAAGGAAATGGTTGGAGACATGGTGGACTCATTTGCAGGGATTTTACAAAATTCATTAAATTCTGGAAATTTGGAAAACAATGTGACTCCCTTATTTGTAAAGGGACGAAGGGCAGAAGGCAGGGACCTATCATCTCTTGTTGGGAAGCTGCCAGAGTCAATAATCAAAGGAAACAACTAATTGTTTGGGAAAGCTGAATATTATAAGAACATAGTCAACATGGTTTGATGAGCAGTGAATTAAATTGAGGAGAGGGAGATTTTCTGCAGAGAACCGGTTGAAGTCATAGTCATAGAGTCATACAGCATGGAAACAAGCTTTTTGGCCCACCATGTCCATGAAACCAGTGGGCACCCATCCGTTTATTCCCCTCTTCCAGCGTTTGATCTGTTGCCTTGTATGCCTGGATGATTCAAGCACGCGTCCAGTCAGTTCTTGAATGCTGCAGTGTATTCAAATTTCCAAAGGGCATTTGACCAGCTACAATGTAAGAGGCAGGTGCATGAATTAAGAACCAACGGTCCTGGAGGAAGTATGTTTGCACGTATGAATACTGGTGGACATGGAGGGAACAGAGACTAGAAATAAATGGGTCTTTTACAGGCTGAATAGATGTTGCTGGCAGAGTACCCCAGGGATCGGTTCTTGGATCTCAATTGCTTACTATTTCCATTAAAAATCTGGAGGAGGGACAGAAGGTTTTCATATCGACTGATGAATCAAAAATAGATGAGTAGGGAGGAACTGCAGATGCTGGTGTAAATCGAAGACAGACACAAAAGGCTGGAGTACCTCAGCAGGTCGAGACCCTTCTTCAGACTGAGAGTCACGGAAAAGGAGAATGAGAGATATATGTGGTACCGAGGTGAAATTAATGGAAGATAAAAATAGATGGTATGTGGTGGCGAGGACATTTGCAACGGGATCTAGACAGAATGAGTAATGATGAAAATGGCAAGTGGAGTTCAATGGAGCATCAGAGGCTGAGTGTGATCTGATCAAAGTAGTGAATATGTATGAAATATACATAACATTATTTATGATTTAGAATTATGAGACATAGTTAGGGTAGATAATCAGAACCTATTCCCAGGGTGGAAATGTCAAAGACTAGAGGCCATAACGTTAAGTTAAGAGTGGCCAAAATTTAAAGATGGGCGGGGCAAGTAGGGGTGCTTGTGGGGGTAGATACTATCATGACAGTTAAGAGGCTTTTAGATAGGCACATGGATATGCAGGGAATGGAGCCATATGCAGGCAGAGGTGAGCTCAATTTAGCATTCGGCACCGTCATTATGATTGAAGGGCCTGTTCCTGTGCTGCACTGTTGTATGTTTTATGTTCAAATGTGGGGAAGTGTAATGTCAAGCTCATCAGTTAGAGGAATCAAAAGGTGAATATTGTCGAAATGAAGAGAGACTGCAAATGGGTGAAGTTCAGAGGGATCATCGTGTTCTAGTGCATGAATTACAGCAAGTTAATACTGTAGGCAGGTCCAACTGGTAGTTACAAGGGAGAATGGCACATTTGCCTTTATTGCAAAGGGGTTGGAGTTGAAGAATAGGGAGGTTGTGTACCAGTGGTCCCAGGTGTTGGTGATGCCTCACCAGTGCACAGTTTTGCTCCCCTTACCTAATAATGAATAAAGTAGCTTTGAATTCTGCATACAGGAGATTCACACGCCAATTCAAAGGATGAGAATGTTGTCTTATTAAGGAAGGCTGATCCGTTTACATCTGTATACTTTGGAGTTTAGACGAACAAGGGCAACCATATTCAAACACATAAGGTCTTGAAAGGTCATGATAGGGTGTTGGGATGTTTCCATTGGCTGGACAGTTTTGAACAAGGGGACACAACTGCAAGATATGGGGTTAAATCCAGAAAGCTGGAAGATCTCAGCAGGTCAGGTGACAAGAGGTGTAGATGTTTTGAATCGAGACCTTACAACAGGACTGTGGGAACAGGATAAACTGTCAGTTTATAACAGTACATGAAGGCTGTGGAAAGTTAGGAGGGGTGGGTTGGAGGCTGTTAGGTAATGTGGAACAAAATGATGGGCAGATAGAAACATAGAAAATAGGTGCAGGAGGAGGCCATTCGAGCGAGCACCGCCATTCATTGTGATCATGGGTGATCATCCCCTATCAATAACCCGTGCCTGCCTTCTCCCCATATCCCTTGACTCCACTAGCCCCTAGAGCTTTATCTAACTCTTAAATCCATCCAGTGATTTGTCTTCCACTGCCCTCTGTGGCAGGAAATTCCATAAATTCACAACTCTCTGGGTGAAAAAGTATTTTCTCACCTCAGTCTTAAATGACCTCCCTTTTATTCTAAGACTGGGGCCCCTGGTTCTGGACTCGCCCAACATTGGGAACATTTTTCCTGCATCTAGCTTGTCCAGTCCTTTTATAATTTTATATGTTTCTATAAGATGGAACCAAATGGGGGAGTGAAGGAAATGGGAAAAGGAAAGAAAGAGAGAAAACTAGGTGGATTGAGTGTGTGTGGGAGGGGAACGGGTCATCTGAATCAATTTTTCAGCATTCTGGTTTTTGCTCCATATTCCAGCATCTATAATCTCTTTTCTCTTCCCTGCAGAATAAGGTGCTGATCATCTGAAACTGAGATGTGCAGACATTTCCACTGAAAAATCAGTTAACCTGCCCCCGAAGGTGGTGAATACCAGGTTAGTAGATTCTATGGTGGAGATAGATAAATATTTGAATGATAAAGGAGTTGAGGTTTATGGGGGATGGGCAGAGTTGAGAATTGAGGCTAGCATTGATCACCCATGATCACAATGAATACAAAGAAACTTTAGAGACTTCTGGACGCAGCCCAGTCCATCATGCAAACCAACCACCTGCATCCCTGCCGTTGACTCCATATAAACTTAATGCTTCACATTATCAAGGACCACTTACACTCTGGTCATTCTCTCTTCTCCCCTCTCTCCCCGGAAAAAAAAACAATAAAAATTTGAAAGCATGAAGAAACCACATTCAAAAACAACTTCTCAGCTGTTATCAGACTCTTGAACGGATGTCTTCCAATCTACTTCATTGTGGCACTGACATTTTTTTTATTATCTGCACTTCCTATGTGGCTGTACTGCTATAGTCTGCACTCTGATTATTTACTCTGATTATTCACACAAAACCAGGTTTTTTACTCTATCTCTCTGTATGTGACAATAATAAAGCAATTCTCCAGCTCATATTTTCTTGTGTTCGTGTGATGCATTAAATTTCTCCAATTCGATTTCTCCATCTGCCTTGGTAAGAGTTGAACGCACACCTCTGAGCAATATTCTATATTCTTAGACAAGAGTTAAGATGGAAATTCAACTGGGAAAAGCCTCAAGTGTCCATATCTGGGACCATAGGATAAGCCAGATCATTTAAGTTGAAGGCCAGCTTATTTTGGCCAATATCAAAGATCAGTAGTTGGTTCATTCAGTAACAGTGACATCAATATCCATTAATGTGCTAATTGAACCACTTGGGGATGGTTCAGAGTCGAGGCGTTGGAGTGGTTTAGGTGCCAGGTATTGGCCAGACTGATTTCATGCCCTGGAGACACAAGGAACAGCAGGTGCTGGAATCTTGAACAAAAACAAACTGCTGGAGGAACTCGGTGCATCAGGCAGCATCTGCGGAGGGAAATGAACAGTCGATGTTTTGAGTCAGTACCCTTCCTTAGATGAACACACTAGAAGGGAGAAAGCTGGTTGAGAGACATAGGGGTGGGGCAAAGGCTGAAAGTGAGCGATCGATAGAGGTGAAGAAGGGTGGATTGGCAGGTGGGTGGATTTGGGTGGAAGAATACACAGGAAGTATAAAAGAAAAATAAGCGATTTGGAGATGGGAGATGAACACAAGGAGGTGTTGAAAGGAACATGGTAACGGGGTGGCGGGGAAAATATGTATGCATTGCGGGGGAGAAAGAGATGTGAACGTAGAGATGTGTTATTTGACTTTGGATAATTCAATGTTTATAATGTTGGGTTGTAAGTGGAGCTGTTCATCCAGTTTGCATGTGACCTCACTCTGTAGTGGAGGAGGCTGAAGACAGAAAGAGCAATATGGGGATGGGAAGCGGAGTTGAAACAGTTAGCAACCAAGAGCTCCAGCATGCCTTGGCACCCAGCGAGCAAGAGTTCGACAAAACCTGTTACTAGTCTAGGCTTGGGCTCAGCAATTCAGAGGAAATTGATTTTCCAGGTAAAATATGAATAAAACCAGACTCAGCCTGTCCAAGCATGGAGCAAAGAGCTAAATTCCAGAGGTGAGATGAGTGGGACACCTTTCAACATCAAGGCAGCATTTGGCCAAGTGCGGCATCGAGGAGCCCTGGTAAAACTGGTCAATGGGCTTCAAAGAAATAATGTTCCAGCGGTTGGAGTCATTCCTCACACAATGGCAGGATGTCGTGGGAGGTACAGGTCAATCATCACTCCAGGAGTTCCTTGGGGCAGTGTCCTGGGCCACAACCATTTTCAGTTGCTCCATCAATAACCCATCAATGACCCAAACAGCATTTAGGCATGCACTGATAGGTGGTAAGTAGGACTTCAGCAGCAAAAGATCTAGGTCATGACCATCTCCAAAAAGAGAGAGTGTTTAACCATCTCACCTTGACTTCAGTGCATTACCATAGCTGAGCCACCCATCAACATCCTGGGGGTTATCAACCACATAAACACTGTGACTCCAGGAACAGGTCAGAGGTTGGGCATATTGGGCGAGTGTTTCTCTCCTGACCTCCCAAATCTTTTCCAGCATGTACAAAGAGCAAGTTAGGAAAGTGATGGAACACCCTCCACCTGCTTGCACAAGTGCAGCTCCCACAACACTCAACACCGTTGAACATTAGGACACCCTCCATTTTAATCTCACCATGACTATGGTGTGTGCCAACAACAAAATGCGCTGCAGTTACAAAAGCATGAGGTTCTGCAGATATTTGCGAAAGGAATGATTTAACATGTTGACATTTGGTCCCATGGAAAATCAGACCGGGAAATTGAGAATGGACAATAAATAAATAACAAGGAATTAAACAGGTATTTTGCATCAGGTCTCTCTATAATGATCCCAGAAATAATTATATGTCAGGAATTGGAAGGGAGGGAAGAACTCAGGAGAATTGTATTAACCAGGGAAGTGGTGTTTAGCAAATAGCTGGTGCTACAGGATAACTGTCCCCAGATTAAAACAGATTGACAAGAGTCTGCTGAGATATTTCAAAAACTCCCAGATTCAGGAGAGGTTCCATTAGTTTGGACAGAAAGCAGGAAACTACAGGCCGGTTAAATGTTAAATGTTAAAGGGGAAATGTTAGATGTTAGTTTAATTACAATACTATTTCAGGGCACTTAAGAAATCTCAAGATTATCAGCCAGGCAACATGGTTCTGTGTATTAAAAAAAAATGTTTGATCAATTTCTTGTGGAGTTTTGTGAAGAATAACATGTGGATCACTGGGATCTGGTTAATGTACTGAAACTAGATTTTCAGAAAGCATTTGATAAGGTTCCACTTCAAAGGTTACTGTGGAAATTAAAACTCGTGGTAATGGATTTAATATATTGGCATGGACAGAAGGTTGGCTGGCTCACAGGAAACAGAGTGGCGTAAATGGGGTCTTTCTTAGGTTGGCAAGATGTGATGGGTGTGTCACAGGGATCGCTGCTGAATCGTCGACCTTTTAAAACTGGATGAAGATGCCCAAGGTGTTGCAGCCAAATCTGCTGGTGACACAAAGATGGGCAGGAAAGTAAGTTTGTGAGAGGATATAAACATGCAGTGAAGAGATATCGATGAGTTAATTGAGTGGGCACATATCTGGCAAATGGAGGATAATATGGGAAATTGTGAAGCTCTTCATTATTGCTGAAGGAATAATAACAATGTTCATTATTTGAACAGTGACAGATTGCAGAGCTCTGAGATGCAGAGGGATTGTGGCATACCGATAGTTAGTTCACACTAGGCTAATAGGAAGGTGAAACAAGTAATTAGGAAAGCTAACAGAATGTCTCAGTTTATTGTGAGGTAAATTGAACACAACAGTTGGGAGGTTATGCCTTATTTATATATGGCACTGGTGAGATCATGCCTGGAGCATTGCATTCAATATTGGTTATGTTAAAGAGGGGTGGTGGCAAGATGGACGTGGAGATAATATTTCCTTGGGAGGAGAATCTAAAACTAGGGGTCACTGATGAAACATATAGCATTGCGCATTTCAGGAAGAGATAAGACAAAATTATTTCTCCAAGAGGGTTTAGGGTCTTTGGATCAAAGTTATTCACTGCATCTCGTTACACATGTTAATAACAAATCAATACCAATACAACTCTCTTCCTTACAGGGCTGAGGAAGTAATGCTTCAATATTTTTGAGGCAATGGTGGGATAGATTCTTGATAAGCACGGGCATGTCAGGACTGTGGTGGTGAGGTTACAGTCAGAGCAGAGGCATGTTTTTGTTAATAGGTGAGCAGACTCGGGTCAAGTATTGCACTGAGATACAGTGGCTTGCAAAAGTATTCATACCCCTTGAACTTTTGCACATTTTGTCACGTTACAACCACAAACGTAAATTTATTTTATTGGGATTTTATGTGATAGACCAACACAAAGTGGCGCATAATTGTGAACTGGAAGGAAAATGATACATGGTTCTCACATTTTTTTACTAATAAAAAAGTGAAAAGTGAGGCGTGCAAAAGTATTCAGCCCCCTTTACTCTGATACCCCTAAATAAAATCCAGTGTATCCAATTGCCTTCAGAAGTCACCTAATTAGTAAATAGAGTCCACTTGTGTGTAATCTAATCTCAGTATAAATACAGCTGTTCTGTGATGGCCTCAGAGGTTTGTTAGAGAACATGAGTGAACAAGCAGCATCATGAAGCCCAAGGAACACACCAGACAGGTCAGGGATAAAGTTGGGGAGAAGTTTAAAGCAAGGATAGGTTATAAAAAATATCCCAAGCTTTGAACATCTCACGGAGCACTGTTCAATCCATCATCCGAAAATGGAAAGTGTATGGCACAACTGCAAACCTACCAAGACATGGCCGTCCACCTAAACTGACAGGCCGGGCAAGGAGAGCATTGTTCAGAGAAGCAGCCAAGCGGCCCAATGGTAACTCTGGAGGAGCTGCAGAGATCCACAGCTCAGGTGGGAGAATCTGTCCACAGGACAACTATTAGTCGTGCACTCCACAAATTGGGCCTTTATGGAAGAGTGGCAAGAAGAAAGCCATTGTTGAAACAAAGCCATAAGAAGTCCCATTTGCAGTTTGCCAAAGGCCTTGTGGGGGACATAGCAAACATGTGGAGGAAGGTGCTCTGGTCTGATGAGACCAACTTTGAAGTTTTTGGCCTAAATGCAAAACGCTATGTGTGGCGGAAAACTAACACTGCACATCACCCTGAACACACCATCTGTGAAACGTGGTGGTGGCAGCATCATGCTGTTGGGATGCTTTTCTTCAGCAGGGACAGGGAAACTGGTCAGAGTTGATGGGAAGATGGATGGAGCCAAATACAGGGCAATCTTGGAAGAAAACCTGTTAGAGTCAGCAAAAGACCTGAGACTGGGGCGGAGGTTCACCTTCCAGCAGGACAACGACCCTAAACTACAATGGAATGTTTTAGATCAAAGCATATTCATGTGTTAGAATGGCCCAGTCAAAGTCCAGACCTAAATCCAATTGAGAATCTCTGGCAAGCCTTGAAAATTGCTGTTCACAGACGCTCTCCATCCAATCTGACTGAGCTTGAGCTATTTTTCAAAGAATAATGGGCAAAAATGTCAGTCTATAGATGTGCAAAGTTGATAGAGACGTACTCCAAAAGACTTGCGGCTGTAATTGCAGCAAAAGGTGGTTCTACAAAGTATTGACTCAGTGGGGCTGAATACTTTTGCACCCCACACTTTTCAGTTTTTTATTTGTAATAAAATTTGGAAACCATGTATCATTTTCCTTCCACTTCACAATTATGCACCACTTTGTGTTGGTCTATCAAATAAAATCCCAATAAAATACATTTACATTTTTGGTTGTAACGTGACTAAATGTGGAAAAGTTCAAGGGGTATGAATACTTTTGCAAGCCACTGTATATTCACCCAGGCTAGTCTGATAGCACCTCCTACATGCACACAAACTCAGGGCAGCAGGTGCATGCAAACACCACCACCTGCAGCTTCTCCAGTCACACACCATGTTGGAAACATATTATTGTCCATCATGGTTCGTGTGTCTAAATCGTTAATCATTATTGTACTTAAGAGCCTTGTGGATGTTTTGGAGCGATTTGGTCAGGGGCTGCACAGTGGATGTTTGTCAACTGTGATATCAAAGTGGAGGGAAATGAAATGAGCAGATGTTCCTGAGGCCACTCGGCAGCTTCACTAGTTCTTACTTGGAGCACTTGCTCTGTTTGATTGGGGATATGGACTGCACTGGGAATACTGGCACTTACTGCCCATCCCCCATCAGAGGAGACTGCTGAGAGCCACACTTGGAGTGCCGGCTACAGGTTATCTTCCCTGAAGGGGGAGAATGCAGCAGTCGGCTTTTTTCAACAATCCAGGAGGTTTGCGATTGTCCCCACTGAGACTTTTTGATTTCTTGGCATTTTTATTTTTCTGAATTTATGTTAAGCAACTCCCAAGGTGGGGGTTGAACTCATGTCCCTGGCTGCTAGTCCAGTAACCACTACACTACCGTCCCTGTATTTTAGGAAGAAAAGATGAATTGCACATACTTGCGGTAGTGGGTTCAGTTCCGTTTCGGCCGATCTCTTCAGTGGTCATGGTCAATTCTGTCTCATTCCTGGATTCCTCGCCATTAATTCCAGTCTCGTTCTCCCCGCTCCTAGATGACTCTTCAGGCTGAACTTTATCACTCCGACTCCAGGAGATCCCTCCCTGTGTTCCGCTCAGCTTGGGGCCGAAGCGAGATGGCCCTTCATTGTCCCCTAGTAAATCATTCCCAATCCAGGATTTGGTTCCATCAGTCCCTTTCAGTTCCTTCTTAGACGCCTCTCCATAGTTCATGTATTGCACACTCTTCTTTGTGGACACATTTTCAGTGCTTGCATTTAAGTCATTCCCAATCCCGGAGATGTTTCCCCTGGTTATATTCCGTTTGAACGCATTCCTGGCTGTCTCTTGGCCGGTTTCATTCACCTTAATCCCAGTTTTTGATACACTTCCAGACACTTCAATCATATTCTTGGACAATAAGCCATTGGTTTCATACGACATAAATATCTTGTCATTGGTTTTACTTTCTTTCCCGGTCCTGGAGATCTCTCCACCTGCTGCCTTTTGTTTAGACGTATTTCGAGTAATTTTGTAACTGGCTGCTTTTGATCGTTTGTCAGTCCTGGGCATTATATAAGCAGCTCCATTCATCTGCCTCTCTATCAAGGAGACGTCATCGCTGGTTCCAGTCAGTTTACTCTCATTCCAGGATCTGATTGAAATGTCCTCATTTTTCATGAACCTGATACTGGATGCCTCGCCTTCTTTTCTATTCCGTTCATGCTCATTCCATGAAGTTTCTTTCTCAGTTCCACTCTGCTCAGTCCCATTCCAGGTTATTTGTCTAATGCTTACATGATTATTCCTGAAGCTCGATGCCTCTCTGATCATTGCCTTAACATTAGAAACGTTTCTGGAAATGTCACTGTTGGCTACAGTGGATGATTTATCTCCGCTTGCTGGAGTCAGCTCATTCCCATTCTTGGCTACCTCCCCACTGGCTCCATTCACTTTGCTCCCACCTCTGGCTGTATTTTCAGTGGTTTCATTCAACTGATTTCCATTCCAGAATGCATCCCCATGAGTTTTATTCGGTTTAGATGTGTTGAAGAATATCTTGTCACCAACTCCTTTCAGCTCTCCAACCATTCTGTTCAGTTCATTCACACTCAAGGAATCATTTTGATTATTTCCATTCTTGGAAGTATTTTTATCGGTTATGTTCAACTTCTCAATCAAAAGCGCCGTATCATTGGTTCTATTTTGCTTATTCTCAATTTCTTCCATCTCTTCTTGGGTCCCATTCAATTCCTTGTTCCACGGTATATCTTCTTGAGTTTCACTCTGCATTTTCCCACTCTTTGGCTTCTCATCACCTTTCTCATTCATTTTCTGCTGACTCACTAACTGTACAAGTTTGTTTCCACTCATTTTACTCCCGGCTCTTGACGTCCCCCCATTGGTTTTGCTCGGACTATTCTTGATTGCCGATGTTTTTCCACTGTTTACTTTTTGTTTGGATGCCTTTCTAGATAGTGCGTAATTAGTTGCTTTCTTCCCCATTCTTGAGTTAGTGTCATTGTTCCCACTGCCCGATATCTCTGCACATGTTTGATTTCGCTCAGTTCTGTTTCCATCTTCATTGGGCCCATTGAGTTCATTATCATCCCTGGATAGTTCTCCACTGACTCCAACCGACTGATTCTCAATCAATGATGAATTTCCATTCATCTCACCCAGATCATTCTCAGTGGTGTATATCACCCAATCTGAAGCATATTGGTCTGATAAGTTCCTGGACATTTTACCACTATGTTTCTTTTCATTCCAGTTTATATCTTCATTGATTTCATTCAATGGATGCCCAACAAAAGGTCCATTGGACTCGCTCCCATTCCTGGGCATCTCTTCAGAAGTCCCATTCATCCGATCCTTGTTGCAAAATATATCTCCACAGGATCTATTTTGTTTCATTACATTTCTTGCTGTTTCTTCACTGGTTCCATCCAACTCATTCCAAATCCAGGATGTCTCCCCAGTGGTCAGGTTTTGCACTGAGACATTGCTAGATATTTCACCACTAGCGATAACTTTCCCAGTCTGGACTATTTTATCATTGGTTCCCTCTAGTTCATTCTTGTACTGGGATAAGCTTCCATTTGATCTATTTGGATATACTTCATTCATTACTAGATTCTGTCCAGTTCCACTGGGCTTATTCTCAACTATGGATCGATCTATAGTCATTTCATCCCCATCACTTCCAACCAAGGTTGATTGGCTTCTGGTTCCAATCAATGCTACTGCCTCATTGGTGCCATTGAGCTCACTTCCATTCCTGGCAATCTCTTCACCATTAACAAGGCTCCCCATGTTCCCATCAGTAACATTCAACTGATTTGCATTCCAGGAATCATCACCATTGGTTGTACTTTGTTTGGATACATTCCCTGGTATTTTGTTGTTGGATCCTTGCAATTCCTTCCCAAACCAGAGTAAGGGTTCATCAGTTCCGTTGAGCTCATTCCCATACACGGATCCATCTCGAGTAATTCTACCAGGATCAGTGTTGTTGGATACATTCAAATTACCAGTACTTAAAATGCCTGAAGCATCTCCATTCACCTCATTCGCAATCCACAACGTCTCAACTCTGGTTCCATTCACCATATTCTCAATCTGTGAACTATTATTGGATTCATGCACTACATTCCTAATCTGTGATCTGTCATTTGATCCATGTTCTATACTCCCAATCTGTGAACTATAATTGCACTCATTCATCACATTCCCAATCCAAGGAGTCTCTTTGTGGGGTCCATTCACCACTTTCTCAATCTGTGAACTATCATTGGGTTCATTAACCATATTCCCGATCCATGTACTCTCACTATTGGATCCATTCACCACATTCCCAATCTGTGAACTATCATTGGACCTATTTATCACATTCCCAATCCATGGTGTCTCTTCATGGGATCCATTTATCACATTCCCAATCTGTGAACTATCATTGGATCCATGCATCACTTTCCCAATCCATACACTCTCATCATTAGATCCATTCACCACATTCCCAAGCTGTGCACTATCATTGGGTCCATTTATCACATTCCCAATCTGTGAACTATCATTGGATCCATGCACCACAGTCCCAATCCATGCACTTTCATCATGGGATCCATTCATCACATTCCCAATCTGTGCACTATCATTACGAGATCCATTCACCACATTCCCAATCGACAGTGTCTCCACATGGGATCCATTCACCACATTCCCAATCTGTGAACTATCATTAGATCCATGCTCAGTATTCCCAATCTGTGAACTATCATTGCACCCATTCAATACATTCCCAATCCATGGATTCTCTTCATGGGATCCATTCATCACATTCCCAATCAATGGATTCTCTTCATGAGATTCATTCACCACATCCCCAATCAATGGAGTTTCATCAATGGATCCATTAATCACTTTCCCAACCCATGGAGTCTCATCATTGGTGCCGTTTGTCACATTCCAAATCACTGAAGACTCATCATTGAATCCATTCATCATGTTCCCAACCCTTGGAGTCTCATCACTGGTTCCATTCACCACATTTACAATATGTGTGGTCTTCTCACTGGATCCATTCACTTCATTCCCAATCCATGGAGTCGTATCACTGGATCCATTCACTGTATTCCCAATCCATGAAGTCATTTCACTAGACGCACCTGGGTTCACCCCAGTGTCAGATATCTCACCCCTTTTTTCACTCATATGGGCCTCAACCTGTGAAACCTTTCCAGCAGTTCCACTTTCATGAGTGTCAATCCTTGATGTCTCCTTTGATGTTGGTTTCACCATGTTCCCAATCCTCGATTTTCCCCTTGTGTTTTCATTCAGATTATTCCCACGCTTTGCTTTTTCTTTTGAAGTATTGTTGGATATTGTGTAACTGATTATTTTCACTTTCTTCCCGACCCTGGAAATCCCATAGCTGGTTGTGTTCAATGCATTCCCATTTTTTGGTAAATCTCCATTCTTTCTATTCAGCTCATTGCTTTTCATTATCATCTCTTGCTTGGTTTGATTATATCTTCCCCCACTTTCATTCAAATTATTCAAACCCCAAGATCGCTCGTCAGCGACTTCGCTTAGTCTATTCCCAAATATCAAACCACTTGCTTGATAATGTTTTTTGCTCATCTCAGCTGATTCATTTTTTTTATTCCAGTGCTTTGAAGTCCATGATATTTTTCCCATAGGTGCATTCATCTCATGACTATCTCCAGAAATCACTTCATCTGTTTCATTGATCCCATTCCCATCCATGGATATCTCTCCACCAGTTTCATTGACCTGACTTCCATCCCCAGATATCTCTCCACCAGTTCCCTCATTCCCATCCATTGTTCTATTGAACTCGTTCCCGTTCTTGGATATCTCTCCATCTGCTTCAATAGGCTTATTCCCATCCACGGATATCTCACTTCTAGACCCATTAAGCTCATTCCCATCCATGGACATCTCTCTATCCATTCCATTAAGCTTGTTCCCATCCCGGGATGTCCTGTCACCAGATGCATTAAGCATATTCCCATCCACGGCTGTCTTGTCAACAGTAATATTGAGCACATTCCCATCTCCAGATATCTCTTCACTGGTCCCATCTGTCCCATTCCCCATCTGCCCAGTATCTCCAGGGCTCTCATTTTGATTATTCCGAGAAATGGAGGACTTACCATTGCTTACATTTTGTTTGTAGAGATCCCCTGATATGTTCCCAATGGTTAACTGAGGGGATAACGTGCCACCATTTTGATATTTCTCACTCCCGGATAAATCTTGATCAGTATTAATCATCAGATTCTCACTCCTGGAAATGCCTCCACTGGTTGTATTTTTTTCTGATTCATCGCTGGATAACGTCAGCTCAGTCCCACTTCTGGGTCTCTCTCCATCTTCTCCATTCATATCATTTCCAATCTGGGATATCTTTCCATTAGTTCCATCCAGATCTTTGACAATCCAAAATATTGGCCTGTTGAACTCGTCCTCGCTCGCTAAATTCTTTCCATTTGTTAGGTTTTGCTCGTTCCCTGTCCAAGCTACTTCTTCAGTGCCTGGAGTTTGTTTGGAAGCATTTCTGTTCAGTTCATCGTCAGTCACATTTAGATAATTCCAAGATGTCACTTCATTGATTTCATTCAGGTCATATTCAACCTTGGATTTCTCTCCACTGGTTAACTTCACTTGAGTCCCATTCCTGTCGATGTCCCTGCTGATCACAATGACCTGGGTCCCGTTCTCGCTGATATCTCCCCACACTGTGCAGTAATAGACGGCAGAGTCATTGAGCATCACGTTTGTGACTGTCAGGATGAAGCTGCTGTTTGAGACGTCTTTGAACGGCTGGAACCGCTCAGTGAAGCCTGGTCTCCTTCGTATGCTGCCTCCTGCCTCGTGTGTTAAAACCCACTCCATTTCCTGCCCGGGTAGTTCTCGGTACCAGTGGACGTCAGTGTTTCCCACTTCAGCGTTCTCCATGGAGCACCGTAACCGTGCCGTGTGACCCTCAGTGACACGCTCCAGCCTTGGGAATTGGATGAGGATCGGAGAATTTGTATCTTAGAGGGGAAAATAGCAATTAACTTAACGATCATCCTGAAGCTTACAAAATGCTTCCAACTGTTTGTCTCTCCCTCCCCGTCAACACTCGCAGGTCAGAGTGTAGCCGCACCCAAATTGAAGGAACAGCACCTAATTTTTCGCTTGGGCAGCTTACAAACATGTGGTATGAATATTGAGTTCTCTAATTTCAAGTAACCCTTGCCTTCCCTCTCTCTTTCTGTGTCCCTCCCCCACCATAGACATCCTGCTAGTTCCACTGTTTGTATCATTTCATTGTCACCTCTTTCAAGCCAACAGTGGACCATTGTGGGCACCATCTTTCTTGAGTCATCATTACCGGCTTACCGGATTTGTTCTGTACCTCTTCATATCTCGAGTTTCCACCTCCCCGGGCTCTCTGTCTGAACAAGGGTCTTGACCAAAAATGTCACCGATTCCTTTTCTCCAGAAATGCTGCCAAATCCGTTGAGTTACTCCAGTATTTTGTGCCTATGTTCAGGTGACAGTTTGATGCACCCAAGATATTATAGTTGCACAGAACAGTATCAAATGAACTGCTGCTAGTTTCAGCTGAGGGACACAAAACATGGAACACAGAACAATGCAGCACAAGTCCCTTAAGCCCACAGTCTGTGGTGAAAATGATGCCAAGATAAACTAATCTCCTCAGCCTGCACGGGATCCTTATCCCTCCATTACATACATGACTATGTGCCTGTCTAAAATAATCTTAAACAACATTATTGTATCTACCTTCACCACCACCTCTGGCAGCCATGCCTCCACTGCTCTCTATGTAAAAAAACAGAACCCACACATCTCCTAGAAAACACATCAATGCCTCTACTTCCTCAGAAGGTTTACAAAGTTCGACATGTCCCCTACATCTGCAAGTTTCAGCCGAAGGGCATCAAAATTGGCCTTAGCCCTATTTATGACTGATTTGTGGACCACCCCTATCCTTCTCCATAACTACTGTAAAAGGGAATTAAACAGAAGACGGATGCAGAAAGCTGGAGTAAGTCAGCAGGTCAGGCAGCATCTCTGGAGAAAAGGAATAGGTGACATTTCAGGACTTAGTTCAGGCCGCCTCGGCCTACGTGATCTCGCGGTTGTCAAACACTTTAACTCCCCTTCTCATTCCCACACTGACCTCTCAGTCTTGGGCCTCTTTCATTGTCAGAGTGAGACCAAATATAAATTGGAGGAACTGCAGCGCTTATTTCGCTTGGGCAGCCTACAAACCAGCGGTATGAATATTAATTTCTCTAGCTTCTAGTAACCTTGCATTCCCTTTCTCTGCGTCCCTCTCCCACCCTAGTCATCATACTAGCTTTACTGTCATCCTGTTGAGTTCCACTGCCTGTATTATCTCATATTAACCTGTATTAACCTATCCCACAGTCAACGAGGGACCATTGTGCGCGCCACATTTCTTTATTTATTGTTGCTTTCTGCGTATCTTTCATTCTTTTGTGCTAAGCACTGTATGTATCTTTCGTTCCCCTTTCCCCAAACTCTCTGTAGAAGGGTCTCAACCCGAAATGTCACCTATTCTTTTCCTCCAGAGAGGCTGTGCTGAGTTACTCCAGTTTTCCTTGTCTATCTTCCTATTATGGCTACTGAGTGGATTACCTCCTGGTGGTCTACATCCTTCTGATCGTCCATCTGTCTGCTCATACCCTCAACCGGTCCACATCAATCTGGAGCTTCCCTGCATTCTGGCTCAAAGCCCATCCTGGCACCCAGCTTTGTGCAAACCTCTCACCTCTCAGTCTTCTGACAACATTGGAATTGATTCTCCACCCTGTGGAGGTCATTGGAAATTTCTCCTCCTGACAGATCTGGATATGTTGGTCACAACCCAATCATCTTCAGCAATGTATCGTTATCATAGTCATAGAGGTATGCCACATGGAAGCCTTGTCTTTATTGACCAAATTGGCATGCTGGACTCATCCCATTAGCCTACATTTGGCCTATATTCTTCTAAACCCTTCATGTCCATATATCTTTCCAAATGTTTTTTGATAGACATAATTGTATTCATTTCTATAGCTTCCGCTGGTAAAAGGATTGTGAGCATTCACTTATCCATGTCATTTATGATCTTGTAGTCCTTCATAAATTCATGTTATAGGAGCAGAATTAGGCCACTCAGCCCATCAAGTCTATTCCGCCATTCAATCATGGCTGATCTGTCTGTCTCTCTCAACCCCATTCTCCAGCCTCCTCCCATAACCCCTGACACCCTTGCTAATGAAGAATCTGTCAAACTCCGCCTTAAAAATATCCATTGACTTGGCCTCCAATGCCTAGTGTGAAAATGAATTCCACAGATTCACCACGTTCTAGTTAAAGAAATTCCTCCGCAAAGGTACTTCCTTTTATTCTGAGACTATGGTCTCTGGTCATAGACACGCCCACTAGTGGAAACAACCTCTCCTAAGGTCACCCCGCATATTCCTATGCTCCAAATAAATAAGTCCCAAGCTATCCTGCCTGGCCCTATAACACAAGCCCACAACATCCTTGTGAATATCTTCTGCACCTTTTCCAACTTCCCAACAACCTTCCTATACTGTTTACTTTCATCAGTTCATGGATCAATTTCCAAGCAGAGACGGAATGAATGATTTAGTGAATTTTAACTGTGCAGTGGAGATATTGCGTGAATGGGACAGTGCAGTGAGTTGCACCCTCGCCACTCCGTCTTCTTCCCCTCCCCCATTTGGCAAAATGGCATAGAAGTGTGAAATCGCACACCTCCAGGTTCAGGGACAGTTTATTCCCAGCTGTTATCAGGCAACTGAATCATTTGACCTCAACTAGAGAGAAGTCCTGAACTACTCTCTACCTCATTGGTGACCCTCGGACTATTTTTGATCAGACTTTACTGGCTTTACCTTGCACTGAACGTTATTCCCTTATTATGTATCTATGCACTGTAAATGGCTCAATGGTAATCATGTATTGTCTTTCTGCTGACTGGAAAGCAAGCCACAAAAGTTTTTCACTGTACCTTTGTAAGCGTGACAATAAACTAGAACTGAACTTTAACTGAGCTAACACCAGGGGCTGGCAAATGCCAAGATGCTGAGGTAATCAAATGCTTACTTACTGCTTACGATTAGCTGGGTTCCTTCTCCGTAAACCGAGCCCCACACACTGCATGTGTAAATGGCAGCATCACTGGGCTGGACTCCAACAATGGTCAGGACAAAGCTGTTACTGGCCAGATCCCTGGATGAGTGAATGTGATCAGAGATGACGTGCGACTTGGTGATGTAGTTGTAGACGGAGTGAGTCAGCAGCCACCGCCTCTTGTCCCCCGGCACCAGCCGGTCCCAGTAGACCGTGGTGGCCTCTACACTGTGGTTCTTCATGGTGCATTGCATCTCTGCCGTCATTCCCTTCTGGAGTCTCATCACCTCGGGGTGTTGCAGGAGGATGGGAGTTGCCTGGAGACCTGCTGGAACATCAGAACATTACAATGACCTAGGAGCCAGGAGTAGGATCTTCGACCTATCAAGATCCTCGCCATTCAATATGATCAAGGCCTATCTAACCCAGGCCTCAATTTCTCCTTTCTGCCAATTCCCCATTATCCTCAATCTCCCAATCTCTCAGAAATATGTCTGCATCCTCTTTGCAAATACTCCTCTGAAACATTTAGACACCTACATGGATAGAATAGGTTTGGAGCGATATGGGCCATTTCCTTGAGTCTTGCAAGTGGTAGCTCTTGTCTGGATTGCTTTAGGGTGACATTTAACAAGGTATGGCAGGCTGGTCCAGAAGGGTCTGGTTTATGAAATCTAATGTAAATTTGATAAATGGTGAAAGGAGGCAGAGGGTGGTGGTTGAGGGATTACTTTTATTGTAAATCTGTGCAGTATATCACAGGATCAGAGATGGGACCCTTGTTATTTATTATATAAATTAAGAACTGTGAAGTGAATGAAAGATGAATAATTACAGGGGACAGAAAGGTTGTAGGTGTTGTGGACAATGAGGAAGATTGTCTAAGGATACAGCAGTTTATAGATCAGGTGGAAGTTTGAGCAGAGCTCCGGCATAGCCAATGTGAGTTGATCTATTTTGGGAAGTCAAATTAGAATAGGACATATACAGTAAATCTAGAGTGCTAGGGAATGTTGATGAACAAAAGGACCTTGGTGTTCACGTCCAGAGCACCTTGAAAGTAACAGGATAGTGAACAGGGTGGTGAAAAATTCACATGGCATGCTTGCCTCTGGTGATCAGGGCATCATGTTATGTGGCAACTTTACAAAACACTGCTAAGCCTGCACTGGTTGGGGTTGTGTGTGTGATTCTGGTTGCCACAGGACAGGAAGGACGTGGTTGCTCTAAAGAGAGTGCCGAGGAGATTCGCCAAGATGTTGCCTGGATTGGAAAACAATTGTTATGGGGAGAGATTTGAAAGGCTGGACTTTATTTCTCTGGAGTGACAGTTGCTGAGGGTTGACTGATGGGGCATATGAAATTATAAGAGGCATTGATAGGGTTGGTAGGTTTGGTAGAATCTGTTACCCAGAGTAGGAGAATCAAAAGCAAAGGGGCTTAGATTTAAGGTGAGGGGAAAGAGAAAAAGGGATCTGTGAAACATTTTCATAGAATGATTGATATCTAGATTGATATATTGCTGCTAGAGGAGATGGTGGAATCACATAAGATCATATATCATATAACAATTACAGCACGGAAACAGGCCCTCACGGCCCTTCCAGTCCGTGCCGATCATTTGTTTTCCCCTAGTCCCATCTACCTGCACTCAGACCATACCCCTCCATTCCCTTCCCGTCCATATACCTATCCACTTTACTTTTAAATGTTAAAATCGATCCTGCCTCCACCACATCTGCTGGAAGCTCATTCCACACAGCCACCACCCTCTGAGTAAAGAAGATCCCCCTCACGTTACCCCTAAACTTCCGTCCCTTAATTCGCATGTCATGCCCTCTTGTTTGAATCTTCTCTACCCTTAATGGGAAAAGCTTATCCACGTCAACTCTGTCTATCCCTTTCATCATTTTAAAGACCTCAATCAACTTTGTTGACATCCTTCCTATAATTAGATTCAGATTCAGATTCAGATTCAGATTCCTTTATTGTCATTCAGACCTTTCGGTCTGAACGAAATTTGTTACCTTGCAGTCATAACATGTAATAAATTAAAACAAAACACACAATAAACACATATTTAACAATTAGGCGACCAAAATTGTACACCATACTCCAGAATTGGTCTCACCAATGCCTTGTACAATTTTAATATTACTTCCCTGCTCCTATATTCAATGCTCTGATTTATAAAGGCCATCACACCAAAGGCTTTCTTTACCACCCCATCTACATGCGATTCCACCTTCAGGGAACTATGCACAGTTATTCCTAGATCTCTCTGTTCCACAACATTCCTCAATTCCCTACCATTTACCATGTACGTCCTATTTTGATTTGTCCTGCCAAGATGTAGCACTTCACACTTATCAGCATTAAACTCCATCTGCCATCTTTCAGCCCACTTTTCCATATGGCCCAAATCTCTCTGTAGACTTTGAAAATCTACTTCATTATCACTACATTTAAGCAACATTTAGACACAAATAGCAGGGCATAAAAATATATAGTCGTGGTGCAGAAACATGGGATCAGTATGGATGAACAAAGAGATCAGCCTGTTTATGGTGACCAAATGACCTGTTTTTGAGCTGTATGACTCCATGACATTTAAGGTTGGGATTGATTGGAATACGAAATAAATTGGGCTTGAGCTAGATAACACAATTGAATGCAGGAGAACGCCATTCAGCCCTTCAAACCTGTCCCACCATTCATTATGACCACAGCCTGATCTACACTGGCCTCAACACCTCTTCTGTGTTCCCCACATCCCTCAAATTCTCAATTTTTCAAATATATTTTTATCTCCACTTAAATATATATCAAATGACACACCTAACACCTGTCTGAGTAACTTAGCAGGGCTTTGTCATAGGGACTTAAATGACTGTAGAATCTAGAGTGTGAGGGGGTCAGTAGAGAGTGAAAGAGGTTCAGCCTTCTACATCAGACCAGTGCCTTGATTGGGATGCAGGAACACAGTGAGTGGGTGAGCAAGCTGTGAACCACCTGGACCACCTAAAAGATTCCAGGAAGCTGGAGAAGCCTTACCAAGGAGAAGGGTGGAAAACACAGCCTTTGAGCCCGGACAGTGTAGACATTCCCCTTGAACCTGTGACCTACTCTCACAGTCCCAGTCATTCTGTAACAATTGACCTGCTATTTAGGGATCAAGGTGCGGAAGTTAATAATGATTTAAAAATACAAAATGGATTCCGATGAAACATAGACAAGCTTTAACCTTCTTCTATTAAATTGCAAGGCCAGGGAAATGCACTAACCTTTGCTTTCAGTACACTAACAAAGCTAACAGACTGTTGATGTCCTCTTTCCAATAACATAAGCGAGTATCTTAAGTATCTGTCAATCTTAAGAAGCAAGAGGCTGTACTAAACTTTATAGATAACGTATTGCTGAATCATCAAATAAAGGGGTAAATATACAAGTGCTGAAATCATTCTCCCTTTCTGTGGGACTTCTCTGTATAGTTTGTTATTGGAATATTGTTAAGAGTTTTACCACACACACCTGGCGAAATAAAGAGATTACTGCTTATACAGATTTTATTTGCGTTTTTGTCTGTTTATGCATATTTGGGCCACGGCAAAGGGAGCTGATGGAGAGACAGGAGAAGAATTTGCATCCACATAGCAGTTCAGCACATTGCAAGGTCATTTTTAACCCACACAATAATAGATGTATTTGAGTCTGAAGAAGGGTCTCGACCCGAAACGTTGCCTATTTCCTTCGCTCCATAGATGCTGCCTCACCCGCTAAGTGTCTCCAGCATTTTTGTCTACCATTAGATCTAATTCTGTTTTACAACTAACATCTTTTTTTTTTGCATTATCTTTTTTTTCTGCATTATTTATTTGTAATTTATCTGTAACATGTGAATGTTAAGTTTTGGTGTGTTGTCTATGTGCCTGTGAAGCAAAAATGTCATTGTACCTGTGCCTCACCATACTTGTGCATATGACACAAAGGGTGGTGGGTGTATAGAATGAGCTGCCAGAGGAGGTAGCTGGGGCAGGTGAAATCACAATGTTTAATAGACATTTAGAGAGGTACATGGATAGGGTAGGTTTAGAAGAATATGGGCTAAACACAGGCTGGTGCGACAAGTGTAGATGGGGCATGTTGTTTGGCGAGGGCAAGTTGAATGGAAGGACCTGGTTCCACATTGTATGACACTATGAATCGATGACTCCACAACTATAAACTCGACTTACTCTACCAGGGAAAGCCTGAGTTAGCATAGGAAGGACCCTCACTAGGGACACATTGCTTAAATAACCTGCTATGCTTATCCTGGTTGAGATAAACAGCCAGAACATCAGGAAAATGAACCAGTCCCGACCAGTACAGCAGAAACAATTTCATTTCAGTACATCTCTGAAGCAAGACTGCAGCCATTTAGTCTGACATTGCCTGAGGCCAAGGTGCATGGATCTGGCATGGACCTCCTCCAGTGCACAGTCACACACGATGAAGAAGAGGGAGTGGTCACACAATCCTATTCGCATTAAAGGACAAGCAAAAACTCTAGCAAACAGTCCCATGGTTGTCCCTGGGAGAAGATACAGGCAACTGCTCTCCATGAGTGAACATTGGGTTGACAAACCAGGGACATGGTGTCCTGTTCTAGTGACATGCTGGAAGTTGCAATCATTTCACATGAAATTATAAACATAAAAATAACAAAAGGCTAAATATTATTTAGTAAGCAACGGCACAAATCAAGCTTGTAACCTTCATCTTGTGGAGTCATAGAGTCAAAGCATCATAGAGTTGTCCAACATGGAAGCAAGCACTTCAGCCCAACTTGACTACACTGAACAAGATGTCCCAACTAAGCTAGTCCCAATTGTCTGTGTTTGCCCCATATCCCTCTAAACCTTTCCAATCCATATACCTGTCCAACGGCCTTTTATCTGCCTCATCTACTTCCTGTGACAGCTCGTTCCATATACTCCCCACCCTCAGTGTGAAAACTTTCCTGTTAAATCTTTACCCTTTCACTTCTACTGCCCCTAGTTCTCGGTATCCTACTCTGGTGAAAAAGAGTATGTGCATTCACCCTATCTATTGCCCTTATGATTTTATACACCTCGAGAGGATCATCCCTCGGCGCTCCAAGAAACAAAGTCCTAGCCTGCTCAACCTCTCCCAATAGCTCAGTGCCTTGAGACCTGGTAATATCCTTGTCAATTTTGTCTGCACTCTTTCCAGCTTCATGGCATCTGTCCTTTAGCAGGGTGACCAAAGCTGAACGCAATACTCCAAATGCAGCCTCACCAACATCTTGTACAACTGTCACATGACATCCCAACTTCAATACTGAATACTCTGACAGATGAGTTCTAGCCTGCAAGAATCTTTCTTCACCTCATGGAACTATGTATTTGTTTTCTCAGATCCCTCTACTCTACAACACTGCACAGGGCTCTACAATTTACTGTGAAAGTCCTGGCCTGGTTTGACTGAACAAAATACAACGCCACCTCACTTATCTGAATTTATACTCCATTTGCCGTCGCTCAGTCCACTTGCCCAGCTGATCAAAAACCTGCTTCCAATTTTGCTAACGATCTTCACTGTCGATGATACCACCTGGTTTAATGCCATCTGCAAACTTACTAATCATGTCATTATTATTATTTTTTTAATAATAGATAGAAAAAATAAAGAGAAAGAAAAAAACCCACTTAGAAACATAAAATAAACTATCCATAATACAACTTAGGTCCTTAGGTAAGAAAACAAAACTATTCGTCTAGTCCTGGGTTCAAGCTTCCGTCAAGCCTCAGTGCTGGCCCATTCTACCCCTTCAAATAATCTATGAACGGCGACCATATTCTAATAAATAATTCTGGTTTGTCAATTAAGACAAATCTAATTTTTTCCAGATTTAAGGTCTCCGACATTTCCATAATCCACATTTTTAATTGTAGGGGATGCAGGGTTTTTCCAAAATTGTAATATTAGTTTTTTCCCAGTTATTATACTATAATCCAGGAAATTTCTTTGGTTTATTGTCAGTTTTAGGTATTGTTCCGATATGCCCAATATTATTAATTTAGGATCGGGATCCAGTTGAACATTAACCACTATGGAAATAATTTTAAAAATTTTAATCATGTCATAAGTAATAGGAGTCGAAATAGGCCATTTGGCCCATTAAGTCTGCTCCACCATCAATCACAGCTGATATCTCTCCCTCCTAACCCCATGCTTCTGCCTTCTCCCCATAAACTCTGACACCTGTACTAATCAAGAATGTCGTGCATTCTCATCCACAAAACTCAATATTGACGCAGAGTGCTTCCTGTAGCAAATTAAAACTTAAATGCAAACCATTTATATTTTAATGTAGACACAACCTCATCTATTTCCTGCATCCGCCCTCTCACTCCCTCTCCTCCCGGACAAAGGAAATTATAGAGACTCCTGGTTTTTACCTTCCAACCCACCAGCCTCCACATTCAACAGATGATCCTTTATGAAGTCTGCAGTGACTGTGGGCTGCTGCTCGTGAATCAGCCTGTCTGTTGGTGATGATCAACCTGGTGATGCTGGTGGTGACCCAGCCATTCTGCTGGTGCTCTGCAGGGAGCCTCAATTACCCACCTTGTGCAGGAACCCAGGTAATAGGAGCAGAACAGTTAATACTCATAAGTGATAGTAGAATTAGGCCATTCGGCCTATCAAGTCTACGCCATTCAATCATGGCTGATCTATTTCTCCCTCCTAACCCCATTCTCCTGCCTTTCCCCCATAACCACTGACTAATCAACAATCTATATATCCCTGCCTTAAAAAAACATCCACTGACTTGGCCTCCACAGCCTTCTGTGGCAAAGAATTCCACAGATTCACTACCCTCTGACTAAATACATTTCTCCTCATCTTCCAAAACGAATGTCCTTTAATTCTGAGGCTATGACCTGTCGTCCTAGAATCTCCCGCATCTGAGTGGAATGATACATCACAGGACATTCATAATACCGCAGGGGCAGGCCTGTCACTTTTGAGGTCACCCACGAAGTCTCTGTTCAGAATAATGCTGCATGCTTGATGGAAGATGGGAATCCCAGGGGAGGGAAAAAGTGGTGGAGGGGGGGGGGGGGTGAATGCAGCGACACCCTCAGCCCCTGGGGTCCACGTGGGTCAACATGCAGTAAGCAGACTGGATGGTCGTATGCAGAGAGCTGAACAGTGACCCAGGAAAATTGTCCTGAAGGAAGGGCCCTTGGTCCCACCACTGTGAGATGGCTCACAGTTCGGGTCCCTAGATTCTGGTGGCATCAAAGTGTGGAGAGGGAGTATTGAAAGACGTGAAGGATGATCCCAGACCAGCAGAGAGAAGGCAGCGTGGCAGAGCTCCCTGGACTTCTGAGTTTCTTGAAGAGATAGATGGGATCATAGAGGCAAATGATACAGCAGACACTGGATTTTTCAGAAAAAATAGCTGAGGATATAGGTTTAAGGTGAAGGGGAAAAGATTTAATAGGAATCTGAGGGGTAACCATTTCACACAAATTGTAGTGGGTGTATGGAACGAACAACTGAGGCAGGGACGATCCCAACATTTAAGAACCAGTTAGACAGGTACATGTATAACACAGGTTTGGAGGGATATGGGCCAAACGCAGGCAGGTGGAACTAATGTAGATGGGACATGTTGGTCGGTGTGGGTAAGATGGGCCGAAGGGCCTGTTTTCCAGCTGCATCACTCTATGACTCATTGGCCACTGGAGGAACTTAGCGGCTCAGCAGCATCTATGGAGGGAATTGGGCAGTTGGCTGAGACTGTCTGGAGATGGATGGTTTGCTGTACCACAGATGTGGGAAACAACAAGCTGTAGTTCACACATTAACGGATGGACCCACATCACTTTGAATCTGTCCGATCGCAGATCCCCAACAAAAAGAGACTGGTACTTACCCAGAGCAGCTGACAGGGCCAGGAACAGAGATGGGAGCAACCGCCTCGCCATATTGAAAGCAAGATCCTCTGACACTGTCGAAACTCTCCGAAAGGATGAATTTATATGGACATGCAGTGGAGTCATTGTGCATTGCATAATACTCCTTCACCTTCGATACATCGGCTGCACAGCACAGAAAGTACTGGACCAAAATAGCCTAGGCCACGCAAAGCAAACCAGTTCCTGATCTGCCCACTCACTAAAGTAGATACGAGTGTTTGGACATTGACCAGCTGCAGCACATGCAGTGACCGTTCCCACCAACATCTGAACAACAGTCAGTAGCATTTAAACACAGCGAGCCCCCAATGCCCACCCATGCCAGGGACAAGGGCAGCAATGCAGGCTGCAGAACTCCCAGCCCGATGTAGCCACAGCAGTGGGGAGGAGGCTGCTGACCCACTGAATTAGGGTCACATAAATACCCATTAACCTCATTGGATTGGAGTCAAAGTGCTAATCATTGACCTTAGTGGTCATGTTCACATAGAGTTTTATTGAATTTCATTTTTCCTTTCCTGATACATTTGACAATTAAACACTCTTGACTCTTGAAACATTTGACCTTGGTGGCCTGGGATCGTAGAGTTACACAATTATCTCATTGACTTGGATTTAAGTGATACCCATTGAATTCATTGGCATAGACAGAAAATGAGAAATTCAATGGGTCAGGCAGCCTCCCTGGAGAAAAGGAATAGGTGATGTTTCGGATCAAGACCCTTCATCAGACCTGCAGCACCTGAGTCTGATGAAGGGTCTAGACCTGAATTGACCTATTCCTTTTCTCAGGTGATGCTGCCTGACCTGCTGAGTTACGCCAGCATTTTGTGTCTACCTTCAGTGTTAACCAGTATCTGCAGTTCCTTCTTACAGATTTAATTGACCTAGTGTCACAGTGATATCCATTAACTTCAATGACCAGGGTCACAGAAGTCCAATTAACAATGACCTGGCAGTCACAGAAGGATCTATTGAATCCATTGGCCATGGTCATGTCGATACCCATTCACCTCATTACCTGAGGCCAAAGTGAGACCCGATGCTTAGCTTGTGATCATAGTCATATCCATTGATCCTCTCAGCATTGGTCACAGTGAAGCCCAATGATATTGGTACCCACCCATGAAGATAAACTGGGACCACAGAATTACTCTTCCCACTCAATATCCTGGGTACTTTTGAGCATCCTTTGCGAGCAACTACAATCATTTACCTGATATCCATTGGCATCAATGTAATGCTCTCCTCAGAATCGATCTTGGTGCCCAGTGGCTGAAACATGCCCCCCGCTCCACCCCTCTTTGACGTAGCAGCTCTGAGCAGTGGAGAGTGAAGAGGTGTAAGGGCACATGGATCTTACATTGGCATCAGCCCAGAAACCTTCTTGCTGTTGGCCGCACTCTGAGCTGGAGAGGACCGAGAGAGTGACAGGATGGCAAAGTCATGCCAGCTTCTCAGCTTGGTGTTTAGTTCAGTTTAAAGATACAGTCCGTTTGACCCACCGAGTCCGCACCGACCAGAAATCCCCGCACATTAACAATAGGGACAATTTGTTTTACCGTTCATACCAACCCAATTAACCTCCAAACCTGTCTTTGGAGTCTGGGTGCAAACCGAAGATCTCGGAGAAAATCCCCCGCAGGTCACGGGGAGAACGTATAACTCCATACAGACAAGCGGCGTAAGGCTGTAACTCTACCGGTTTGCCACTGCTATGCTGTAGTATGTTCCACCAATCCCGATTTCTAAGGCCAAAACTGGTCCCGCCAATGACAGAAGTTAACCAAAGATAGCAGCAGAAGCAGGTACAATTACAATGTTTAAAAGTCATTTAGACAGGTACATGGATAGGAAAGCTTTAGAGGGATATGGGCCAATTACAGGAAAATGGGACTATTTTTAGATGGATCAGCATGGAAGGGTTCGGCCGAATGGCTTGTTTCTGTGCTCTGTAACTGAACTGGAGTAGGTGTGAAAGGCCAGATGATCAGCAAAATCGCAATGATTCTCAGCTCATTTTGGTTTAGGTGAACCTCCAGTCCCGCTTTCAAAGGCCAGCTCTGACCCCAGTGAGGGTGTGCGATGACCAGGTAACATGGAGACAGGTAGCATAGACAAATGGGTTGAATGGCCTCATGTCATGCTATGTGTTTCTGTCCATTGGCGGCACTGTGTGCAGCAGTAGAGTTGTTGCCTTGCAGCGCCAGAGACCCGGGTTCAACCCTAACGATGGATGCTGTCTGTCCATGGTTTGTACAGTACATTCTCCCTTTGACCATGTGGGTGTTCTCTGGGTGCTCCAGTTTCCTCTCATATTCCAAAGATGCAGGTTTGTGGGTTAATTGGCTTCTGTAAATTGTCCTTAGTGTGTAGGATAGAACTAGTTTACAGGGTGATCTTTGATTAGTGTGGATTTGGTGGGCCTAAAGGCCTTTTCCAGGCTGCATCTCTAAACTATAACCATATATAACCATATAACAATTACAGCACGGAGACAGGCCCTCTCGGCCCTTCCAGTCCGTGCCGACCATTTGTTTTCCCCTAGTCCCATCTACCTGCACTCAGACCATACCCCTCCATTCCCTTCACGTCCATATACCTATCCACTTTACTTTTAAATGTTAAAATCGATCCTGCCTCCACCACCTCTGCCGGAAGCTCATTCCACACAGCCACCACCCTCTGAGTAAAGAAGTTCCCCCTCACGTTACCCCTAAACTTCTGTCCCTTAATTCTCATGTCATGCCCTCTTGTTTGAATCTTCCCTACCCTCAATGGGAAAAGCTTATCCACGTCAACTCTGTCTATCCCTTTCATCATTTTAAAGACCTCAATCAAGTCCCCCCTTAACCTTCTGCGCTCCAAAGAATAAAGACCTAACTTGTTCAACCTTTCTCTGTAACATAGTTGCTGGAACCCTGGCAACATTCTAGTAAAAAACTAAACTAAACTAGAGATTACGCCTATTTATTGTCCCTGGTTTGTGGAGTTCTGTGCCATTACCACATGCCTGTGGATAATATATTTCTAATATATATTGCTTCACTTGTTGTTTGAACTCTGAAATGCATTGAAGTGTTGCAACACTGGAGTATTTCAATGACATGACATGATGTAACCAGAAAGGATTCTCCCCGAGGTTAAATGCAGAGGTCTCAGTGGGCAATTGTAACCACATCTTGCCACAGAGCTGTGGGGGTGGAGTCTTTAGTTTAGTTTAGTTTAGGGATACAGCATGGAAACAGGCCCTTCGGCCCACTTGAGTCCACACTAACCAACGATCCCTGCAAGCTAACGCTATCCTACACACAGCAGGGACAATTTACAATTTTACCAAGCCAATTAGCCTACAAACCTGTACATCTTTGGATTGTGGGAGGAAACGGAGGTTCCGAAGAAAATCCAAGCAGGTCATGGGAAGAACGTGCTTCTGACTTTTACTGAGCTTTACTGACTGACACCTGTAGTCAGGATCGAACCCGGGTCTCTGTCAGTGTAAGGCAGCAACCCTACCGCTGCGCCACTGAGACATTGAACATATTCAGTGTGAAGCTCCACATCTATTAGAACCACAGTGGGGTCGAGGGCAACAAGGAAAGTCAATGAGAGAGTTAACGGGTGACATGGTGGCACAGCGGTAGAGCAACTACCTTACAGCACCAGAGACCCAGGTTTGATCCCCACTATGGATACTTGTCCGTACTGATCTACGTGGGTTTTTTCCCAAGATATTCGTTTTCCTCCGACACTCCAACACGTGCAGGTTTGTAGGCTAATTTAGCTTGGTATAAAATGTAAATGATCCCTAGCATGTGTAGGATAGTGTTAGCACACAGGGATTGCTGGTCGGTGCGGGCTCAGTGGGGAAAGGGCCAGTTTCCGCGCTGTATCTCTGAAATAAACTGTGAACTAAACTAAACCCAAGGTTGGTTCAGCTGTGACCACTGAACCACAGAGCAAAGATGAGTGGTTCACTCTTGCATCGAAGCGCGAAACAAACAACCGGAGAAACTCAACGGGTCAAGCAGCATCTGTGGAGGAAATAGACGCAACAATTTGGGTCAGGACCTTTCTTCAGACTGATGGATTAAAGGCTAGTAAGCTGGAAAGAAGTGGAAGGGATGGGGCAAAGCTTGGCAAGTGAAAGGGGTTGAGAGGGGTTGATTGTCAAGTGGGTGGAGAGAGTGACAAAGGCTTGAGATTTAAAGGAGACAAAATGGTGTCAGATAAGGAGAGAAGAGGGGGACTGAAATGTAAAGCCGGAGGGAATTAAAGTTTGCTTAATCAGTTTACAGTGTACTTTGTTTTGGGTTTGGTTTTCTTAGTTGAGTGCTTATCCTGGTGTTACAACACAATTTGTATATTAGTCACTGAAAGTAAGCATGCGGGTACAGCAGGCAGTGAAGAACTCGAATGGCATGTTGGCCTTCATAGCAAGAGGATTTGAGCATAGGAGCAAGGAGATCCTACTGCAGTTATACAGGGCCCTGGTGAGTCCACACCTGGAGTATTGTCATAGAGTCATAGAATGATACAGTGTGGAAACAGGCCCTTCGGCCCAACTCACCCACACCGGCCAACAATGTCCCAGCTGCACTAGTCCCACTTCCCTGCGCTTGGTCCATATCCCTCCAAACCTGTCCTATCCATGTACCTGTCCAACTGATTCTTAAATTATGGGATAGTCTCAACCTCAACTATCTCCTCTGGTAGGTTGGTCCATACACCCACCACCCTTTGTGTGAAAAGGTTACCCCTCAGGTTCCTATTAAATCTTTTCCCATTCACCTTGAACCTATGTCCTCTGGTCCTTGATTCCACTACTCTGGGCAAAAGACTCTGTGCATCTACCCAATCTATTCCTCTCATGATTTTGTATACCTCTATAAGATCTCCCTTCATCCTCCTGCTCTCCATGAAATAGAGACCCAGCCTACTCAACCTCGCCCTATAGCTCATACCCTTTAGTCCAGGCGAAACTTCGTAAATCTTCTCTGACCCCGTTCAAGCTTGACAATATCTTTCTTAAAACATGGTGCCCATAATATTCTAAATGCGGTCTCAGCAATGTCTTATACAACTGCAACATGACCTCCCAACTTCTATACCCAATACTCAGACTGATGAAGGCCAAAGTGCCAAAACCTTTTTGACCACTGTATCTACCTGCAACTTGACCTTCAAGGAACTATGCACCTGTACTCCTAGATCCCTCTGCTCTACAAGACTACCCAGAGGCCTACCATTTACTGTGTAGGCCCTTTTTCGACATCCCAAAATGTAACACCTCACACTTCTCTGTATTAAATTCCATCAACCATTCCTCCGCCCACCTGGCCTATCGATCCAGATCCTGCTGCAATCGTTCACAACCATCTTCACTATCTGCAAACCCACTAACTTTCGATCATCAGCAAAATTGCTAATCTTGCCCCGTATGTTCTCATCCAAATCATTGATGTAGATGGCAAACAGTAATGGGCCCAGCACCGAACTCTGAGGCACAGTCTGCGTCCAGTCTGAGAAGCAACCTTCCACCATTAGCCTCTGCTTCCTTCCATGGAGCCAATTTGCTATCCATTCAGCTATCTCTACTTGGATCACATATGATCTAACCTTCTAGAGCAGCCTACCATGCAGAACCTTGTTAAACGTCTTACTGAAGTCCATGTACACAACATCTACAGCTCGGCCCTCATCAACCTTTTTGCTCACGTCTTCAAAAAAATCAATCAGATTTGTGAGACACGACCTCCCACGTACAAAACCATGCTGACTATCTCTAATCGGCTCTTACCCGTCCAAATACCTGTATATTCTATCCCTCAGAATACTCTCCAGTAACTTACCAACTACAGATGTTAAGCTCACCAGCCTATAGTTCCCAGCATTTTGCCTGCAGTGGTTTCCTAATTTGAGGAAGTACATTCTTGCCATTGAGGGACTGCAGCGCAGGTTCACCAGGTTAATTCCCGGGACGGCAGGCCTGACATATGATGAAAGAATGGATCGACTAGGCATATATTCACTGGAATTTAGGATAAATATAAAATTCTTAAGGGATTGGACAGGCTAGATGCAGGAAAGATGTTCCCGATGTTGGAGGAGTCCAGAACCAGGGTTCACAGTTGAAGAATAAGGGCTATGACATTTAGGACTGAGATGCGGAAAAACCTTTTCACTCAGGGAGTTGTGAATCTGTGGAATTGTCCGCCACAGAAGGCAGTGGAGGCCAATTCATTGGATGTTTTCAAGAGAGAGTTAGATATAGTTCTTAGGGCTAAGGGAATCAAGGGATATGGGGAGAATGCAGGAACGGGGGTACTGATTTTGGATGGTCAGCCATGATCATATTGAATGGCGGTGCTGACTCAAGGGCCGAACGTCCTACTCCTGCACCTATTTTCTATGTTTCTATGTTTCTAAGTACTTTGTGTTTAATTGTAATTGTGCAATCACATCGGCCTCCCCATCTCAAAGGGATCCCAATTTTTAACTAATTTCAGGGATGCTGGCGTCCCTGTCATTGCCTGCCCCACACTGCCCTTGAGAGGTGAGGGGGACCTGCCATCTTGAACCATAGTCCTGTCTGGTGTTGGTGCTCTCTAACAGTCCAGAGCTATTTGGGAAGGACTTTCTGGATTTAGACATAGTAATGACCAAGAACCATGATAACAACATTGATGACAGATTCTGGAACTTCCCTAATAATTCAAATTAGTTTGTTGAGGTGGTAATTAACTGTACTGGATCTGTACCGCTGTTTGTGAACAGGATGTGGTATATGGATACGCAAAGAATAGAGGAATATGGATCATGTGCAGGCAGAGGAGATTAGTTGACGTCATGTTCGGTGTAGACATTGTGGGACAAAAGGGCCCTCCTGCTCTTGGACATAAGTGATAGGTGCAGAATTAAGCAATTCAGCCCATCGTGTCTACTCTGCCATTCAATTATGGCTGATCTACTTCTCCATCCTAAATGCATTCTCCCCATAACGCCCGATACCCATATTAATCTTGAGTTATTATGTTAATCTTATTATATTAATTTTGTACTGTTCTATAATGTACCCAGGCATTTATCCCCATTAGACACAAAATGCTGGAGCAACACAACGGGACTGGCAGCATCTCTGGAAAGAAGGAACGGGTGATGTTTTGGGTCGAGACCCTTCTTCAGACTGATGTGAAAACCACAACAGTCTGAAGAAGGGTCTTGACCCAAAACATCACAGTAGTCTGAAGAAAGGTCTCGACCCTAAATGTCACCCATTCCTTCTCTCCAGAGATGCTGCCTGTCCCTTTGTGTCTCTCTTCGGTTTAAACCAGCATCTGCAGTGTCTTCCTACACAGTTATCCTCATTGACAGGTAGATATCAGTGTTGTGTCAGGACTGGACCAGACACAGCTGGTTCTGGGATTTTCAGCTCTACAGCTGGGGTGTGTTAAAGCCCCCTGTCCTTTTGCTGTATCTACAGTAGTGCTCTTAACTGATTCCTAATGTCTTGTGGTGTCAATAGGACTTTCTACAGGCTGGTTTCTGTGATGGTGGGGATCTCAGAAGCCAAAATAGGAAAGTCTCATATTTACTTAAGTTTTAAAAATCTTTAAACATAGATTGATATCAAATTTCTCAACTGCATCCTGACTTTGGAAATCTTTGAGGCCAAACACAAATTGGAGGAACAGCATTGCATATTTTGCTTGCATTCCAGTGGTATGAATAGCGATTTCTTTAACTTCAAGTAACCCTTGCATCCCCTCTATCTCCATCCCTCTCCCACCCAAGTCGTACCAGCTTCAAATCTCCCACTTCAAGTCGTACCAGCTTCAAGGTCGTATCTGGACACGAAGTCCAGATACGACCTTGGTAAGGCCATCAAAAAGGCCAAAAGGGAGTTCTGCCCCAAACTGGAGGATGAGACAGATGTTCGGCAGCTGTGGCAGGGACTGAATGCAATCACCTCCTACAAGGTGAAACCAGGAGGCAGCTCGGATGTCGGCGATACATCACTCCCTGATGAGCTCAATGCATTTTACGCACGCTTTGATAGGGAGAACACCGATGTGCCTTCCCGAGCCCCCATTCGCTGTGATGGTATTTCAGTCTCAGTCACAGAGGCCGACGTCAGGAAATCCTTCAGAGGGGTGAACCCTCGAAAAGCGTCTGGACCTGATGGCATATCTGGTCGTGTTTTAAAAACCTGTGCGGACCAACTGGCTGGAGTTTTTACGGACATTTTCAACCTGTCACTCCTGAGGTCTGAGGTTCCCACCTGCCTCAAAAGGGCATCAATAATACCAGTGCCCAAGAAGAGCAAGGTGACGCGCCTCAATGACGAGCGACCTGTCGCACTAACGCCTGTGGTGATGAAGTGCTTCGAGAGGTTGATCATGGCGCAAATCAACTCCTACCTTGACAAAAACCTGTACCCACTGCAGTTCGCTTACCGCCACAACAGATCAACGGTGGACGCGATCTCGCTGGCCCTCCACTCCGCTCTGGACCACTTGGACAACAAAAACTCATATGTCAGGCTGTTATTCATTGACTACAGCTCGGCAATTAACACAATCATCCCCTCCAAGCTGGTTACCAAACTCGCAGAACTGGGTCTCTGCGCATCCCTCTGCAATTGGATCCTCGACTTCCTCATTCACAGACCATAGACTGTTCGTATTGGTGGAAATGTGTCAGATTCGATAACAATCAGCACAGGAGCACCTCAAGGCTGCACGCTCAGTCCCCTGCTGTACTCACTCTATACTCATGACTGCGTAGCCGGTCACAGTGCGAACTCCATCATCAAGTTCGCTGACGACACCACTGTAGTGGGACGTATCACTGATGGGGGTGAGTCGGAGTACAGAAGAGAGATCGAGCGACTGTCCATATGGTGCCAGCCCAATAACCTGGCCCTCAACAGAAGCAAAACCAAGGAACTGATTGTGGACTTTGGAAGGAGTAGGATGGGGACCCACAGTCCTGTTTATATCAACAGGTTGATGGTTGAAAGGGTCAAGAGCTTCAAATTCCTGGGCGTGCACATCTCTGAAGATCTTTCCTGGTCCGAGAACACAGATGCAATTATAAAGAAAGCTCATCAGCGCCTCTACTTTCTGAGAAGATTACGGAGAGTCGGTCTGTCAAGGAGGACTCTCTCTAACTTCTACAGGTGCACAGTAGAGAGCTTGCTGACTGGTTGCATCATGGCTTGGTTTGGCAACTTGAGTGCCCTGGAGAGGAAAAGACTACAAAAAGTAGTAAACACTGCCCAGTCCATCATCGGCTCTGACCTTCCTTCCATCGAGGGGATCTACCACAGCCGTTGCCTCAAAATGGCTGGCAGCATCATCAAGGACCCACACCACCCTGGCCACACACTCATCTCCCTGCTACCTTCGGGTAGAAGGTACAGGAGCCTGAGAACTGCAACAACCCGGTTCAGGAATAGCTACTTCCCCACCGCCATCAGGCTATTAAACCTGGCTCGGACAAAACTCTGAACATTAATACCCCTCCATCTGTTATTTGCACTTTATTAATTAATGTGTGTATTTAAGTATATAACTGTAGTCAATGCCTACTACTATGTTCTGTTGTGCTATGCAAAGAAAGAATTTCATTGTCCTGTCAGGGACACATGACAATAAACTCTTTTGACTTTGAAATCTGTGTTTTTTTTGTCTCCTTGTTTGTACTCATTTTCACGTAGCATACAGTTAACAATGGCCTGAATCATTGTTATTTTTTGCATATCTTTCATTCATTTGGTCTATATCTCTCTATATCACCGTCTATATCTTGTTTCCCTTTCCCCTGACTTTCATTGAAGGTCTTGACCCGAAATGTCACCTATTCCTTTTCTCCAGAGATGCTGTCTGATCTGCTGATTTACTCCAGCTTTTTGTGTCTATCTTTGGAAAAGAGGTTTTGCTTAGTTTATTTTAGTTTAATTTAGTTTAAAGATATAGCATGGAAAAGGACCTTTCGGCCCTCTGAGTCGATGCCAACAAGTGATCACCCGTACACTAGTACTATCCTACACATGAGGGATAATATTTACAGAAGCCAATTAACCTACAAATCTGCATGTCTTTGGAATGTGGGAGAAACCTTGAGCACCGGGTGAAATCCCACATGGTCATAGGGAGAACATACAAACCCCATGCAGACAACACTTGTAGTCAGGATTGAACCTGATCTCTGGCACTGTAAGGCAGCAACTGTGTCTGAGGAGCTCTGTTCCACCTACAGAAAATATTGCATTGAACCACATTAGAGAATCCTTTAATTGTGCTCCCCATCCAAGTGGTTCTTGGGGACTTCAGGGATCTTGTTCAAAGATGTGAGGTATGGCTAGGTGAGGGACGAGGAGACCCAACCAGAGGTCTCAGTTTCCGAGTCATGGTGCTCCCAATTCACATGCAAGTGAGGAATTTCTTCTCTCAAGAGGATCAGAAATCTCAGGAATGCTCTCTCCCAGAGGGATGGGGGTGCTAGAGAATATATTTGATGGATACAGATTACTGGAATAACTCAACGGGTCAAGCAGCATCTCTGGAGAACCCAAATTGTCATCTATTTATGTTCTCCTGAGACGCTGCCTGACCTGCTGATCCAGTACTTCCTGTCCTTTTTTGTAAATTAGCATCTGCAGTTCATTGTTTCTACATATTGAAGGTGGAGATTGACAGACTGCTGGTCTATAGGGGAGACCTTGCCTTTCCAAATGTACAAGCAGGAGAGTGGGGGTGAGGCTAAGATCAGGCCAGCCATGACCTTACTCACTAGTCAGGGAGTTGTATAGCATAGAAACAGGGCCTTTGGCCCACGTGGCTGCTGCTAACCATCATGCCAATCTATACTAATTCCACTTGCCTGAGATAATTTCATATCCTTCAATGGCCTGCTCTTTCAAGTACCTGTCCAGATGACTCTTAAATATTGTTACTGAATCATAGATTAAGCTCAAGGAGAGGAATGGCTTATTCCAGTTCCTTGTTTCTATAACATACTACATCCACAGAGGGGGGTTCCTGAAAATAAAGTCCTGCAGCTGCTGGAAATCTGAAATGGAAATGGCAAAGGTGGGACGTTCTGCCTGACAGGCTGAGTATCAGTGGCTCCGTTGTCTGCCAAGGAACAGGACAGAAAGAGCAGGAGGCCCTTCAGCCCTTTGTGCCTGAACTATCATTCTATTATATCATGACAAGTCAGATCTTCCACTGAAATCCAGGTAGTTGTCCTGAAACATTAACTGTCGGTGTTGTTCTCCTAGGTAGAGAGTTCTGAAACTAGAGGGCATAGGCTTAAGGTGAGATGAGAGAGATTTAAGAGGGACCTCAGGTCCAACTTTTTCACTCAGATGGTCAGTATCTGGGATGAGCTTTCAGAGGAAGCTTTTGCGGTGAAAAGTATTATGAGATGGGATTTCGGGAGAACTAGCTAACTAAATACCAAATTGGCTTCATAGTAGGTGGTGGTGGAATGGCATTTTCCGGACTGGAGGTTTGGGACCAGAGATGTGCCTCAGTGCTGGATCCATTGCTGTTGTGAGTCATTACAATGATTTGGATGAGAATGCATAAAGTATGTTTAGTATGTTTGCAGGTGGAATAATTGATAGTGGTATAATCGGTGATATGGTTATCAGGAATTACAGCAGGATCTTCTCAGCTGGGCAAGTGGGTCGAGGAATGGCAAATGGAGTTTAATTCAGAAAACTATGAGGAGTTGCATTTCGGGAAGTCAAACCAGGGCCGGGACCTTGATGGTAAATGGTAGGGCTCTGGTAAGTGTTGTAAAGCAGAAGGATCGATGGGTAAAAGTTCATAGTTCCCTGAACATGGCATCAGTCAGGGAATTGAGTATAGAAGTATGGACATTATGTTACAGTTGTACAAGATACACGAGACACTGGTGATACCACAATTGGAGTATTCAGTTTTGGTCATGTTGCTATTGGAAAGATGACATTAAGCTGGAAAGAGTGCAGGAAAAAATGATGATGCTGTTTCCAGGACTTGAGAGATTGAACTGGGGGGGAGAGGTAGACTAGAACTTTATTCCATGGAGTGCAGGAGATTGAGGTTGAGAGGTAATCTCATGGAGAAGTATAAAATCATAAGAATAGATTGGGTGAATGCAATGTATTTTACTTCGGAGTCACGTGAGTGATTCCGTGAAGAAGCCGCGCCAGTGCGCATGCGCATCATTACGTCAGATGCATGATGCAGCAACGGGCTGGAGAGCGCAGCTCCAACAGCGGTAAGTTCAAACACCCGCAGGTAAGTGTTTTAAACTTTACTGCGGTTTGCTTAGGTTCCGTGAGGCTAGTTGCAGGAACCAGCAAGATCACTTCCAAAATGGGAAAACTAACAAAAAGTAAGGCGAGGTGTGCCACCGATAAAAGTAAAAAGCCTGCCCGCATGTCAGTGGACATACGCTGGTTCCAGAGACGCCGGCTCCAGAGCCGCCGGCAGTATAGCCAGCAGCAGCAACTCCGGTGCCTCAGAGCACTGTGACCGCTCCTGTCGGGAGGAAGGCCAAGAGGAAATCATCCAGGCCTGTTGACTCTGATGAGTCAGGCCAGGAAGACTCCCCTCCTACCAACAAAAGGTTTGGGGACGTCTGGATAAGATGGAACACCTCCTAGAGAAAATGTTCAACCATGAGGTGCTCTGGCCAGCGTTTTATACCCCCAGCAGCTCTCAGCAGCAACCTCTACCAGAGGTCTGTATAGCGAAGAGCTTTACCGGCAGGAAGAACCATATGCCTACGAGTCTGCATGGGGACCCATACCAGCAGCGCCATGTCAAGGGCTGCATGATACCTCCCTTGGGCATGAGCCTGGAGAGCCAGGGCAGTATGACTCTGACCCTGAAGTTGGTGATAGTGCAGGAGTGCATACACCAAAGCACACGAGCTTCGCTCCAGGTGTGCCGGATGTGGCAAGTAAATTCGCCATACCGGCTGGAACTGGTGAGGAAATGGAGCAGTGCCATGTTAGGGCTGCATGATACCTCCCTTATGCATGAGCAGGGAGAGCCAAGGCAGTATGATACTGACCCTGAAGTTGGTGGTATAACAGAGAAGCATACCCCAAAGCCGAGAGCTTAGCTCCCGGTGTGCCGGACGTGGCATGTAAATTCGCCATACCAGCAGAAAATGGTAAGGCAAAAAATTTGGCCAGAAACATTAATTACATGACCTTTCACCAGCTGCAAGAATTAACAATGGATGAAACATCCAAACGATATGAGACACCTGTAAATTATGCATCACTCAGAGTGCCCACTGTGAACCAGTCCATCCAGGGGCAAATGGGTGCAACCATGCGATTGCATGATCCAAGGCTACAGAAAGCCTTAAAACTAATCGGATCAGGTATAGCGACTTTTGGGCGGTCAGTCGAAGGGGCACCATTATCAAACTCATAGCGGACATGTTAGCCCTGCTGTGTAACGCCCACTTTGAGATCAAACTGCCTGACGAAAAACGCCATCAAGCCAACTTGAATCCAAAATTTGCAGCACTGTGCAGATCATCCAACATCGCCACCAAACTTGTTGTTTGGTGAGGTTCTGGCAAAGTAAGTCAATAACTCAGGTGATGAGGCGAAGACTGTGCATGATGCCGCCTCGTCAACCATACCCCTTCAGATGGGTCACAAACGTTAGTGCGGGGCAAGCTCCCATTATTACGCCATTGGAATGCACCAGTGCACATCCCCAGCAAAACTAGGAGGCAAAATAATCCAACAACCATGGTGGTACAAGCAGCTGGACTTCTCCAGGACATGTCCTCTAGAGATCAGCCACCAGTAGGGGGTAGTTTGCAATTGTTCTACAATGAAAAGTACTGTATAACATCAGATGCATTTATACTGGACTGTTTTAGGGGTTTCGAATTGAGTTAATTTTGAATTCCCCAAGCAAAAGAAACATAGAAACATAGATAGTTGGATGTCGAGCCATTCTGAGACCTAGCCCGACTGAAACTCCTATGTCCAGTATAAACACTTTTAAATGGAAACTTTCAGTACTGCTCAGCAACTGCTTTCCAAAGGATGTTATATGGCAAGTATAGATCTGAAAGATGCATATTATTCAGTACCAATTCACTACAATTACCGCAGATATTGAAAATCAGTTGGATGCAACAGCGGTGGCAGTTAAAACTTTGCCAAAATGGGTAAACCTCAGCCTAACTTGTTTACAAAATTGTGGAAACCAGTATGGGGACTACTCCAGGCTCAAAATCACTTATAATGGCATACTTGGATGATGTTCTGATCATAGGCTACACTCAGGAGGCAGCTGAATTTCTGTTTCAATTACCAAACATATGTTCGAGAGGTTGGGCATTCATCCAACCAAATCCAAATTGATGTCATCTAAGAATCATAAACCATTGGGGTTCTTCATTGATTCAACCAACATATCAGTGACTCTGCCTATGGCCAAAAGTTTAGAAACAGGCCTGCAGCAGTCTGGTAGAAGAACAGCAATCCTCCATCCAATGAGTGGCTAATGTTATTGGAAAATTAATAGCAGCCTTCCTTGGAGTGCAATTTGGGCCTCTACTCTATCAGAATATGCAACAGGCTAAGGAACAGGCACTCAAAAACATGTAGGTCATTTCGATAGACCGATGCAGTTGACAGCCCAAGCTATCACCGAGTTGCAAAGGTGGATAACAAATGTCTCACGTTGCTCTAGTAACATTCTGAGCAAAAACCTTCAGCTGCTTTACAAGCTGATGTGAGTGTTTCAGAATGGGGAGTCACTGATAACAATATTCCAGCCGCAACAAATGGAGTATGCATTAATCCTACAGATGCATTGGAAAAAATATTTGGAATTGTTGGGGGCATTCTATGGCCCCAAAAAAGCTCACTGTTCAACAAATGCATGATTTACATGTTCAGCTCCAGATTGGCAATACCACAGCAATTGCATATATTAATTACATGGGTGGAATTAAGTCATTATCATGTGACAATCTGGCTAAATCCCATCTGGCACTGGTGTATTACTAGGAACATCTGGGTCTTAGCAATCTACCTACTAGGTAGAGATAATGTGGTGGCGGACACCAGGCCATGTAAATTTAAAGACAACATAGAATGGATGTTGTATCCAAAAATGTTTTAAAGATCGTCACCCAGTATGGATTGCCAGACATAGATCTGTTGCATCCAGATTAAATCACCGGTTACCTAAATATGCCTCATAGGAACCGGATCCAGGGGCAGTAGCGGTGGATACATTCCCGCTACATTGGGGAGGTATGCTCTTCTACGCTTCCCCCATTCTGTCTTATCCATCAACGTCTCACCAAAATTGAGCAGGGCTCTGCCTCAGGCGTTTGGTAGTCCCCAAATGGGCCACACAAACATGGTTACCATTGGTTCTTAGACTAATGACACAGCCATTCATGGTTATCCCCAAATGCAGCAACTTGTTGCTTCACCCTGTGACAGGAAAGAGTCACCCTTTCCATGATCGTGTTAATCTGTTGATAGCAGATTCTGACAAGACCTTTCCAGGGGCTCGGACTATCGAGGTGAACCGTGGATGTGATAACTACGACCTGGAGGGATAAAAAACAATAAGTATCTCATATATAAAAATGAGAGATGCTCTGCTTACAGTCAAATATATCTTATCACACTGCAGGCATACCTGATGTATTGGAGGTTCTTGTTACATTACACTTTGACGAGCAATGGAGTTATAATGCCATTAATAGTGCTAGGAGTCCATTGTCCTCCTATTTATGGCAGGGGTCGGGACAACATTATGTCGGATCTCATCCATTGGTGTCCTGATTCATGAGAGGTATTTAATAAGAACCCTCCTGACCTAGATATACGTGAATCTGGGATGTGAGCATAGTTCTCACATTGCTTCATCAATAGGCTCTGATTACATCTCCAAAAAACTAACACTTAAACTGGTCATGCTCATGGTGCTCGTGCAACGGGGTACAGACATTGCAAAAGTTACGACTGGACAGCATGCATTTTCTGTCAATAATATTACGATTTATGTATATGATCTAATTACACAAAGCAGGCCAGGGACGTCCAGGACAAAAGTGAGCTTTAGAGCATACCCCATTGACCGGTGACTATTTATAGTTAAGCACCTACGTCAATATTGAGGTCACCAAGTCTTAGAAGCTCCAAAACAACCAAGAGTCTTAGAGGCTCCAAAACAACGATGCTCATCAGTCACAAAACCTTATAGAAAGGTGTCTGTAGACCATTTCGAGGTGGATGAAGCAGGTTTGGATTCTGCTGGAGCAGTCACTGATGTGTTTAAATCTCACTCCACCAGGGTGGTATCAACACCGCAGTGAGGGCACTGGACGCCCCTTTAGTCCAAATCCTTGGGGCCGCAGGATGGTCCAGTAAAGGGATTTTCAACGGTTTTATAACAAACCTATCCTCATGACGGAAGGATTTGGGCATGTTATTTTGGGTCCTGTTTGTAAATTCCCCCTAGGAGAGAGGGGTTGTTATTGCTTATTTTGTTATTGAGACATTCATTTGAATAATTCAAACAATGTTCAATACATTATTTGTTTATCCTGTGTCAACCGAAGCAGTGTGTCATATGGAACTGGATCTACGGCATGAAATCACAGAGCTTTGAAATCTTCACGGAATCACTCACGTGACTCCGAAGTAAAATAGTAAGATTAAACGAGCTTACCAGTTTGAAGTTTGATCTTTATTTTATGAGGAGTTACGGTGAGCGATTACCTGCCCTCTGCTCCAGTCCCTCTTAATCGCAAAGATCATCTAGTAGTTCTAGTCTTCTGAGTCTTACTATATCACTTCGACTGTAGTTACTGTGATTTCACACCACTGCTTTGAAGATTGGCGCGCATGTGCACTGGCGGGGCTTCTTCACGTAATCGCTCACCGTAACTCCTCATACAATAAAGATCAAACTTCAAACTGATAAGTTCTCGTTTAATCTTACTATTTTGTGCTGGAGAGCGGAATCAAGAACTAGAGGGCATAGGTTTAAGGTGACAGGGAAAGGATTCAACAGTGGCAACTTTTTCACAAGGAGGTGGTGAGTACATGGAATGAGCTGCCAGAGGGACTAATTGAGGCAAAAACAATGACAACATTTAAAAGACATTTGGGCAGGTACATGGATAACAAATCTTTTGAGGGATATGGGCCGAATGCAAACAAATGGGGCTAGCTTGGATGGGGTATCATGGTCAGAGAGAGCATTGGGCCAGTCTTCCACTCCTCATGCAATCCCTCAAGATCCAGAATGACATGTTCCACTCCAGTTGCGTGCCAACTGATGAGGAGCCGCAAACCCATCCACAGATGGGCCAGGACATTGCTAATGGGCCGAGTGGCTGGGGGGTGTTTCAGGTGGTGTTCTCTTTCCACCATTTACGCAGTGAAACTGTGAGCTCCTGATTCATGGTCCTGAGGTTCTCAACCCCATTAGAATGCTCCTTCTCCACTGTCTCAGAAGGTGGTATCTATTATTAAGGATCACCACAATCCTGGCCATTCCCTCTTCCCACTGCTACCGACAGGAAGAGGGTACAAAAGACTGAAGTCACATACTACCACTCGCATGCTTCAAGTATTAAAAACAAGAGGTCATTGACTTAAGGCGAGAGGAAGAAGGAGTTTTGTTTTACTCGGAGAATGGTTGATAATTGCCAGAGGAGATGATGGAGTCAGATACAATCATTAAGTTTAATAGGCATTTAGACAAGCTATTGCATAGGCATAACAAATATGGATATGGACTTAATGCAGGCAAATGGTATTAGTGCAGATAGGCATGCATGCGGTGAGCCGAAGGGCCCGTTTCTATACTGTGCACACTATGACATTGACTGATACACTGCACATCTGCACACTTTGTTCACATGATCTACATATATAGTTGCACTGTACACACAAAAATGCCTATGTACATGTGTGCTGCATCAACACCAGTGCAATGCCCAAGTATACAGGGTAGACACTAATATACTGTACATAGATAGGTCACAGTTTCATACAAACTGGGTGCATGTGCATGTGTATGCACAAACGCATGCACGCACACTCCCTTGAGAAAGAAAATTGGCAAGGGTACATTCCACCTTCTGTGCTTAAATGAAATTAAAATTTAGTAAAGTACTGAAAGAAATCCCGTACAATTCAACAAGGACAGGTGGCAAGTTCGAAGATATCTCGTATTTATTATCATCACAAAGAATGACAACAAAGATCTATACATGAAAAAGTTATAGTACAAGACAAAAATATAGTACAAGGCAAAAATGTGAAAAGTTTGAATTTCTCCAGATACTTAATAAAGAAAACAGAAGGTGACCATGAGGAATTAATAATGGAAAGCAAGGGGGTGGCAGGTTACGTCAGCAGGTATTTTGTATGAAAGGAAAGGAAACCGATACAATTTGGCAAGGACGTGTGGCAAGTTCTTCTCTGGAGAGGAAATATGTAGCTTTTCAGCTACAGCTGTACATTGGGAATTGGAAAAGAGGGAAGAACTTAGGAATGTTAGGATCACCAGGATTGAGAGGGTTGTTGGGGCTGCGGGCGAAAAAAATACCAGGACCCAAAAAGACTTCATTCTGGGGAATGAAAGAAGTGGTTGCTGAGATAGTTGGTGCATTGGTTTTACTTTTCCATAGTTCCCCAGATTCAGGGAAGGATGCACGGGATGGAAATTTGTTGGGTCAGAGCAAATCCAGGTGTGCAGACCCAGGTTTGAATTAGATCTGAGATCCCAAAAGGGAGAGTCAGGTGCTGCGGGGACCAAGATGATCCGCTGTTACTGAAAGGGGACTTTAAACTAGAACGGTTGGGGGGAGGGACTCAAATAGAGAAAGCTAGTAGACAGGGTCTGAGGCAGGAGGCAGAGAAGGGAAGCACTCACATCCAACATGTAGGGGGAAAAGAAGAAACAAACAATAAACAGAGAATAAGAGGTGGTGGGTTTCTTAAATGTGTGAGCAGAGAGAAAGAGGGGTATAAAAGGAGGGTAGAAGCAATCGGTAGCAAGGTGAAAATTAATAGTGGGAGGCAGACAAATCCAGGGCAAAAATCAAAAGGGGCCACTTGTCAACATAATTGTATAAGGAGTAAGAGTGTTGCTAAAACAAGCCTGAAGGCTTTGTGTCTCATGGGAGGAGCATTCGTAATAAGGTGGACGAGTTGAATGTGCAGATAACTGTTAATGACTATGCTATAGTTGGGATCACGGAGACATGGCTCCAGGGGGACCAAGGCTGGGAGCAGAACATTCAGGGATATTCAATATTCAGGAGGGATAGACAGAAAGGAAAATGAGGTGGGGTAGCGTTGCTGGTGAGAGAGGAGATTAATGCAATAGAAAGGAAGGACATTAGCTTGGAGGATGTGGAATCGATATGGGTAGAGCTGAGAAACTCGAAGGGGCAGAAAACGCTAGTGGGAGTTGTGTACAGGCCACCTAACAGTAGTAGTGGAGTTGGGGATGGCATCAAACAGGAAATTAGAAATGTGTGCAACAAGTGGTAAAACAGTTATAATGGGTGACTTGAATAGATTGGGTGAATCAAATTGGCAGGGGTGCTGAGGAAGAGGATTTCTTGGAATGTATGCGGGATAGTTTTCTAAACCAACATGAAGAGGAACGAACGAGAGAGCAGGCTATTCTAGACTGGTTATTGAGTAATGAGGAAGGGTTAGTTAGCAGTCTTGTTGTGCGCGGCCCCTTGGGCAAGAGTGACCATAATACGGTTGAGTACTTCATTAGGATGGAGAGTGACATAATTAAGTCAGAAACAAGGGTTCTGAACTTAAACAAAGGTAACTTTGAAGGTATGAGACATGAATTGGCCAAGATAGACTGGCAAGTGATTCTAAAAGGGTTGACAGTGGATGTGCAATGGAAGGTATTTAAAGACTGCATGGATGAACTACAACAATTGTAGTGCATCCATAGATATCAAGGGAAATCAGGGATAGTATAAAAAACAAAAGATGAAGCATATAAATTAGCCAGAAAAAGCAGCCTACCAGAAGACTGGGAGAAATTCAGAGTCCAGCAGAGGAGGACAAAGGGCTTAATTAGGAAAGGGAAAATAGATTATGAAAGAAAACTGGCAGGGAACATAAAAACTGACTGCAAAAGTTTTTATAGATATGTGAAGAGAAAGAGATTAGTTAAAACAAATGCAGGTCCCTTGCAATCAGAAACAGGTGAATTGATCATAGGGAACAAGGACATGGCAGACCAATTGGTTCTGTCTTCACAAAGGAAGACATAAATAATCTGCCGGAAATAGCAGGGGACCGGGGGTCAAATAAGATGGAGTAACTGAGTGAAATCCAGGTTAGCCGGGAAGTGGTGTTGGGTAAATTGAACAGATTAAAGGCCGATAAATCCCCAGGGCCAGATATTCTGCATCCCAGAGTATTCAAGGAAGTAGCCACAGATATAGTGGATACATTAGTGATAATTTTTCAAAACTCCTTAGATTCTGGAGTAGTTCCTGAGGATTGGCGGGTAGCTAATGTAGCCCCACTTTTTAAAAAAGGAGGGAGAGAGAAAACGGGGAATTACAGACCAGTTAGTCTAACATCGGTAGTGGGGAAACTGCTAGAGTCAGTTATTAAAGATGGGATAGCAGCACATTTAGAAAGTGGTGAAATCATTGGACAAAGTCAACATGGATTTACGAAAGGTAAACCATGTCTGACGAATCTTATAGAATTTTTCGAGGATGTAACTAGTAAAGTGGATGAGGGAGAACCAGTGGATGTGTTATATCTGGACTTTCAGAAGGCTTTCGACAAGGTCCACATAAGATATTAGTATACAAACTTAAAGCACATGGTATTGGGGGTTCAGTATTGATGTGGATAGAGAACTGGCTGGCTGACAGGAAGCAAAGGGTAGGAGTAAACGGGTCCTTTTCAAAATGGCAGGCAGTGACTAGTGGGGTTCCGCAAGGCACAGTGCTGGGATCCCAGCTATTTACAATATATATTAATGATTTGGACGAGGGAATTGAATGCAACATCTCCAAGTTTACGGATGACACTAAGCTGGGGGGTAGTGTTAGGTGTGAGGAGGATGCTAGGTGGCTGCAAGGTGACTTGAATAGGCTGGGTGAGTGGGCAAATGCATGGCAGATGCAGTATTATGTGGAAAAATGTGAGGGTATCCACTTTGGTGGCAAAAACAGGAGGGTAGACTATTATCTGAATGGTGGTAGATTAGGAAAAGGGGAGATGCAATGAGACCTGGGTGTCATGGTACACCAATCATTAAAAGTAGGTATGCAGGTGCAGCAGGCAGTGAAGAAAGCAAATGGTATGTTAGCATTCATAGCAAAAGGATTTGAGTATAGGAGCAGGGAGGTTCTGCTGCAGTTGTACAGGGTTTTGGTGAGACCACACCTGGAGTATTGTGTAGAGTTTGGGTCTCTAAATCTGAGGAAAGACATTCTTGCCATAGAGGGAGTACAGAGAAGGTTCACTAGACTGATTCCTGGGATGTCAGGACTTTCATATGAGGAATGACTGGATAGACTCGGCTTGTACTCGCTAGAATTTAGAAAACTGGGGGGGATCTTATAGAAACTTACAAAATTTCTAAGGGGTTGGACAGGCTAGATGCAGGAAAATTGTTCCCGATGTTGGGGAGGTCCAGAACAAGGGGTCACAGTCTCAGGATAAGTGGGAATTCCTTTAGGACCGAGATGAGGAAAACATTTTTCACACAGAGTGGGGTCAGGGGGTATGGAGAGAAGGCAGGTACAGGATACTGAGTTGGATGATCAGCCATGATCATATTGAATGACGGTGCTGTCTCGAAGGGCCGTTTGGCCTACTCCTGCACCTATTTTTCTATGTTTCTATGTTTCTAAAGTTTGCAGATGAGTAACATTAGGCTTCAAAACTTTTATAGGCTTTGAAACACTTCACATCTGAAATTAATACAAATGCAGCACAGGGTCGGGTACAAGAAATAGATTGATACTAGCCCAGTTGTACAGCGTCACATTCTGTTTCTACTTCTGTATGACAAGGAACAGCAGAAAATGGCACTGGATTCTCCGACATTTACCTGATCATTCTGGCAGCCTCTAAAACCAGAAATCTGTAGCCATTTCCAGCTCGATGTCACAAAAATCAAATCCTGCAGATGCTGCACCATCAAAATAAAACCATGGAGATAGTCCTGCGGTGACAGGCAATTCTAATGGAAGGTCATCAACTTGAAACCTTAGCTCTGTTTCTCCCTCCACAAATGCTGCCTTACTTGCCAGCTCATTTGCAATGAACCCCGTTTTCAATTATTTTATCTAATGATGCTTGGTCCATTTATCGTGGAGCAGAGAGGTGAAGAGCATACACTATATTGTGGTAAGTGAACTAATGAGTGGTCTAGAGTCCCCATAACCACCTGTGAATGCAATTAGAGGACACAAATTTAGGGTGTGGTGGAAGCAATTTAGAGGAAATTTAAGGGAGAACCTCTTCACCTAGAGAGCAGTGAGTACCTGGAATAAACTGCCTGAGAGTTTGGTGGAGAGCATTTCAGTCTCCATTTTCTCTTGAATGCTGGAGGTTGAGGGGAGACCTGATAAAGTATATAAAATTATGAGAGGCACAGACAGTCAGAATCTCCCCTCCCCGTTTAAGAGGATTTTAGATAGGCACATGGATATACATGGAATGGAGGCCTATGGATCATGTGCAGGCGGAGACTAGATTATCTCAGCATCATGTTTCGCATGGACTTTATGTGCTGAAGGGCCTATTTCTGTGCTGCACTGTTTTATGTTCTAAAACATGTCTCAATGAACACTGGAATTGCTCAGGCATAGAAGGTAATGCAACAATGCTGGGAGATGTGATTAATAAGGATAGGAGGGCCATTAGTCAGTGTGACGCTGCTGGACAAAATTGCCTCTTTCCATGCTGTATGGCACTATGATGCTATAGCAGAGAAACAGGGCCTTCTGTCCAACTCATATTTATTGACCACCATAGCCAACTGAACTGTGGCTGGCCCATATCTATCTAAACCACTCCCACCCACGTACCTGTCCAAATGTTTTTGAAATGACGTGATTACTATCTTCCTCTGATACGTTTTCTGGCAGCTTGTTCCATATACCCAGCACCTTGTGTATGAAAAACCTTCTGTGCAGGTCCCCATTAAATCTTAGATGTGTAGGTGCACGGAGCTGGTTTATCAAGTCCGTGCCCACATGAAGTAATCCACAATGACCACATACTCCCACCCATCTTTCTCTATCGTTCCCATCTCACAATGTTCAGCAGGTCACAGAAAAATTAATGTTGGATGTGATAAAGATTACAAAGCAGGTGCATTGTTCCAAAGATGAGAGGACTTGGTCAAACCGCACTAAATCGCATCACCCTCACCAGTGTTGGGTCTTGTGTGATGCAGGAATGTAATACACGAGGGTACAACTGTGGGAGCTGGAGAGCAGTGAGGAAGGACTGGGTCTTCTGCTGCTGGGTTTGAAGTATCTGCTGTGTGAGATGTTGGGGAAGGTCACATCAGTAGATGAGCCCTGATGACTTGGTGCTCAAAGGTCATGTCACAAGGCTGAACCGGGGAAGTCCCAAATCAAGTCTGGTCACACCAGCTCCGGTCCACAGATCAGGGAGAGTAAGGTGGAAAGAGAACAATTCAAACTCTGGCCAAAGTTATACAACTGGATCCAAGTCCACACACCAGCATGATGTATCAAGTGGCTGAAATGTAGATGTTAGATCAATGGCACGGATCATTCCCAGGTCATGCCATAGGAGCATGACTTAGGCTATTCAACCCATCGAATCTACTCCGACATCCAATCATGCCTGACCTAGCTTTCCCTCTCAACCCCATTCTCCTGCCTTCTTCTCATAACCTTTGGCACCTTTACTAATCAAGAACTTGTCAATCTTCACTTTTAAAATATTGACTTGGCCATGAATCCCACAGATTTTCCTCCTCATCTCCTTTCAAAAGATACGTCCTTTTATTCTGAGGCTCCGCCTGGAACCTAGACGCTCCCACTAGTGGAAACTTCCTCTCTATATGAACTATATCCAGGCCTTTCATTATTCAGTAAGTTTCATTGGAAATTAAAAGGATGAAGAGGTGGTCTATCCCCCCCCCCCCCCCCCCCACCCCCCCATCCCCCCATCCTCCTCATCCTTTTAATTTCCAATGAGTACAGGTCCAGAGCCATCAAAAGCTCATCATATGTTGACCCAATCGTCTCTGGGTTTATTCTCGTAAACCTCCTCTAGACCCTCTCCGATGCCAGCACATCCCTCCTCAGATGTGGGGTCGTAAACTCCTGATTCACTCACTGTGCCAGCAGCCCTGAAGTGATTACATTTCTGACAGACTTCACCGTTAAAATAATTGATAGTTGCTCATCTGCAAGATGAGGTACCTCGCAGCCACCAAGTCTCAGGTCTTCCACAGTCATCACATCCGTGCTTGGCTTTCGCACTTCTATCTTTATTGGAGAAAGGAAATATCCAAGAACTCAACACAGTTTTTTTTTCCCCCAAAATCTTTTTGTGTTGCGAGGTGAGAAATTAATGGGCAAGGCGTTTCACATTTGAGCGAGATCCCTGTTGGTGCTTCACCTGCTGTGGTATTTACAAATGCATCCATGATGTTGGGTGAAAGCGCTCAGAGACGTTCATTCTGGCCTCGCCAGACAATGCCTGGTATCTCCAGTATGGCACTTTATGATTAAATATTTCTAGGTTTTGACCCTTACCTCAGGATTCGAAATGACAACACATCAGGAAACATCTGGCAAAGCGCAGAATCACAGTGTATGGTATCACAGAGAGCTAAATGCCAAACGGGATGAGATAGATTTAGAAGAACCCTCCACCCTCCAAACACAAGCCGCCAGGTTTGTGTTAAGACAATGCCAGTGTTCCCCTCCCCCTGGGGAGTGCCCCTCGCCCTGGGACTAATCCCATGCAGCTTGGGTTGCGCTCATGTCCCCTTTCTCCAGGCCTGCAGGCAGTGAGCAGGAGGGCCGCGGTCAGTCGGGTACAGGCTTGGCCTCTCCTGAACGCACGCGGGCCTGATCCACAGCATCCAGCAGGTTCTTTGTGTCCACCGCCAGGGTGTGCGCGGCTGTCAACATCTGCTTCTTGCATTCTTCGCTAAGCGAGGTCACCGAGTTCTGCTGGGCCAGCTTCATCTTGCTTATCAGCTCAGCCAGGTCCTTGTTTAGGAGCTTCTGCGTCCCCTCGATCTGGAAGAGATGGGAAACTCTCACCCTCAGTCACACCATTGGCAAACACTAGGCATGGAACTCCCCCGGGGTCTACTCCTGTGGTAACAGTTGATTTATTTTTAGAGATACAGCACAGAAACAGGCCCTTTGGCCCACCGAGCCCATGCCGACCAATAATCGCTCGCACTATCCTACACACTAGGGATAATTTACAATTTTTTTAATTGAAGCCAATTAACCTATAAATCTGCACGTCTCTGTGGAGTGTGGGAGGAAACCAGAGCACCCGGAGAAAACCCATGCAATCACAGGGAGAACGTATAAACTCCGCACAGGCAGCACCCATAGTCAGGATCGAACATGGGTCTCTGGCGCGGTAAGGCAGCAACTCCACCACTGCGCCACTTGCATCGTCCAGATGGGATGGCCAATCTCTGTGGCAGATGTTGAGGTTGTGAATGGAGGTAAACGTGTTCAATGCTGCTCCTCACCCTCCACCCCAGGGGTAGTGAAAGTCTCCAGAGAAGTGTCTGAAGCTTTGCACAGTTTGTGTCACCCAGTTCAGTCCATAAATCATTCTCAATGCCGGATATCGATCAATCCATCAAATCAGCACAGGGAAGCGGCTGGTAGAGCTGCTGCCTCACAGCCAGAGAGACCCGGGTTTGATCCTTACCTCAGGTGCAGTCTGTTTGGAGTTTTCACGTTCGCCCTGTCACCATGTGGGTTTCGTCCAGGTGCTCTGGTTTCCTCTCACAACCCAAAGACATGCGGGTTTGTCGGTTAATTGGCATCTGTATATTGACCCTAGTGTTTTGCAGGATGGATACGAAAGCGGGATAAACATAGAACTAATATGAAAGGGTGATTAATGGCCAGTGTGGACACGGTGGGCCAAAGTGCCTGTTTCCATGTTGCTTCTTTCCATGAAATACACTGGCCATGGAAGCCAAAGAAGACCCAGTTCTGAGAAGTACGAGGTGATGGGTTTGGGGAGGATAAACAAGGAAAAGGATAGGACCTTGGAGAGCACACACAGCGACCTATAGAAACATATAAAATTCTTAAGCGATTGGACAGGCTAGATCCAAGAAGAATGTTCCCGTTGTTGGGAGACTCCAGACCCAGGGGTGGGAGTTTAAGAATAAGGGGTAGGCCCTTAGGACTGAGATGACTTCATCTCAGTCCTATGGGCCTACCCTTTATTCTTAAACTTTTTCAGCCATAGAGTTGTGAACCTGTAGAATTCTCTGCCACAGAAGACAGTGGAGGCCAATTCTGGATGTGTTCAAGAGAGAGTTAGATTTAGCTCTTATGGCCCTGTCCCACAGTACGAGTTCATTCCAAGAGCTCTCCCGAGTTTGCCCCGATTTGAACTCGGAGATTTACGGTAATGGCCGCTCATCGGTAGGCGGGGCTCTCGTGGACATTTTTCAACATGTTGAAAAATCTTCACGCGTCTTCCCGAGCTTCCCTGCCGTTAGCGAGTCTTCCCGAGTAACTGCCATTAGCGTTACGAGCCGCTAAGAGACGTCCCTGAGCTCCAGTGTACCGGCTACGTTCATTCTCCATGTTTGATTTTTTTTTTAAACTCGGGAGAGCTCTTGGAATGAACTTGTACCGTGGGACAGGGCCATTAGGGCTAAGGGAATCAAAGGATATGGGGGAAAAGCCAGAAGGCGGTACTGATTTTGGATGATCAGCCACAATCATATTGAATGGCTTGAAGGGCCGAATGGCCTACTCGTGCACCTATTTTCTATATTTCTATGGAGGCAGGAGGATAGGTGGACATGGTGGTAACAGAGGGTACAGGAGCAGGGATTTTACGCTAGAACAGGCCACCGTGAGGGCACTGTGCGCAGCTGTTGGGAGGACGCAGAGTGCTTGTGACCTGGATTGAGTTATAGTTAGGAAAGTGTCTGACGGGACTGGGGGATGGGGAGATTTAATTGACGTACAAAATAATGAGACCCAGTCAAGGGAAACAGAAATAACTCATTGACCTTCACAGAGCGAACAATAACTAGGAATTTCTGTTCTATTTGTAAAATGTTTAAAGGAGAATCGAGGCCAGTATTTACACAGGCTATCACAGATAGAGGTGAGTCACAGCTCTGTGGGAGAGGGACGGAGTAGGCAACAGGTGGAGACTTTTGCCTACTCCATCCCTTGGCGACATTTAAGGAGCACCTGGATGAGCTTATGAGCATCCCCAAGCAAACAGTCACAAAACTGGGAGGAGGCAAGGACCAAACCAGTCTATTTTTGGTCAGGATGAGTCGAATGGGCTGAAAGGCCTCCTGCACCATGAACTCTGCCACCTTTCTTTTCCACCTGATACACACAAAATGCTGGAGCAACTCAGCAGGTCAGGCAGCGCCTCTGGAGAAAAGGAAGAAATTATGTTTTGGGTCGGTACCCTTTTTCAGACCAGGGTCTGATCGGAAACGTCACCTGTCCATTTTCTTCACTGATGCTGCATGGCCGGCTGAGTTACTCCAGCACTTTGTGTCTGTCTTCGGTAAATCCCAGCATCTGCAGTTCCTTCCTACTCCCGTCCACCTGTCCTCCTGCAGAGCTCAACACAAAATGCTGGAGGAACTCAGCGGGTCAGGCAGCATCTACTGGGAATGAACGGGCAATGTTTCAGGTCAGGACACTTCTTCAGACTGATTGTAGTTGGAGAAAGCTGGAGGAGAGAGGTGAGGGCAGGACAAAGCCTGGCGAGTGATGGGTGGATACAGGTGAGGGGGGCTTGATTTATCGATGGGTGTAGTTTCAGTGGATAGTTGGAACGGGGTCGCACCAGGTCTGAGATTGGTCCAGAAAACAGAGTGCTGGAGGAACTCAGCGGGTCAGGCAGCATCCGTGGTGGGAAGTGGACAATTAAAGTTGTGGGTCAGGACCCTTCTTCAGACTGAGCAGACTGAAAAGAGATTGGGCCATCGGGAGATGAAAGCACACTGACTTCATTTGGAAACGTCTCAGTGCGTGGGGATAACAATAACGAACACAACTCTCATGGAGGCCCGCCTCAGAGAGACAGACCACAATGCTGGGACTGCCATCGGCGAGACTCACCTCTGTCCGTGATGAGGCAGGCAGCTTCGGCAAGAGTTCATCCACACTGCTGGTCAGACGCCGAAGATTCATACCCACGGTCTGGGAGCAGAAAGGAAGATGTCAGGAAAACAAGGATTCATTGGAAAAGCCACGGCAGCAATGGCCGCTCATATTTGCTACTTTACAAGTAGTTTTGCTATTATGTGATAGTTACGCTCCTAAGAAACCTCACAAAATACAAATTTGTGTTTTAAAGACTATTGTATCCATGGAGGAAAAGAGTTTAGGTGTCAGAGACGTTCAGACTCACAATAACAAATTATACCCCTGTCTCACTGTGCGAGTTGGAGTGATAGACTCGTGGCTGCCACGAGACTGCAAGTGTATGATCAAGTGCGTGGCCGAGTTCCACGGGTACTGCGATGTTGCAAAGTTAGCAAGTTCAGAAGGTATGGTTTAAATAAAGCAACAATGTTAAAATACATCTTCCATCCTGTCAGATTGATATGACCTACAATGGGAAAATGCGCATTCTTTTCTTGTTTTTTTATGTTTTTAAATACTTTTTTGCAATGGATCTCTATTTACAGACTGACATTTGCATGACTTTTTTTCTACATCCTTTTTAACTGAGCTACTTTTTGTGTCTATCTTTGGTTCAGTCTTACGAGCAAAAGAACAGATTATTAAAAGTTCCCACGGTACACTCACGAGACACTAAGATAAACTACGTTATTGCTACGAGTTAAAATGTTTCCATTTTACACTTGAACAGTTAATTTGGTGGAAAAAAATCAAACATGTTTGATTTTTTTCACGAGTTAACAAGTTTCCCGAGTACCTGCCGTTAGCGCCACGAGTCGATAAGTTGCTCGTGCGAGTTCCGACGTTCCCGCTACGTGATCACCACGAGTGAAAACTCGGGGTCAAACTCGCACAGTGAGACAGGGGTTTTACTTTTCTACAGCAACAGCAATTTTTGTTACTACAAGCTAAAGATTCTAAAGGCTGCATGTTACATTGTTCAATAGAGTATCCTTGCTCATGTGGCACCAGGAACGATTGCTTGTCAATTTCAATGACCACCCATGGTGAAACTGACAGACTGTGTTCTCAAGAGGGAATGGTGTCTGATTACTGTGGGGAAGTTCCTACACTGTTTTATTCCAAGACATTTGTTTTCCACATGTCAATTTACAAAGTAACATTTTCATGGAACCACTAACATCACCACAGTTAGGCTAGGTTTAATGGCTAAATGGCCTCCTTTCTTACAGCTAAACCCCGGCCTTGGTTTTACTCTGAGTTGTCCGCTTCAACCCCAAGCTTGAAGAAGGCAGCGTGTTGGCTGAGACATCAATGCAAAGTCCCCTTCATTCAAGCTCTTCATTCAACTGACTATAACATGAGTGCTTAGCCTCTGTTCATGGATACAAGCTCTGTATGAGATGCAGGCCAGGTTCTGGTACCCTCTCTGAAGGGATAAATGATTCCCTAACACCACCTCAAGAGGAGGCTAGGTCCTCTATGTCCTGGCTGAGTGCCACCTACAAACCATCTCACCATAAGCCGCAGATGGTCTAGGCATTCATCCCTGTGTGTTCCCTCCCAGCCGTGAGGAGCTCCCGATGGTTCAATGGTTCTTTATTGTCACGTATGCACAGCACGTGCCAACCCCTCACCTTCACCAGGTGGATGTACTCATCCGTCGGCAGCTCGTACACCTGGTTCTTCAGATGCAGCACGGCCTTGACCAGCTCCATGACCAGAGGGGTACACCTTGTCATCCGTGCGGTCCAGGTTGGCTGTGGGAGCTGCCTGAATCGGCTGAGCAAGCAAAGCAGGGAAGGGATGGGAATAAGCGCAAGTCAAGTTGTAGTTCCTCACGTTAGTAAAAACAGGCCTTTACACGCTCACTGAGGGGAGAGGACATCAGCGGACAGAGACTGGGCTGGAAGTCCTTCACTGAGGAGGACGTCACTTCTTACTGAGGTGGGACATGAGTGGACATGAACTGGGATGTGAGATCCACACTAAGAAGGGGGAGGACATCATTGGACATTGGGCAGTAAGACCCTCACTGCGGAAGTAGGACATCAGTAGACATGGTGACTGAGCTGTGAGACCCTCACTGAGGAGGGCATTCACGGCCACTGAGCTCCGACCCTCAGTGACTGGGGTTTATCAGTAAACCTGGTCATTGGGCTTTGAGACCCTCCCTGAAGGGGGGCATCAGTAGATACAGAGTCATTGGGCTCTGAGACCCTCACTGAGTTAGGACTTAGTGGACATGGTCACTGAGATCTGAGACCCTCATTGAAGGGGACATCAGTGGACATGGTGACTGAGCTGTGAGACCCTCACTGGGGTTATCATTGTCTTTTGTTCAGAGTGTTGAAAGCACACGTGCAGCTGCGCACAGTGCAGTGCTCGCGGTGCTGGAGAAAACCGTCCAATCGCCACATCCCACACTCTGCGTGAGTGCCGGCGTGCTGGGTGATGAGCGGTTTACCACACGGTGGTCTGGGAGATCCAGGCCTGCTGGCACCCCGTGATGGGTTGGTCTCCAACCTCTTCATTCAACTAGCAGAGCACTGGTGAAGAAACGCCAGTGGCACTGTCACACCTTGTGGGCACCGTCCTAACATGGCAGGCTCAGGAGGTATTGTGTAAAGCAGGGCAGATACTGGGAGATCATCAGTAGCTGTCTCAGTCCACAGTGTGGGACAGACTGTCTCAGAGTACAGGCCGTGTTGGACAGACTGTGTGTCAAACCAGACAGTGTGGGACAGACTGCGTCAGACTACAGACAGTGTGGACAGACTGTGTGTCAGACCAGAGACAATGTGGGATAGACTGTGTCAGACCAGACAGTGTGGGACAGACTGTTTCAGACCACAGGTGGACAGACTGGATCACAGGGCAGGGGTGAACAGTCTGTGCCTCGGACAACATGCGGACAGACAGTTTCAGGGCCCAGGTGGATGTATTGCCGCAGACCCGGTTCAATTTGTTCCGAACACTCACCGGCGGATTCTTCCTCGGAGGCTTCTCTGGCGCCACCGTGAACTCAGCTCCAAAGAAAAATAATTGACATTAGTCAATGCCAAGAGTAACACACACATTTCTAGACTTTTAGAGATACAGAGTAGAAACGGGCCCTTCAGCCGCCAAACCACAATGACCAGCGATCACCCCATACACTAACACTATCCTACACACTGGGGACAATTTACAATTATACCAAAGTCAATTAACCTACAAACCTGCACATCTTTGGGATGTGGGAGGAAACCGGATCACCCGGAGAAACCCCATGCGGCCACAGGGAGAACGTATCAACTCCGTACAGACAGCACCCATGATCAGGGTCGAATCTTTGTCTCCAGTGCTGTAAGCTAGCAACTCTACCGCTGTGTCATAGTGTCACATGCACATACACACACACACACACACACACACAGACTGGTACACACACAGACACATGCACACACACACACAGATTTCACTACTGGACACCTTAAACAAACTCAAAGATTGGGGTCCTGAATCTTCCCACAACTCCTAGGCACACGACACTGCCTTCAGACCCCCTCCCCCCTAATCTGAGACCATAGAGAAGGTCTGAGCCCCGGCATTCAGACACTGGAGATCCTAAACACACTTTTCCAAACTTGCTGCAGTTTTAAATACATTGTCATTGCAATTGCCAAATGAACTGGAGGTTGCATTTCGGAATGGGGTTGATTGGGAACAGGAAAGGGTTTAGGAATAGGATTGGAAACAGGATTGTTGTGTGGAATGGGATGGAAAGAGTGTTTTGGAAATAGGACATGGATAGGAAACAGTTTATGAATAGATTTGGGAACAGGAAGGAGGTATGGGATTGGGATTGGGATCTGGAAAGGGGAATGGGAATGGGAATGGGGACAGGAAAGGGGAATGAGAGTAGGATTGGGAAGGAAGGGGAAATGAGAATGGGTTTGGGAACAGGGATATGACAATGGGATTGGGAACAAAAAGGGATATGAGAATGGGATTAGGAAAGGGGTAAGGGAATGGGAACAGGAAATAAGTCTGGGAATGTTGGTTGGGAGTAGACTGGGAACAGGCTTTTAAGATTCCACATGGTTTCAAAGGCCCTGACTACCCCTTTTCCACACAGCCGCTCTGCAGACTGTTCCGCAGGACTAAAACATCTCAAATTCCCATGAAGTGGTACTTACTGTAGCATGACTCCTGGTCACTCTCCTGAAAAGAAAAAGGAGAGTTGGGTTATCTCAGCAATTATTCGCTTTTTAACTCCTAAAAGCCCTGAAGTTAAATAGGGAACAGATCTGGCAGCTCAGAACTGGGTCTCTCAGTGAACCATTAGAAGCAGAAAATGGTCACCCCACAATCTGTCACCTCATGGTCCAGTGTACCCCCACGCACCATTAGAGTCATGACATGGGATTGACCCTGGGCCAATTGGGGGTGCAGAGGGCATGCAGGTTTAAAACATTTCCCATTACACAAGCATTACTAGCAGTCAATGCATGGTCTCAGAAGAGAAAGTGGGGAAAGATCATAGGTTAAGTTAAGTGATAGGAACATCTGTCATCACTTGCACATCAATTAACATACTTGACTGAAAGTAAATCACATTGACGAAAGAAGACTTACGTTTTGGTACTGGTTTTCATTTGGAGCCTAATGGAGAGAGAAGAGCAAAAGTGAATTCTATCATGGTCCTAACAAACACATGGACAAACAATCTGGTTTGAACAAAACACTCAAGAATATCCCTGGATTAGACCCAAAATGCTGGAGTAACACATGCGTGTCAGGCAGCATCTCTGGAGAAAAAGAATAGGCATTTGGTAAGGATGTCAGGGATTATGAGGTGAAAGCAGGAGAATGGTGTTGAGAAGGAAAGATAGATCAGCCATGATTGAATGGCAGACTTGACTTGATAGGTTGAATGACCTTGTTCTGTTCCTATAGCTTATGAACTAATGAGATGATGTTTCGGATCAGAACCTTTCTTCATACGTCTTTTTAAACATTGTGATGTTATCTGCCTTAACGACCTCCTCCAGCAGATCATTCCATATACCTACCACCCATTGTGCAAAAGTGTTCCCCCTCAGGTTCCTATTAAATCTTTTCCTCCTTGCCTTAAACAGGGATTTCCTGAACCCCTGTCCCATGGTTCTTGATTCCTCAAGAATATGTTCTCTGGTCCTTGATTCCTGTCAACTGTTTTCCCTCTGTATGCTATATTCCCCATCAACATGCAGCAGAATTATTCCATGGACTGTCTCCATCCTGAGTAAAACCACACAAGGTGGTGTAGTCACCCATTGCAAGTAATAAAGTGGTGTCAAAGTGCCACAGAAGGCTGTGGAAGGCGTCAATGGATATTTTTAGGGTGGAGATAGATCAGTTCTTGATTAGTAAGGGTGTCAAGGGTTATGGGGAGAAGGCAGGTTGAGAGGGCAAGATAGATCAGCCATGATTGAATGGCAGAGCAGCCTTGATAGGTCAAATTACCTAATTCTGCTCCTACAACTTGGAGATCCTTACCAGCTGCTTCTCTTCCTTCTCTAGCCACTTCTTATCTTCAGCCATTTCCCGTTGTTGCTGCTTGATCCTCTCCTGGAGCTTGGCCTGTTCCATCTCCCAGAGCTTCTGGGCATCTTCTTTGCTGTTAATCTCTCCGATGAGATCCGCTTCCTACGGGCACAGGGAGATGGTCAGACTTTCCCACAAATGTGAGAGAAAATGTTGCTGCGTTTGCGGTCTTGGAGCGGAGGAGGTCATGTGAGAACATGACAGAGGTTTAGCTTTGTTTGGAGATACAGCATGGAAACAGGCCCTTCAGCTCAAGACCATACCAACCATTGATCACCCGTTCACTAGTTAGAGGGCGGCATGGTGGCGCAACTGTAGAGCTGCCGCCTTATCGCTCCAAAGGCCCAGGTTTGATCCTAACTACGAGTGCTTGTCTGTCTGAAGTATGTACATTCCCCCCGTGACCTGCGTCAGTTTTCTCTGGCATTTCTGGTTTCCTCCCACACTCCAAATACATACATGTTTGTAGGTTAATTAGCTTGGTATAATTGTAAATTGTCCCTAGTGTGTGTAGGATAATATAAGTGTGCGGGGATCGCTGGACGGCACGGACTCAAAGGGCTGAAGTACTTGTCTCCGCATTGTGTCTCTACACTAAATTACAAAACCTGTTTATCTTGGAGTGGAGGAGGCCAAGGGAGGTTCGGTTCAGTTTTGAGATACAACATGGAAACGGGCCTTTCAGACCACCACGTCCACAATAACCATTGATCACCCGTTCTATCTTATCCTATTATCTTATCCATTTATTACATTACTATTAACTTGCATCTTTGGGACGCGGGAAGAAACCAGAGCGCCCAAATGAAACCTGCGCTGTCAAATTGAGAATGTGCAAACTTCACACAGATAGCACCCAAGGTCACGATCGAATCTGGGTCTCTGATGTCGTGAGGCAGCTGGTCTACCAGCTGCAGGTGGGCAATATTATGAGTGGGAGGGAGATACAGTAGACAACAGGAATCTATTCCTCATGGCAGGTTGAAAACAGAGGGCACACTTGGGGGGAAGACTTTTCATTTAGTTTAGTTTATTTTGTCGGAGGATGAAATGAGTAGAAAATATCCCGTAGCTCTTCTCTATGAAAGACATCAGGAGGTCATCCCCTGCTCCAGCCCACGTTTTACTGCTCATCAGACTGTCTGGTTGTGGTAGGATCATTCCAAGTACACATCGCCTACAGTTCAGGTGTACTTGACTGGTGACTGTGGTTGGAAACTATCAAGCCGCTAAGTTACAAGGGGCAGTATACTCTTCCTTTACTAGAAGGCTGGTTCTCTGAGTTGGTCTGACATTTAACCCAGACAACACACACATGCATGCGCACACACACACACACAGACAGATCACACACACAACTACATCACCGTAGCACAAGTCAAAATGCAAGCAGGCTGCTCTTACCTGCATACTGAGTCTTCTAAATGGTTTCGAGCACTGATTCTCTGTGGAGTCACCCGGTGCCTCACTAATGGGTGAGCAAAGTATGTGCGGTGAGCTGGCACAGAGGGACTCCGGAACCTAAGCAAGGACAGACGGCACATAGAACAAAGCAATCAGCGACATGGCAGCACACACAGGTAAAGCACACGGGGCACGGAGAGCCAACACACTACTGGCTCGGCCACAGTGGACCATAAGGTTGTCTACCCCTCTCTCTCTCTGCATTCTTGGAGTCCAGCTGGCTGGGACACTCAACGAGCATAGGCGGCTGGAAGCGAAGACTGGACAAGCGCCCACTGACGATGCAACAAACTGGTGTCATCTCATGTAGCATTGCTGCAATAGGATATGGTGCCGGCTCACCTGTGGGAGATCCAACACCTATTCAACCCCTTATCCACTTCACCATGTCAGGTCTTGAACTTGTCTGCACCACCCCCATCCTACCTCAGCCATGCACCACCTCTTGCACTACCATTGACTTATTTTGTAATTGTGTCATTTTTTACTGATGTTCTTTTTATTTTTACTGTTCTTTTTCATTTCACTGTTTTGTTAGCATTTATGTGTAATTTATAATATAAATTATGTTTTTATGTGCCCATGTCTATGTGCCTATGATGCTGCTTTCATCTTACCTGTAACTCACCATACTTGTGCATATGACAACAAACATGACAATGGCTTGAATTGAAGTCTCAAATGTTTCCTTAATTCAAAATGGCCCCTCAGAATTAATGTGACAAATGCCTTCCTCAGCTGACATCCAAGAAAATGTTGTGAAATGATCGATGAATCATAAATCCCTGACCGGTTGTCCCTGGGCACAAATAAAGCTTATTTTCTCAACCTTCTGGACAGTTTCATGTAGACTTATGGTTTGGTGTTCCCTGAATCTGTTATTCTATCTCTGGATCTCTGGTGAAGCTTGCTTCCTCCTGTATAGCCCTCGTGAAATAGGTCAACACCACACCAGGAAGTCAATCCCCCATAACATCTGCTGGAGCTGAGATAATGTGGGATCGAGTTTTACGTTATTTTAGCTGCATGCAAAAAAATAATTGAGAGGACGTTCATAGTTTCTGGGAGCAGAATTAGGCCATTCAGCCTATCAAGTCCACTCCAGCATTCAATCATGGCTAATCTATTTCTCCCTATCAACCCCACTCTCCTGCCTTCTCCCCATGAATCCCAGACACAATGCCGCTTTTTCAGGTGAAGGAGGGAAACGCATTCATACAGATGTTTGGCCGACCACAAGCCCTTCATGATCTGGGCTTTCCACTTGAAATGGCCAGTTTAACCAGTGGATACAGGCTTCCACAGGCTGTCAATAGACAATAGACAATAGGAGTAGGAGTAGGCCATTCGGCACTTCGAGCCAGCACTGCCATTCAATGTGATCATGGCTGATCATCCCCAATCAGCACCCTGTTCCTGCCTTCTCCCCATATCCCCTGACTCTGCTATTTTTAAGAGCCCTATCTAGCTCTCTCTTGAAAGCATCCAGATAAATTGCCTCCACCGCCTTCTGAGGCAGAGAATTGCACAGACCTATCCACTGTCACCTACTTGGAACTGAAGTCCTGGATTCAAGAAATGCATTCCACGTGCTTTTATTGAAGATCCTCTCGTTCTTGATGGCTGGAACAGACACCAAATTAAAACAAATTTCATTCTATTTGCAAGCAGATGACGGAGTAGGCAACTCTGGCCCTCAAACCTGCCCCGCCATTTACTGTCCCCAAGGCTGATTTATCCCAAGCCTCAACTCCCCTTCTGTGCCAGATCCCAATCGCACTCAATCTTCCACTGATTGACCACTGAACCTTGTCTCTGCGAGACAAAATTCACCACTCTGTGTCGTTAGCAAATCCCATCACAGTTGGGACCTCTGTTGTTTGATATATATATATATATATATATATATATATATATATATATATATATAAATTACTTGGAATATATATGGTAGACAAAAATGCTGGAGAAACTCAGCGGGTGAGGCAGCATCTATGGAGCGAAGGAAATAGGCGACGTTTCGGGTCGAGACCCTTCTTCAGACGGGTAGGTTAGTAAGTTTGCAGATGACAAGATTGTAAGATAGTAAGATTGCTGGGTTCACAGACTTTAAAGAAGATTGTCAAAGTATACAGCAGGATATGGATCAGCTGCAGAAATGGGTTGGCAAATGGCAGATGGAGTTCAATTGAGTGAGTGTGAGGTGTTGTACTTTGGGAGGTCGAATGCAAGGGGAAGATATGCAATTAGTAGCAGGTCTCTTATATGTACAAAAGGACTTGTGGACCAAATTCATAACTCCGTGAAAAGTAGTAATAGAAGAGTGTTAAAGAAGGTTTATGGTGTGTTTGGCTTAATTTGGTCGGGAAATTAAGTATACAAGTTAGGAAGTCATGAAGCAGCTTTATAGGACTTTGGTTAGTCTGCATTTGGAGCACTGTTGAAAAAGGTGATGTCTGGATTAGGGGGTATTAGCTACATGGGAAGTTGGACAGACTTGAGATTGTTTTCTCTGGAACGCCTGAGATTTAGGTACCAGATAGAAGTGTATAAAATTATGAGAGGCACTGATAGGGTAGAAAATCGGGACCTTTTTCTCAGGGTGGAAATGTCAAAGACTAGAAGACATAGCTTCTAGAGGGGCAAAGTTTAAAGGAGGTGTACGGGTCGTATTTTTTTTCAACGGAGGGTGGTGCGTGCCTAGAACGCGCAGCCGGGGTGATGGAGGAGGCACATATGATAGTGATATTTAAGAGACATTTAGATGGGCACATGAAAATGCAGGAAGTGGAGGCATATGGATTATGTGTAAGCAGATAGGAAATTATCTTGGCTTCATATTCAGCACAGACATTGTGGGCCCAATGGCCTATTCCTGTGCTGTACTGTTCTACATTCTATGTTCTATATATATTAGTATAATCTTCTAATAGTCTTTGGTTTTATAGAATTTTGCTTTTTGGAAAGCGGCAAAAGTAACCCCGTTGTGTAAAAAAAATGGGGAAGAGGGAAAACAGGGGCCTGACACCACGAGTAGGAAAGATACTAGGTGAAGATACTCGTCAGAAGATCGTTCCGTCTCGAAGTGTCACCTATTCCTATCTCCAGTGCTGCTGCCTGACCCGCTGAGTTACTCCAGCATTTTCTGTCTATCTTAGGAAAGATACTGGAGTCTATAATAAAGGAGAGTTGGAAATATCAACAGAATAGCACAGTTAACATGGATTTATGTAAGGGAATGGGGTGGATGGCCTGCTTTTGTGCCCAATGATTCTACCTTGGGTGGGGGTTCGTTGATGGCCTGCGTGATCTCGGGGTTCCTCGTGGTTAGTCTGCGCTCGGTCCAGTACTTGCGCTCCTCCCGCTGTTCCACCTCCATCTGGTGAATGTCACTATAAGAGAGGACAGAGATGGTGAGACACCACACCACACACATACCCAGCGCCACACAGACCAACTCAACACACTGCAACCACAGCACCACTCAGAACAGGTGCAAAGGTGCTTGGGAGTGGTAGTGCAGGATTACCAGAAGGTTAGTTTGCAAGTCGAATGGTAATAAGTAAAGCAAATGCATTTATTTGGAGAGGTCTAGAATATAAAGACAGGGATGTAATGCTGAGGCTTTATAAGGCACCAGCCAAGATCTTCGTAGGCCCCGCTCGGTCATGACTGACCATGGGTGCTGCATCCTAGTTGTTGGCAGCTTGCTCCAAAACTCGGCTGGAGCAGCGTCGCTTGTGGCTGAAGGGACCAATGCAGGAGTGACAGTCTCTGTGTCAAAGGTCACATTTGTGTGTGGTCTCTGGTTTGTTGACGTTGCTGCGCTCCTTTCTGCGTGCCCGCGTGTCTGCCGCTGCTTTCAACAGTTTATCATCCCCCGATTTGAGATGTTGGTTCAGGGTAATTCTCCACCTCGTGCAGTCAGCTGCAAGGCTCTCCCAGGACTCCACATTGAAGTTGAGGGCCTTCATATCTCTCTTACAGACATCCTTGTAACGTAGCTGGGAGCGGCCGATGGTTCTCCTCCCAGATGTCAGCTCTCCACAGAGGATGTCTTTTGGAATGCGGCCATCCTCCATGCAGTGGACATGGCCCAGCCACCGCAGTCTGCGCTGCCTGAGTAGAATGTACATCCTGGGAAGGCCAGCACGAGACAGGATCTCGGCGTTGGACACACTGTCCTGCCAGGATATGCCCAGGATACAGCAGATGCTTCTCAGGTGGAAGGTGTTGAGTCTTCTCTCCTGCATGGCATATGTAGTCTATGTTTCACTGCCATACAGCAGCGTGCTGTTGACACAGGCGTTGTAGACTGCTATCTTTGTCTTCACTGTCAGCTTTGGGTTGGTCCACACTCGAGTTGTGAGGCGAGCGAGAGTTGTAGCTGCCTTCCAGATCCTCTTATCAATATCTGTGTCCAAGGAGAGGTTGTCGGTGATGGTGGAGCCAAGGTACGTGAATTGATGGACGGCATCAAGTTCATAGCCATCGATGGCGATGACAGGCGGCGCCTCTGTATCCGGCCCCAGGACGTTCATCTTCTTCAGGCTGATGGTCAGCCCAAAGTCCTTGCATGCCCGACAGAAGCGGTCCATCAGTGACTGTAGTTCCTGCTGGGTGTGGCACACAACTGCAGTGTCGTCAGCAAACAACATGTCTCTGAAGAGAGCTTCACATACTTTTGTCTTTGTTCTGAAGGCAGGTGAGGTTGAAGAATCTGCCATCTGATCTAGTACGCAGGTAGATCCCCTCTGTTGCAGTGCTGAAAGCATGTTTCAGGAACAGAGCAAAGAAAATCCCAAAGAATGCGAGAGCGAGGACGCAGCCTTGTTTGATGCTACTGCGGATGTCGAAGGGCTCCGAAAAGCTGCCATTGAACTGCACTGTCCCCTTCATCTTGATGTGGAAAGATTCTATCATGCTCTGCAGTTTTGGTGGGCAGCCGATCTTTGGCAGAGCCTTAAATAGGCCATCTCTGCTGACGAGGTTGAACACCTCGGTGAGGTCAATGAAAGCAACATTCAGGGGCATCCGCTGTTCTCTGCACTTCTCCTGGAGCTGGCAAAGGGAGAAGACCATGTCTACTATTGACCTTCCAGCCAAGATCACATTTGGTGATAAGTGGGAATTAAATGAGGAAGGGCTGATGGGCAACTGGTCGCGGGTGGGCAAGGGGATAGGAGTTCTAATAGGCTGTATGTGGGAGAAGGCCACATGGAATCAGGTGTGAGATGGGTAAAGTGTGTAAAGGGGCAGAGACTGACTGCGAGGGGCACTGACCACTGAACTGACTGCTGCTCAAGAGATGTGGGCACTGCGCGCAGCACTCACCACTACCTATCTATTCCCCTGCACAATTGGCAATACCCATTACTATTGCGGGCACCGTTACCCACATCACCTGGGCATTGACCACACTGCACGGAGCCACTGGTGCCATTAACCTCTGCTGGCATCCACACCATGTGAGCCACTACTGGCTCCTTACAACAGTATCTGGGCACTATACCTCTGGGCATGACTACCACTGGAACCATATAGGGACTGACCACTGCCTACCTGCCTACTGCTTAGCAGCGTCCACGGCCCACGTATCCCTTCTTGCCTCTTACCAGCTGCCCACAGTGCCACACCATGCGGGCACTGGTAAACTATCCACGACTTTTCTCATGGGCACTGACTGCCCTCGCTAATGCGGTTTGCCAGCTTGCACAAAACGTAGTCAATGATTACTGAAGCCCAATGTGGCGAGTTTCTGATATAATATCGCTCTTTAATTCAACTTAAAATTGCGTGTAATTGTGTGTTCATTGAAATGTAAAGGTGCAGAACATTGCAAACCCTCGAATGGGTCTTTCAGCAAAAGGATTTGTACAGGAGAAGGAACTTCAGTTGTACGGAATGGGGCTTAGGTGATACCACATATGAGTATTGCTACAGTTTTGGTCTCCCAAATCTGAGGGACCCCAAAGAGTGCAGAGAACACCAGACTGAAAGGAGGAGGGAGACGGCGATACACTGGTTTAGGACGCTGGAGGGGATCTTATAGAAACTTACAAAATCTTAAGGGGTTGGACAGGTAGATGAGGAAGACTTGGATGGGGGGGGGGGGTCACAGCTTAAGGGGGGGATAATCCTAACCGAGATCCCACGCAGAAAGACTTTTTTCACACAGGAGTGGTGAGTCTCTGCAGCATCACCATTCATTGGCTATATGATCTTGGCTGATCATTTAGTGTAAAATCAGTACCCCATTCCTGCTTTTTCCCCATATCCCTTGATTCTTTTAGCCCCAAGAGCTAAATCTAACTCTCTCTTGAGTACATCCAGTGAATTTCTATGTTTCTATGTTTCTATGCCTTCTGTGGCAGAGAATTCCACAACTCTTTCGGTGAAAAAGTTTTTCCTCATCTCAGTCCTAGATAGCCTACCTCTTATTTTTCATCTGTGACCACTGGTTCTGGACTCCCACAATATCGGGAAAATTTTTCTTGCATCTGGCCTGCCTAACCCTTTAAGAATTTGAAATGTTTCTATAAGATCCCCTCGCATCCTTCTAGGTTCCAGTGAATATAAGCCTCGTCGACCCATTCTTTCACCATATGTCAGAGTCGCCATCCCGGGAATTAACCTGGTGAACCTATGCTGCATTCCCTCAATAGCAATAATGTGCTACCTCATAATAGGAAACCAAAATTGCACACGATACTCCAGGTGCAATCTCACCAGGGCCCTGTGCAACTGCATTAGGACCTCCTTGTTCCTTAACTCAAATCTCCTCGCAGTGAAGGCCAACATGCCATTAGCTTTCTTCACTGCCTGCTGTACCTGCATGCTTACTTTCAGTGACTGATGTACAAACACACCCAGGTCTCGTTGCACTTCCCCATTTCTTAATCTGACACCATTCAGATAATATACAAGAAGGAACTGCAGATGCTGTTTTAAACTCAAGATGGACACAAAAAGCTGAAGTAACTCAGCGGGACAGTCAGCATCTCTGGAGAGAAGGAATGAGAGAAGGAGAATTAAAGTGTCATCTACTATTCAGGTAATAATCTGCCTTCCTGTTCTTGCCACCGAAGTGGATAACCTCACATTTATCCACATTATACTGCATCTGCCATGCAACTGCCCACTCAAACAACCTATCCAAGTCACCCTGCAGCCTCATTACATCCTCCTCACAGGTCACAGTACCAGCCAACTTTGTGGTCATCTGCAAACGTGGAGATGTTACATTTAATTCCCTCGTCTAAATCATTATTATATATTGTAAATAACTGGTGTCCCAGCATCGAGCCTTGCGGCACCCCACTAGTCATTGCCTGCAAATTTGAAAAGGACCCATTAATTCCTACTCTTTGCTTCCTGTCTGCCAACCACTTCTCTATCCATGTCAGTACCATACCCCCAATAGCATGTGCTCTAATTTTGCACACTGATCTCTTGTGTGGGACCTTGTCAATGGCTTTTTGAAAGTTCAGGTACATCACATCCACTGACTCTCCATTATTCATTCTATTGTTCCATCCTCAAAAAATTCCAGATTAGTCAAGCATGATTTCCCCTTCATAAATGCATGTTGACTTTGACTGATCTTGTCACTGCTTTCCAACTGAAACATTGAGGTGGGAATGGCCTGATTCCTGACTGATCCTCTGGTGATTCCTGCTGGGAACAATCCCAAGTAGATTGATTTCCCTGCCCCAGAATCTCCTGTACATCACTCTCCACCCTCCCTCGGGTCCGTCACCAGCTGCCCTGTGCTGACCCTGTGCCTACCTCAGCGAGCAGACAATTTCCGTGAACTTCGGCCTTTCCCGAGGTTCGTAGGTCCAACAGCGGGTCATCAGGGTGTAGAGGGTTGGGGGGCAAACCTCCGGCTTCGGAAGCCTGTCACCTCTTTCCAACACGCCGATCACATCCCGGTTTTCCAGCCAGAAGAAGGGCTGCTTCCCAAAGCTGAGGATCTCCCACATGCACACTCCTGCAGGGCAGAGAGGAAGGGTCAACAGAGAGGTCACAGTGTTGTGGTGTGCTACCATCAGTCCGGGATGCACCAAGGGGTCAGGCGTGGTCACGGAATATGGTCCCTTGAGGATATTGAGAGAAAATCCTGGCTGGCTGGCACCAGATTCTCCATCCCGTTGTTTAGTTTTTTAGTTTAGTTCAGAGAAACACGCCCTACAGCGTACCGAGTCCATGCCGAGCCCTGATCTCTGGCCAGTAACACTATCTTACACACACTAGGGACAATTTTACATTTATACCAAGCCAATTAACCTACAAATCTGTAAGTCTTTGGAGTGTGGGTGCAATGCAAAGAGCTCGGAGAAAACCCACGCAGGTCATGGAGAGAACGCACAAACTGCGTACAGACAAGCGCTCGTAGTCAGGATCGAACCCGGGTCTCTGGCACTGTAAGGCAGTAACTCTACCACTGCGCCACCGTGCCGCCATTCTAAACCCACCGTTCTAAACCCACTGCCTCTACCAGCACGGACCAGGGAAACTGGTTCATGGAAACACCACTCCTCCAGGAGGTCTGAGGGGTAAATCTTTTTTACAGAACGATTGGTCGTTATCTGCAAGTTGGTGGAACAGATTTGTTCACTATCTTTAAGAGACCTTTCAGCAAACATTTAACTAGAACAGGCACAGAAGGACATGGACCTAACGTGAGCAAATGGGAGTTGTGTAGATGAGCATAAAGGTCGGCAGGTGAGAGGGTAACTGTGCAGTGCTATGACTGAGATGTGTGTGTGAGGGTGACAGGCTGGTGTGTGGGTTAGTGGCTGGGGAGACGGTTAATGGCTAGAAAGCGGATTAGTGGCTGGGGATGTTACTGGTTGGTGTGACGGTTATCGGCAGGGGAGAGGGATACTGACTTGGGGAGAGGGTAACTGGCTGGGGGAGAGGGTAACTGGCTGGGGGAGAGGGTAACTGGCTGGGGAGAGAGGGTAACTGGTTGGGGAGAGAGGAGGGGAGTGATCTTGGGGGCCACACTCACCAAACATCCAGACATCACTAGCGGCTGTGAAACGCCTGAAGTTAATGGATTCTGGCGCCATCCATTTAATCGGCATTCGCGTTACAGATGCTGCAGGATAAATGAAGAGAGTTAATTAGCAGCTACTGATTGGCAGCCCTGAGAGAGCATCCAAACTGTGCTGAGGTCCTGCCTTCTTCAAACTTGCATTGTTGGTGGTTACCCGAGTGCACCTTGTTGCCTTTTCTGCACCACCCATTTTGGGGCAGGGATAGCACAGGTAGACCCAGTGAAGCACCCTCTACACAGTCCCATCACACATTTCCATGGTTAGACTCACCGTGAAGCTCCCTCTACACTGCCCATCACACACTCCCACAGTTCGACACAGACTTCTGCGGTGAGGAAGAGACTGTTTTCCATATGTACATGGAGCGTGAGAGGTTGCAGACCTTGTTCGACTATCTGAAGGGGCTACTCCTCATGTTTTGGCTGCATTTGGCCTCTTGATATTTGGTCACCCGGTACTGCGGGGGAGGGTCGGGAGGGAAGGGAAGGGAGGGGGTCTCCCTGTTGGTTTGCTCCTGGGCCTGGCCGAGATCCATTCGCGAATCCTGGCAGCGGGTAGTCAACGGCCACACTGGAGTCGGCTGTCTGCCCCTTTTCCGGGCCTACGTCCATGCCCGCGTGTCCCTGGAGAGGGAACACGCGGTGTCCACAGGGACTCTGGAGGCTTTCCGTGAATGCCAGTCACCGTGAGAGGTCGAGTGTAATATTGATAATGTTTACGTTATTTTAACTTGTTAACTGTTTGTTTGTAAACTGCCAATATAGGCAGTTTTTGGTCGTGTTACTTTCTTGTATTTTTGTTTTGTTCTGAATAAAAGTATTTTGTATTTTAAAAAAGGGCCAGACACTGAGAAGGGGTGAGGACATGATTGTCAGTGACACAGGGAAGGGGGTAGATAAAGCTAGCATCGAGTGCCAAAGGTGAGCGAAATTGGAGGCAGATACAATTGGCACCGAATGGCATTTTTGGGGTGTGAGGGCAGGAAGCGGGTGCTGCTGCAACCTTGCCCAGGGCTGGACACTACCTTTGTAGTAATTGTCCTCTTCAATGTAACGAGAGAGTCCAAAATCGCCCAGCTTCACGCAATTCGGAGAAGCCACTAGAACATTCCGCACAGCTATGTCCCTGTGGGAGAAATGAGGAGGATTAATGTCTTGGATTGGGAAACAAGGAAGAGGGTAAAAACAATGGGATGAGGAAGCAGGAGACAGCAGGCATGGACTCAGCAGCATAGGAACAGGTAGCGTATCAGGTGAGAACCCCTCTTCAGACTGAAGCTGAAGGGTCTCAACCCAAAACGTCACCCATTCTTTCTCTCCAGAGATGCTGCCTAACCCACTGAGTTACTCCAGCATATTGTGGTATAAACCAGCATCTGCAGTTCCTTCCTACACATACATCTGACGATCCTGACCTCGGACACGTCCAATAACTGCCTCCCCGACTCTGTGGGAAGAGAATTCCAGACATTCCTCACCCTCCTTGGTTCCGCCTGGAATGGCTTGGTTTTCTTTTCCAAAGATACTCTTGTCATTCCCTCCATGCATGATCGAAAATGCAGCAAAGCAAAGAGCAGCCTTTGCAGGGTAATCAGGGTAAGCCCGGTAAGATCAATTGTGAAGTAGACTACAGACAATCACCATTTCCATCGACTTCCACAGGCTACTGAAATGTTTAAAATATTTCAGTGGTAATCACTCTGTTTCGTTTAGAGATACAGTGCAGAAACAGTCCCTTCAGCCCACTGAGTCCACGCCAACCAGCGATCCCCACACGTAACACTATCCTACACATTAGGCATCATTTTACAATTTTACCGAAGCCGCTTTACCTACAAACCTGTACAGCTTTGGAATGTGGGAGGAAATCATTAACGCTCATTTTACTTCGGAGTCACATGACTGACTACGTGAAGACCCCGCCAGCACACATGCGCGACATATCGTCGAACGCCTTGCGGAAGCGACAGTCGGGAGGAAGCGTTGCTCCTCCAGCGTAAGTTTAAAAGAAAACCAGAGGTAAGTACTTACCATTCTGGAAAAGATTCTGTGTGTGTGTTTTCACAGCAAGAAGAACAGCATGGAGTCCAGGAAATCGAGGAGAGCAGCGGCAAAAATCGCTGCTGTGGAAACCAGCCAGCAGCGTGCCGAATCTCCAGAGCTGCAGGTGCTTCCAGCAGCTCCCAACTTCTCGCTGCAACAGACCGCAGGTTTTGCCGCGGTCCGGCGGCAAAACCACCCGGAAGTCGGACAGGTCCATAGACTCGGCTGGGTCCGGACCTGAGGACACCCCATTCGCGGATAGCGACGGCGGGCATCTTTCCCACATGGAGCGGATGGTGGAGCAATTGCTCCAGCATGACCTGCTTATGCAGGGGCAGAGTCACAGTGGGTCTCATCGCAGACCCACGGCAGCTCCCTATCAAGGACAGCCAAATGTCTCACCCTCTTCTCAGCGGAGCATTGGGGGTCAGAACTGGGCTGACCCTGAAGAAAGGGCATGGCTGAAAACTCACCTGTGTTAGTGGTGCCGTAAGAACAACTATTGGGTATGGTCAACAAATTTGATATGCCTACCCAAAAAGGACTGCCATTGCATCCCAAGCTGGCTGCCAGCATTAATTACATGGCAACTAACCAGCTGCAGGAACAAGCAATTAACAACACGGCAGAAAAATACCTTGCGCCAGAGAATTGTATTTCTCTTAATGTACCTGCTGTCAACAACCCCATTTGGGGCAACATGAGCCCGACCATAAGGAGCCAGGACGTGAAACTCCAAAGAATCCTCAAACAGCTGGCTGCTGGGATTACAGCAGTAGCCAGAAATGTCGATGGGTTTGAGATGCCTGAAGAGCTGCAAGACACTCTAGCACTCCTGTGCAATACGCTGTTTGAAATCAACAGCTAGAGGAAGAGTAACATAAAACCTGCACTCAATCCCAAGTTTGCGGGATTATGCAGGCCCAGCAGTGCACAGCCGCCTACATTGCTGTTTGGGGACAACCTCCCTAAGCAGGTTAAAGACCTGGATGAGGAGGCCAAGGCAATTGGCATGATAAAGGTGGCAACCACCTCCAAAACCCCATATCAGCGGCGACAACACCCCTACACAACCATCAGGCACCGCTACAACGAGAGACCATCTGATGGCGAAAGCTCGAAGGCCAGCCCACCTGCACAACGGTCTTTTTTAGACCATGGCCCAGCCCGGCCTTCTTGGAAAATGTGCCATCCCCACACCACAGCAACACAACAGAACAAAAAGCAACAGAGACAACCAACACAGCACCGCCGGTAACCATGAAGGTAGGTGGGTCTGGTTGCCTCGAAAACATTGCATGTCTAGACTCATCACGGGTTGGGGGATGGTTGCACTTGTTTCGTCATGTGTGGAGCATGTTTACCTCTGATCCTTACATACTCGGAACTATTCAGGGATACAAAATTGAATTTGTTTACGAACTCCCCATCCCGGTTCAGCATACACCTAGCCAGAAGTTCATACTTTCACAAAAAGAAAGGACAGAAGGCCATGCTGAACTTTTAAGATTAAACGCAAAAGGGGTAATTGAGAAGACAAACAGAGAATCTCAAGAGTTCGGATCAAACATTTTTACCAAAAACAAAAAAGACGGCGGATGCCGCATAATTATAGATTTGACCGAACTGAATACTTCCATTCAGTATGCCCATTTCAAAATGGACACGTTTGTCACAGCAAAACAGCTAATCTCTAACAGGTACTACATGGCTTGCATCGACCTAAAAGATGCATACTATTCAGTACCAATACACAAGGATCATCGGAAATATCTTAAATTTGTCTGGATGGAACAGCTTTGGCAATATAAGGCCTTACCCAACGGGTTATCATCGGCACCCAGGCTGTTTACCAAATTGTTAAAACCAGCTTTGGCACATTTGAGGAAACAAAACCATATTGTTATGGCCTACCTTGATGATATTCTCATTGTAGGGGAAAATTTAGTGTTGGCTACATTGGCAGTATCAGCCACAAAGCATCTTTTTCAAAAGCTGGGATTATCATTCATCCAGATAAATCAAAATTGAGACCCTCCACTACCATAGATTATTTGGGGTTCACTATCGATTCTGTTCAAATGTCTATCACATGTCTACCTTGCCACCAAACAAATTGATAGACTTGACGGAAGCATGTAAAAGCCTCACTAGCATCAGGAAACCATCCATTCGGCAAGTAGCCAGAGTGATTGGGAAACTAGTGGCTGCATTTCCAGCAGCACAATTTGGACCACTCCATTACCAAAATCTACAAAGAGCAAAAATATTAGCTCTTAAAACTCATGCAGGCCATTTTGATAGGCCTATGGAACTACCAAGGGAAGCTAAATTAGAGTTAAATTGGTGGATAGACAATATTCAGCAATGTTCTAACCCTATCACTATTATGAATCCCACGGTTACTTTACAGACTGATGCCAGTGCAAAAGGTTGCGGAGCAACTAATACCACCTCTAGTTGTGGTGGCAGATGGAGTGCACAAGAATTAACCCTGTTTGGAGCACTCGGGATTAATTATCTAGAAATGCTGAGAGCATTTCATGGACTCCGGGCATACTGCTCAGTCATGCACCATTTGCATGTACGATTACAGATTGATAATACCACTAAGGTAGCATACATTAATCATATGGGTGGAATAAAGTCGATATCATGTGATAAATTGGTTAATCATATCTGGCACTGATGTCCGGAAAGGAAACTATGGATCTCAGCCACTTACCTTCCAGGTAAGCTAAATACAGTAGCGGACAACAGGTCACGTAAATTCAACGACAACACCGAATGGATGATGGATCGGAAAGTGTTTGCCGATATTATAGAACGGTATGGGACACCAGATATCGACCTTTTTACATCCAGATTAAATCACCAACTACCAACATATGTTGCATGGGAACCAGACGCTGGGGCAATAGCGATGGACGCTTACTCGCTATTTTGGGGAGAATTGTTTTTCTATGCTTTTCCCTCCTGCCTCATCAGTCGGGTTTTACAAAACATCAAACAAGACACCGCTTCGGGTATCCTGGTTGTTCCCGACTGGCCTACCCAACCATGGTTCCCAGTAGTACAAAATATGGCCGCAGAACCCTGCATTCGGATCAATAAATCGGATCAATAAACGTCCAAGCCTTTCGGTACACCCTGTGACAGGGGAAAGTCATCCGTGTCATGACTGAATTAACCTGTTGGTTTGCAGATTCTGAACAGGCCATTTCTGGACTACGGACTCTTCGACAGGACGATAAGTGTCATCACAGCGTCGTGCAGGGAGTCCACCAGAAGACAATATCTCACATATGTGAAGAAATGGGAAGTGTTCTGCGCCAGAACGAACACTTCATACGACACAACCACCATCACTGAAGTGCTGGAGTTCCTGGCTACCCTCCATTTTGATGAGGGATTGAGCTACAGTGCCATTAATTGTGCCCGTAGTGCCCTTTCCAATTATCTGGGGCGAGGGTGTGATCACCTGGCTATGGGATCACACCCACTGGTATCTAACCTGATGAGGGGTATATTTAATTCTAATCCCCCCAGGCCCAGATACACCCATATATGGGACATAAGCATAGTGCTGACTATGCTTCGAGGATGGACACCTATATCGGGACTCACACTGGATAAATTAACCTATAAAATGGTTATGTTAATGGCACTTGTAACAGCACAACGGGTCCAGTCCCTACACAAATTAAGTATGGACACCATGTACATTAACAAAGACAAGATAACTTTCCTAATACAGGGGTTTCTTAAACAGGATAGACCCTGATCCATTGGCCAAAAATTAGAATTTCTGACCTATCCTGCAGATTGTCGGCTCTGCATCGTGACATATATATTGCGATATATAAAAGTCACCAAGAGTCTCAGGGGCATGGAGAGGGCTTTACTTATTAGCCACAAACGCCCTCACCATAAGGTCACTGTACAAACCATTTCCAGATAGTTAAGGGTGGTATTGGGAGCAGCAGGGGTGGATACTAATGTTTTCAATTCTCACTCCACCAGGGCTGCATCCACATCGGCGGCAAGGATGATGGAAGTTCCAATGGACCACATCCTTGCAACAGCAGGTTGGAGCAATGAACGGACTTTTCAGCGCTTCTATAATAAACCCGTAGCCACTTCCGAGACATTTGCAGGAAAAATTTTAAGTTCTGTTTCATGATTACCCATTATAATTTTAGGTATGAAATAAATACCTTTTTGTTTTTCAGCACAGTTTCATGTCTGATATACGTTACATCATAGCATGGCAGTGCGTGAACATGGACTCGTTCCAGGGCATGAAATCACAGAGCTTTGAAATCTTCACGTAGTCACTCATGTGACTCCGAAGTAAAATAGTAAGATTAAATGAGAACTTACCAGTTTGAAGTTTGATCTTTATTTTATGAGGAGTTACGATGAGGGATTACGTGTCCTCCGCTACCAAACCCTCTATTATAAAGGTCAACTGGTATATAAAGTTCTCTCTTATCTTACTATGTTAGTCAACTTGGTATCTGTGATTTCACACCACTGCTTTGAAGAATGTCGCGCATGCGTGCTGGCGGGGTCTTCATGTAATCCCTCATCGTAACTCCTCATAAAATAAAGATCAAACTTCAAACTGGTAAGTTCTCATTTAATCTTACTATTAACGCTCATTAACGCTCATTTTCAGATGGGAGCGGACTTTGTATAAGCCCTCCGGGCTTCCCTTCCCTCCCAGCACTGTATGGTATTATAAATTGATCGTTTGTCTTCTTTTAAAACATGGTGCAAATAAATAAATAAACAATAAAATAAAATAAAAATAAATAAAATCGGAGCACCTTGGTGAAAGCCCACGCGGACACGAGGAGAACGTACAAACAGACAGCACTCGTAGTCAGGATCGAAACCGGGTCTCTAACGTTGTAACGCAATAACTCTACCGCTGCGCCGCCTGCACTTTTTGTGCCTGTGCCATCCAAGATTGTCCCACCATCTCACACCTGCCTTAGTGCAAGAGTACACAGGGCTACAGAAGCAGTAAGTTGTCCCCTACCAATAACCCACAGCCGCAGTCTTCATTGCACCATTCCCTGCCCGCAATGATCAGGTGCCTTGCCATTGTTAGGTGATCGATGGGCTTACCCGGTACGATGGGCTTACCGGTGCACAACCTTCACTCCCTCCAGGTAGGCGAGGGCTTTGGATATCTGCCAGGAATAATCCCCCAGCGTCACCACTTCCAGGGTAGCTCTGTTGCTGACCAGGTAACCCTCCAGCTGGGGGTGAAACAGAGTACAGGTTGGATGATCACCAAGAGGAATGCACGGTGTTGGGAAAGGAAACTTTGCCCCTGTCTAGGGAGGGGGTTCCTGGGGGCTGACCACAGCCACCGAGGCCCTGCCTCCTCATGGCCTCCCTGCCCCTGGCTTTCATTGCTGTCATTGACACCCACAACGTCGTTGGAGGGCATATAAAGGATCATTCCCTGTCCAACCTGGGGATTCCAGGCACCGCAGGGAGCCAGGCCTCTTGCCGATCCCCGTTCTGGATACCGCAGGACGCTGGGAATTCTTGACACCACTGGGATCAAGGAACTGACCAGTTATTCTACCTGTGCCCACTTCACACTGCCTGGACAGAGGTTGTCTTCCAAAGTTTAGGTTAGTGTAGTTTAGAGATACAGTGTGGAAACAGGCCCTTCGGCCCACCGGGTCCATGCCATCAGCCACCACTAGTTCTTTCCTGCACACGGGACAATTTACAGAAGCCAATAAACCCTACAAAGGTCCATCCATTTCTAACGCACTCTGAGGCCCATGGTTCCCCTGACCATTGGGTTGGATCATCCCATCACACCCCAATCAGTCGGCTGTCCCCCATGCTTTTTCTCCAGGGTTGCTGCCTGACCCATTGAGTTATTCCAAGACTTTGTGTCTATCTTTGATGTAAACCAGGATCTGCAGTTCCTTGTTTCTACAACCCAACCACTTGCCCTTGGGGACCATCAGGAGACCAGCAGGGATGGTCTCATTCATTTACTCACTGTATGTTGAGGTTGATGGTGAGGCCAACCCTAATTGACCCCGAGTTGGGGGCGCTTCAAAGGGCATTTAAGAGACACCCCACTGCTGTGGTTTCGAGCCATATCTCGTACGGGGGGGGGGGGGGGGGGGGGGGGTGGATCAGGGCAGAAGGTTCCACCCTCTCCCCAGGGAGACAGTAGCAGACCAGTGGGTTTGGCACCCCCCTCTCAGACAGAGATGTCAAGGGTCTGTTGGTGCTGGCACCGAGAGAGGGTGGAACCGCAACCAAACCAGCCACACAAAGGGAAGGAACAAAGGAGCACCAGGCATGGGGGGGACCGCCATGAGAGAGGGTGAAGAACAGGGACCCCCATGGGGGGACCACCATAAGGCAGGGGGAAGAGCAACAGGGGCCCGCCATGGGGGGACCTCCGTGAAGGAGAGGGAAGAACAATGGACAATGAAGGGGGACTGCCGTGGGGGAGGAGGAAGGAATAAAGGCGCAACTGGTGTGGGAGGCGGTGGGGTGGGGGGGGGGGAGGGGTTATTTGTATCTTTGCAAGTGCCCTTCTGGCTTGTCAACTTCTATTCTACTACCACAGCTGGAGGCGGGTCAAGCAGTGCCAGGGGACCGGCAGAAAGTAACTCACTGTCTGACACCCAAAGGTCTCACCACCATCTAAATAGCATGAGTCAGGAGTGTGATGGATCGTTCCCATGGCCTGGGTGAGTGCGGCTCAAACAACACTCAGGTAGCTCAACGACCTCCAGGACAAAGCAGCCGCTCGATTGGCTCCCCATCCACTGCCCTAAACATTCCCTCCCACAGGCACCAGAAGGATCGCAGTGTTCACCCCATCTACTTTCTCAAGAGGCATTTAAATATGAGTGGTCAACACTGGTTTTGCCAAACATAACCGTATCCGGAAAAATGAATAAGCAGTACTAGCTCAATACTGTAATTAGTTGTGCAGCCTCCCATCAGTACTGTTCCTCCCACTGTGCAGCAGTTCTGGGGTATTGCCACTCCCACAGTGGCACACTTCCTCAGTCCGACCTCTCCCACAGTGTATCACCCCCTCCCACCGTGCCTCAACCCCTTAATATTGCCCCGCCACTGTGGTACTCCATCAGTACTGTCCCTCCCACCGTCCCAGCAATAGGACGTGACACTTTAAGCTCCTGGTCTGTCCTGCCTCTTCCCCTGGATCATCCGGCAGCAGGCTTCCCCACTCACCTCTCCATAAGGATACAATTCCATGATTAGCCAGGCTGGATCCTCTTCAATGAGTCCGATCAGCTTGACGAGATGTGGATGGTCGAGGGGCTCCATGATTGCTGGGGAAAGCGAAGGGCAGGTGACTGAAGGTGGGAATTTAAACAATGCAGCACCCAACTATCTCAAATCTAAACAACACATGCTGGAAATTACAGAAATGCGATCTCATGAAGACCTGGCAGGTAATGTATTGAGAGACAGAGGAGGGAGGAAGGGAAAGAGTGACAGAGGGAGAGTTTCCAAGAGAAAGAGAAAGAAAGCGACAAGAAGAGAGGGAGTTATGTGGAGAGAAAAATACTAAGAGAGTGTGGAAACAAGGAATTGCAGATGTGTAGGAAGGAACTGCATTTGCTAGTTTAAACCGAAGATAGACACAAAGCTGGAGTAACTCAGCGGGACAGGCAGCAGTCTGAAAAAGGGTCTCGACCCGAAACGTCACTCATTCCTTCTCTCCAGAGATGCTGCCAGTCCCGCTAAGCTACTCCACTTTTTATGTCGATTCAAGGAATTACAGATCGTGGTTTACAAAAATAAAAAGACACAAGGTGCTGGAGTGCAGCATCTCTGGAGTTCATGAATAGGTGACCGTTCCCGACTCAACACTTCACCTATCCATGTTCTCCAGTGATGCTGTTTGACCCGCATAGTTACTCCAGCACTTTGTGTCTCTTTTTAAGAGGGAGTAAGACAGAGAGTGGACAGAGAGAGAGAGTCAAGGCAGAGAGAAAGAGAGAGATACACCGTATAAAAGAGATGTTGAGACAATGTGATGAATCTTTGATGGTTTTGATGATTCTTTACAATGTGAGCAATGATAAGACTGTTCTGAGAGCTCCACCTGTTGATCCATACACTGTACAGTGAAGTCCTGGTTTGGGAGATTCCTGGATGAATCTCTTCAACCTCCAGATGCGGTAGCCCAGTGGTTAAATAATTGTGTAGATGCTGGTTTCTACCAAAGATAGATGGATCTCTGAAGAAGAGGAATAGGTGACGTCTTGGATCAGAACCCTTTTTCCGGCTGAAGTGGCAGAGGTGGTCGACTATGACTGCAGACACCAGTCCTCGTGCGGTCTCACCAACACACTGCGAGAACCACAGTGTGCAGTTGCTCAGACTGCAGACGATTAACTCGAGAGGCAAACTAATATAAAACTGAGCATTAGGGGTCACCTGGATGAACCTCAGAATACCATGCTAAAGAAGCATCCAAACAAGTAGATCATGTGATAGGAGCAGAATTAGGCCATTCAGCCCATAAAGTCTATTCCGCCATTCAATCATGGCTGATCCATCTCTCCCTCCTAACCCCATTCTCCTGCTTTCTCCCCATAACCTCTGACACCTGTACTAATCAAGAATTGGTCTATTTCTGCCTTAAATATATCCACTAACGGCCTCCACAGCCTTCTGTGAAAAATAATTTCACAGTTTCATCACCCACTAACTAAAGAAATTCTTCATCATCTCTTTCCTAAGTACTTCCTTAAGCAAGATAAACAAGGATATGGAGCGAATGTGGGATAAATTTAATTAGATAGGTAGTGTAAATAGTGTAGGTAGCATGTGCTTAGATGAGACATCATGGTCAGCATGGACGAGTTGGGCCAAAGGGCCTGTTTCGGTGCTGTATGACTCTAGGATACTACAATCGTGAGCACGGATGTGTTGGGCTGAAAGGCCTGTTACTGTGCGTACCGATCTATGACGCTATTCAAAAATCAAGAAACCATAAATGCTGAAAATTCAAGATAAAACCCGAGAATGATGGAGCTACTCAGCAGTCAGGCAACGTGAGTGGAGAGAGAAATTGAAGAAAGATCATACAAATGAAAAACATTAACCCAGTTTCTCTCGACATGGCTGCTGCCTGACCCGCTGAGTATTTCCAGCATTCAGCTGTTGTTTCGGAAAGTCTGTGTTGAGAGTGAGTAATTCCTTACTGCCTTCCATGAGGAACTTCTCCTTGATGTCAAACGTGCATTCACCTTTGCAGGTCTTCACTGCCACAGCCAGCTGCTCCCCACTCTGTGGACAAAAAGGCACCAAGATCACTCAAAAACACCAACGGTGGAGGAAGATCTGAGGCATTTTACACTGGGATATTTGTCAAAAGCACATTTTACTCCCACAAGCATTTGTTACGAGACACTCCCTATCCCCGGTTCTCCCTGACTCTGTTGGATTCATATGTAATGTTTTCCGTTACAACAGAGTACAGTTTAGTTTAGTTTATTGTCATGTGTACCGGGGCACAGTGAAAAGCTTTCTTTGTTGTTGCGTACTAAAAAGTCAAGAGAAAGACTACACATAGAGTCATAGAGTCTTACAGCGTGGAAACGGGCCCAACTTGTCCATACTGGCCAACATGTCCCATCTACACTAGTCCCACCTGCCTGCATTTGGCACATATCCCTCTGAACCTATCCGATCCATGTACCCATCTAACTGTTTCTTAAACATTGCGATAGTATGCCTCAACTACCTCCTCTGGAAGTTCGTTCCATATATCCACCAACGTTTGCATGAAAAAGGTTACACCTAAGGTTACACCTAAATCTTTCCCTCCTTACCTTAAACCCATGTCCTCTGGTTCTCGATTTCCCTGCTCTGGGTATGAGACTGTGCGTCTACCTGATCTATTCCTCTCATGATTCCTCTAAAAGATCACCCTCACCCTCCTGCGCTCCAAGGAATAGAGTCCTAGCCTGCTCAACCTGATTACAACGTATGATTACAATCAAATTGTCCACAGTGTAGATACAGGATAAAGGCAATCTGTTGGAGCAGAGGTTTAAAAGAGTGAAGTGATTGTAATAAATAATTGCAGATTCACTTCTAGGATTAGAGTGTCACCTGGTTTCGACACCATCTTAGGCACGGGCCTCGGTTGTATTTTAAATAGAAACTCACAAGAAGCACAGAGCACAGGCAATTTTTTATTTTATGAGCAGCAACATTTTGTGGTGAGTGAAAACTAGGACCAGAATATTTCTTCACTCCAGCACTTATTATCCACCAACTGTCCTCAAGAAAGTGTGGATGAACTGCGTTCTTGAACCATTGTCTCTCTGGTGAAGGCACTCCCATAGGGCTATCGGAAAGGGAGTTCCAGGATTTAAACTCAGTGATGAAAGATCAGTGACGTATTTTCAACTCGGGATGGTGTGTGACTTGGAGGGGAAGCCGCAGGCGGTGGTGTTCCCCTGCATCTGCTGGTGGTCGAGGGGATGGGTTTGGATGGTGGGGTTGAAGTGGCCTGGGTGGGTAACCACAGTGCATTCTGTAGATGGTGCTTTAGGCTGAAGAAGGGTCCCGACTAGAAACGTCACCCATCCTTTTCCAGAAGAGATGCTGCCTGACCCGCTGAGTTACTCCAGCACCTTCTATACTAAATGGGCATTTGGTGATGAATTATGATGTACAGAGGGATCTTGGAGTTCAAGATCCATGAAAGTGACAACACAGGGACATAGCTGGGATGTTATGTTGCAACTTTATAAAACACTAGTTATACTGCACATTGAATATTGTGAGCTGTTCTGGGCACCACATGACAGGAAATATGTTATTGCAGTAGAGAGAGTGCAGAGGAGATTCACCAGGATGGATCAGTGGACGTTAGTTATGGGGAGAGATTGGACAGACTGGACTTGTTTTCTCGGAAGTGAAGGAGAGTGAGGTGCCCTGATGGAGGGATATAAGATTTAAAAAGCATATGTTAGCTAGATAGTCAGAATCATTTCCCAAGGTATCAAAATGTGTGCTTATGATTAAACTGAGAAGAATTTTGAATGGGGATCTGAGGGGTACGTTTCATTTTACCCAGAGAGTGACTGACATCTTGAATGTGATGCCAGAAGGTGGTGATACAGTGCTAATGCAGGAAAATGGGAGCAGTGTAGATGGGCAAAATTGTTGGCAGGGATGTGGGCCAAAGGGCCTTTTCTGCACTCTGAATCCATCACAAGATAGCCCAGACATGAATCACCAGGACCCTGGGTCTAAGGGACAAGAAAATCTCTAGTTTGGTGATCAGTAAATGCATAATATTTCAGTTGGTAACATCACCCCTTGACATTAAAACATTTCACAATATGATTTGAAGAAAGAAAACTCACACTTGTTTTGTAAAGTCCTTCATAAACCTGACCGAAAAATCCTTCTCCCAGAATCCGGCCCAGAACCACAGAGTCTCGAGAGATATTATTGTGAGGAACTGTAAGAAGAATCACGATAAATGAGAAAGTCGGCATAAAATACCGGAGAGCAATCTGTTGGATTGTGGTGGCATGTCCCTGTGCTGTTTGAGGAGACTGGGTATTGCCTGCAGATAGGCACAAAAAGCTGGAGTAACTCAGCGGGACAGGCAGCATCTTTAGAGTGAAGGAATGGGTCGAGACCCTTCTTCAGACTGGCTAGGGATAAGGGAAATGAGAGATATAGGCAGTGATGTAGAGAGATAAAGAACAAAGGTGTGCAAAAAAGTAACATTATTTTTAATCTCGATACATCATCGCCTATATCTCTCATTCCCCTTATCCTTAACCAGTCTGAGGAAGGGTATCATAGAAACATAGAAAGACAGGTGCAGGAGTAGGCCATTCGGCCCTTCGAGCCAGCACTGCCATTCAATATGATCATGGCTGTACCCCGTTCCTGCTTTTTCCCCATATCCCTTGATTCCTTTGGCCCCAAGAGCTAAATCTAACTCCCTCTTGAAAACATTCAGTGGAGTGGCCTCCACTGCCTACTGTGACAGAGAATTCCACAGATTCACAACTCTCTGGGTGAAAATGTTTTTCCTCATCTCAGTCCTAAATAGCCTATTCGTACCCTTATTCTTAAACTGTGAACCCTGTTTCTAGACTCCCCCAATATCGGGAACATTTTTCCTGCATCTAGCCTGTCCAATCCTTTAAGAATTTTAATGTTTCCCTCTCATCCTTCTAATTCCAGTGAATACAAGCCTAGTCAACCCATTATTTCATCATATATCAGTCCCACCATCCTGGGAATTAACCTGATGAACCTACATAGCAATAATGTGTTTCCTCAAATTACGAGACCAAAATTGTACACAATCCTCCAGGTGCAGTCTCACCTGTACAACTGTAGTAGGGACTCCTTGCTCCTAAACTCAACTCCTCTTGCAATGAAGGCCAACATGCCATTAGCGTTCTTCACTGCCTGCTGTACCTGCATGCTTACTTTCGGTAACTGATGTACAAGCACACCTCGTTGCACCCCCCTTTTCCTAATCTCACACCATTCAGATAATAATCTGCCTTCCTGTTCTTGCCTTAAAAAAGTGGATAACCTCACATTTATCCACATTATATTGCATCTGCCATGCATCTGCCCACTCACCCAACCCATCAAAGTCACCCTGCAGCCTCATAGCATCCTCATCGCAGCTCAACACTGCCACCCAGCTTTGTATCATTCCGCAAACTTGGAAATGTCACATTTAATTCCCTTATCTAAATCGTTAAGATATATTGTAATTAACGGTCCCAGCACCGAGCCTTGTGGCACCCCACTAGTCACTGCCTGCCATTCTGAAAAGGACACGTAAATTTCTACTCTTTGCTTCCTGTCTGCCCTTCAGTTCTCTATCCATATCAATACCCTACCCCTCATACCATGTGCTCTAATTTTGCACACTAATCTCTTGTGTGAGACCTTATCAAGGGCTTTTTGAAAGTCCATATACACATCCACTAGCTCTCCCTTATTCATTCTACTTGTTACATCCTCCAAAAATTCCAGAAGATTAGTCAAGCATGATTTCCCCTTCTTATAAATCCTTGCTGACTTTGACCGATCCTGTCACTGCTTTCCAAATGCGCTGCTATAACATCTTTAATAATCCACTCGAGCATCTTCCCCACTAACTGGTCTATAATTCCCCGTTTTCTCTCTCCCTCCTTTCTTAAAAAGTGGAATTACACTGGCTACCCTCCAGTCCACAGGAACTGATCCAGATTTGAGAGAACATTGGAAAATGATCACCAATGCATCCACAATTTCTTGGGCCACCTCCTTGAGTACTCTGGGATACAGACCATCAGGCCCTGAGGATTTATCTGCCTTCTGTTCCAACAGTTTACCTAACGCCATTTCCTGACTTATGATTCCCTTCAGTTCCGCCCTCCCATTAGATCCTTGGTCCCCTAGTATTTCTGGTAGATTGTTTGTGTCTTCCTCAGTGAAGACAGAACCAAAAGTGTAAGGGACCTACATTTGTCTTCACTAATGTTTTCCTTTTTACATATCTAAAGAAGCGTTTAGAGTCAGTTTTTATATTCCCCGCAAGCTTTCTTTCATGCTCTTTTTTTCCTGTTCTTAATTAACCCCTTGGTCCTCCTCGGTTCTAAATTTTTTCCCAGTCCTCCGGTTTGCAGCTTCCTCTGGCCAATTTATATGCCTTTTCCTTGGATTTAACACTATGTTTGATTTCCCTCATTAGCCACAGTTGAGCCGCCTTCCCCGTTTTATTTTATCACCAGACAGGAATTAACAATTTTTGGGGTTCATCCATGCAGTCTTTAAATCATTCAGCCTCGACCCGAAACGTCACCCATTCCTTCTCTCCAGAGATGCTGCCTGTCCCGCTGAGTTACTCTAGCTTTTTGTGTCTATCTTCGGTTTAAACCAGCATCTGCAGTTCCTTCCAACACATACTGTCTGTGGATACTGGCTGCAGCTTCCTCTGTTAAAACAGTGGCCACAGTATTGAAGCAGTTCCTCGGCTGGGGCAGACTCGGGGATGGTGTGATTTGCTGCAAGTCTCTCTCTCTCTCTCTCTCTGTCAGTCTCGGCTCACACTCACCTGCAGATCTCGGCGTGTCCGGGATTTCAGCGTAGATGTCGGAATCTGCAAAATGTTCAGAGCAAAGTGGGTCAGCCAGGAGGAGAACAGAAGGGAGAGTGGACCCTGGGGTGCGAGGATACCCGGAGAAGCGGTAGGGAGCCTGCACTCCACTGGACAGAGAGGTCCCCTTGTTACCATGGAGAAATGATCGGCCAAGCTACCAAGGTAGATCCCCCCACAGTACCCAGCTGTTCCAGGACAAAAAATGCCGGAGTAACTCATCGGGTCAGGCAGCATCCCTGGAGCAAAGGAATATGTGACGTTTCGGGTCGTGACCATTCTTCAGACTGAGAGTGAGGGGAGGGAGAAACTAGAGGTATGAGAAATGTCCAGAACAAATTGCAGCAGGCACCGATGGCTCAAGAAAGGTGGAGTCCACAATGATGCATTGTTGGCTGTGGAAGAGATGATAATGAAGAGATACAAACAGTGAAACTAGCAAGATGACTAAGGTGCGGGAGGGAAGGAGAGAGTGTGAATGCAAGGATTACTTGAAATAAGAGGAATCAAATTTCATACCACTGGGTTGTAAGCTGCCAAAGCAAAATATGAGGTGCTGTTCCTCCAATTTGCCTGTGGCATCACTCTGACAGTGGAGGAGTCCCAGGACAGAACGGTCAGTGTGGGAATGTGAAGGTTGGTTGAAATGTTTGGCAGCTGGGTGATCGCATAGGCCTTGGCAGACTGAGAGCAGGTGTTCCAGGTTTGTAGGACTGCTCCAGGTTTGTAGGTGGCTCAGCAAACCTCTGGCTCAGCAAATAATTAGCGTAGGCTGGCTCTTAAGCACCAGATGGAAACACAGAATGATCCCAAGACAAGAGTTGTACTGAGAACACGGTAATAAATTGTTCTACTACACTAGCACGTGACCTTGGTACAGGCCAGTGGAAGTGGGGGGCGGAGGGGGGGAGTGGGGGGGGGGGGGCAGGTGTAGTGGGTTTGTGCCTCCTTCGGATTCCTGACTCGGCTTAGTATTGCTGGGAGATTTCTGAATCGGGAAGATAACCTGATAATCTCAGAGAAATGAGGACCTCAAGAAAACTCCAGAAAAATAAGGAGGGTGAATGGGAATTAGTTTAGTTTAGCTTAGTTTAGTTTACTTTGGTTTAGAGGCACAATGCTGAACCTGGCCCTTTGGCCCAGCAGTCCGCGCCTACCAGCGATCCCAGTACAATCCAGCACATTAGGGACAATTTACGATTTTTACCAAAGCCAATTAACCTACAAATCTGTATGTCTTGGGAATGTTGGAGGAAACCCGAGCATCCAAAGAAAACCCACGTGGTCATGGGGGGAATGTACAAACTCCATACAGACAGCACCCATAGTTAGGATTGATCCCGGGTCTCTGGCGCTGTAAGGCGGTAACTCTACCACTGCATAACCGTGCCGCCCAAACCGATGGGAGTTTGCTCCCCTGGCAGCCAGCATCGTCCTGATGAGCCAAATGGGCTTGTTCCATCATTAAAAATACCAAGAACTGAAATTGGACTGATCTTCAATGTTTTATAGCACACAAACAACACCCTCCTCGAGCGGGTCAGTGAGTAGATTCAGCGCGAGCAGTACTGAGTGGGGTCCACACAGAGAGGCCACTGGGCAGAAAACTCTTGGGGTAATGTGTGATGGTCCCCTTCACATGATCCAATCACCGGGTGGATACCCCTCAGGTAGGGTGGGGCAGGGTCCACACAGAGAGAGAGTAGGGCTCACAGAGTTATTTAGCAGCTGGGAGATGCTGAGTGTGAGACTCAGTTCATGTTCATACGTTCTAGGAGCAGAATTAGGTCATTCGGCCCACCAAATCTTCTCTGCCATACAGTCATGGCCGATCTATCTTTCCCTCTCAACCCCATTCTCCTGCCTTCTCCCCATAATCCCAGACACCCTTACTAATCAAGAATCTGTCAATCTCTACCTTAAAAATATCCATTGACTTGGCCTCCGCAACGGTCTGTGGCAATGAACTCCACACTTACACTCGTTCTCAGTTCCACATTTCACCTCTTCCCAAAACCCTCCAGCAAACGATCCTTGTGCAGGAATTTTGGAGCAAGTTAGATTAGATTTTATTACTTGTCATTCGAACCTCAGAGAGGCTCAAACGAAACTTCGTTTCTACAGCCATACAAACAGAACAATTCCTACAAAACCTACAAACAATTCAATTTACACAAACATCCATCACAGTGAATCTCCTCCTCACTGTGATGGAAGGCAAAGTCTTCTCTCTCCCCTGCACCATTTCTCTCCCGATGTCGAAACCCCAGGTGGGCGAGGTTAAGCCCCACGGCCATTGAGGCTGCTCCGGGCGATGTACAGCCCCGCTCCAGGCCCAAAAGTCACAAAGTTGGAGCAGTGAGCCACCACCGCTCCCCACACTCCGAGGCCGGCCAGCCCCACGATGGTAAGTCCGCAACTCCGCAGGCTCCGTGACTGGAGCCCCCAGGTCGTCCCGGTCGGAGTCCGCTCCATGGTAATAAGCCCCAACGACAACGGAGACCCGACATGGAAAAAGTCGGGTCTCCCGTGCAGGGAAGAGATTTTAAAAGTTTCCCCCTCCCCCTACCCCACCCCCCCCCCCCCCCACATATTCGCAGTTAGAAACAATACAAAAAAAAAACACGACAACTACATTTAAGTAGACAGAAAAAAAACAAAACAAAAAAAAACTGAGTGTTTCCATTTCAAATCTGTCCTACAGGACTCCTCCAAGCCGACATTTTCCTTGGTTCATCTGCTGTCGGGCCCTTGTACCACTCCCTCCAGAGCCCTGATCTCAGCTCTCAATGCCGGTCCATCCCCTCACTCCCCAGAGTCCACTCGCCGTGACTCACCCATGCTTCTCCGTGACAACATGGATCTTGGCTCATCGGTTATCTTCACCTCCGGTCTTGGCCTAAAGTTAAAGAAGAAGGGAGTCACCGCAACCACCTTTATAGCAGGGTCTATATAATACAGGGCAGTGTAATTCTGCAGCAGGGCCTGTATAACACAAGGCAGTGTAATCTCGCACAGGGTCTGTATAACACAGGGCAGTGTAATTCTACAGCAGGGCCTGTATAACACTGGGCTGTGCAATTCCAGGCTTACATGCTTTCGGTATAACACAGCTGTTATCAGGCAACTGAACCATCATACCACAACTAGGGAGCTGTCCTGAACTACTGTAAACCTCATTTGAGACCCTCAGACCATCTTTGATCATACTTTATTGGCTTTATCTTGCACTAAACTTTATTCTTGTTAATCCTTTATCATGTATCTATATACTGTAAAGGGCTCGATTGTAAAGGCGACCTAATCCGCGAGTTAAGAAGAGTGTCTTCGACCTTCAAGCTTGTGGGCATTCGCCTGGAAAACCTTGAGCTGGATCGACCTTCAGCGTTGAAACCACGAGCTGGATCAACCGACCGCACACATAAACACATCACAAAGGCGGGGGCCAGGAAAAGCAGGGGAGCGCTGTCTGAAATTCAGTCCCGCGATGAGGAGGAAAGTAAAAGATGGCTGCACGGTGTATGGCAAGTCCTTTAGAGAGTGAGGAGTGGGGGGGGGGGGGGGGGGGGGGAGAGAGAAGGGGAGGGGGGGGGAGAGAAGGGGAGAGAAGGGGGGGGGGGGGAAGGGGGGGAGAAGGGAGGGGAGAAGGGGGGGAGAATGGGGGGAGAGGGGGGGAGAGAAGGGGGGGAGAAGGGGGGGAGAAGAGGAGGGAGAAAAGAGGAGGGAGAAGAGGAGGGAGAAGGAGTGGAGACACATTTAAGAAATATAATAAAGTTAGCGGGCATTTTACCTTCCGGTCGGTTTTCCTTGGTCCTGAAAACCCCAATGAGCCAACTAAAATGCCCTGTCAGCGAAGGAGATTGCCTACGGCTGCCCTTGACTGCCTGTAACTAAGTAGCGACCCCACTCCCCTGCACTACAAGTTAAAAAGAACCATGCCGGACAATTTTTACTCAACATGCTAGCTGAGACCACGAGTATTCGGGAACTTCCCTCGAACATGAATGAGAGTTCCAGTGACCTCATAGGACCTCCTATGACCACATGTCGACCATGCTGGGAGCTTGAGTCGAGGGCAAACTCTTCTAAACTCGCAGAATCGGTCGCCACAGTGGGACAGCTCCTTAATCATGTATTATCTTTCTTCAAAGAATAAACTTATAGAGTTTGACGTCAGTAGTGGGCAAATAATGGAAAGCTTTAATATAGCATCTGGATACCTGATCAGGAACAGTCAACACCTCACAAACCTTCTTTAGGATTTCAGTAACAAGGTAAAACAATCTTTTGGTGTTAAACAAATTCAACAGTGGCTGAATGGGAGATGTCAGAGAGTAATGGTGGATGGCTGCAGGTTGGAAGCACCCCTCAATCTGTGTTGGTCCAACTGCTTGTATACATCAATGGGGATGGGGTGGAAAATTGGATACTGCAGATGCTAAGATAGTGGTGTTGTGGATAATCATTTAAAGTCTACAGAGAGATAGACTGAAAGATGGCAGATGGAGTTTAATGCTGGAGTGTGAAGTGCTCAGCAGGTCATAGGACGTACATGGTAAATGGTAAATTGAGGAATGCTGTGGAACAGAGGGATCTAGGAATAACTGTGCATAGTTCCCTGAAGGTGGAATCGCATCCTTTGGACCTTTAACAGAGCATTGAATCTAGGAGGTAAAAAAGGCACACTCAATGTTGGTCAGCAATTATAGGAAGGATATACTAGAATTTGCTTCCAGCAAGTATGTTACAGAGAAAGGTTGCACAAGTGTCTTTACGGAAGAAGGTTAAGGTGTTTAGTTTTAGATGAAAGGGATAAACAGAGTTGACATAAGTTTTTCCCATTGAGGGTAGGGAAGATTCAAACAAGAGGGCATGACATGAGAATTAAGGGACACAACTTCTTTACTCAGAGGTCTGTGTGGAGAGCAGCAGAAGTGGTGGAGGCAGGATTGAAACAGTAAAGTGGAACAAGGAATGGATATGGTGGTGTAGATGGGACGGGGAAAACCCTTCTTCGGCAGACTGAAGGGCCCCTCCGTGCTGTAGTTATATGAATATGGTTATATGGTTATTATGTGTCTACGGTATAAACCACATCTGCAGTTGCTTCCTAAACATTATGCTTAGTTTAGTTTTGTTTAAATACACAGCATGGAACCAGGCCCTTTGACCCATCAAGTTCATACTGACCATCGATCACACGTACATTAGATCTATGTTAGACCACTTTCACATCCTGCATACTAGGGACCATTCACAGAAGTCAATTAACCTACAAACCTACAAACTTTGGAATATGGGAGGAAATTGGAGCACCCGGAGAAAACCCACACAGTCACAGGGAGAATGGGACAAACAGACAAATTCTGCACAGACAGCACCCGTACGGAGGATCGAAACCGGGTCTCTGATGCTGTTAGGCAGCAGTTCTACCGCTACGCCACCATGCCGTACAAATAAAGCATTCTATCGGGATGCATCAAGCTTGGTCTGGCAACAGGTCTGCCACGAGCACAAGAAATTGCAGAGTTGTGGATGTAGCCCAGTTCATTAGACAGACCAACCTCTCCGTCATTGGCACCATCTACATATCAAGCTGCTTTAGCAAATAATCCAACATAATCAAGGACTCTTTTAACCCCGGTCATTCCCTCTTGAAAGCATGTACCACTAGATTCAGCAATTGCTTCTTCCTCACTATGATCAGACAACTGTTCCGTCCACCGGATCTTCCAACCTACCTCATTTGGACGTTGTACTTTTTTTTGTTTCTCTGCAGCTGTAAAGCTATAATGCTGTATATTTCTGCATGCTGGTAATTTTCATTTTTCACTACCTGTTCTTGTGTATGGCTTGATTGTACTCTTGTATTGTATCTTCTTCTTGCGTATGGCGTGCACAGCCTAAAGTTGTAGGACAACTTGTTTTATTTGATCTTATTTGATTGTGCACGCCAGGTTGATTGCATTCATCGAAACAGGGCAGACTACGTGAAGGTTGTAATCTCCCACCCCATGTATAGTATGATTTGACTGGATAGCACATGAACAAAGTATTTCACTGTATCTTGGGTCTCGTAACAACAATAAACCAAGACTAACATACCGGGCAGGAAGGTCAGGGAGCTTGTCTTTTGATTCTTGATCTGTGGGAACAGAAAAATCACAACAGGGTTAATAAACAAAATAACTCACGGTCTCACAAAATCAGGATGATGATTCAAGGCTCCCCGGCTGGGTTAAATCAAGATGTTTTCCACCAAACCAGCCAGCCCGGTAAGGGATCAGTCTTTGATGGCAAGACGGAAACCCCACCTCTCCATCAGGTGGGGGAGAATCTCATCAGGAATTTGCATGTTACACAATGATAAAGATTATTTATTTCTGTTCTATGGTCAAACTGCCCTCTGCGCACATACAGAAAGCCGTTGTGGGAATAGTATGTGTTTGGTCACCATTCCCCAGGAGTGTGATTCTGGACAGTTCACTGACCTCTCCTGGGACTCATGATGAGGGAGACTGTGTCGCCTCGCTCCAGTTGGCAGCAGCCATCGATGAGATTGGCCATGTTCTCTGCCATCGCTAGCGATGAGGCTGTTATTGTCAGCGGCTGCAAAGTAAAGAAGGCGGCGTGAGGTAACGATGAACGGTGATCAATAGGGCAGCGCGTGACAAGGGAAGATCCGAAGAGGAACTGACAGAGCAATGATTCCTTAAGGAGGAAGCCAGGATTCCTAATGTAGAACCTTAACGGAGCAAACCTCTTCACATTCCCGCTCACTAAGCACTGCCACAACAGAACAACCACTTCACATTCCCACTCACCAAATCCAATCCTAACAGAACAATTAATTCCTTTGTGTTCCCACTCAATAAATCCAATCCCAACAGAACAACCCTTTCATGTTCCTGCTCACTAAACCCTCCACTCCACTCAGACCAACCCTTCCACAGGAAATTGATCTGCCAACAGTCAGAAAGCACAAAATACACGAAACATGAAATTAAAGAGACAAGTGGAAAAGATTGGCGATGTGCAAATATTGGGGATAGGGGACGGGGACGGGGAGGGGGACGGGGGGAGGGGGGGGAGGGGGGGGAGAGGGGGGAGAGGTGTTAGTCTACCCCACGACAGACGGTGACATCAGTTGAAAACTTGCAACTTAAAAGTTTGAATTGTAACTATTCCCATTTCTAATGAAGGGTCTCTGGCCCAAACCGGGAATTCCATTTCTTTCTCCACTGATGGATTTTCCACCTTGATTTCAGATTTCGAACATCTGCAGTTTTTTACCAAACCATTCACATTTGTTAAAACCCAACTCCAAACTTCTTTCTAATAATCCCCTTCGGGAGGAAATCTGCGACAAAACACTGCAGTTGATGGTAATCTGAAATATTACATGCAGCACAGAGCAGTACAGCACAGAAACAGGCCCTTCGGCCCACGATGTCCATGCTGAACACGATGCCATGTTAAATTAATCTCTTCTGCCCGCCTGTACTTCCATATCTCTCCATTCCCTGCATATTCATGTGCCCATCTAAAAGCCTCTTAAACGTTACTATCATATTTGTTCCAGAGATGCTCCATAATAAATGCGATTATGAGGGAGCTTCACTGCACCATTGCAGAGATGTGTAATAATTGCAATTGGGTGTGGGTTGTAATTGCAAGGATGCAAAGTTGCTCTGTTTTAATTGCAGTTGTGCAATGATCACATTTGTTTTGGTGCAGAGCTGGCCTGGAATAATTGCAATTGCTCTTACCTGTGAAGCCCCAATGATTTCCAGTTGAAGGAGAGCTTTCGTTTTGCCCTCTGAATGAACAGATTTGATGGATTTAATTTGCTTGAACTCTGCCAAGCTGATGGGCTGTTCAGAATGAAAAACAAAACAATATTTAATTTACTTCTTGGACCAGTAGTATATTTAAAACTTCAAGCATAGAATGTCGTTATTTACCAAATATTTGCCCACAAATTAAATCCATTTGCATCTTCATTTTATGATTTTTTTTTTTGCATAAATGGAATCCTCCTGCAGGGGTGCAACAATAGAGTTGCTGCCTTATAGTGCCAGACACCCGGATTTGATCCCGAATACAGGTGCTGTCTGTACGGAGTTTGTACGTTTGTCGCTGTTTTTTCGCTGTTTTCTCCCGGTGCTCTGCTTTCCTCCCACACTCCAAAGATGTGCAGGTTTGTAGGTTAATTAACTTCTATAAATTGTAACTTTTCCCTAGTGTGTAGGATTGTGGTCGTGTGCGGGATGATCACCGGTCGGCACGGACTCGGTGGGCCGAAGGGCCTGTTTCCACGCTGCATCTCTAAAGTAAAGTCTAACATAAAGAAGCCTCAGCTCACCATGATCTACCTGGGTAATTTGCACTAGGATCTCTCCCAGGTGAAATCCATGGAGAAATTGGCTGGGACATAGCTATGTGGGATAAACCTTAGCGTGACTGACATTTACCTGGCACTAATCATGTATCCATCAATGTCACAGCTCGGTGAGCACATATTACATCCAATGTTACCAATAGCTGGAGCTTTTGTGTGCAACCTACCAACCTTGTAAACAACTCACAGAAAACTGAGTTGCACATGGTGCGAGATTTAGGAATGGCGATGAGAATCATGGAGCCTTACTGCATAGAAGCAGCCACTCTTCCCAGCTCGCCCATACCAACCAAGATTCCCAATCAATCCAAGCTGGTCCCATTTGTCCTCTATCCCTCTATACCGTTTCAATCCATGTACCTATCTAAATGTATTTTAAATGTTGTTATTAAACTACATCCTCTGGCACTTTGTTCCATATACACAACACCTTCTGTGTGAAATAGTCGCCCCTCGGGTACTCATTGAATTTTTCCCCTCGCACCTTAAACCTATGCCCTCTGGTTCTCGATTCTCCTATCTTTAGAAAAAGACGATGTGTATTCATCCTATTTATGCACCCCTCCAATGATTTTATACACTTTAGGATCACCTCTCAGTCTCTTGCGCTCCCTCTCCTTCCGACTCACTCCCTCTCTCTCACTCCCTCACACACCCTCCCTCATACACCCTCCCTCACTCCCCCCCATCACTCCCTCACTTCCTCCCCCTCCCGGACTCACTCACTCTCCCTCCATCACTGCCTACCTGACTCACACCAACAATGTCGATCAGGGTGTTTGCATCTTTAACCTCCCAGGCACCTGTCTAGTCCACCCCCATTCCTCACTCGTGTCCCAGTATGTAGCCCTGTACCTGCCTGTGCTCCCCAACCCTGTCCTTGCCCCCTGTCCTTGCCTCTAGCCCGTGACCCAAGCTGTAGCCCCTCTATCCCACCTCTGCCACCGACATAGACCCCTCTGGTACTCACCCACCCTTGCCCTGTGGATCTGACCCCTGGCTCCATTCCAGGCCACCATGCGTCCCTCTATCTCCCGCCCCAACCTCTGTCACCTGGTCCAGACCCTGTCACCCGCTGCTCCCCCTATCACCGCCTCTGTCACCCTCTCCCTGCCTGTCACCTCTCTGCCTCTGATACCCATATCCCTGACATCTGTCCCTTCCCACTATCATCCACCCCTGCCTCTGTTACCCTCCTCCTGCCTCTGTTACTTTCCCCTGCCTGTCACCACCCCCTGCCTCTGTCTCCCTCCCCCTGCCTCGGTAATCGATCTCTGAATCTGATGTCCATTCCAGTCTCTGTCACCCACCCCAGCCTCTGAGACCCTTGACCACCTCTGTCACCCACCTCTGATACCATCCCTGCACCAGCATTGAACCTTCAGGTCTCCACCCCTACTTCTGACCCTCATTTCAGCCCATGGCTGCTGCCACTGGCCCCCACTCCTGCCACAGGTCCCCCCATCCTGGCCCTCACCCCTGGCCCCAGTCCCCCGTCCCAGCCACCAGCGTTGAGCCCCCTGTCCTCACCTCGGTCGAGCTGATCACCTGGCCGATGCCCTGCCGTCCAATCACCAGGTCCACTGCCACCGTCCAGCCTTGCTGTAAGACAGAGCGCGGAGTCACCATCTTGTAACCCAGAGAACACGCAGCGCGTTACATGCGTCGCAGTATATGGAGTGTGGAATACAAAGCACGGTAATATGTAGCATGGTACATAGATCACGGTACACAGAGCGTGGAATACGCAGCGAGGTACACGGAGTGTGGAACACGTAACGCGGTACACGGAGAGTGGTTCACGCAGCGCGGTACACGGGGAGTCGAACACGCAGCGAGGTACACGGAGAGTCGAACACGCAGCGCGGTACATGGAGCACGGAACATGCAGCGTGGTACACGGAGAGTGAACACGCAGCGAGGTACACGGAGCACGCAGCGAGGTACACGGAGAGTTGAACACGCAGCGAGGTACACGGAGAGTGGGAACACGCAGCGAGGTACACGGAGTGTGGAACACGCAGCGCGGTACACGGAGAGTCGAACACGCAGCGCGGTACACGGAGAGTCGAACACGCAGCGCGGTACATGGAGCACGGAACATGCAACATGGTATACGGAGTGTGGAACACGCAGCGCAGTACACGGAGCGTGGAACACGCAGCGCAGTACACGCAGCGTGGAACACGCAGCGCAGTACAGAGTGTGGAACACGCCGTGTGGTACACAGACTGTGGGACACGCAGAGCGGTACATGGTGCACAGAACACGTAGCGCGGTACAGGGAGTGTGCGACACGTAGCGCTGTACAGGTAGCGCGGTACATAGATCGCGGTACACCGAGCATGGAATGCGCAGCACAGTACACGGAGAATGGCACACGCAACGAGGTACACTGAGTGTGGAACACATAGCAAGGTACACACAGTGCGGTACACAGAATGCGGTATATCGGGCGCGGTACACGCAGGACGGTACCGAGTGTGGACGTAGTGGGGTACACGCCGTGCAGGGCATGGAGTGTGGAACAAACACAGAGCAAACACAGCAGCCAGTGTGAGGAATGGATATGCAGAGAATAGATGGATATGGATCACATGCAGACAGAGGAGATTAGTTTACTTGCCAGCATGTTCGACACAGATATTGCCATCTGAGTGGGTTTATAACGGTTGTCTACACCAGATGCACCAAGACTACTTGAGTGAAACCGGAAATTAGGAAGGTTCTCGACCACATTATACACCCAGGGAGGAATTGGTTGCTGTATCTGATCATTTGTGATTGGTTCATCAATGGGTTGAACTCATTAAATTAGTAACGGACTGGAAGTCCTTGAAACAGAGTATTTGAGCTCATACATGACGGATAAATAACAAGCAGCTACCACAAGTTCAAAGATGGATCCTCTGTGTTGGGCTTGCTGGGTTTGACACCTTGACCCATGGTGAAGATGGTGACGGTGGTTGTCCATGGCTGACTGTTTCCTGTAGAGCTGACCAACCAAACATAAAGGCATTGCCACATATGTCACAGGCCATCTGGCTGGTTGATGTTGTTATAGCAGGGTAATTACGGTAACTCCCTTCAATTTAGGAACCAATAACCACAACCGAGCAGAGATGGACAAAGATGAGGCAAAATGGCCACTTGGTTCACTGGCCAAGTGATTCAGAGATGAAACAGACAGTCAGCATTATGCATTAATGGGCAAGCAGAGGAGACTGCTCACTGAAAGGTAGTGCTCTGTTGGCTGGATCTTCACCCAAAGAAATGGTGGAAGAAACAGGAAGACCACATGAATTTAGGGAAACACGGGCTGCATCAGAGGTAAACTCGATCGATATCTAAGAAGGTGGAGGGGGAGAGATGTCAACATTCACAAGAGAACAACGAAAAAAGACGATGGCTAAGAAAATACCCCTGCGACTACAGCAGTCCATATTGTTAACACGCAAGCAAGATGGTAATCAAGAGGACAAGACTACTACTCTATGACTTGAGAGCTACTACAATGGCCACCACTGTCCAAACCCTGCTTGCAGACTAAGGAGCTACTGAGATGCTGATTTGAGACGACGGAACCAAAATTAACCAACGTTCAAGAGTTTGCAGAGGGCTTCACTTTTGTGACCTCATTCCCACTCGACCCGGGATGAAATGGATTTACAAAGAGGAACACACAGACTAACAAGAAGTATAACACGCAGAATCAATGGAACAGCAGATGTTGTCTATTGCCACAACGACTATGCACCTTGAGCCAAGCGATTGAATGGTAGAAAGAACCAGACAGTTCAGCTTGAATGGAGAGAATGATAACACATAATATAGAAAAGTGCAGCACAGTAACAGGCTCTCCAGCAAACAATGTCTACACCAAACATGATGCCAAGTTAAACTAATCTCTGCCTGCATGTGATCTAAATCACTACTCCTTGCACATTTGTGCCTTTCTAAATGCCTCTATCTATACTTTCTGTTTTCATTATTACCCCTGGCATTGTGTTCCAATAGACAATAGGCAATAGGTGCAGGAGTAGGCCATTCGGCCCTTTGAGCCAGCACCGCCATTCAATGTGATCATGCTGATCATCCCCAATCAGTACCCCGTTCCTGCCTTTTCCCCATATCCCCTGACTCAGCTACCTTTAAGAGCCCTATCCAGCTCTCTCTTGAAAGCATCCAGAGAACCTGCCTCCACCGCCCTCTGAAGCAGAGAATTCCACAGACTCACAGAGGATGAAAGGTGATCATACAGAGAGGTGTATAACATCATGAGAGGCTTAAATAGGATGACTGCACAGAGTCTTGTTACCAGGGTTCTAAAATCAAGAACAAGAAGGCGTAGGTTTAAGGTGGGAAGGGAAAGTTTTAATCAGAACTTGAGGAGCAATGTTTTCATCCAGACAGCGGTGGGTATGTGGAACATGCTGCTGGAAGAAGTAGTCGAGGTTAGTTGAAGCAGGTAGAATAACAACATTTAAAAGACATTTGGATAGGTACATGGTCATCAAAGGTTTAGAGGGATATGGGCCAAATGGCAGAAAAGGGCTCTGGGTTTAATGGACTATCTTGATGGGTATGGATAAGTGGGCCAAAGGGCCTGTTTCCGTGCTGTATCACTCTATAACTACACCCTGTCACTGGTGATCCCTCAAGTCTAACGAGCAAACAGACAAGATTGGTCCAACCTGGGATGTCCTGGATCTGTATTGAGCGTTTCCCTCAACTTAGGTACATCAAGCATTGGTGTCACTGCCAAGAGCAGAGAACAGGTTGGAGGTTGTGTAGATAAATCTGGTTAGTTCAGGCTTTGAACAGTTAATGTTTGCATTACTCTACAGAGCTGCTGCTGCTGACGCTGGAGTGTCGTGGAGTAAGACGATTGGAAGAACATGGTTAAGTGTAGCAGTTAAAATTGTGGAAATGCACTCACTCCAAGTTCACATTTGTAATGTTCCTGTTCAAAGTCAGTGACACTGCTGAGAATCTGGAAAAACTGTCTGATGCATTCATCCTCCTTGAAATTGGCAAACTGCTGAAAGGTCTGCTGGATGAGTTTACGGAGGTGTTTCATCTGGGAGAAGAGAGAGGAGAGTAGGTTGCTGAGTCCACAGTGACAAACAATTTACATTCGATTTTTTACTTTAGATGCAGTGTAGAAATAGGCTTTCGCCCCACACCGACTAGCGATCACCCCGCACACCAGCACTATCCTACACACAATAGGGACAATTTTAAAACTTACCAAAGCCTATTTACCTACAAACCTGCTCATCTTTGGAGTGTGGGAGGAAACCAGAGCACCGGGAAAAAGCCGACGTGGTCACAGGGAGAATGCACAAACTCCGTACGAGCAGCACCTGTGGTCAGGATCGTACCCGGGTCTCTGGTGCTGTAAGGCAGCAGCTCTACTGCTGTGCCATTGTGACGCTCTGCACCGCTAATTAATTTACGGTGTCATCACAGTTCTCCAAACCTAAGCTCCCCCCAGTGGCACCACACGGAAATGCATGGCAGGACTCCCCACAGGCGGTGAGGTATTAGTATTACCACACCCTAACACTGACAGACTCACCAGCTGAGCAAAGTGTGGAACAGGTAAACCTGACCTTCGTGTCAGAGGGGTTGATCTTTAGGAGTGACGTGGGGGAAGGGGAGGTAAAATCAGATTCCAATAAATTTCCATCTAGATGCCCTCTCCACTCCCATCATTGCCATTAGAACATCCCCTCCACAATTCCTGGTCCACCCCTCCATTCCAAACAACTAGCACAGTGATGCAGCGGTAGAGTTGCTGCCTCACAGTGCCAGAGACCTGGGTTTTAACCTGACTAGGGTGCTGTCTGCATGGATCGTTCTTTCTGCGACCGCAAGGGTTTTCTCCGGCTGCTCCGGTTTCGTCCCACACTCCAAAGACATACAGGTTTGTAGGTTGGAGAATCTCAGGGGGTGAGGCTCCATCCCGCTGAGTTTCTCCGGAATTTTTTTCTACCTCCGAATTTCCAGCATCTGCAGTTTCTTCTTAAACAGGTTTGTAGGTTAATTGGCTTCAGTAAATTGTCCCTAGTATGTAGGATAGAAATAGTGCATGGGTGATTGTTTGATGTTTCCATGCTGTATCTCTAAACTAAACTAAAGTAATCTAAACTAAAGTGTCATATGACCTCTTATGACACTTCCCAAGTCAACCACAGGCGATGTGACGCTTGATCTTATAGACAATAGGTGCTGGTGTAGGCCATTCGGCCCTTCGATCCAGCACCACCATTCAATGTGATCATGGCTGATCATCCACAATCAGAACCTCGTTCCTGCCTTCTCCCCCTATCCCCTGACTCCGCTACCCTTAGGAGCCCTATCTAGCTCTCCACGAAAATATCCGGAGAACCGGCCTCCACTGCCCTCTGAGGCAGAGAATTCCACAGACTCACAACTGAGATGAAAAAGTGTTTCCTTATCTCCATTCTAAATGGCTCACCCCTTATTCTTAAACTGTGGCCCCTGGTTCTGGACTCCCCCAACATTGGGAACATATTTCCTGCTTCTAGCATAAAATCTTATATATTTCAATAAGATTCCCTCTCATCCTTCTAAATTCCAGAGTATACAAACCCCGCTGCTCCACTCGCTCAGCATATGACAGTCCTGCCATCCCAGGAATTAACCTTGTGAACCTACCTCAATAGCAAGAATGTCTTTCCTCAAACTTGGAGACCAAAACAGGTGTGGTCTCACTAGGGCCCTGTACAACTGCAGAAGGATCTCTTTGCTCCTCTACTCAACTCCTCTTATTATAACGGCCAACATGCCATTCGCTTTCTTCACTGCCTGCTGTACCTGAACGCTTACATTCATTGCCTTTTTATGTACCTTTTCATAGCTCTAGCTTCGCTCTCCACTGACTCGCAGTCTGAAGAAGGGTCATGACCTGAAACGTCAACTATTCCTTTTCTCCTGAGATGCTGCCTGACACTCTGAATTACTCCAGCATGTTGTGGTTTTGGTTACAAGGTGACCCCTTACCTTCATACTATCTTGCAACTGCTTAGGAAAGAACAAATCGAGACCGACATCCTTCCTGTAAAAACAGATGGCAGAGAGATGTCAGAGAGGCCACTGAGTTTGAACTAGTTAAACAATTGTTGGCTCAGTGCCCGAGATCAAACTCATGACGAGTAAAGGGCCTGTCCCACTTGCATGCGATTGCGTGCATTTGGCGCGACAAAACGGAAGCGGAGTTCACGTGAAGTTCGCGCTAAGTACACACTAAGTTCGCGCATGACGTCATGTGCGTCATGCTTACCAATCAACTGGGCAGGAGGCGGGCCAACTGAATTTGGGCGTCGCACGGCGTCGGGCGGTGACGTCATCATGCAACGCCACGCCGGACGGTGACGTCATCACGCAACGCCACGAGTTATGCATACGCCGTCAAGACACCGTGTACGACTGCAATGCGCCTGCATGCCGACAGGCCGTTGGCGCGCAAAGATTTCGGCCACTGCCAGAATTTTGGAGCCCCGCGAGATGTCGGGATCAGCCCCACACAACTCCGCGCTTCTAAGGTGCCCGTACGCCTCAAGTGACCACGAGGTCGCGTAATTTGCGAGCCAAGGTCGCGTAAGTGGGACAGGCCCTTACGAGGTCAACAGTTCAGGCACTGAACCCATGCAAATGTTAGTGAATTAATCAGCACCTCTCTCCCGCAAGCAGTGATAGTGGGAAACATTTACTGGTACGTCTCTAGTGGTATTGATGCAGTAAATGTGTGGGATACATACACAAACACACATTGCAATTGTGTTCAGTGTTGTTTTCACACCTTACATTCTCTTTGTATACTTCCATATCTCCTGTTCCCTTCTCCCCTGTCTCTCAGTCTAAAGAAGGGTCTCGACCCGAAACATCACCCTCTCCAGAGATGCTGCCTGACCTGTTGAGTTACTCCAGCATTTTGTGTCTATCTTCAGTGTAGACTAGCATCTGCAGTTCCTTCCGGCACACTTCAGTGGTATCCCCTAGGGACCCAGTTCAGCCATTTCACAGGACACATCCAAGTGTGTGGATGACGGGACATGGTTGGTGGGTTGGGACTGTCACGAGCAACATGCCTGCTGTGGCACCTTAGTGGGGAATTTAGGGTGGCACGGTGACACGGCGGTAGAGTTGCTGCCGGATGTCCGGGTTTGACCCTGACAACTGGTTCTGTCTGTACGGAGTTTATCCGTTCTCCTTGTGACTGTGTGGGTTTTCTCCAGGTGCTCTAGTTTTCTCCCACACTCCAAAGACCTCCAGGATTGTAGGTTAATTGGCTTCATTAAAATTGTACATTGTCCCTACTTTGTAAGATAGCGCTAATGTGTAGGGTAATCACTGGTCAGCACGGACTCAATGGAATAAAGGGCATGTTTCCGTGTTGTATCTCTAAAGTTTAAAGTCTTTCATCTTAAAATTGGCATATTCAGGGCCAATTCAGGGCACAGAGTGTTTCCTGAATTCAGCACTTCAGATTTTGCTTCAGATGTGATGGGCATAGGGGGGGCTTTCCAGAATGTTCCTTCAGTATCATAACATAACAAGGTACACAATGTACTCCAATGACATTCCCAGAGGAATAGCAAACCGAGATAACTCACTCCAGCAGCTCAAAGTTGGATTTTTTCTCCAGGGCCTTTGGGGGCAGGTCTTTATAAAACCGCCTAACAGGGAAAGAAGAAAATGTGAGGCAGTCACTCAATTATTTCAAAAACGTATCACAAAAGGTTCATTTCATTCATTTATTTTAACCTAAAACCTATAATTGTAAATTTCTCCCCATCTCCTTCCTGAAAGAACGTCCTTTAATTCTGAGTCTATGACTTCTAGTTCTAGACTCTTCCCACTGTGAGGGAGTTGGATAAACATCAGTGGCGATACAGTCAGTCATACAGTAGCGTTGTTACAAAACCTACCATCAACGGCGCTACAGATCTCCACTGCCTGTGTGGGCGATTCCAAAGGCTTTGTGTGGGGGGGGGGGGGGGGGGGGCGGGATTAAAATGCAGGTTTGTATTGGCTGTCGGCTGGGATTTCCTCGGGCTGCTAGCTGATGAAGAAAAATCGTGCGGGCTTCCGTTCCCGGTTTATTATTTTTTTTAAATTGCTGGACGATTTAATCGCTGTATTGAAGTAAAAAGCGACTTCTAACGCCTTCGACACCTTCAACATCACAGATCGCAATATCAGGACAAAACAAAAGGTATGTCGTTTATTCAACATCTTATTTTGCTTTTTGGTGTGGCTTTACTCTAATCTTATGATGCGAAAATGTTATTTAGGCCCCATACGAATCGGCGTGTCTTGCCTTCTGATACGGGTTTAACATTTATGGCAATAACAACATTCCAATTGATCACATTCCAGAAACATCCACTCTCAAGATAATCAAATTCATTATTATTTTGCACATTCATGTCATAAGAACATCTAAATTATCTATATTTTGTGTTTTTGTCTATCCATGATCAATATTTGCATACTAAATATCCACAACAAGTTTTAGTCAGATGTATTGTGCAAAAAATAATGGGTTTGATTATCTTGAGGGTGGATGTTTCTGGATTAATTTATGGGAATTAAACATTAAATTCCTTCCATTTGGCAGATAAATTCATGACAGTGAGATTAAAAAAATCATGTTATATTGTGAATTCTTGTGTGAATGGGATCAGTTTGTTATTTGGATACTTAGGCTATTAAAAAAAAAAGTATTTTCTTAAGAAATGGATAGATGTTTAGATCTAGTAATTGATTTGATGAAACTGATGAATATGAAATTTGATGGGTATTTACTATGTTTTAGCATTTAACTATCATTTCTTCCTTTTTTACTAAAACTGTAAATAATAACTTGTTTCTGTTAATGTTGTTGAGTGTTTTTTTTCTTTACATTTTAAACAGATGTCTCCGAAGAAGAAATGCAAAATTGTCAATCGAAATGCCCAGTAAAAAAGACTGATTTAGACAGCATTCGCAGAGATTATCCGAATTTGGACTACAAATGTGATGATCTACAGGACATCCTTAATGGGAAAGTAGTGGGCAAAAGGGCATGTCATGCGAAGAGCAAAAACTTGGAGTTTACCACTGAGGAAAAACAAGGTGTACAGAGTTGCTTATTGGTTACAATCTGAGGAGTATGATGATGCAACTGATTATGATATGCCAATGTACCAGCTAGCAACTGATCTTCTCCATAAATACTTGGTCTTTTACTAGAAATTGTAATTTATTTACCTGTCTGTTCCTGACTTACAGCAGATAATACAATCATATTGAAGTTCTGATCTTGAGAATATCACATTTTTGAAATTTCAAGGCAGTCTGGATGTTTTTTACTATTTCCGTCACAACGGTCAATTTTGTAATTAGCTACAATTAGGTAACTAACTAATTATATGTTTTAATTTCAGGTCATCCAAGTAAGATATTTCATATTTGTTTCAGAATGCTTAAATCTCTAATAACTGAAAATTTCATTCAGTTCTCTTAATTTTTAAGAAAGGTATGGGCTTTTGACTGTCCTCGATCACAGCTTTTATGTTAAGCCAACGGAAAAGCAAAAGGGAACAAGATGCTAATTTCCGAGTATGAAAATGACCATAACTTTTTAAATACTGAAGATATGAAAGTGAATTAGTTATCAAATTAAAGTTCTTTTTTATGCTTTATCTGATGGGATAAATTGCAGGCTTGATTTTTATAATCTCAAAATTTTGTAACGTTCCTACATACAGGGTGCTGAGGGATAGAGGGTGTATTGAGAGACAGCGTGAGGGAGCTGGGTCATCGTCAATAGAGATACAGTCTGTGACAGGGTGCAGGAGGGAAGAGAGGTTACTGAGAGTCAGTATGAGAGATAGACACAAAGTACTGGAGTACATCAGCGGGCAAAGCAGCATCTTTGAAGTAAAATGATGGGTGACGGTTAGAGTGGGGACCCTTTCTTGAGAAGTAATCCGCTGAGTTATTCCAGCACTTTGTGTCTATTTTTTGGCAGAAACCAGCATCTGCAGTTTCTGCACAATGTGAGGGAGCTGGATTAACGTCAGTGGAGATACAATCAGTAACACGAGGCGGCGGAGAGAGGGAGTATGCGGGAGCTGGAAAATCAATCATGGCACAGGGTGCAGAGGGGAAAGTGGGCATTGAAGGACAGTCCATCGTGGACACAGCACCTCCCACCATCGTAAGCATCTACATGAGGTTCCACCTCAAGAACCCCATATTCCATGCCATGCCCTTGTCCCACTGCTACCATCGGGCACGAGGTACAGAAGTCTGAAGTCCTACACCACCATCAGGTTCTTGATCCTTATTACACAACTCTAATACCACCTTCACAACAGAACAGCACAGCCCACCTCTTGCACTACTATGGACATATATTTTTTTATAATTATGTATTTGGACTATTATTCTTTTGCACACATCTTTCGTTTAGAATTTTATTTGTAATGTGTGTATAATTCATGTTTTGCATGTTGTCCGAGTCCCTTGATGCTGCTGTAAGCAAGATTTTCATTGTACCTGTACCTCACCGTACTTGTGCCTATGGCAATAAATGTGAAATTGTATTTGTACCCAGCGAGGTTTTTCCCCGGCAGGTGCTTTTATGTTTACCTTATCTCCAGGCATCCAAGCTTCAAAGCGATGTCCTGGTCCACCTGGTTTGCAGTGTCCTGCATGTAGTCACTGCGTACCTGGGGGAAAGTGTCGACAGGTTACTCTCTCCAAGAAACGCATGAGGGAAACCCACACGGTCACAGGGAAGGGCTGCAAACTCCACTCAGACAGTTTGCGAGGTCAGGATTGAACACGGAGCTCTGTGCGCATTATGAGGCAGCAGAACTAACTGCTGCCTCACCGTGACGATGGAGCTGAAAGATGCCAGCGCTGCCTATAGGTGCTCGGGACTTGATGTCCCCAACTACGGCTTAGTTAACATTGTCCTTCTTCTCCTGATGTCCCCAACACTGAGCTAACATTGCCCTTCTTCTCCTGATTTCCAGTCATGTAGTCCAAACTCCAATACAAAGCTGCATCAGGAAATTAGGATGGAGTCTTACAGTGCATTCAGAAAGTATTCAGGCCCCTTCACTTTCTCCACATTTTGTTACATTACAGCTTTATTCTAAAATTGATTAAATTCTTTATTTTTATCATCAATCTATACACAATACCCCATAATAAAAAAGCTAAAACAGGTGTGTAGACACATTTGCAAAGTAGTTAAAAAAAACCAAACTGAAATATCACATTTACATAAGTATTCAGACCCTTTACTCAGTACTTTGTTGAGGCACCTTTGGCAGCAATTACAGCCTTGTCTTCTTGGGTATGACGCTACAAGCTTGGCACACCTGTATTTGGGTCATTTCTCCCATTCTTCTCTGCAGACCCTCTCAAGCACTGTCAGGTTGGATGGGGAGCATCGATGCACAGCAATTTTCAGGTCCCTCCAGAGATGTTCGATTGGGTTCATGTCCGGGCTCTAGATGGGCCACTCAAGGACATTCACAGACTTGTCACAAAGCCACTCCTGTGTTGTCTTGGCTGTGTGCTTAGGGTCGTTGTCCTGGAGGAAGGTAATCCTTCTCCCCAGTTTGAGGTCCAGAACGTTCTGGAGCAGGTTTTCATCAAGGGTCTCTCTGTATTTGCTCCATTCATCTTTGATGCTGACTAGTCTCCCAGTTCCTGCCGCTGAAAAACATCCTCACAGCATGATGCTGCCACCACCATGCTTCACTGTAGGTGGTATTGACCAGGTGATGAGCGGTGCCTGGTTTCCTCCAGTCGTGATGCTTGGCATTCACGACAAAGAGTTCAATCTTAGTTTCATCAGACCAGAGAATCTTGTTTCTCATGCCTTTTGGAAAACTCCAAGCTGGCTGTCTCTACCATAAGGCCTGGTTGGTGGAGTGCTACAGATATAGCTGTCCTTCTGGACGTTTCTCCCATCTACACAGAGGAAATCAGGAGCTCTGTCAGAGTGACCATCGGGTTCTTTGTCACCTCCCTGACCAAGGCCCTTCTCCCCCGATTGCTCAGTTTGGTCAGGTGACCAGCTCTATAAAAAGTCCTGGTGGTTCCAAAGTTCTTCCATTTATGAATAACAGCGGTTACAGTGCTCTTGTTGTGATGCTGCAGAAATTGTTTTATATCCTTCCTCAGATCTGTGTCTCGACACAATCCTGTCTCGGACATCTATGGACAATTCCTTCGTCTTCATGGCTGTTTTTGCTCTGACATGCATTGCCAACTGTGGGACCTTATATAGACAGGTGTGTGCCTTTCCAAATCATATCCAATCAATGTAATTTACCACTGGTGGACTCCAATAAAGTTGTAGAAACATCTCAAGGATAATCAATGGAAACTGAATGAACCTAAGCTCAATTTTGAGTGTCATAGCAAAGGATCTGAATACTGATGTAAATGTGATATTTGAGTTATTTATTTTTAATTACTTTGCAAAAATTTCTAAACACCTGTTTTCGCTTTTTCATTCTGGGGTATTGTGTGTAGATTGATGATAAAAACAAATGAATGTAATCTATTTTAAAATAAGGCTGTAACATAACAAAATGTGGAAGAAGTGAGTTGGATGTGGCCCTTGTGGCTAAGGGGATCAGAGGGTATGGAGAAAGGCAGGTACGGGATACTGAGTTGGATGATCAGCCATGATCATATTGAATGGCGGTGCAGGCTCGAAGGCTGAATGGCCTACTCCTGCACCTAATTTCTATGTTTCTATGTTTGTAACATAACAAAATGTGGAAGAAGTGAAGGGGTCTGAATACTTTCTGAATGCTCTGAGCTAGACCCGTTTGATTGTACTTGGCCCACAGCCTCTAAAACTTTCCTATCCATGTTCATGACCAAATGGCTTTGAAATGTTGATCATGATAACCCCCCCCCCCCCCACCCTCAACCATCACCTCTAGAAGCTTGTCACAAAATGTTGGAGACACTCAGTGGGTCGAGCAGCATCTCTGGAGAAAAGGAATGCCTGATGTTTTGGGTCGAAACCCTTCTTCCGACTCTAAGAAGGGATGAAGAAGGGTTCTGACCCGAAAAGTAACCCATTCCTTTTCTCCAGAGATGCTGCCTGCCCCCTGTGTTACTCTACCATTTTATGTCTACTTTCAGTATAAACCAACATATGCAGTTCCTTCCTGTTCCTACACCTCTCGAGGCTTGTTCTATCTATGCTCAGTGTGAATAACATGCCCCTCGGGTTTTTTTAAATCTCTCCCCTCTCATCTTAAACCTATGTCTTTTAATTTTAGACCCGTACACCCAGGGAAAAAAGACTGTGCCCTTCTCTATGCATAAAATGGAGCAGTTACTGACCTGTTGATAATAACACAACAGTGTAGTTCTGTCTTGTTGAAAACTCTCCATGAAATTCTTGGGTAGGAATCGAATCCGCAGGTCATACCTGTTAGAAATTTCAAAGTCAAATTTAATGTGAACTCATCTCATAAAGTAGATCGTTTATTTAGTTTAGAGATACAGTGTGGAAACAGGCCCTTTGGCCCACGGGTCCGTGCCGACCAGCTATCACCCCATACACTAGCACTGGAGGCAATTTACAATTTTTATCCAAACTAAATTAACCTGCACACCTGTATGTCTTTGGAGTGTGGGAGGAAACTGGAGTACCCGGAGGAAACCTATACGGGCACACTGAGAACGTACAAATTCCATACAGTTAGCACCCGTAGACAGGATTGAGCCCGAGACTCTGGCGCTGTAAAGCAACAACACCCATCACTGCACTGGTTATTTCTCAGAGATTGGATTGTAGCTTATTTGCCAGTACCCAAGACATTCCAAAGTCAACCACCATGTAAATATTGCTATGGGGAATTAGTTTGGAGAATACACCATAAAGGGAAACAGGAGTATCCCTGGAGTACTACATGAGCCATATTCAAATTGATCGAGTAGTTCAGAGTTGTATCAGTGGTTTCAAGTCTAGCATGGGAGGAAAGGGAAAAATTCAAAGTGTTGGAGTAACTCAGTAGGTCAGACACTCTGGAGACTCCAGGTCTCTGGAGAACATGGATGGGCGACTTTTCGATTTGGGACCCTTCTTCAGACTGATTGAGGGGCAAAAAAGAGAAAGCTTGTTTTAGGTAACCTACAAATGACCCCCTTTCCCATCCTCTTTCTCACCCAACATCTGCCCCCATTTTATTTTACCCATCTCACTCCTCTCCACTGAACCGTGGCTGATACTGCACCAGTTTCTCCCCTCCCCCCCACCACCTACATTCCTTCCTCCAGCTACACAATTCTCAGCTTTTCCATCCCCGAGCTTCACAATTCGCACCTGTTTTTTTCTTCTCTGGTCTTTGTCCAGCCATCTACCTATCCATAACACCCTTATCCTGTGTTCACCTATTCCCGTCCATGCTTTGCCCTGCCTCCTGCTCAGACTTCCAGCTTGAATAATGCCCTTCCACTACATCCCTTTGTCTTCTATCAGTAAGCCAGTTCTGAATCTTTACAATCAAATCACTGTTAATCCTGTGCATCTCAATCTTCTGGATCTTGACCTTGCACTAAACGTTATTCCCTTATCCTGTACCTATACACAGTAAATAGTTCAACTGTAATCATGTGTTGTCTTTGTGCTGACTGGTTAGCATCAACTTTGTTACCTCCTCATAAACTCAATCAAGTTCGAAGACACGACCTGCCACATACAAAACCATGCTGACTATCTCTAATTAATCCATTCCAAATGGGAGCAAATCCTATCCTGAAGAATCCTCTCCATAGCTTCCCTACCACTGACATGAGGTTGCCAGTCTAAAATTCCCTCGATTCTTTCTACTTCCATTATTAAACAAAGGATCAACATTAGCTACTCTCCAGTCCTCCTGCACCTCACCTGTGACTAAAGACGCAGAGATCTTTGTCAAGGCTCCAGCTATCTCCTCTTTTGCCTCTCTCCATAACCAGGGATAGATCTCATCAGGCCCTAGGGACCTATGCACCTTAATGCCCTTCAAGAGCCCCAACATCCTCCTCCTTCTTGATCTCAAACTACTTTTGCATATTAGTATTCTCCACACTGACCCCACTGGCCTCCATCTCTCTCCTTGGTGAAAACAGATGCAAAGTACTTCTTTAGTATCTCGCCTACATTCCCTGACTCCAAGTGCACATTTGTTATCTATTTGTTTTTAACGCAGGTATAAAAAGCCTTGAGATTGCCTTTAATCTTATTTACCAAAGCCATTTTGTGCCTCCTTTTTGGCCCTTGTAATTGTCCAGCTGATTCTTTCCTCCTTACATTATATTCCTCAAAGGCCCTGTCTGATTTAAACCTTGCCTGCACTTCCTTTTACTTTTAGACCAAATTTACAACCTCTTTGGACATCCAGTTCAGAAGGATAAGGGGGGACCTCATTGCCTTACTTTACCATCCTTAATTCTCCTCCTCACCAGAACATGGCAGTTCTGAACTTTGATCATCTGGCCTGTAAACAACTCCCACATGTCAGATGTTGACGTACCCAATATTGCTCCCATGTACCCTACTGATCTGCTTAACAAAGTTGTAATTTTCCTTACTTCAATTTGCTATTCCCACAAGGTCCAGCCTTATTTCCATTCAAAACACTTTAAAACTATGATGTTGTGATCACTATTCCCCCAAATGCTCTTCCACTAGAACACCAGTTACCTTTCCAGGCTCATTTCCCAACACTAGGTCCAGTATGTCCCCTTCTTGGCTTGGACTATCCACAGACTGATTCAAGAAACCCTCTTGGATGCACCCTATACATTATGTCCCCAATCCAATGACAATGGATAGAAACTGAATATTTCCAAGTTGGTTGATGTTTGAATGCAAACGGATGGGTTGCTGCTAACATAAGATCAGTAAAAATCAGTGAGAAATCCTCTGAGCTCAGGAAGAAAGTGCGTAGAATCAATGTGGATAGTGATATGAAATAACTTGGGGCTAAATAAAATGGCAGGAAGAGCCTACAAGATCCTTTTACAAACTGTGCAAATGAACAAAGAAAACGTGGAAGATGACACATTTATTCAGCAGTGATAGGGAACTTTAATTTTCATACAGACTACACAAATAAGATTAGTAGACATACACCCTTAGAACGGGTTTTTATAAAATGCATTCAAGACTTCTGAAGGGCGACATGGTGACGCAGCGGTCAAGTTGCAGTCTTACAGTGCCAGAGATCCAGTTCAATCCTGACTACGGGTGCAGTTTGTATGGAGTTTGTACATTCTCCCGGTGACCTGCATAGGTTTTCTCCGGGAAGCCTTAATTTCCTCTTAACATTCCAAAGACGTACAGGTTTGTTGGGTAATTGGCTTTGTATAATTGTAAATTGTCCTTGTTGTGTGCTGATAGTGTTAGTGTGTGGGGATCGCTGGTCGGCACCGCCTCGGTGGGTCGAAGATTTTGCGCTGTATCTCTAAACTAAGACTAAACTCTTCCTTAAATAATACCTCGTGGACTCAAGCTGAGAGCAGGCTAATTTAAATTGATCACTGAGAATGAGACAGCCACTGTCTTGAATAAATTATGTATAATATGGATAATTTATGTTTTTGTGGGTCTGCATCTATGTGCCTGTGATGCTGCTGCAAGCAAGATTTTCATTGTACCTGCACCTCACCATGCTTGTGGATGTGAAAATAAACATAACTATTCTGGGTTCCTGGCACGGGACACTTTGTAACTTTGTCGGTGCCCTTTATGCAGTGACTATTTGCATACCCTGTACACAAGCAATGAATCTCACCGTGGCTTGATGCATGTGGCAATTAATTAATTAATTAATTCATCTTGATGATTTGCTCCTGGTCATTTACTTCTGCCGCTCATGAATATGGTATCTTATGTATAACGGAAGTGAGGGATGGGCTGGAGTTTTTTTAATAGCTTCACATTTTAATGATGGGTAGCCGTGTTGATTCGTGAGTTGAAGAGCAGAAATGTTGTTAATAAAAGACTCCTAAATCAGGAGAATGCAGATGATTGGGTAAGCCTTTTAACTTAGCCCACCGAGTCCACGCCAATGAGCAATCCCTGTACACTAACATTATCCTACACACCAGGGACAATATACAATTATTCCAAGCCAATTAACCTACAAACCTGTACATCTTTGGAGTGTGGCAGGAGACCTGAGATCCCGGAGAAAACCCACGCAGGACATGGGAGAACATACAGATTCCGCACACGTGGTCAGGATCAAACCAGGGTCTCTGATGCTGTAAGGCAGCAGCTACCTTTGCACCACTGTGCCACCCATTTTTATCCATCAGCGAAAAAAGGCAATGGAGACCAAAAGCTTATACAATTAACTAATCACAAGACCCCTCAATAAGGAGAGATCAAAGCTAAATGGAGTCTATTTCCAATCTCATATTGGAGTATTATATAGTCATAGTCGAGGGTGGGCATCAGTACCTCCATTCGGCTTCATGATGTAGACTCTCATACTTGGTCTGAACCTCCTCGATCGTGAGGTCAGGGTGGAGCCAGTAGACCTCGTCAGATTTCAAGTGCTTCAATCTGAGTCCATAACAGCTCTTGAAGATGATGCTGGGTCCCACTCTCCCACTGTCCAATATTGTGTTGATAATCTCCTGCAGGGCAAGAGGACAGAGAGATTCATTATCAACGACCGCAGCTCACTGTGGATGACTCCCGCGGGAGATTCCACTCACAAAGATCTACAACTCCATGCAATGCTCACTTCCCCTTTGCCGAATGGTTCCCGTCAATTCCAGGGAACTCTTGGCTTCCAGCTGCTGTGATATCATCAAGCTGGCTAGAGGAAGCTCGAGAGGTGGCTACCATCATGATGTTTAAAAGACATTTGGACAGGTGCATGGATAGGAAATGTTTAGAGGGATATGGGCAAAACACAATGTCAAGCATATGGGTGTTGAGGAGATATTTGCCCCAGTGGGGCTATCTACAACCACAGGCCATAGTTTCAGGGCAATTAAACCATTTAAGATGGTTTAACTTGTATCCTTAGGGCATCAAAAGCATTCCGTTTCTGTCCCCACAGACGATGCCTGATCTGCTGAGATTTTCTATTTTTAGTCTCCAGCATCTGTTTTTCATTTACAAGGGATAAGTGAAAATAAGTGAAACTGCTGGAAACCCGAAATAGAAACATTTGAAACATCTCAGCAGGTTGGGCAGCATCTGTGGAGACAGAGACTGAACGTTTCAAGTCTGTGTCACTTCATCAGAGCTGAGGGTAGGGGAACTGTTTCACTCTCCACAGACACTGTCTGCAGTGCCGAGTTTCTTTAGCAGTTTCTGTTCTTCTTTGGAATGCTCTCTCCAAGAGAGCTTTGGTGAAACGGGGGAAGCTGAGACAAATGCCGTTTTAGTCTGTTGGAGATAGGGGGAACAGGCAGGAATGTGCTGAGGCCAACAGATCAGCCATGATTCACATGAATTACAGGGCAGGCTGGAAGGGCTTGTAACCCCTTCCTGCTGGAAGGCATTTCCAAAGGGATGGTGTCATAGAGTCATAAAGTGATACAGTGTGGAAATGGGCCCTTTGGCCTAACTCGCCCACACCGGCTAACAATGTCCCAGCTACACTGCGCTTGGTCCATATTCCTCCAAACCTGTCTTATCCATGTACCTGTCTAATTGATTCTTGAACAATGGGATAATCCTAGCCTCAACTACCTCCTCTGGCAGCTTGCTCCATACACCCACTACCCTTTGTGTGAAAAATGCACCCCTCAATTCCTATTACATCTTTTCCTCTTCAGCTTGAACCTATGCCCTCTGGTCCTCGATTCCCCTAATCTGGGCAAGAGACTCTGTGCATCTACCGGATCTATTCCATTCATGATTTTGTATACCACTATAAGATCTCCCCTCATCCTCCTGCGCTCCATGGAATAGAGACTGGGCCTACGCAACCTCTCCCTATAGCTCACACCCTCGAGTTCTGGTAACATCCTCGTAAATCTTTTCTGAACCCTTTCAAGCTTGACAATATCTTTCCTATAACATGGTGCCCAGAACTGAACACAATATTCTAAATGAGGCCTCACCAGTGTCTTATACAACTACAACATGACCTCCCAACCTCTATACTCAATACTCTGACTGATGAAGGCCAAAATGCCAAAAGCCTTTTTGACCACCTTATCCACCTGCAACTCGACCATCAAGAAACCATGCACCTGTACTCCTAGATCCCTCTGCTCTACAACACTACCCAGAGGCCTACCATTTACTGTGTAGGTCCTGCCCTGGTTCGACGTCCCAAAATCCAACACTTCACACTTTTCTGTATTAAATTCCATCAACCATTTCTCCGCCCACCTGGCCAATCGATCTAGATCCTGCGCAATCTTTCACAACCATCTTCACTATCTGCAAAACCACTAACTTTTATATCATCATCAAACTTGCTAATCTTGCCCTGTACGTTCTCATCCGTATCATTGATGTAGATGACAAACAATAATGGGTTCAGCACTGAACCCTGAGGCACACCACTAGTCACAGGTCTCCAGTCTGAGAAGCAACATTCCACCATCACCCTCTGCTTCCTTCCATGGAACCAATTTGCTATCCATTCAGGAGGAGGCTGATGTTGCCAGGTCTGAGCTAAAGGGAGAGATTGAGCAAGTTGCGACTCTATTCCTTGGAGCGCAGGAGGATGAGGGGTGATCTCATACAGGTGTTTAAAATCATGAGAAGAATAGATGAACAGAGAATCTTGCCCACTGAGTTGGGAAATTTAGAACCAGTGACATGGGTTTAAGATTAAGGGGGAAAGATTTAATAGGAAACTGTTCAATAGGAATATGCACAAAGGATGGTGGATGTATGGAACAAGCTGCTAGAGAAGGTAGCTGAGGCAAGGATTATTGCAATGTTTAAGAAACAATTAGACAGGTACATGGAGAGGACAGCTTTAGAGGGATATGGGCCAAATGCAGGCATGTGGGACTAGTGTAGATGGTTGGTGTGGCCAAGTTAAGCCGACTGGCCTGTTTCCACGCTGTATGACTCTAAAGTGGCATTTAAGAGGCTTTTTGATGAGCTAATGGATATACAGTGAATGGAGAGATATTGGTCACATGCAGGCAGACGAGTTTAGGTTAACTGGCATCCTGTTCAGCACAGACATCGTGGGCCAAAGGGCATCTTCTTTAAGTTCCATATTGATTGTCAATGATCTTTAATTAGATCACCATAAAACTCATTGGTTCTGCAGATACAAGAGTCACATCTCACTGTCATTCATTATTATATGCTAACAATCACATCCCACAGCAGGAAGTTCAGGGTCACAGCCTCCACACCACCCATTTAATCATCCCTCAGTCTCAAGAAGGGTCTCAACCCAAAAAGTCGCCCATCTCTTCCCTCCAGAGATGCTGCCTGCCCCACTGTATTACTCCAACATTCTGTGTCTATCTTTGGTGTAAACCAGCATCTTCAGTTCCTTCCTGCACTGTTTAATCAACACTGTTGATTCCCATCACAGAGCAAAGCTGTTACTGTAGAGTACGAGGATGTTACATTGGCTGCACAGGTGCTTGTACAAATCCCTGACACATCCACTACTCTGAGCAACCACTGGCTACTAAAACCTCGGAAAGCAGAAAATAGCCTTGACTTCTTCATTCACCTGCTCAAGAGGAAATTGACTCTGCAACCTGTACCGTCAACTGGAGTGGGGAGCCACAGATTCCACAGGAAGTGCTGTGCTTCAGTAAAATAATATAGAATTGAAATATTTGATCAAAACTGAGCTCAGCTCCCTGTTGCAGAGGGCTGCACAGGGCCCTTCATCGCTGAGCAATAAAATCAACTTAGAGACTTGGCCGGCCACCAAAAAAAAATCCACAAATAGGGAACATTTATAGTCACGTACTCACTGGACTTTATCTTGCACTAAATGTCATTCACGTTATTCTCTTTATCATGTAACTGTGCACTGGGCTTGATGGTAATCATGTATTGTCTTTCCACTGACTCTTTAGCATGTTAACAAAAGCTTTTTGCATGATAAAGGGAACAACGTGAGGACAAAATAAACCTAAAATGCTACAGTACGAATACAGATCCATTCTGAAGAAGGGTCTCGACCCAAAACGTCACCCATTCCTATCCAGAGATTCTGCCGGTCTCGCTGAGTTACACCAGCATTTTGTGTTATCCTTTAGACTAATCCTTTCTTCCGACCAAGGTGCCTCGCTGAGCTAATCCCATTTCCCTGCATTTGGGCTATGTATCACTAATCCTTTTCTGACCTTATACTTGATCAAATGGATTCAGAAAAGATTCATGAGGATGTTGCTGGGACTGGGGGGCTTGGGTTATGAGACGAGGCTGGAGAAGCCGGGATTTCAGTCTGGAGTGAAGGAGATGGGAGTGTTGTGCGTTGGTGTGTCAAACCAAGACAGATCATACAGGGTAAATGCTAGTCCTGGAGAGATATGGAACAACTGGTGCTGGGTTCCCTGAAAGCAACGAAGAAGGCATTTGGCATTAAAAGACATTTGGACAAGTACATGCATAGGAAAAGACAGGGCCAAAGACAGACAAATGGGACCAGCTCAGCATGGCATCTTGGTAAGCATGGACGAGTTGGGCTGAAGGCCAACAACGTCCCAGCCCAACTACCACTATTTGGCAGCCAGTGCCAAACACTCACCACCCTTTGTTTGAAAACCTTACCCCTCAGATTCCTATTAAATCTTTTCCCCTTCACCTTGAACCTATGTCCTCTGGTCCTCAATTCCGCTACTCTGGGCAAAAGACTCTGTGCATCTACCCGATCTATTCCTCTCATGATTTTGTACACCTCTGTAAGGTCTCCCCTCATCCTCCTGCACTCCATGGAATAGAGACCCAGCCTACTTAATCTCTCCCCGTAGCTGGTCCTGGAAACATACTCGTAAATCTTTTCTGAACCCAATGAAACTTGACAATATCTTTCCGATAACATGGTGCACAGAACTGAACATAATATTCTAAATGCAGTCTCACCAATATCTTATACAACTGCAACATGACCTCCCAACTTCCCCCAATTTAAGACTCTGGCAGTTTAAAAAAACTTTGGACTTGAAGGGTACAAGATGGAGCCTGCAATGTGGAGACACTTGTGTACTGTCTCATTGTGGTCTGCTATGTTACGCTCTTATACATAGTATGATTGTGCCTAATGTATGGTGTAGGATTGTCACTGAATTGTAAGCAAAAAAATGTCACTGCGCTTAGGTGCACGTGACACTAAAGTACCATTGAACAATCGAAGTGGACAAACTGAAAATGGTTCCTGACTCAAAACAGCATCTATCCATTCCCTCCATAGATGCTGCCTCTTGGTTTCATTGCTTCCATTGAGTTCCTCCAGCACCCTGTTTAATGCTCAAGATTCCAGCATCTAGTCTCTTGTGTCATAGAACATAGAACAGCATAGCAAAGGAATCATAGAAACATAGAAAATAGGTGCAAGAGTAGGCCATTCAACCCTTCGAGCCTGCACCGCCATTCAATATGATCATGGCTGATCATCCAACTCAGTATCCTGTACCTGCCTTCTCTCCATACCACCTGATCCCTTTAGCCACAAGGGCCACATCTAACTCCCTCTTAAATATAGCCAATGAACTGGCCTCAACTGTGGCAGAGAATTCCAGAGACTCCCCAACATCGGGAACAATCTTCCTGCATCTAGCCTATCCAACCCCTTAAGAATTTTGTAAGTTTCTATAAGATCCCCCCTCAGTCTTTTAAATTCTAGCGAGTACAAGCCAAGTCTATCCAGTCTTTCCTCATATGAAAGTCCTGACATCCCAGGAATCAGTGTGGTGAACCTTCTCTGTACCCCCTCTATGGCAAGAATGTCTTTCCTCAGATTTGGAGACCAAAACTGTACGCAATACTCCAGGTGTGGTCTCACCAAAAAGCTTCTTGGTTTCACAAGCCCTTCAACCCACAATGTCTGTGCCGAACATGATGCTGAGATAAACTAATCTCCTCTGCCTACACATGATCCATATCCCTCGTGACCCGAAACGTCACCCATTCCTGCTCTCCAGAGATGCTGCCAGTCCTGCCGAGTTACTCCAGCATTTTGTGTTTCAGTGGGTGGAGGGAGTCGAAGACTGGGGACAGTGTCCGTAGGGTATGTGGGAAAAGTCAGTGGTGGAGAAAGGCTAAGGATTGTGAGAGGGGATTCAATGGGCGGAAGAAGTCGTAGATGGGGGAAGAGTGTTCATGGGATGTTAGAAGGGATTCATTGGGTGAGGAGGGTCAGTGAAGGAAGAGATTGTCTATGATTGGGAGAGGATTCAGTGGGAGGGGAGAGTTTGTGGCGGGGGAGAGAGCCTTTGGATTGCTGGAGAGGATTCAGTGGGAGGGGGGTGTCGGTGATGCGGATAGTGTGAATGAATTGCGAGAGGGAATTCAGTAGGTAGGGAGACATGGCGATGAGAGAGATTGTTCATATGCTGTGGCTGGGGAGAGTGCCTGATGAGAGACAAGGGGAGGGGATGCAGTGGCTGGGGAATGGTCGGTGATGGGGGTGGGGAGACTGGGTGGATTGGGGGATGGAATTCACTGCGTGGGGAGTGTCTGTAGATTGTGGGAGCAGGTTCAGTGTGTGGGGAACTGTGGGGCAGAGAGCGTCCGTAGGTTTGTCGGTGATGGGGGGGGAAGAGTGCCCTTGGGGAGAGGGAAAGGGATTTACGATGATGGGGAGAGTGTCTGTGGGGGGAGGGGAAGGGATTCACGATGTGGGGAGTGGTTGGTGATGGGGACTATCTTTAATCGGGATTCATTATCTTGCATCTTGCATCAAGAACTTCATCTTGCACTAAACATTGTTCCGTTCATCATGTATCTGTACACTATGGATGGCTCAATTGTCATCATGTATAGTCTTTGTGCTGACCAGTTAGCACGCAACAAAAACTTTTTACTGTGCTTCGGTATATTTGACAATAAACTAAACTAAACCAAATGGGGGAAGAGTGTCTGTGGATTGTGGGAGGGGATTGTATCCGTGGATGGGGGAGAGTGGAGGTAGATTGTAGGAGGGGATTCCGTGAGTGGGGAGTGGTCGGTGATGGGGGACTGTGTCCGTGATCCTTCCCCATCCCACTGAAGAGTTGCACCGGCTGGACTCTGCCCCGTGGTTGCTTCCTCTGGGTCAGTAATCCCCCATAACGCAACATGACCTCCCAACATCCCCCAATTTAAGACTGGCGGTTTTATAAAACCTTGGACTTGAAGGGGAGGTGCGTTGCCACGTTGCCGACCTTACCCTGATTTCAGTCGTGTGGTCACACTTGACCAGCTTGAAGTTCTTGCCCAAGTTGCTGCTGCTGTTGCTGCAGAAGCAGACCTTGAGGATCTTCGTCGCTGTCCCTTCCAACGTCTTGTCCGAGTTAATGCACAGGGCTTGACTGGTTGCATCCACCCACGTCTCCAAGGGGTTCGGGTTGGCGCTCATTTTAACAGCTTGGAACGCACCATCACTCACCTGTGGAAGGAGAGGTGTTCAGTACATGGCTGCACAGTCTCACTATTCCCTTCATTTCAGATCCATCCCCAGCCTACAGAGAGCAGGGGCCACGGTCATGGAACCAAAGCCCGCCCTTGACCTCCATACCCAGAACCAACCACTCATCTGAAGAAGGATCTAGACCCAAAAAAGGCACCTATTCCTTTTTTCCAGAGATGCTACCTGACCCGCTGAGTTACTCCAGCATTTTGTGTCAATAAACGGTTTGTCAAGTTTGCCGATGACACTATTGTGGTTGGCCAAAACATGGGTAATAGTCAGTCAGCATATAGGATTGAGACAGAATACCAGGTTAGGTGATGCAACAACAATAAGCTCTTGCTCAGCATCAACATAAACCAAGGAACTAATAGTAGACTTCAGAAAGGGGAGGTCAGCCCACAAACCAGTTTTCAATGGTGCGTCGATGGTGGAGTGAGTTAGCAGCTTCAAGTTCCTGAGCTTAGTTTAGTTTAGTATAGTTTAGAGATACAGCGCAGAAACAGGCCCTTGGGCGCACCGAGTCCACGTCATACAGTAGTACTATCCTACGCACTAGGCACAGCAAAATTAAGCAAAATAAAGCTACAAACCTGTGCGCCTTTGGAGTGTGAAAGGAAACCAAAGCACCCAAAGAAAACCTATGCAGTCATGGGGAGAATGGACGAACTTTGCATAGACAGCACCCATAGTCAGGGTCAAACCCAGTCTCTGGTGCTGTAAGGCAGCAACTCTTATCGCTGTGCCACCTCACAATGTTAACATCTCAGTTATCCCAGCAAATGTAATCATGAAGAAGACATGACAGCACCTTCACTTTCTTACAATGTAAAGAGATTCAACGTCACCTTATACTCTAACAAACTTCTATAGTTGCACTGTAAGAAGAATCTGGATTGTTTGTATCAGGGCATGGTGCAGAAATTTCAACATACAGGAGTACAAGAGGCTGCAGAGAGAGAGATGGACTCAGCCCAATCCAACATGGGAACAGCCGACTACCATCAAAAGCATCTTCATGAGGCTCTCCTCATGAAGGTGGAATCTATCTTCAAGGAACCCACTATCTGGGCCATTCCCTCCTCTCGCTGCTACTGTTGGGCAGGAAGTACATAAACCTGAAGTTGCAAACAGCTGGGTTCAGGATCTGCCACTTTCCTGCAACCATCAGGGTCTTGCACTGACCTGCACATTGCTAATCCCACCTTGGCAACAGAACGCCATGAGACACTTCTTTCACTACCATGGACAGGTTTTCTTATTGTGTTTTGCATTCATGTCTTGTTTTTTTGGCATAGTCCTTTTCTTTTCACTGTCTTGTACAACTTATATGTAATTTATGTGGATTCATTTACAATTTGTGTTTTGATTCTTGTCTATGAGGATTTCTAGGGTGGTTATCTCTGGATTGCTTCCAGTACCTCGTGCTAGTGAGGACAGGAACAGGGAGATAGGGGATCTGAATTTGTGGCTGAGGGGCTGGAGCAGGGAGCAAGGATTTAGATTTATAGACCACTGGGATCTCTTCAGGGGTAGGGGTGACCTGTACAAAAGGGATGGGTTACATCTTAACTGGAGGGGGACCGATATTCTGGCAGGCAGGTTTGCTAGGGCTGTGGGTTTAAACTAAATAGTGGGGGGGGGGGGGGGATTGACAAATTGGGAGTATAAAGATGGAGTTGAAGGGGAAGTGAGTACAGGAAAAATTACAAAGATTCTCGGATTAATGGGAAGGAAAGTTCTAGAATGGAAAACAGAGTAAGGTCAGGGCCAATTGCGAGCGGTCCAAGGGGGGAAGTGAATATGGAGGGCAAAGTGCTGTATATGAATGCGCGAAGTAGAAGGAATAAAGTGGACGAGCTTGAGGCTCAGTTAGAAACTGGCAAGTATGATGTTGTGGGAATTACTGAGACATGGCTGCAAGAGGGCCAGGGCTGGGAACTGAATATTCAAGGATATACCTACTACCGAAATAACAGACAGGTGGGCAGAGGGGGTGGGGTAGCTCTGTTGGTGAGGAATGAAATTCAGTCCCTCACAAGGGGTGACATTGAAACAGGAGATGTGGAGTCAGTATGGATAGAACTAAGGAATGGTAAGGGTAAAAAAACCCTAATGGGACTAATCTACCGGCCCCCAAATAATAGCCTGGACATAGGGCGTAAGTTGAATCAGGAGTTAAAATTGGCATGTAGTATAAGTAATGCTGTGGTTGTAATGGAAGATTTCAACATGCAGGTAGACTGGGAAAATCAGGTTGGTACTGGACCCCAAGAAAGGGACTTTGTAGAGTGCCTTCGTGATGGATTCTTTGAACAGCTTGTATTGGAGCCTACCAGAGAGAAGGCAATTCTGGATTTAGTGTTATGTAATTAACCGGATTTAATAAAGAACCTCAAGGTTGATGAGCCATTAGGAGGCATTGACCATAGAACGGTCAGGTTTAATCTACAATTGGAGAGGGAGAAGAGTAGATTGGAGGTGTCAGTGTTGCAGTTGAATAAAGGGGACCATGAGGGCGGAGCTGGCCAAAGTTGACTGGAAAGATACACTAGCAGGGATGACAGTCGAACAAAAATGGCAGGTGTTTCTACGAATAATACAGGAGGTGCAGGATAAGTTCATTCCTAGGAGGAAGAAAGGGACGACCATGGCTGACAAGCGACGTCAGGGACAGTATAAAAATTAAAGCAAAGAAGTACAATGTAGCAAAGATGAGCGGGAAGCAAGAGGATAGGGTGATGTTTAAAGAACAACAGAAGATAACCAAAAAGACAATATGGGGAGAAAGGATGAGTTACGAAGTTTAGCTAGCCAAGAATATAAAGCACGATAGTAAAAGCTTCTTTAGGTATGTGAAGAGAAAAAAAGTAGTTAAGACCAAATTTGGACCCTTGAAGGCCAAAAAAGGTGAATTTATCATGGGGATCAAGGAAATGGCAGATGAGTTGAACAGGTACTTTGGATCTGTCTTCACTAAGGAGGACATAAACGATCTTCCTGATATAGTAGTTGCCAGAGGATCTGGGGAGAAAGAGGAACTGAAGGAAATCCACATTAGGCAGGAAATGGTGTTGGATAGACTGATGGGACAGAATGCTGATAAATCCCTAAGGCCTGATGGTCTGCTTGGAAGTGGCTCTAGAAATCGTTTTGGTGATAATTTTCCAATGTTCTTTAGACTCAGGGTCAGTTCCTGAGGATTGCCTGACATTGGTGGTGGGGAAGATGCTGGAGTCAATTATAAAAGATGAGACAGCCGAACATTTGGAAAGCAGTAACAGGATCGGTCTGAGTCAGCATGGATTTACGAAGGGGAAATCATGCTTGACTAATCTTCTGGAATTTGTTGAAGATGTAACTAGGAAAATGGGCAAGGGAGAGCCAGTGCATGTAGTGTACCTGGACTATCAGAAAGCATTTAATAAGGTCCCAAATAGGAGATTAGTGGGAAAAATTAGGGCACATGATATTGGGAAAGAGTGCTGACATGGATAGAGGTGGTTGGCAGACAGGAAACAAAGAGTAGGGATTAACGGGTCCCTTTCAGAATGGCAGGCAGTGACTAGTGGGGTACCGCAAAGCTCGGTGCTGGGACCACAGCTATTTACAATATACATCAATGATTTGGATGAAGGGATTCAAAGTAACATTAGCAAATTTGCAGATGACACAAAGCTGGGTGGCAATGTGAACTGTGAGGAGAATTCTATGAGAATGCAGGGTGACTTGGACAGGTTGGGTGAGAGGGCAAATGCTTGGCAGATGAAGTTTAAAAATGTGGATAAATGTGAGGTTATCCACTTTGGTAGCAAAAACAGGAAGGCAGATTACTATCTAAATGGTGTCAAGTTGGGGAAAGGAGAAGTACAACATCTGATATCCAGAACATGTACTGTTCTGGATGTCAGATGTGGGAGTCCCCCTCCAGACACATCTGCCCAGGTCAGCCCCGGGCCCTGGCATTCCCTCTATCTCTATTTCCCTCCCCCACCCTAGTCGCACTAGCTTCTCAGTTTCACACCACAAACAGCTTGCTCACAAAAAGAGGAGGCTTGTTAGGGGACCCTTTAGGGGGTCATCGATACTTTTTGCATATCTTTCATTCATTGTTTTGCTCTCTCCACATCACCGTCTATATCTCTCGTTTCCCTGATCCTGACCAGTCTGAAGAAGGGTCTAAGGAGAAGGACCCGAAACGTCGGATCTCCTGTCCGCGTGACAGTGCTGCTGCACCCGCTGAGTTTCTCCAGCTTTTTGGGGAAGGCATGTAAAAAAGGACGACGAACAAAAATTGGCAGGTGCAAAGGCTACTCTAACTAGAAAGGCTAATAGAGGAGGTGCAGGATCAGTTCATTCTAGGCAGGAAGAAAGCTTCGGCCCAAAATGTAGGCGAGAAAGGGACGACCATGGCTGACAAGGGATGTCAGGGACAGTATAAAATTTAAAGCAAAGAACCTGTAATCAGTACATTGGAAAACAAAGATGAGTGTGGAATTGGAGGACCAAGGGGAGGTGTTGCATTACAGCAGTGCTTTGCAGGATAGATTAGAGGGCTCGTCTAGGGAGGCTATTTGGGTGGAACTGAGAAGTGGGAACGGTGTAGCAACACTTTTAGGGTGTATTGTAGACCGCCAAATGGGGAGCGAGAATTGGAAGAGCAAATATGTAAGGAGATAGCAGATATTAGTAGTAAGCACAAGATAGTGATTGTGGGAGATTTCAATTTCCCAAAAATAGATTGGGAAACACATTCTGTAAATGGGTTGGATGGTTTGGAATTTGTAAAATGTGTGCAGGATAGTTTTTTGCAGCAGTACATAGAGGTATCGACCAGAGAAGGGGCAGTGCTGGACCTCCTGTTAGGAAATGAGGCAGGTCAGGTGACGGAGGTATTCGTTGGTGTGCACTTCGGGACCAGTGATCACAATACCATTAGTTTCAATATAATTATGGAGAGAGTCAGAACTGGACCTAGGGTGGAGATTTTTGATTGGAGAAAGGCTAACTTTGAGGGAATGCGTAAGGATTTAAAAGGAGTAAATTGGGACACTTTGTTTCATGGGAAGGATGTAGAAGAGAAATGGAGGACATTTAAAGGGGAAATTGTAAGAGTACAGAATCTTTATGTCCCTGTTAGGTTGAAAGGAAATAGTAAAAATTGGAAAGGAGCCATTTCCAAGGGAAATTGGACACTTGTTTCAAAAAAAGAGAGATATCTACAATAATTATAGGAGGCATGGAGTAAATGAGGTGCTAGAGGAGTATAAAGAATGTAAAAAGAATCTTAAGAAAGAAATTAGGAAGGCTAAAAGAAGATATGAGGTTGCTTTGGCAAGAAAGGTGAAAGTAAATCCAAAGGGTTTCTACAGCTATATTAATAGCAAAAGGATAAGAGGGATCAAATTGGACCATTAGAGAGCCAGAATGGACAGCTATCTGCAGAGCCAAAAGAGATGGGGGAGATATTGAACAATTTCTTTTCTTCGGTATTCACCAAGGAGAAGGATATTGAAACTCTGTGAGTTAAGGGGAAAAAAGTAGAGTAGCTATGGAAACTATGAGATTCAAGAGGCATGACATGAGAATTAAGGGACAGAGGTTTCGGGGTAACGTGAGGGGGAACTTCTTTACTCAGAGGGTGGTGGCTGTGTGGAATGAGCTTCCAGCAGAAGTGGTGGAGGCAGGATCGATTTTAACATTTAAAGACTAAAGTGGATAGGTATATGGACGTGAAGGGAATGGAGGGTATGCTGTCTGAGTGCAGGTAGGTAATGGGACTAGGGGAAAACAAATGGTCGGCACGTACTGGAAGGGCCGAGAGGGCCTGTTTCCGTGCTGTAATTGTTATATGGTTATATGATTTGGGGTCCTTGTACATCAGTCTATGAAAGTAAGCATGCAGGTACAGCAGACAGTGAAGAAAGTGAATGGCATATTGGCCTTTATAACAAGAGGAATTGAATATAGGAGCAAAGAGGTCCTTCTGCAGTTGTACAGAGCCCTGGTGAGACCACACCTGGAGTATTGTGTGCAGTTTTGGTCCCTTATTTTGAGGAAGGACATTCTTGCTATTGAGGAAGTGCAGCATAGGTTTACAAGGTTAATTCCCGGGATGGCGGGACTGTCATTTGCTGAGAGAATGAGCAGCTGGGCTTGTACACTGTGGAGTTTAGAAGGATGAGAGGGTATCTCATTGAAACATATAAGATTGTTAAGGGCTTGGACACGCTAAAGGCAGGAAACATGTTCCCGATGTTGGGGGAGTCCAGAACCAGGGGCCACAGTTTAAGAATAAGGAGTAAGCCATTTAGAACGGAGATGAGAAAACTTTTTCTCACAGAGAGTGGTGAGTCTGTGGAATCCTCTGCCTTAGGATGGAGGCAGGTTCTCTGGATGGTTTCAAGAGAGAGCTAGATAGGGCTCATAAAGATAGTGGAGTCAGGGGATATGGGGAGAAAGCAGGAATGGGGTACTGATTGGGGATGATCAGCCATGATCAGATTGAATGGCGGTGCTGGCTCGAAGGGTTGATGGCCTACTCCTGCACCTATTGTCTATTGTCTATTGAGGTTCTTGATTCCCCTGCTCTGGGTAAAAGACTCCGCATCTATTCTTCTCATGATCTTATACATCTCTATAAGATCACCCCTCACCCTCCCACGTTCTAAGGAATAAAGTCCTGGCCTGCTCAACCTCTCCCTATAACTCAGGCCCTCAAGACCAGGCAACATCCTTCACAATTTCCAGTTTAACAACATCTTTCATATAACAGGGTGACCAAAACTGAGCACAATACTCCAAATGTGGCTTCACCAATATCTTGTACAATTTGTAACATGACCTACCAGCTTCTATACTCAGTACTCTGGCTGATGAAAAAGTGCCAGAAGCATTTTTGATCACCCTTTCTACTTGTGATATCATTTCAAGGAACTATGTACCTGCACTCCGAGATCCCTCTACTCTACAACACTCCCCAGAGCCCTGCCATTCACTGTGTATGCCCTGCACTTGTTAGGCTGCCCAAAACAGCAACACCTCACACTTCATTGTATTAAATTCCATCAACCATTCCTCAGCCCACCTGTCCAACCAATCAAGATCCAGCTGCAATCTTTGACAACCATCTTCATTATCTACAATACCACCCATGTTAGTGTCATCTGCAAACTTGTTAATCATGCCCTGTACATTCTCATCCAAATCATTGACATAGTATGTGTATGGTATATTATTGTAGGGAGATCTGTGCATAAAACATAGATCAGTGGACACAGCAGTACAGGTCGCGTCATAGAACGCTGGTAAGACTACACTTGGACTAATGCATGCAGTTCTGGATGCCCAGCTATAAGAAGGATGTAATTATATTTGAAAGGGTGTAGCAGAGAATCACCAGGATGTTACCTGAATCTGGGGTTTAAATATTAGAGCAAGATTGGTTAGATTGGGAGTCTGAGGGTCACCTTCTTGAGGTGGATATGGTCATGAGGAGGATGGATAAAATGACCATTCAGAGTCTTTTTCCCAGGGTAGAGGATTCTAAAACTAGAGGCATAGGCTTGAGGTAAATGGGGAGCATTTCAAGTGGAGCCTCAAAGACAACTTCACCGCTGAAACGGTTGTCCATATGTTGAATAAGCTGCCAGAGGAAGCTCTAGAAACCGATACAATTATGACTTTCAAAACACATTTGGACAATTATGCAGATAGGAAGAGTATAGAGGGATATGGGTCAAAAGCATGCAAATGGGAATAGCCCAGAATGCTGACATGGTCGTCATGGGCAGGAAGGTCCCGTTTCCATGCTGTATACCACCATGACTGAGTGAATGAGTTGGTTAACATATGATGAGCATTTGAGGGGGGATCTCATTGAAAATTACCGAATTCTGAAAGGTTTGGATAGAGTAGAAAGGATGTTTCCACTAGTGGGAGATTCCAGGACTAGATGTCCTAGCCCCAGAATCAAAGGATGGTCATTTAGGAAGGAGATGAGGAGGAATTTCTTTAGCTAGAAGGTGGTGAATCTGTGGAAATCTTTGCCACAGAAGGATGTAGAGGCCGTCAATGGATATTTTTAAGGCAGAGATAGATTGATTCTTGCTTAGTACGGGTGTCAAGCGTTATGGGGGAAGGCCAGGGAATGGGGTTAGGAGGGAGAGATAGATCAGCCATGATTGAAAGGCCGAGTAGACGTGATGGGCCAAATGGCCCAATTCTGCTCCGATAACTTATGACCTTATGACTGTGGTTAAAGTTCATTTCATAAAGCAAAACAACTCAGCCGTAGAATTTCTCAAAAGGCATTCAGACCATTGAATTTGCCTTCCTAGGCCTAACTGTGAAAGGGGTGCATTGAGGATGAGAACAACACTTATAGAGTCACGCAGCACAATAGCTTCTGCGCTTCAACCCAAAAATAGTCATAGCCACTTACATAGTGGAGAGGGAGAGCAACAGGGGCCGTGACCATTCGATGTCTTCCAGCGAGCAGCAGTGCACATCGGCCAGGATACTGTGGTCTACACAATATAGACGAGTTCAAGAACTGGCCTGGGTGTTTAAAGCCTATCTAACCTCAAGGAATGAACTGCAGGTGCTGGTGTAAACCGAAGATAGACACAAAAAGCATCAGCAACTAGCAGGTCAGACAGCATCTCTGGAGAAAATGAATAGGGCCGGATCCCTTCTTCGGAAAGGGAAATGAGAGATATACTGTAGACAGTTATGCAAAGATTTAACAATGATAAAGGAAACAGGCCATTGTTAGCTGTGGGTAAGGTGAAAATGAGATGAAAATGATTCAACAAGATGACTTTGAAGTTAGTACATCAGTTGGGTGTGGGAGGGACATGTTAGTTCTGCTTTACTTGTGGTCTGGAGGTCAATTTTAAATATATTTCATGTCTGTTTAACAGTTGTAGAGCCAGAAAACCATTCGACCCACCAATTCTATGCTAAGCAATGGGCACCCAATCATACTGATCCCAGTTCCCAGCACCTGGCTCCTAATTTTCTAAGATTACAGAATGCAAGTAAAGTCAACGTCAAAGTATCCTTTATTGTCATTCACACTTTTCAGTCTGAACGAAATGTTGTGCCTTGCAGTCATAACATAGAAACATAGAAAATAGGTGCAGGAGTAGGCCATTCGGCCCTACCGCCATTCAATATGATCATGGTTGATCATCCAACTCATTATCCCTTACCTGCCTTCTCTACATACCCCCTGATCCCTTTAGCCACAAGGGCCACATCTAACTCCCTCTTAAATATAGCCAATGAACTGGCCTCAACTATCTTCTGTGGCAGAGAATTCCAGAGAATCACCACTCTCTGTGTGAAAAATGTTTTTCTCATCTCAGTCCTAAAAGATTTCCCCCTTATCCTTAAACTGTGACCTCTTGTCCTGGACTTCCCCAACATCGGGAACAATCTTCCTGCATCTAGCCTGTCCAACCCCCTAAGAATTTTGTAAGTTTCTATAAGATCCCCCCTCAATCTTCTAAATTCTAGCGAGCACAAGCCGAGTCTATCCAGTCTTTCTTCATATGAAACTCCTGACATCCCAGGAATCAGTCTGGTGAACCTTCTCTGTACTCCCTCTATGGCAAGAATGTCTTTCCTCAGATTTGGAGACCAAAACTGTACACAATACTCCAGGTGTGGTCTCACCAAGACCCTGTACAACTGCAGTAGAACCTCCCTGCTCCTATACTCAAATCCTTTTACTATGAATGCTAACATACCATTCGCTTTCTTCACTGCCTGCTGCACCAGCATGCCTACTTTCAATGACTGGTGTACCTTGACACCCAGGTCTCGTTGCATCTCCCATTTTCCTAATCGGCCACCATTCAAATAATAGTCTACTTTCCTGTTTTTGCCACCAAAGTGGATAACCTCACATTTATCCACATTATACTGCATCTGCCATGCATTTGCCCACTCACCAGCCTATCCAAGTCACCTTGCACCCTCCTAGCATCCTCCTCACAGCTAACACTGCCCCCCAGCTTTGTGTCATCCGCAAACCTGGATATGTTGCATTCAATTCCCTTGTCCTAATCATCAATATATATTGTAAATAGCTGGGGTCCCAGCACTGAGCCTTGCAGAACCCCACTAGTCACTGCCTGCCATCCTGAAAAGGACCCGTTCACTCCTACTCTTTGCTTCCTGTCTGCCAGCCAGTTCTCTATCCACATCAATACTGAACCGCCAATACCGTGTGCTTTAAGTTTGTATACTAATGTCTTGTGTGGGACCTTGCCGAAAGCCTTCTGAAAGTCCAGATATATCACATCCACTGGTTCTCCCTTAGCTAGTCTACTAGTTACATCCTCAAAAAATTCAATAAGATTCGTCAGACACGATTTACCTTTCGTAAATCCATGCTGACTTTGTCCAATGATTTAATCACTTTCCAAATGTGCTGCTATCCCATCTTTAATAACTGACTCTAGCAGTTTCCCCACTACCGATGTTAGACTAACTGGTCTGTAATTCCCCGTTTTCTCTCCCCCTCATAGAATAACATAGAATAAAATAACAAAACACACAATGAACACAGAGATAACATTCACCACAGTGAGTCTACCAGGCACCTCCTCACTGTGATGGAAGGCAAAAGTCTTAAAGTCCTTGTCCCTTCCCTCATTGTTCTCCCTCTGTGTTGAGGCAATCCAGGCTTCTGATGTTGACGCAACCAGTACTGCTGTGTCGTAAGTCCACTGATCTACGTTTTATGCACAGATCTCCCTACAATAATATACCATACACATACGATGTCAATGATTTGGAAGAGAATGAACAAGGCATGATTAACAAGTTTGCAGATGACACTAACATGGGTGGTATTGTAGATAAGGAAGATGGTTGTCAAAGATTGCAGCTGGATCTTGATCTGTTGGTTGGACAGGTGGGCTGAGGAATGGTTGATGGAATTTAATACAGTGAAGTGCGAGGTGTTCCTTTTTTGGGCAGCCTAACAAGTGCAGGACATACACAGTGAATGGCAGGGCTCAGAGGAGTGTTGTAGAGCAGAGGGATCTCGGAGTGCAGGTACCTAATTCCTTGAAAATGATATCACAAGTAGAAAGGGTGATCAAAAATGCTTCTGGCACATCGGACTTCATCAGCCAGAGTACTGAGTATAGAAGTTGGTAGGTCATGTTACAGTTGTACAAGATATTGGTGAGGCCACATTTGGAGTATTGTGCTCAGTTTTGGTCATCCTGTTATGATGTGTAGAGAAGATTGATGAGGATGTTGTCAAGTCTTGAGGGCCTGAGCTATAGGGAGAGTTTGACCAGGCTAGGACTTTATTCCTAATGCCACTGTCCCACTTAGGAAACCTGAACGGAAACCTCTGGAGACTTTGCGCCCTACCCAAGGTTTCCGTGCGGTTCCCGGAGGTTTTTGTCAGTCTCCCCAATGGTCGAAAGTGGTTTCCGTTTTAAAAATCAGTAATTTTTTAGTCGAAGCCAGTTGAAGGTGGCCCTCTAGTCCTGGCAACATGATCGCAAATCTTCTCTGTAACGTTTCCAGCTTGACAACATCTTTCCTATAACATGTTGCCAAGAACTAAACACAACTGGACACAACAGAACTGGACACATTATGTCCTCTAGTCTTTGACGTTTCCACCTTTGAAAATAGGTTCTTTGACTACCCTATCAATGCCTCTAATAATTTGATGTGCTTCTATCAGAACTCCCATCAACTTCCGAATCTCCAGAGAAAGAAATCCACGTTAGTCCAACCTCTCCTTAAAGCTAATACCTGCTAATCCAGGTGGTAGCTGGTATACCTTTTCTGCACCCTTTCCAAAACATACCCATCCTTCCTGTAATGGGGCGACCAGACTGTTCTTAAGGTTTAGTAGTTCCTTCTCTGGGAAGAGCACGCAAAGACTCGCACAATCCAGTGCCACCTTAAGAGCATTTTCATGTTGAGCAATTGCAAATGAATGAGGTTTAGAGGGATGGTGGTGTTATAATGCACAAATCACTACAAGTTAACTGGCAGATCTCACAATTAGTGAAGAAACAATAAGGCATAAATACCTTAATTGCATTAGAAATTGGAGTTTGAAAGTACGGAAGTTTGTTGCAATTGTACAGGATATTGGCGAGGCCATACCTGGAATACTGAGCACAAATTTGGTCCCAGTACATTGGGCGGCACGGTGGCGCAGCGGTAGAGTTGCTGCCTTATAGCGCCACAGACCCAAGTTCGATCCTGACTACAGGTGCTTGTCTGTACGGAGTATGTACGTTCTGCAAGTGACCTGTTGAGAGCTTTGTCCGGGATCTCCAGTTTCCCCCCACACTCCAAAGACATACAGGTTTGTAAGTTAATTGGCTTGATACAATTGCAAATTGTACCTAGTGACTGTAGGATATTGTAAGTGTGCGGGGATCGCTGGTCGGCACGGACTCATAAGATCATAAGTCATAAGGTCATAAGTGATAGGAGTAAAATTAGGCCATTCAGCCCATCAATTCCACTATCTATCTCTCCCTCCTAATGGCATTCTCCTGCCTTCTTCCCATAACCTCTGACACCCGTACTAATTAAGAGTCTATCTGTCTCTGCCTTAAAGATACTGCATGCATTGACTTGGCCTCCACAGCCTTCTGTGGCAAAGAATTCCACAGATTCATCACCCTCTGACTAAAGACATTTCTCCTCATCTCCTTCCTAAAAAAACATCCTTTAATTCTGAGGTTATGACCTCTAGTCCTAGACTCTTCCACTAGTGGAAGCATCATCTTCACATCCACTCGATCCAAGCCTTTCACTATTCTGTATGAGTCCCTCCTCATTCTTCTAAACTCCAGTGAGTGCAGGCCCAGTGACTTGGTGGGCAGGATGGATTGTTTCTACGCTGTATCTCTATACTAAACAAATACAAAAGATACTGTAACATTAGAGACAGTCAAGAGGTGATTCATAGGCTAACTCCTAGGGTGAGAGAGAAAATACAATGGCTCCTTGGAGTAAAAAAAAAATGAAGGGTGAACTTATTCAAATCTAAAGGGCCTTGAGAGGGTAGATGTTTGGATGTTTCTGCACGAGGTGGGCACTTGAAGGTGTGCACAAACAGGCTCAGGAACAGTTAGGATCCCACAACTATCATGTTCTTGAACCTACCTGAACAACCCTAATCCTACATCAACAGTAGTACACTACTGGCAGCTGGTTCTAGATAGCCACTACCCCTTGTGTAATTGGCATCTCTTTCTCAGTGGATGGAGAGCCTTACTGATGAGTTCTATGTTCAGTATGCCAAGGATGTATTCCAGATCTCCCAATCTTTGCATCCCTTGAACATGTTGTCTTTGTACTTTCTCTGTAGTTGTAACACTATATTCTGCAGTCTGTTTATTTTCTCCTTTGCACCTGATTTTTGTTATGATCTGTCCGGATAGCATGCAAAACAAAGTTTTTCACTGTATCGCAGTACACTGGTAAATAACAAACCTATATCAATACCTGATCTCCAAAATACATTAAACAAAGGCACTCATTTTCCACACCCACTCAGTGTGAGGTCTTGTGCAGACAACTTCACCTGTACCTGGTACAGACAGGTAAAGGAAGTGCACCCAGGTATGTCACTGTGTGTATGATAATCACCGTCAGTTCCTGTCCCTCACACATCTGGATTTTCCTCAACTTATATAGTTATTGAACTATGCAGCACTGAAAAATGCCCTTCAGCCCAACTTATCCTTGTTGACCAAGGTTAATAAATAAGCTAGTCCCATTCGCCTGCGTTTAGATTTTTTTTTAGAGTTTAGAAAATAGCAACCAGGCCCTTCAGCCCGCTGGGTCCACGCAGACCAGCGATCCCCGCACATTAACACTATCCGACACACATTTGGCACAATTTGAGGGCGTAGGTTTAAGATGAGAACGAAAAGATTTAAAAGAAACCCCAGTGGAAACGGCAGGATGTAGATTAAAACTAAGGAGGGAACTATTTAATGGAGACCTGCCTGAGGAGCAGGTTTTTTCACACAGCAGGTGGTGGGTATACAGAATGAGCTGCCAGAGGAAGCGGCAGGGGCATTTAAAAGATATTTGGACAGGTGCATGGATAGGAAAGCTTGAGAGGGATATGGGGCCGCACGGAGGCGCAGTGGTAGGGTTGCTGTCTTATGCCCCTGTCCCACTTAGGAAACCTAAACGGAAACCTCTGGAGACTTTGCGCCCCACCCAAGGTTTCTGTGTGGTTCCCGAAGGTTTTTGTCAGTCTCCCTAATGGTCGAAAGTGGTTTCCGTTTTAAAAATCGGTAGTTTTTTAGTCGAAGCCGGTTGCGATGCTAGTTGAAGGGGGTTGCCGGAGGACAAAAACTTCCGGGAACCTCCGGGAACCGCATGGAAACCTTGGGTGGGGCGCAAAGTTTCCAGAGGTTACCATTCAAGTTTCCTAAGTGGGACAGGGGCATTACAGTGCCAGAGACCCGAATTCTTTCCTCACCACGTCTGTTAGTCTGTATGGACTTTGTACGTTCTCCCCATGACCTGCATGAGTTTTCTCCGAGATCTTCAGTTTCCTCCCACACTCCAAAGACGTACAGGTTTGTAGGATAATTGGCTTGGTATAAGTGTAAATTGTGCCAAATGTGTGTCAGATAGTGTTAATGTGCGGGGATCGCTGGTCTGCGTGGATCCAGCGGGCTGAAGGGCCTGGTTGCTATTTTCTAAACTCTAAAAAAAAATCTAAACGCAGGCGAATGGGTCAGGTTTGGTGGGATATGGCCAAAAGCTGGCAGCTGGGACTAGTGTAGATGGGGCATGTTGGTCAGTGTGGGCGAGTTGGGCTGAAGGGCCTGTTTCCATGCTGTATGACAATCTAGTTTCGGGACATGTGGCAATAACATATTCTTGACTTGCGTCTCGTGTAGGGAGGCCATCTCTCAAGCAGCACACTGCCTGGCCGGGTTGGCCAACTTAGGCAGGTCTGAACCGCTGCGAGGTGTGGCCCTGGTTTCCATGCAGAGAGATAGGTTGATGTGTCCAAACCTGCTGCACATTCCAGCGGGCGGGGAAATATGGGAGCCTGCGTGGAAACAAGCAGCCCAGCCTCACATTCCTGAAGAGGCTGTGGGCTCGGCCCTGCCTTCCTTGCAGCGACACCGCTGATGCAGGCCTGGGCATACTAGAGATAAGGGAACCTGACAGAGGAGGTGCATGTTCAACTTTTCCTGCTCTCGGTCTGCCTGCTCCCAGCCGGCAGACCTAGAGTTAAACCAGTCACCCCAGCCGCAGGGTATGAGTCTGTCATTCTACGGCTCCAGAGAATGCTTCTGTTGAACCAAAACAAGTCAAGCGTTGCAAAGCCGGAGCACATAGCAAACTTAGCGAGAGGTGATTAAACAGCAGCGGGAGTAACAAAGGCAAACACTTCCCTGACACAGCCAGGAATGCGCTCGCTGCAAGGACAAAGTCGTTCCTAGCTCTCACAAGGGAACGGACTAAATCCTCAGGGCACGTGCTGGAGAAGGACACTGGCCGGATCGCTGGCACGGGATTAGTGGGACAAATGGCCTCCCCGTGGTGCTGTGCCAACCCCCACTTGCCCCCACAGTTGCACCCCCATCCCTCTGACCCCACCCCAGTATGGCACACACCTCAGCCCCACCCACAGTCACCAGCTCTCCCCTGCAAGAGAAACAGGTAGAACATAGAACAGCACTGCACATGAACAGGCCCTTCAGCCCACACTGTGCTGAACATGATACCAAGTTAAACTAATCTCATCTGCCTGCACGTTATCTATGTCCTTCCATTCCCAGCATATCCATGTGCCCATCCAAAAGCCTCTTAAATTAGATTTATGGTGAGTTACCATAATGTCATATAGTCATAGTCATAGTCATACAGCATGAAAACAGGCCCTTCAGCCCAACTCGCTCACACTGACCAACGTCCCATCTACAATAGCCCCGCCTGCCTGTGTTTGGCCCATATCCCTCAAAACTTGTCCTATCCATGTATATATCTAACTGTTTCTTAAATGTTGCGATAGTCCCTGCCTCATCTACTCAACTCCAGTAGCTCATTCCATGTACCCAATACCCTGTGTGTGAAAAAGCTACCCCCTGGGTTCCTATTAAATCTTTCCCGCACACCTTAAACCTATGTGCTCTGGTTCTCGATTCCCCTACTCTGGGCACGAGACTCTGTGCATTTCCCCGATCTATTCCTCTCATGATTTTGTACGTGATGTGTTAAGTAAACTAACATGCAAACATGGTGAGTTCAAAGTGCACTAATTCTCCCACAACATGAACAGACTTTCAAAGAGCAAACCCGCCATGCAGATGACATCTTTTCAATTCCTCGACTTGCTAGGTCCCCCGCTCACTGCTGAGAGGGAAGTCTCCACGAGAGCAGATAGAAGCAGATGGTGACGGCCATTTAGCCCTTGGTGATTGTCCTACTATTGTATAAGATCGGGGCTAATTTACTATACGCACCACTTTCCCACACCACCCACATATACTCCCTACCATTCTATAAGGTCAGGACTAATTTACCACAGCGCCATTTTCCTTCACCACCCACATATATTGCCTACCATTCTATAAGGTGATGGCCATTTTGCCCTGGTATGTACCCTACCATTCTATAAGGTTGAGACTAATTTACTACCTCAGCACCAATTTTCTGCACCACCCACAAATAACAACTACCATTCTATAAGGTCAGGGTTTATTTACCACACCACCCCCATTTCCTGTTCATCTCTGCCTTGAATATACTGTGACTGAACCACCACTCTTCTCAGCTCAATTTTAGATGAGATCCTGTTGAGATCAGGGTCCCATGAGATAGATGAGACTTCTGGACCCAGGAGTTAGCATCCCTCAAAAGAGAATTAGATATACAGTGGTTTGCAAAAGTATTCATACCCCTTGAACTTTTCCACATTTTGTCACGTTACAACCACAAACGTTAAGGTATTTTATTGGGATTTTATGTGATAGACCAACACAAAGTGGTGTATAATTGTGAAGTGGAAGGAAAATGATACATGGTTTCCAAATTTTATTACAAATAAAAAACTGAAAAGTGCAGCATGCAAAAGTATTCAGCCCCCCGAGTCAATATTTTGTAGAACCTCCTTTCGCTGCAATTACAGCTGCAAGTCTTTTGGGGTATGTCTCTACCAGCTTTGCACATCTAGAGACTGAAATGTTTGCCCATTCTTCTTTGCAAAATAGCTCAAGCTCAGTCATTGGATGGAGAGCGTCTGTGAACAGCAATTTTCAAGTCTTGCCAGAGATTCTCAATTGGATTTAGGTCTGGACTGACTGGGCCATTCTAACACATGAATATGCTTTGATCTAAACCATTCCATTGTAGCTCTGGCTGTATGTTTAGGGTCGTTGTCCTACTGGAAGGTAAACCTCCGCCCCAGTCTCAAGTCTTTTGCAGACTCTAACAGGTTTTCTTCCAAGATTGCCCTGTATTTGACTGCATCCATCTTCCCATCAACTCTGACCAGCTTCCCTGTCCCTGCTGAAGAAAAGCATCCCCGCAGCATGATGCTGCCACCACCATGTTTCACAGTGGGGATGGTGTGTTCTGGGTGATGTGCAAAGTTAGTTTTCAGCCACACATAGCGTCTTGCATTTAGGCCAAAAACTTCAATTTTGGTCTCATCAGACCAGAGCACCTTCCTCCACATATTTGCTGTGTCCCCCACATGGCTTGTGGCAAACTGCAAACGGAACTTCTTACGGCTTTGTTTCAACAATGGCTTTCTTCTTGCCACTCTTCCATAAAGGCCCGATTTGTGGAGTGAATGACTAACAGTTGGCCTATGGACAGATTCTCCCACCTGAGCTGTGGATCTCTGCAACTCCTCCAGAGTTACCTTGGCTGCTTCTCTGATCAATGCTCTCCTTGCCCGGTCTGTCAGTTTAGGTGGACGGCCATGTCTTGGTAGGTTTGCAGTTGTGCCATACTCTTTCCATTTTCAATTGAACTGTGCTCCGTGAGATGTTCAAAGCTTGGGATATTTTTTTATAACCTAACCCTGCTTTAAACTTCTCCACAACTTTATCCCTGACCTGTCTGGTGTGTTCCTTGGGCTTCATGATGCTGTTTGTTCACTAATGTTCTCTAACAAACCTCTGAGATCTTCACAGAACAGCTGTATTTATACTGAGATTAGATTACACACAAGTGGACTCTATTTACTAATTAGGTGACTTCTGAAGGCAATTGGTTGCACTGGATTTTATTTAGGGGTATCAGAGTAAAGGGGGCTGAATACTTTTGCACGCCACACTTTTCAATTTTTTATTTGTAAAAAATGTTTTAAACCATGTATAATTTTCCTTCCACTTAACAATTATGCGCCACTTTGTGTTGGTCTATCACATAAAATCCCAATAAAATACATTTACGTTTGTGGTTGTAACGTGACAAAATGTGGAAAAGTTCAAGGGGTATGAATACTTTTGCCAGCCACTGTAGCTCTCAGGGCTAACGGAATCAAGGGATATGGGGACAAAGCAGGAACAGGGTACTGATTCTTGATGGCCTACTGCTGCACCTACTTTATATGTTTCCATGTTTCTATATTTATCCCTCTGCCACTGGATCCTCTACGTCCCAACCATAGACAACAATCAATAAAGTTAGTCGTCAAAACATGCCACACAATAATTCTCAACAGCCGTCTGCAGCAAGGATGCATTCTCAGCCCCTTTTTATACTCCCGATGCACTTCTGACGGTGGGGCCAAGTTCTGCTCTACTCCATTTACAAGTTTGCATGTGACACCACTAGTCACAAAGCAAAACAAAGATAAGACAGAGTACAGGAAAGAGATAGAGATCATTGTAACAAGACAATAACCTCCCACAATGTCAGTAAGATGAAGGAACTAGTTATAAACGTCTAGAAATGAGACTGTGTACATGCTACAGTCAGTGCTAAATTGGAGATGATTGAGGGCTTCAAGAATGGTCTGAAGAAGGGTTTCGACCCGAAACGTTGCCGATCTCCTTCGCTCCATAGATGCTGCTGCGCCTGCTGAGTTTCTCCAGCATTTTGTGTACCCATTGAGGGCCTCAATTTCCTAAGCACAGATTTCACCAACAATTTGTCCAGGTCCAACCATATTGAAGCTATGACCAAGAAAACACACCAATGCCTCTACTTCTTCAGAAGATAGGAAGTTCAATATGTCTCGAAAGACTCTTACCAACTTCTACAAATGCATTGCAGAAAGCATACATGACAACTTAATTTAATACATCTCCATTTAATTTGGTAATAGCTCAGCCTAAGACTACAAGAAATTGCAGAGAGTGGTGGAATTCACCTAGTCCATGTCCTAGTTTCATGTGCACCACACTGCCTCAGGAAAGCAGCCAACATAATCAGAAACTATTTTTACCCTGGTCATTCTCTCTTCTCCCCCTCACACTGGATAGAAGATTTAAAAAAAAGCTTGAAAGCACATACCACAAGATTCAGGAACACTCCCTCTCCGTTGTTATTAGGCTACTGAATGGTCCTCTCATAAGCTAATTTGCATAGTCCACATTCTCTCTACCTGTGACCCTTGAACTTTTTCATCCAAACTTTGTCTGTGGCAGTAACACTATATTCTGCACTCTGGTATTTTTCTCTTTGCACCACTTGCATATGGCTTGATTGCACTCATGCATAGTATGATTTGACTGGATTGCATGCAAACAAAGTATCAATTTATTTGGGGACGGGGACAATAATGCCAATACCAATGGAATCCCCCAGACGGCCTTCTACCCTCTTTGACCTAACTCACTACAGTGAGAAAAACGTCCTGACCCAAAATATCATCTTCCTCTTTTGGGAAACAAACCTGGCCAGGTGACTGGTGTTTCAGTGGAAGAGCGTTTGGAACAGTTGCCACAACTCCATTAATTGTAAGATAGACACAAAGTGCTGGAGTAACTCAGCAGGACAGGCAGCATCTCTGGAGAGAAGGAACGGGTGACGTTTCATGTTGAGACCCTTCTTCGGACTCCGACTCCATTAATTATAAGACAATTATGAGTAACAATAAAAAGTCTGGACCTTGGGGGGGAAAATTTCAAATTGAGGTAAGGTAATTACAGCATTATTAGGCAGGAGTGAGACTAAATTGGGAGCAGCTGTCATTGGGCAAGTCCCCTTCAGACATGTGGGAGTTGTTTATAGACCAGCTGATCAGAGTTCAAGACTGTGTTCTAGTAAGGAGGAGGGATACAGATGTCATGGGTGTGGGAATCTTGAATGACCAGAGATATTCTAAATTTGGTCAAAGGAAACAAAGAAGCATATTTAAGCTTGTGGATAATGAAATCAGACAGGTATGAGGAATATAAAGCAAGCAGGAAAGAACTCCAGCAGGCAATTAAAAGGGCCAAATAATGCTATGAAATGTTATTGGCAAATCGGGATAAAGAAAATCCAAGACTTTTTAAATGTGCATTAAAAATAAGAACACCCTTAACTAAGGAGAAGGTGGGGCTACTTAAGGATATACAAGGGAATTTACGGTTGGATTCGGAGAATATAGGCAAGGTACAAAATTATTACTTTGCATTTGTATTCACCAAGGAGAAGGACATGGGTGATAGTGAGATTAGTGTGAGGTATACTAATATGTTAGGGCAATTTGAGATCAAGATGTTGGGTTTCTTGTAAAGCTTTAAAGTGGACATATTGTTGGGACATGATGGGATCTTTCCCACGTTATTGAGAGAGGCAAGAGAGGAGATAGCAAAGGCACTTAATGAAAATGTTTGCATCTTCTCTCGTCACAAGCGAGATCCTATAGCGATTTCTACTGAACTAGCTAATGTAGGTCCTTTGTTTAAGAAGGGATGTAAAAATAACCCAGGAAATGAAAGACCAGCGAGCCTCACATTCATGGTAGGCAAGCTATTGGAGAGGATTCTTTAGGTATGATTAAACTTTTATTTGGAAGAGAATGGAATTAATGGGAGACAATCAGCATGGCTTTGTCCACTTGATTTAGCTTTTTTGAGGAGATGATCAAAATGAAAAATGAGAGTGGGGAAGTAGCTTTTATCTACATGGATTTTGATAAGGCGTTTGATGAAGTCCCTCATGGCAGGCTAAGATTGGGACGTGTGGGAAATATGGTGCTTGGTAGTTTTCATTCAGAACTAGCTTACCCAAATAAGGCAGAGATTAGTGGTGCAAGGGTGTTAGTCTAGCTGGAGGTCTGTGTCTAGTGGTGTTCCACAGGGACCAGTGCCGAGACCTTGCAGATGATATCAAAATTGGTGGAATTGTGAAGAAAGAGGAAGGCTGCCATAGGATATAGCGGGATTTAGATCAATTACAGAAATGTGCAGATAAATGGAAGATGAGGCTTAATTCAAGCAAGTGTGAGATGTTGCACTTGGGGAGATTGAATGTAAGTGGAAACTGTAACAGTTAATAACAAGGCCCTTAACAGCATTGAAATGCAGAGAGATTGTGTGGTCTATGTCTATACTATAGCTCCTTGAATGTGCAGGAAATTCAGAGATATGGATCACATTCAGAGAGAAGCACCAGCTTTGGCACAGACAATACAAGTTGAGGGTCTGTTCCTGTGTTGTATAGTTCTACATTCTAGTTTGTTCTGGCATTTCCCCCCGCAGATGCTCCAGCAATTACTCCAGCAATCTGCTCATTGTTCAAGATGTACATCAGAACTCTCTTAACCTTTTCTATCAAAATACCTTTTCAATGTTGCAATTGTACCCTCCTCCACCACTTCCTCTGTAATGGCCCTGTCCCCCTTTCCCGAGTTACTCACGAACTCTCCCGAGTTTTCCCCTTGATTCGAACTCGGGAAATGTCGGGTAATGTCAGTAGCGAGCTCGTAGGAGCCAGATGGAGTCCGTAGATGTTTCCTAACAGCTCGTAATGCCAGCCATACGAACTCGGGGCATCAGGTAAATCAGGACGTTTTTTCAACATGTTGAAAAATATCCACGCGTTAAAAAAATAGCCCCGAGTACCTACAAACGGCTATAACCGTAATTCTCCGAGTTCGAATCAAGGGGAAAACTCGGGAGAGTTTGTGATTAACTCAGGAAAGTGGGTCAGGGCCTTAAGAATGTTTCACATACAAACCACTCAACATGTGAAAAAGTTGCCCTTCAGTCACGGGTTATTGATTGGGGACGATCAGCCATGATCACAATAAATGGTGATGCAGGCTCGAAGGGCCTCCTCCTGCACCTATTTTCTATTTCTATTTCTTTATCTAAATGTTTCCCCTTGCACCTCAAAACTCAAATTGTTGACTCCCCTGTGCTGGAAAACAGACTGTGACCATCCACCTTATCTATGACCCTCATGATTTTACACATCTCTATAAGGTCATCCCCTCAGCCTTACACACTCCAGAGAAATGAAACACAGCCTATTCAGACCTTTTATATTCAATCTCTCAGGTTCTGGTAACATCCTTGTGAATCCTTTCTACACCCTTCAGGTGACCAGAACTGTACACAATGGGCATCTAAATGACCTTCCCTTTACTTTGAGTCTCTTATCCCTGGTTCTAGATATCCCTGTTGGGTAGATATTAATACTGTATCTTGCCAAACTGTTTAAGAACTTTGTGGATTGCAATGACATCACCTCCCATCACCTCTAAACTCATCCCCCTTGATGGTGGTGAATGTAGAATCCATACCCACAGAAGGCTGTGGAGGCCAGGTCAATGGATATTGAGATAGATACCTGAGATAGATAAATAGATTTTTGATTAGTACAGGTGTCAGGGGTTATGGGGAGAAGGCAGGATAATGGGGTTTAGGGGGGGGAGTTACATCAGCGATTATTGAATGGTAGTGTGGATGATAGGCCAAATGGCCTATTTTCATTGCACTTCCTCTTTTCCAAGTAAATCCTTCCTAGGTAAGGAAGTCCTAGAGACAATACTCCAAGATCGGTCTTATGGAAGCGAGCTAAATATTCTCAGTAGGACATCTCTATTCAGAACATGAAGCATTGGAGGAACTCAGCAGGTCAGGCTGCATCTGTGGAGGGAATGGGCAGAAGACGTTTTGGGTCGTCTGTCCATTCCTTCATAGATGCTGCCTGACCAACTGATTTGCTCAAGATTTCAGCATCTGCAGTACCTTATGTCTCCAAAACATCTATGCTGTTGGTACACAAATCAACTATCGATAAAGGCCAGCAAACCATTTGCCTTAGTACAATGGCATGTTAGCTTTCAACCATTTCTGTCCAAGAAACACAAGTCTCTCTGAACACCAATATTGGAATGGCCATTGGTTTATCAGAGTCAAGTGTACCAAGGTACAGTGAACTTTGTTTTCCTGTGCTGTCCAGGCAAATCATGCCATCCACTAGTACATCAGGTAGCACACAATAGAAAATAAACAGAGTGATTCAGCTATCGACAAAGTGCAGATAATAACAAAGTACAAGAACTGCAACAAGGTAGATGGGGAGATTGGGAAGACATCAAGGCGAAACCAGGCGAAACCAGGAGGCAGCTCGAATGTCGGCGAAACATCACTCCCTGACAAGCTCAATGCGTTTTACGCACGCTTTGATAGGGAGAATACTGATGTGCCTTCCCGAGCCCCCATTCGCTGTGATGGTATTTCAGTCTCAGTCACAGAGGCCGACGTCAGGAAATCCTTCAGAGGGGTGAACCCTCGAAAAGCGCCTGGAGCTGATGGTATACCCGGTCGTGTTCTAAAAACATGTGCGGACCAACTGGCTGGAGTTTTTACGAACATTTTCAAGCTCGCACTTCTGAGGTCTGAGGTCCCCACCTGCTTTAAAAGGGCACCAATTATACCAGTGCCCAAGAAGAGTAAGGTGACGTGCCTCAATGACGATCGACCAGTGCCACTAACGCCTGTGGTGATGAAGTGCTCTGAGAGGTTGATCATGGAGCAAATCAACTCCTACTTCGACAAAAACCTGGACCCACTGCAGTTCGCTTACCGCCACAACAGATCAATGGTGGATGCGATCTCACTGGCCCTCCACTCCGCTCTGGACCACTTGGACAACGAAAACTCATATGTCAGGCTGTTATTCATTGACTACAGCTCGGCATTTAACACAATCATCCCCTCCAAGCTGGTTACCAAACTCGCAGAACTGGGTCTCTGCGCATCCCTCTGCAATTGGATCCTCGACTTCCTCATTCACAGACCACAGTCTGTTCGTATTGGTGGAAATGTGTCGGCCTCGATAACAATCAGCACGGGAGCATCTCAAGGCTGCGTGCTCAGCCGCCTGCTGTACTCACTCTATACTCATGACTGCGTAGCCGGTCACAGTGCGAACTCCATCATCAAGTTCGCTGACGACACCACTGTTGTGGGACGTATCACTGATGGGGATGAGTCAGAATATAGAAGAGAGATCGAGCAACTGTCCGTATGGTGCCAGCACAATAACCTGGCCCTCAACACCAGCAAAACCAAGGAACTGATTGTGGACTTTGGAAGGAGTAGGATGGGGACCCACAGTCCCGTTTATATCAACGGGTCGATGGTTGAAAGGGTCAAGAGCTTCAAATTCCTGGGCGTGCACATCTCTGAAGATCTTTCCTGGTCCGAGAAAACTAATGCAAACATCAAGAAAGCACATCAGCGCCTCTACTTCCTGAGAAGATTACGCAGAGTCGGTTTGTCAAAGAGGACTCTCTCTAACTTCTACAGGTGCACAGTAGAGAGCATGCTGACCAGTTGCATCATGGCTTGGTTCGGCAACTTAAACGCCCTGGAGAGGAAAAGACTACAAAAAGTAGTAAACACTGCCCAGTCCATCATCGGCTCTGACCTTCCTTCCATCGATGGGATTTATCTCAGTCGCTGCCTCAAAAAGGCTGGCAGCATCATCAAAGACCCACACCATCCTGGCCACACACTCATCCCCCTGCTACCTTCAGGTAGAAGGTACAGGAGCCTGAAGACTGCAACAACCAGGTTCAGAAATAGCCACTTCCCCACAGCCGTCAGGCTATTAAACCTGGCTTGGACAAAACTCTGATTATTAATAACGCATTATCTGTTATTTGCACTTTATCAGTTTATTTATTCATGTGTGTATATATTTATATTATGGTATATGGACACACTGATCTTTTTTGTAGTAAATGCCTACTATGTTCTGTTGTGCTGAAGCAAAGCAAGAATTTCATTGTCCTATCAGGGACACATGACAATAAACTCACTTGAACTTGAACATCATTAGCAAATAAGAGATCCGTTCAAGAGTCTGATGGGGAAGAGGCTGTTTGAATCTGGTGGCGAGTGCTTTCAAGCTTTTGTATCTGCTGCCAGGCAGGAGAGGAGAGAAGAGAGAAGACTGATTCCTGGGATGGCAGGACTTCCATATGAAGAAAGACTGGATAGACTCGGCTTGTACTCGCTGGAATTTAGGAGATTGAGGGGGGATCTTATAGAGGCTTACAAAATTCTTAAGGTGTTGGACAGGCTAGATGCAGGAAGATTGTTCCCGATGTTGGGGAACTCCAGAACAAGGGGTCACAGTTTAAGGATAAGGGGGAAGTCTTTTAGGACCGAGATGAGAAGATCTTTTTTCACACACAGAGTGGTGTGTCTGTGGAATTCTCTGCCCAGAAGGTAGTTGAGGCCAGTTCATTGGCTATATTGAAGAGGGAGTTAGATGTGGGCCTTGTGGCTAAAGGGATCAGGGGGAGAAGGCAGGCACAGGATACTGAGTTGGATGATCAGCCATGATCATATTGAATGGCGGTGCAGGCTCGAAGGGTTGAATGGCCTACTCCTGCACCTAATTTCTATGATTCTATGAAGAGAGAATGACTCGGGTGTGAGTCATTCTTCTGCCCCATCTCCCCAAGCATCGATTGCCACAATGTCCAGAAATCTGTCTGCCTCTGTCTTATGTGAAGCTGATGATGAAGTCTCCATGGACCTTGCGCGAAGTGGGTTCCAAGGCTTCACCAACTTTTTTCTGGCACATAGAATGGTTGAAAAGGTTCTATGCCTTGGTAGGACAGCACCTCATATTTCGCTTTGGCAACTTACAACCCAGAGGCATTAATATTAATTTATCTAATTTCAAGAAACCATTGCATTCCCTCTCTCTTCGCCCCTCCCCACCCTAGTCATCTGCTAGTCTCACTGTTCGTATCCCTTCATTATCACCTCGTCCACAGGCAACAATGGACCATTCTGGGCACCTTTCCTGAGTCATTGATCCTGGCTCTGATTTCTTCTTTACCTTTTCATACCTCTAGTTTTCCTCTCCCTGACTTTCAGTCTGAAGAAGGGTCTCGACACGAAACGTCACCTATTCCTTCTTTCCAGAGATGCTGCCTGACCCACTGAGTTACTCCAACATTTTGTGTCTATCTTCAGTGTTAGCCAACATCTGTAGTTCCTTCCTACACAAGGTGAATGCATGCTTCTCTTTCTGGAGGGGCATAGAATTAAAGAGTTGGCAACATTGTTGCAACACTGCAAAAGACGAGTTGGTATTGTGTATAGTTCTGGTCACCACACTATAAGAAGGCTGTAATTTTGTTGGAGATAGTTCAGAGGAGATTCACCAGGTTGTTACATGGATTGGTGGACTTTATTTGTTGAGAGAGATTGGGTAAGCAGGACTTGCTTTCCCTGGAGGGAAGGAGTAAAAGCCCTGTTCCACTGTACAAGTTCATTCAAAGAGTTCTCCCGAGTTTGTCCTGATTCGAACTCGGAGATTTACAATAATGGTATTTCGCAGGTACTCGGGGCTCTCGTGGACATTTTTCAACATGGCTTCCCGAGCTTACCGCGTTTCCCGAGTATCTGCCGTTAGCATTACGAGCCGCTAAGAGACGTCCCCAAGCTCCGACATACACGCTATGTAAATTCGACGTGTTTACCATGAGTTTGATTTTATTTTAACTCGGGAGAGCACTTGAATGAACTCGTACAGTGGGACAGGGCCTTAAGGGGTGACCTCGCTGACGTCTGCAAGATTATGAGAAGCATAGATAGGGCGAGTCAAAAATAGTTTTCCCATACTAGGGATATCAAAAAGTAAATGGTATGGGATTTAAGGTGAGAGGAAGGTGAGAGAAAGAGTAAATTACAAGGTTTTTTACTCACACAGATGTATGGAACATCCTGCCAGAGAAGATGTGGGGGCAGGTACAATCAATGTCAAAGAGACATTCAGACAGACTTACACAGGTACGGTATGGAAGGATAAGACAATGCAGGCAATGGGATCAGGCCAGCATTGAGGTGTTGTAAACTCTATGACTATGTTCTGAGTTCTATCTTGTTTCTGTGTTCTTTTGATGTGTTCCTGCACCTGGATCTGTCGGTCTTGTACACATAAATGGTTCCTCTCTGCTCCCTATAGCACCATTACCCGGTATGGCAATCGCAACACACAGGAGGCAACACGCAAGAGGCTGCAAAGAATGGTGGACTCACCCCAGTCCATCACAACGGCGCAGTCCTCGTTTCTAACTAAAGCATCCACATCTGGTGCTGCCTCAAGACGGCAGCACCTATCATCAAGAATCCCAAGCATCTGGGCCAAGCCCACCTCACACTGCTATCATCAGGCAGGAGATCGACACAAAAAGCTGGAGTAACTCAGCGGGACAAGCAGCATTTCTGGATAGAAGGGATGAGTGATGTTTCGGGTCAAGACCCTTCTTCAGACAGGTTCATCAGGTATCTCCACCATCAGGCAGGAGACACGGAAGCCCAGTCCAACACCACAAGATTCAGGAAGTTATTTTCTGATAAACATCAGATTCTCGATTCGACCAGCTGAACGCTATTCCTACCTCGTGAATGAAAAGCCACGGATACCTCTTGCACTACCATGGACTTTAGAGATACAGTTCTTGACTAGTACGGGTGTCAAGGGTTATGGGGAGAAGACAGGAGAATGGGGTTAGGAGCGAGAGCCATGATTGAATGGCAGAGTAGATGAGATGAATGGCCTAATTTTACTCCTATCACTTATGACATTATGAGTCGACTCAATTCTATTTTAAAAACTGCACTAATCTAGGCAGTGCAAGCACTCTGCCACTGTGCTTCCCTATTGACAAGTGTTTCGATAGAGCACGGACAAAATATCACACCACGGTGTCACAAGGCGTTGATCTTACCCTGATTCAGCAGAACTTTCCCCCTCACACGTCACAGTGCTTCCTGCCTAAAGCATGGGCCTCCATTTGTAGAGCTTCATCTCAAAACTGTAGGCAAGCGTGCATTAGAGATTCACCAGGATACCTGGGCTTGCTTCACTCTATCCCTTCATATGCAAGTTCAGACTCGAGACGTTAGTTCTGTCCCGCTCTCTCTGCAGTTGCTGCCTGACCTGCTAAGTGTACAGATATCCAGCACGTTGTTTTTTCTCTTCCAGTTCTCCGGAATGCCATTTTAAGGTACAACCTTCTGACATGCTGTACGTTAGGCCGTTAGGCCAGGCACATGTGGGAATAATAAACATAACCCCCCTCAAATCTCTTCCTCTCACTTTAAGCCTATGCCTTCCAGGTTTAGAATCCTCTACTCGAGAAAAATGATTGTGAGTGTTCAATTTATCCATGCCCCTCATGATTTTGTATAGGTCAATAAGGTCACCTCTCTACTTGTTGTGACACAGTGTTTTCCCAAGAACAGCTCATGAACCAGCAGATCATCCTATGGCAAATTGCGTAACAGCTCTCTCGACTCAGTGCTGAAATCAATGATCTTAGATGACCAGCCTATGCATTTTGTTACAGTAAAGCCCAGTCCTGAGAAAAGGACATACTTCAGAGAGGGATAACTCTTAATGAAGATTTTGAGTTATAAAGTGAGATTGGACAGGCTGGGACTTTTTTCTCTGGAGCGAAGGAGAATGAGGGGTGACCTAAGGATGTTCATATAATCATGGGGATGTAGACATGAGGGATGGTCACAGACATTTTCCCCCTGGGTTATGGAGTCTAAAATTAGAAGACATAGATTTAAGGTGAGAGGGGAAAGATTTAAAGGGGAACTGAGGGGCAAATTTTTGCCACAAAGCGAGGGTGGTGGGTACAAGGAACGAGCTGCCAGAGGAAGTTCACAATTACAATGTTTAAGGATCATTTAGACAGCTCCATGGATAGGAACAGTTTAAAGGGATATGGATCAAGTGCAATGAAATGGAATGAGCTCATATCAGTATCTTGGTTGGCACAAAGGAGTTGGGCCCAGGATGATGGGTGGTATGGAAGAGTACGACATATTTACCTCCATCAAGAAGTCACATTCCAATTGTATAAAACTTTAATTAGGCCGCATTTGGAGTACTACGTATCTTGTTTCCCCATTACATGAAGGATGTTGAGGTTTTGGAAGGGGTGCAGAAGAGGTTCACCGTGATGTTGACTAGACAATATATGACGAAAGTTGGGTTGTTTTCCCTGGAGTATTGGAAACTGAGGGGAGATAAGAGAAGTGTATCTAGCTACAAGAGGGTAAACAACCAAAATCTTTTTCGATGGGTGGAAATGTCAAATTCCAGAGGACAGCTTTGGCGTGAGAGGGGGTAAGTTTGAAGGAGATTTACATGCAACTTTAAAGTGACATTTAGACAGACCCACGGACATGCAGCGAATGTAGGGTTATGGACTATGTGCAGGCAGATAGGATGTTTAAATTAGCATTGTGGTCAGCACAGACATGGTGGGCCAAAGAGCCTGTACCTCTGTTGCACTGTTCTATGAACAGCAGGAAAACCTCATCACCATGGCTGTTCACATTCGCACCGCAGTGACTTCCTCCTCAGTTGGTGTGAAGTGCTCCGGCCTGCTCGCTCCCCCCCCCCCCCCCCCCCCCCCCCCCCACCCAATTCCCCCCACCGCTGCCACCCCTTAACACTCGCCTCAGTAACAATGAGCCCAAACTTGCTGCAGAATCAACACATCACTCCGTAGCTAGGCTTGTAGCAGCAAGTCCACCCAGCCACCCTGCACGGGGAGCGAGCCTGCAGCCGCGTTTGCAATTAGTTTTAGTTTAGTTCAGAGATACAGTGCGGAAACTTGCCTTTCTGATCACCGAGTCCGTGCCAACCAGCGATCCACGTACACTAGCGGTATCGTACACAATGGGGACAATTTACAACTTTTACCGGCCAATTGACTGACAAACCTGTACGTCTTTCAAATGTGGGAAGAAACCGGAGCAGCTAATGAAAACCCACGCAGTCACAGGGAGAACATACAAACTGCGTGCAGACAGCACCAGTAGTCAGGATTGAACCCTGGTCTCTAGCGCTGTGAGGCAGGAACTCTGCACTAGGCCACTGTGCTTCCCTATTGACAAGTATTTCGATAGAGCACGGACAAAATGTCACACCACGGCGTCACAAGGCGTTGATCTTGCCCTGATTCAGCAGAACCTTTCCCCTCACACATCACAGTGCTTCCTGCCTAAAGCAGGGGCCTCCATTTGCAGAGCTTCATCTCAAAACTGTTGGTAAGCGTGCATTAGAGATTCACCAGGATACCTGGGCTTGCAGGCTTGAGTTCGAGTGGCTGGGGGAGGGCAACCTTACTGAGGTGTACCCAGCCTGGATGATTCTAAAACTAGAGGAAAAAAGCTTTAGAGAGAGGCGAGAGATTTAACGGGGACCTTAGGAGCAACTACTTCACTCAGGGGGTAGTCCATATCTGGAATAAGCTGCCAGAGGAAGCTATAGAAGCAGATACAATTACAACTTTCGAAAGATCTTTCGACAGATATATGGATTTGAAGGGTTCAGGGTTAAGGAGCAAATGCAGGCAAATAGGACAAACTCCAAACGCCATCTTGGCCGGCACGGTGAAGTTTGGCGGATGGCTATTTCCTTATTGTATAGCTCTATGATTCTGTTAGAGAATCATCTGCACAGTAACACATCAGTTCACACCTCTTTACTTTACTTTAAAGAACAGCACATAAACATGCCATTCGGCCCACCAAGCCCACGCCAACCAGAGGTCACCCAGTACACTAACACTATCCTAAACACAAGAGACAATTTACAATTTTTACTGAAGCTAATTAACCTACTAACCTGTATGCCTTTGGTGTGTGGGAAGAAACCGGAACACCCAGAGAAAACCCACGCGGTCACAGGGAGAACATCCAATCTCTGTACAGACAGCACCCGTAGCCAGGATCGAATCCTGGACAGGACATTACTCTAATCACACTGATAATTTTGATCTCAACAGAAGCCCCCCAATATTTTGTCAGATCATTGAAGCTTTGCTCTGCTCACTCAGAATCTCAAGTAGCTTTAAGCAACTCTCTGTGTAGCACAGTGATGTAGTGGCATAGTTGTTGCCTTGCAGCACAGAGAACCCTGGTTCGATCCTGACCTCGGGTGTTTGCACGTTCTCCATGGCACCGCGTGGATTTTTCTCCGGTGCCCCGGTTTCATTCAACATTCCAAAGACATGCAGGTTTGTAGGTTAACTGGTGCTCTCTAAATCGTCCATACTGTGCAGGATAGAACTAGTGCACAAGATGATAGCCAACTTGGACTCTGTGGGCTGAAGGGCTTGTTTCCATGCTGCATCTCTACACTAAACTCTCCTGTACAATGAAGTAAGAGTCACCCCATCGCGCACGTTCATTATTTAACACTGACAGCAGACTATCCCCATGTTATGGACCGCCCTACCTCAGGAGATGTCTCCACAGCTTCCCTCAGCCCTGTCCACATCCTGCCCAAGATCCACCAACAGGACTGCCCTGGAAGATCCATTGCTTCATCCTACACTTGCCCCCATCAAACCAATTACTTCCTAATTGGTGAAGGGTCCTGGATTGAAAGGTTAACTTACTTTTTTTCAGATGCTGCCTGTGCTGTTGAGTTTAGTTTACTTTCTCATCCATTCCCTACACGTCAAGGGCAATATACAGAGGCCAATTAACCTACAAACCCACATGTCTTTGGGAAGTGGGAGGAAACTGGAGCACCCGGAGGAAACCCACGCGGTCACAGGGAGAAGATGCAAACTCCATACAGACAGCACCTGAGACCAGGATTGAACCGGGGTCTCTGGCGCTGTGGGGCAGCTGCTCTACCAGCTCTGCCACTGAACCACCCTTGGAGATTTTCCATTATTTTTCTCTTTTTACCTCAGACTTCCATCATCTGCAGAACTTTTGGTGTTTGTGTTGATCAATGATTGTCTGCTGAGGACAATAGGGGTATCTGGAGCACCCTCTCAGCACCAAGGTTTACCCCTGTCTTACTTTGCAATGTGCTAATTGATGTTTAGGTGTCAGCTCTTCCTCATGTTTCACATTGTTTAGTTTCTCGCAACAGTTGAGGTCGGCTAAGTTGAGAACCTTTCGATTTCCTTCCTTCTCCCCTGAACAGCGTAATGATCTTAAAACCCACATCCTGCACCTCTATCGTACCACCGCATTCTAGTCTAATAGTTTCACAAACCTGGTCATCCCGCCGAAGAAATGTCAAACTGAGGACTTGCCAGTTCCCTCAACTGGACATTTATCCCTCCACTCAAGTTAATCAGTTTTCCTCCAGCGATATATATCCAGCAATTATTTATTAATCATTTTGGAATCTGGGCGTCACTGCAAATCTCATCATTTAGCATCCTCCTTAATTGGCCTTGAGAAGGCGGTGGTGGGTGGCAGTTTAGTTTAGATTAGAGATGCAGTATGGAAACTGCTGACCAACAATCACCCCATACACTAGTTCTCTCCTATACACTAGAGACAATTTACCAAAGTCAATTAACCCACAAACATGCAAGTCTTTGGAATGGGGGTGGAAACCAGAGCACCCGGAGAAAATCCAGGCAGCCACAGGAAGAATGTGCAAATTCCATACAGACAGCACCCCATGGTTAGGATCGAACCCGCCTCTCTAGCACTGTAAGGCAGCAACTCTACCCGCTGAAACCTTTGAACTTTTTCATGGCATCATAGAAATCTCATCGTAGAAGAGCTTTACCAATAAATCCCGTTGCAAAGATAGCAAATTTTGTAGCCTGAGCAGCCATGTGCAAAGCTAATTCAATTTTCAAATTTGCGGACGACACCACCATTGTGGGCCGGATAACAAATAATGATGAGACATCAACCTTTCACTCAATGTCAGTAATACAAAGGAGACAGTGATTGACTTCAGGAAGCAAAGTGGTACAAATACCCCAGTTTGCATTGTGGGGACCGAAGTAGAGATGATACAAAATTTCAAATTCCTACGAGCAGAATTGCAGAGAATTGTGGACGCAACCCACACCATCACACAAACCAACCTCCCTTTCATTGACTCCATTTATACCTCACATTTTCTCGGCAAGGCCAGCAGCATAATCAAGGAGAATTCGCACCATGGCCACTCCCTCTTCTCCCCTCTCCCACCAGGGAAAAAGTATAGAAGTGTGAAAACGCACACCACCAGATTTGGGGACAGTTTCTTCTCAGCTATTATCAGGCAAATGAATCATCCTACTACAGCCAGACTGTAGTGCTGAACTACTCTCTACCTCTTTGGTGACCCTCGGACTACCCTTAATCGGACTTTGCTGGCTTTAACTTGCACCAAAAGGTATTCCCTTATCTTGTATCAATGCAGTGTAAATGGATCAATTGTAATCATGAATTGTCTTTCTGCTGACTGGTTAGCACGCAACAAAAAAAGCTTTTTACCGTACCTAGCTACGTGACAATAAACTCAACTCAACTGAACTTCAATGACTCCTCAATTCTGCTGTTCTTCTATATCCTCACCCCTCAGACTCCTCCTTCCCAGTCACAATCCCTGCCATGTTTTTACTGGCCCTTCCGATTCAAGCTGAAGAAGGTTTCTGACCTGAAATGTCACCTATCCACATCTTCCAGAGAAGCTGCCTGATCCGCTGAGTTCTGTCTTTTAAAAAAAACAAAAAAACAGCAGCTGCAGTTCCTTAGTCATGGAGTCATAGAGTGATACAGCGTGGAAACAGGCCCTTCAGTTCAACTTGCCCACGCTGGCCAACATATCCCAGCTACAATCGTCCCACCTGCCCACTTTTGGCCCATACCCTTCCAAACCTGTCCTATCTATGTAACTGTCTGATTGTTTCTTAAAGGTCATATCGACTTGCCTTGACTTGATGAGACTTGAATAGATGCAGGAATAGGTGATTCAGTCCCCTGAGCATGCTCCAGTATTCAGCGTGGGACAACTGTCTTTTCCTCAACTCCACTTTCCTGTCACCCACAGCAACACCGCATCTAAATGTGTTCACGGCTGAAGCAGACAGCAACACCAGTTCCACGGCTCTCAGGAGGAGAGAATTCCACAACTTGCAGAGAAGTTCTTCCCCATCTCCATCTTGAATGAGCAAAGCACTTACCCTAAAACTTTGTCCCTGGTTCCAGATATCCTCACTGGGGAAATCCTCTCTTCACTCACTGCCAGCCCTTTCAGAATCTGATGCTGTCCCAGAAGGTCATCTCTCATTCTTCAAAGCTTCTAATCTGCTCAACCAACCTCTCTTTGCATATCAATTACTTCGTCAGGGATCAATTCAGCGAACCTTCCCTGCATTGCCTCGAAATATAGGCTCATCGCTGCCTTATCCAGGGTGGTTAGGACTGTATGAAGCCCTCCTAGTTGGGACAAAGATTTCTCAATTTTGCCCACCTTGCTGCTTGCGATATATTAAGATACTGGCCGCAAAGTCGTCTAAGGGAAAGGATCTGCCGGCTCCGGCCGGGCCAGAGTTGCAAAGTGCAGGTGGCAAATTCGACCCAGCAATCAGAACGGAAGGTCCTGATGTGGTTGAGATCGGCCGCCTCTAGTTTGGGTGGGACTAGGGGGAGGATTGTATCTGGTTTATGGAGGGGGGGGGGGGGGGGGGCAGACCACCTATGTCATTGGTACCTATATGTACCACTACCTCTGGCTCCTCTCCCTCCCATTTCAGGATATCTTGGACACGTTCAGTCACATCCCGGTACACGCCAACCTCTGTGCTTCATGCACCAGAACCCAGAGATCCTCCACATTCCAGCATTCCCCAGTCTCTCTCCATTGAGACAAAACTCTGCTTTTCACCTTTCATTCAGCCGGAAAAGATTGCAAACTGCAGCAGATCTTGAATACTATCTCGCACACGTTCACAGACATTGGGTGATCTAGTCCCTCCACAGCCACCAATCCTTACAGTGCTCCAGCCCCGCATTGCCCTCTTCCACTTGCCCACACCCCTGGCAGACCCATTGCTTCAGCCTGCTCTTGCCCCACCAAACTTCCGAAGAAGGGTCTCAACCCGAAATGTCACCTATTCCTTTCCTCCAGAGATGCTGCCTGACCCGCTGAGCTACTCCAGCTTTTTGTGTCTCTCTTCTTTCTTCTAACCATGACACCATGGTTTGAACTCATCCCCGATCGAGCTCCAGCCCACTTTCATCTGTTGACCCTTCAGATGTCCTCTGCCACCTGACCAGTTTTCAGTTCCATGCGACCTGACCAGTTAATCTTCGTACAATCAGTCTGTATCATTATCCAATCCATGATACTAAGCCCACTTCCTCCTTGGGCATAGACCCAACCAGTTTCCTTTGACCCTTGACAAAGCCATACTGCCGTCTATGATAAGACCCTGTCCCATCTTATTACACCTCACATCCCACACACTGTACACACACACACCACACCCAATGTAAATACATACCCTACACACACCACTGTACACATCCCACACTGTACACACAACCCACACAATACTCACACCCCACACACACACCCCACACTGTACATACACACTCCACACACACTCCACACTGTACACACATTCCACTGTACACTCCACACTGTACACATACTCCACACACCTCATACAGCGCACACACACCATTCACTGTACACACACCTCACAATGTACACGCATGCCCCGGACTGTACACACACACCACGCTGTACACACATATACACACCCCCCCCACCCACCAACATACTTCCAGCACTACAAACACACTACATGCCTGGTCACGCGTACACCCATGCTTCACGCATACTGCACTTGCAACACCCCACATTAAGGATGGCTGGAAAGTTTGTAGCAAGTTGTTGTCGGCAACTTCAGTCCCAGAGCTGAAGACCTTATGACTGAGAGAAATGAACACCTCTCTGAAGACAGCAAAAAAAACTGGTCCCATCTTCCAGGTAAAGCCACGCCTTCTCCCTGTGGATGTACAAGTTCCACGGTCCAGCAAAGAACTCCCCCTGCTATCCTGCCCAGTACTCAGAGATTAAACAGGCTTAGCTGACAATCTGAGTATCGAAGAGTGAGAGGTGATACCACTGAAACATATACATTTCTTACACAGCTGGGCAGGGTAGAGTCAGAGAGGATATCTTCTCCTGGCTAAAGTCTGGATCCACAGCCTCAGAGTAAGGGCCATGTACGCAGGATTGTGGTCAAAAGAAATTGTTTCACCCAGAGGATGGTAAATTCGCTCCGTGAGAGGGCTGACAAGGCATGGTGGCTGGGATGAGTATACTACAGAAAGAGATTTTTAGATTTTTGGATATCAAGTCGTGTCGAGTCAAGTTTATCGTCATATACACAAGTAGGGTGAAATGCAGGTACAATTAAATACTTTGCTTGCAGCAGCTCCACAAGCACATAGACTCACATTACACACAAGAACAAATTATATATATGTTACACATACATTTTACAAACTCAGTAAAAAGAAAAAGACTGAGCAACATATGGAAAACAACTCCATGGTAGTTCAAGAGGTGGTCCATATTGTTCCGAAGTTGATGTAGGATTAGGGTTGGGTAGGTCGGTTCAGGAATGCGATGATTGTAGGAAGGTAGCTGTTTAGTTTAGGGGTAGAATGCGGAAACAGGTCATTTGGCCCGCCAATTCCGCGCTGACCAGTGATCCCCGTACACTAATACTATCCTACACACACAAGGGACAATTTACAATCCTACTAAAGCCAATTAGCCTTTAAACCTGTACGTACGTCTTTGCAGTGTGGGAGGAAACTGGAACTCCAGGAGAAAACCCACATAAGTCACGTGGAGAACCTACAAACTCCGTACAGACAGCACCTATAGTCAGGATTGAACCCGGGTCTCTGGCGCTGTAAGGCAGCAACTCCACCAATGCGCCGCCTCGCGGTCCCAAAAGCCGTTCCAAAACTTGATGGTGTGAGACCGGGCTTTACCCCCTGCCCAATGGTGGCAGTGAGAAGAAGGCATGACCCGGGTGGTGGGGAAGATAAGGGAATCATGGAATATACTGTAATGCAGTAAGGTGACAATGGAATAAAAGATGATGATTTTATTGAAAGGCAGAACAGGTACAGAGGGCCACATGGCCATTTTTTAGACCTTTTGCCCATGTCCTGATGTTACATGCATCAGTGCCATTTAGATTTAGTTTAGAGATACAATGCAGGAACAGGCCCTTCGGCCCACCGAGTCCGATGCAACCAGTGATCCACATACACTAACATTATCCTACACACACTAAGCACATTATACAATTTTACCTAAGCCAATTAGCCTACAAACCTACACGTCTTTAAAGTGTGGGAGGAAACTGGTGCTCCCAGAGAAACCCCACATAGGTCACAGGGAGAATGTACAAACTCCGTACAGACAGCACCCGTAGTCAGGATCGAACCCGTGTCTCTGGCGCTGTGAGGCAGCAACTCTACCGCTGCGCCACCGTGCCGCCCTATCCATCCGCCCCAGGTTTGTGACCAGTGCTGTATTATAGGGATTGGTGCTGGGACACTGGTCATATAGCAAAGGCCCAGTCTGCCATTGCTGTATTGGCAAAGTTCGACAATATCCTGCATGTCAGGGGTCAGTGGTGATGGTTACTGGGCTCCATCTTCAGAACAGTAGCTGCACTCCAGTTGCGCCTTCCCCCTGCTCCGACCACTCCGATGACCTTTACAAGGTTATGGGGAGAAGGCAGGAGAATTGGATTAGGAAGGAGAGAAAGATCAGCCATGATTGAATGGCAGAGAAGACGATGGGCTGAATGGTCCAATTCTGCTCCTATCACTTATGAACTTATAAACAACCACAACTCTCCTTGTAGCTCTGTCAGTATCGTACTGTGGAGAGTACACCAGCCCATTCATACACTACCAGCTCCCTCCAACAGTGCAATAATCACAGAGCCATGCAACATGGAAACAGGCCCTACGCCCCATCTCGTCTATGCTGACTATGTCTGGTCTAATTTTTGAATGTGCTTTGATCCATATCCCTCTAAACCTTTTCTACCCATGTACCTACCCTAATGTTGTCCACGTGGACTTCAGTAAGGCATTTGACATAGTCCCATGTGGTCCAGAAGGTGAAGCCACATTGGATCCAATGTGAGCTGGCTAATCGGAGATCGAAGGTAGTGATGGGAATATGTTGTTCTGATTGGAAGTCTTTAGACATTTAGGCTTTGGAGACACAGCATCGAAACAGGCCCTTCGGCCGACCGAGTTCACGCTGACCAGCGATCCCCGTACCTCAACACTATGCTACACACACTAGGGATAATTTGCAATTATACCAAGCCAATTAACCTACAAACCTGTACATCTTTGGAGTGTGGGAGAATACCAGGGCACCTGGAGAAAACCCACATGGTCACTGGGAAAACGTATAAACTCCGTACAGAAAGCGCCATAGTCAGGAACGAGCCTGGTCCCCTCGGCTGCAAGGCAGCAACCTACCGCTGTGCCACTGTGCCACCCCATCCAAGTCTGTGACCATTGGTGTATTGCTGGGATTAGTGCTGTAACACTGAGTGTCTACGATATACACCAACAGCTTGGATGCAAATGCAGGCGGTTTGATTAGTAAGTCTGCGGATGTTGCAGATGTTGTGGTTAGGGAGCATGTCCAAGGCTACAGTGAGATACGTGTCAGACAGAATGTTGGGTGGAATGTTGGCAGATGGAATTTATTCCTAGTACGTGTGAGGTGATGCATTTTAGGAAGTGAAATAGTGGTAGCACATAACATTGTGGTAAACAGTGGGGCGGGCAAGGTGGTGCAGTATTTGAGTTGTTGTCTTACAGTGCCAGGACCCAGGTTTGATTCTGACCATGTGTGCTTGTCTGTACGGAATTTGTACGTTCTCCCCGTGACCTGCATGGGTTACCTCCGGGTGCTCCGGTTTCCTCCCACACTCCAAAGACGTACACGTTTGTAGACTAATTGGCTTGGTAAATTGTAAATTGTCCCAGGTGTGTGTAGCATATTGTTAATATACGGGGATCACAGGTCGGAGCGGACTCGGTGGGCCGAAGGGCCTGTTTCCACGCTGTATCACTAAACTAAACTAAACTAACTTTGCAGTAAATGTTTGTGAATGGAGAGACCTTGGGGTGCAAGCCCATTGCTCCCTGAAAGTGGTGACACAGGTCGATGGTGTCGTGTTGAAGGTATATGGCATGCCTGTCTTCAAAGTTCAGGGCATAAAATATAAAGGTTTGAGCGTTGTGTTGCATACGTTTAAAATAGTGGTTAGGTCACACGTGAAGCATTTTTTTGTTTCTGTTCGCCACCATTTAGGAATGATGAGGTTGTCCATATGCCTTTTGCATGGATAGTGTAGTTATGGATGGATGGATTGATGAATGGGATTATGGGCTAAGATTGAATCGACTGGGCTTGTTTACACTGGAGCAGTGGAGGCTGAGGGGGACCTGACCAAGGTGTGGAAAACAACGACGTGCATAGTTCGAGTAAAATTGCCAAAACCATTTCCTCTTAATAAAAGTATATAAACTAAATAAGAGAACAGAGGTTTAAGCTGAGAGGAAGGAGTTTGATAGGGGATATAAGAGGACGTTTTTTTTTTCACAAACTCAGTCTTATCCACCTCAGTTTTAATTGCTGTTCCCTTAAATCCAGAATTCATAATGTGGTGCAGCAGAGAACGTTTCAAGATGGTTGGTATCTGGAACATGCCGTCAGAGGTGGTGATGGAATTCAGATACATTTTGTACAGGCAAGAGGCATTTAGACAGGCATTCAAATAGGTAAAGCGTAGAAGGATACATCCTAATGTGGGTGATTGGATTTAGTGTAGACGGCACCACACTATGAATCCATTGCTTATGGGGTCACCAAATAAAACTGAGGTGGATACGACTGTGAATCTTTGCTATTCCTCGCCCTGTTGATCTGTTGAGGCTGCATCCATGAATATAGCATTGAGATTCTTAATCCAAAAAAGTCCCAACTCCTCACTGGAGTTCATGACCATAACACCACAGTGCCATCAATTCCCTCAATGCAAGCTTGTCCACTCAACTCCTGCCTTTCGAGTTGAGCCCCTATGTCCCTCCACCCTGCCCTCCCTGCTGTATAACGGCCCTTCCTCCACCTCTGGTGAAGGTCTGATCTCGACCCTTAATGTCATCTATTCCTTTTCTCCGGAGGTGCTGCCTGACCCGCTGAGTTGCTCTGGCATTTTGTGTCCACCACTGCCCGCCACTTATGTTGCCCTGCATTCGACCAAGGCTTTCAACCTCCCTTGGCACCCGCAGGCGCAGCCCTTGAGGGCAGAAGCAGCCCAAGCCAGTTTCACACACAACTCCATTTCCTGATTCACGCCTTCAGTGAGGAGAGAGAGAGAGAGAGAGAGAGAGAGAGAGAGAGAGAGAAGGCACCTACCTGGCTCCTGTACTCCACTCCCCTGCCACAGAAGTGTCAGAACATCCTCAATAACCCATGGCCCAGAAGAGTACTCACCAAGTTTCAAGGTGGGCCCTTAATGTCAGGCTACAGGTGACCAACCTCACTCAGGCACTCTGAAGAACATTAAGAAAATTGACTATAGACATGGCCCCTCCCCTTGAGAAACACAAGCTACTTCCTGAAACTTCACTGCCATACCTTAAAGCTCAGAAAAGAAGCCCACCTACTAAAAAAAACGTTTTTAAAGCCAGTTTCTGTGTGACTGCCCAGAACTTCATAGGCCACGTTTCTGTAGCAGAAACGCCCGACGCCACTTGTCGATGCAGATGTGAATCTACTGTCTATCTTTCTCCAGTGCCCACTACCAGGGTCAGGACACAAGTCCTTTAAAGGCCTTGTATCACTTTCCCCGAGTTACTCACGAACTCTCCCAGGTTTCCCCTTGATTCAAACTCGGGGAATGTCGGTAGCAAGCTCGTAGGAGGTCATAGGAGCCCGTAGATGTTTCGTAGCAGCTCGTAATGCCAGCCGTAGGAACTCAGGGCATCATAGAAACATAGAAACATAGAAAATAGGTACAGGAGTAGGCCATTCGGCCCTTCAAGCCTGCACCGCCATTCAATATGATCATTGCTGATCATCCAACTCTATCCCTTACCTGCCTTCTCTCCATACCCCCTGATCCCTTTAGCCACAAGGGCCACATCTAACTCCCTCTTAAAAATAGCAGGTAAGTCAGGAAGTTTTTTCAACGTTGAAAAATGTCCACGAGTTAAAATAAATAGCCCCGAGTACCTACGAACGGCTATTACCGCAATTCTCCGAGTTCAAATCAAGGGGAAAACTAAGGAGAGTCCGTGAGTAACTCAGGAAAGTGGGACAGGGCCGTCAGCGGCCTTAAGACCGCCAGGGCCGGATTTAGATGAAGAGAGGCCCTAAGCTATTACACTTGTGAGGCCCCCCCCCTCCCAATCCCCCACCCCCACGACTAGAGGACCATGACTACCCAACAGTGACAGTGTGACACTTTTAGATCCTACTGTATGTTGTCATTAAATAGTTGGTTTTAAAATACATATTGGAATCACTGCGGAGCGGGCGATGCCTTACCTGGATTGCCTTTTGAAGCTCTGGAGTGTTGGGCCTGCTGCTTTAACATCAGAGCTGTGGTTTGCGGAGCTCCCAGCCTCGGGCCATGCTGATTTCAACATCATGGAGCCCTGTGATCCCTTTGCCAAGGGCCGCCAGCGTGAATCTCCACCCAGCTCAGCCTGTGGACTTCGGGAGCCGTTGTCTCCGGTAGGAATTGGCCAATTCGGAAGTCCAAGCCGCTGAGAATGTTCTCCTGTTCCGATATCGGATGGTGACTCCCAAATTTCATTGTACCAATTGGTGCACGTGACAATAAGTGTCTCTTGAATTGAATGTGGAATATTAAAAAATAAAGAAACTACAAATACACTAAGAGCAAAAATGTTTTTTTCTCGCCTTCTTCATAGCAAAATCATCCAGAAGTTCACGAAGATCTGTTTGTCCAAGTTTGTCACTCTCAATGCACAGAATGCTCAGTGCAGACAACCTCTCTTGAGACATTGTGGATCTTAATTCACTTTTAATTCTTTTGAGTCTTGAAAAAGATCTCTCTCCCGAGCAGTTGGTGACCAATAAGCTAAGAAACAGCCACAAGTTGCTTCCACATTAGGGAAGGGCATCTGAATTGTTTCCTTGTATATTATTTGAAAACGGTCTGTATGAGACAGAGAGTGCTCTTCTGTATGCCTATGGCTTTGTCTCGCGTACGAGTGAAAGTGCAAAAGTTCATCAGTAAGTTCCAGGTCAACATCGTCTGGGTATGCTTCCATCATCAGTTCAACACCTTGCTGAATTTCTTGCTTAGATGCGGTCAGATTAGCAAGAAAGGGAAACTGTTGTGCAACTTCACTGCACACAGTACCTCTTCTTTTTAAATGGGTTTCAAGTGCATCTAGTATTGGAATAATGGATTTTATCCTAAACTTATCTCTTGAAGAAAGTTTATCTAAAGCATCAGGACCAGGTGCACCTCCATCATTTCCTTGCCATTTCCTTACTCTTTGTCTCCCTGTGACAGTTCTGTAGTTAACATCTGGCAAGGTGGCCTTTACTTGTTGCTCAAGCTCATCAAAATCTTCTCTAATTTTGCTTACAAAATCCTGAAGTGAACTGTACAAACTTGCACACGTACTCAATAACAGTTTGGATTTCTGAATGGCTTTGTTGACCTTGTGGAAATGACCTAGCAGACGGGTCCAAAAATGCAGCATAAACACAAATTCCAGTTCTTCCATTTTCTGCAACATATTGTTAGCTTGAAGCCTGGTATCACCCTTCACATTAACATCAGAGTATAAATGACTGAGGGCGTCAGTGACAGCGCTGTAACTTTCCAAAATAGCTTCTGTGGCTTTTGCATGTGCCTCCCACCTAGTGTCTGACAAATATTTAGGCACTTTTGACTGAGGTTGCAAAAATGATTTTAGAACTATCAATCTCTTTGTGGAGGATGAAAAGAACGTATAAATGTCATTGATAATTCCAAAACAGTTAATTGCATTAAGGCAGCAATCAACAGCCGAACAGCCCACCAAATTTAATGAGTGAGCAGCGCATGGAATAAATCTTGCAAATTTGATTTTTTCGAGGATTTTTTGCTGCATACCCTTGTACCTACCAGCCATGTTGGCAGCATTGTCATAAGACTGCCCCCGGAAGAAGAGCTCCAAATCGCGGCGGGCGCGGAACTCATTGAGGTGGGGACGGAGGGGGACAAAGGTGAGGCCTCTGCTGCGGACAGACCGTTTGGTATCTGAGAAGGGGAGGTCAGGGGGGATGTCAGGGGGGATGGTGAACACACGGCAGGGATGGGGGTTGGAGCCAGAGGAAGGCAGGCGAGTGGACTGAGGCCGAGGCGATGTCTGGTATGAGGGTATGAGGACTGTAGTGTGGGTGGGGACGAACTGGGGTCACATGGTTTGAGGGGAATGGGGAAGACCCAGTGGAACAGCCACTGATGTTACCAGGGTTGGGGTTACTAGCACTAGGACCCAGCGCAATCAAACTCAGGGGAGTTGGAGTCTCCCACACTGGTGCTAAATCCAGGCTGCAGGTAAGGTGACAGCTGCGGGCTGCTGGAGGGCGGTGGAGTGGAGGCGGTCAGTGGGAGGCCCCGGTGGATGGGAAACCAGCCCCATCACAGACTGTGAACAAGGTTAACTATAGAAAGGACCATTCCATCTATCGTAGCGGGTGGCTGCTCGTTCCCACCCACCTTTATCCCACCTGGAGCCTTATATCTTCTCCCTTGAAGCAGGCAGGTCGGGCACAGTCGGAGCTGGTTCTGACATTGTTAAACTTGCAGCCGCACACCGACTCTAACACTCCTGACTGTTGAAAGGACAAGGCTCAGAAAATACAAATTTGTCAAATGTTTTATACACCTTGGTGGAGTGGGCCGAGGCCCGCCTAGATCTCGAGGACCTAAGCTTGTCTAGCTTATACGTAAATCCGGCCCTGAAGACCACACACTGGAACATAGAACAGTACAGCACAGGAACGGGTCCTTCAGCCCACAATGTCTGTGCCGAACATGATGCCAAGTTTAATTACTCTCCCTGCATTTGATCCATAGCCCTCCATTTCCCTGCATATCCACATGCCTATCTAAAAGCCTCTTAAACACCATTATCTTATCTGCAAACGTTCACCTCTGACCAAAGGTTTGTTTACCTGACTCAGGTAAACCTTCAAACAACAGGGGGAGCAAGCAAGCGACATTCCCTTCCAGGTCTTTCAGAAACAGGGTTACTTGATCTGCGGTGGTATGGGGCCCACTCAATATTCCCAGTGAATCCTGATTTCTGAATGCTGATTTCATACAAACATAAAAATTAAGAGCAGGAAAATACCACCCGGCCCCTGCTCCTACTCCTCCAATTCACTAAAATCATGGCCGACTGCTTATAACATCAACTCAACGTTTCCACTGAAGCCCTGTGACGTTTCACACTATATGCTTCAAGAATCTACCTACCTCTGCCCTTGAAATATTTACTCTGTTTAACTTAGTTTAGAGATACAGCGTGGAAACGGCCCACCGAGTCCACTCCGACCAGCGATTCCCATACACCAGCACTATCCTACAATCCTACTAGGGATAATCTACAATCTTTATCAAAGACAATTAAACAACAAACCTGTACCTCTTTGGACCGTTGGAGGAAACCGGAGTACCCGGGGAAAATCCATGCAGTCACAGGGAGAATATAGAAACTCTGTACAGACACCACGCATGGTCATGATCGAACCTGGGTCTCTGGCGCTGAAAGGCAGCAACTCTACTGCTGCGCCACCATGCCGCCGGGGACTCAATCATATGCTGGGCAATCATCGGCCTCTGCTGGGGACGCTGAGAGAAAATAAGCTTCTCATCTTTGTCTTAAATGGGTGACTCACTATTTTTAACATCCTCCTTATACCTAACCTAAAGTCTAAACACCACCCCCCCCCCCCCCCCCCCCCCCCCCCAATCTAATATGCTTCACTTCTTGCTCTTGAACACTACAAATTCTAATTACGAATTATGCATTAGAGACCTCGGGCATTTGTTTTGCACTAACATTATTTTTCTTAATGTATTCATTTTTTTGATTGTTTATTATATTATCTATGTATTGTTAAAGATCTGTAATGCCTCTGCAAGTAAGAATTTCACCATTCCATTTTTGGAACATACAACAATTAAGCACTCTTGACTGCAGGTACAGCAGGCAGAGAAGAAAGCGAATGGCATATTGGCCTTTATAACAAGAGGAATCGAATATAGGAGCAAAGAGGTCCTTCTGCAGTTGTACAGAGCCCTAGTGATACCACACCTGGAGTATTGTGTGCAGTTTTGGTCCCCTAATTTGAGGAAGGACATTCTTCCTATTGAGGGAGTGCAGCGTAGGTTTACAAGGTTAATTCCCGGGATGGCGGGACTGTCATATGCTGAAAGAATGGAGCAGCTGGACTTGTACACTCTGGAGTTTTGAAGGATGAGAGGGAATCTCATTGAAACATATAAGTTTGTTAAGGGCTTGGACACACTAGAGGAAGGAAACATGTTCCCGATGTTGGTGGAGTCCAGAACCAGGGGCCAGTTTAAGAATAAGGAGTAAGCCATTTAGAACGGAGACGAGGAAACACTTTTTCTCACAGAGAGTGGTGAGTCTGTGGAATTCTCTGCCTCAGAGACCGATGGAGGCAGGTTCTCTGGATGCTTTCAAGAGAGAGCTAGATAGGGCTCTTAGAAATAGCAGAGTCCAGTGATATGGGGAGAAAGCAGGAACGGGGTACTGATTGGGGATGATCAGCCATGATCACATTGAATGGCGGTGCTAGCTCAAAGGGCCAAATGGCCTACTCCTGCACCTATTGTCTATTGACTCAAGTTCCTGCTCACCACCTAACCTCTAGTAGATACGAGCCCAGCCTGCCCAACCTTTCCTCATCTGACGATCCACCCACTCCAAGAATTGGGCCAGTGAAACGTCTCTGAAATCATCTCCCTCTTTAAGGCAAAAGGGGCAAAGTTGAGAGGAGATTTTACACAGCGAGTGGTTGATGCACTGAACATGCTGCCAGGAAAGGTAGTGGCAGATGTGAGGTTATTAGATAGTGGTGTATGAGGTTATTAGATAGGCATATGGCAATGCAAGGAATAGAAGAATGCGGCAGGGAAGATGGCAGAGGAGATTAGTCTAAAGACACATGTTCTGCACAGACATTGTGGGCCAAAAGCCTGTTTCGGTGCTACTGTTCTTGCTCTATATTCTTGAACTGCTTCCAATGCAGTAACATCCTTCCTTCAATAAGGAGATCTCTACTGTTCACGATGCTCCATGTGCGCTCACCAATGTCATATATGGCTGAAGGACATGCGTCCTTCTGTTTTATTCAACTCCCCCCACGATAAACAACTCTATTCTGTTAACATTCTTAATTATTGACTGTACTGTCACACTAGTGGCCGCATGGTGGCACAGCGGTAGAGTTGCTCCCTTACAGCGTCAGAGACCAGGGTTCAATCCTGAAAATGGGTGCTTGTCTATGTGGAGTTTGTACGTTCTCCCTGTGACCTGTGGAGGTGTTCTCCAGGATCTCTGGCTTCCTCCCACACTCCAAAGACATACAGGTGTGTATGTTAATTGATTTGGTATAATTGTAAACTGTCCCAAGTGTGTAGGATAGTCAGGGCCGGCCTTAGGAGGTGCGGGGCCCAATTGGGAACAATTTTGGTGAGCCCCAGGTACACAGCCAAGGTCTGTAGAATCATAGAAATAGAAATATATAATAGTAAGATTAAATGAGAACTTACCAGTTTGAAGCTTGATCTTTATTTTATGAGGCGTTACGTTGAGAGATTACATGAAGACCCCGCCTGCACGCTTGCGCGACATTCTTCAAAGCAGCAGTGTGAAATCACAGATAACAGAAGTTGACTAAATATAGTAAGATAAGAGAACTAGAATACCAGTTGACCTTTATAATAGCGAGTTGGGAGCGGAGGGCACGTAATCCCTCAACGTAACGCCTCATAAAATAAAGATCAAACTTCAAACTGGTAAGTTCTCGTTTAATCTTACTATTTTACTTCGGAGTCACGTGAGTGACTACATGAAGATTTCAAAGCTTTGTGATTTCATGCCGTGGAACGAGTCCATGCTCACACACTGCCATAATAGTAAGATTAAATGAGAACTTGCCAGTTTGAAGTTTGATCTTGATTTTATGAGGAGTTACGTTGGTGATTACATGAAGAACCCCACCAGTGCGCATGCGTGTCAATCTTCAAAGCAGCGGTATGAAATCACAAATAACCAAATAATAAAGTGACATAGTAAGATGAGTGACTCGAGAACTACCAGATGACCTTTATGAGAGAGGGTTGGGCGTGGAGGGCACCTAATCACCAACGTAACTCCTCATAAAATCAAGATCAAACTTCAAACTGGTAAGTTCTCGTTTAATCTTACTATTTTACTTCGGAGTCATGTGAGATTCCGTGAAGGGTTCGAAGCCTTGTGATTTTGTGCCGCAGATTTCAAATCCTATCTTCTCACTGCATTGATTGACTCGGATGAGAAATAATGCATTAGTGTTGACATTGCATTTACATGCAGTAACAAAGTTTTATTTGAAATAACAAAAAACAACAGTCCCCCTCTGACCTCATCAATAAATACGATGACAAAGCACTTCTTGCTGTATTTATTGCACTATAACAGCCCTTCATCATAGTAGAGAGTTGACAGGAATGCTAGAAAATGCGAGATACCTGCTGTACGATAGTCAATATCATTTTGTACACAGTAAACTTCCCATTTTATTACATAAGAGAGCCAAATGTTCTTGTCAATACACCAGGTCCAGATTTGCTTAGCCAGTTTGTCACAAGACAGCGACTTGATACCACCCATGTGATTGACATACGCTACTGCCGTAGTGTTATCAATTTGAAGCTGAACATGCAGACTACTTGTGTTAGAACAATAAGCCTTGAGCCCATAAAACGCCCCTAAAAGCTCTAAATGGTTAATTCCCCATGTCTGCAGAAGCAAAGCCTCTTCCATACTCCATCTGCCTCCACAGCTTGAGCTCGTATCCGTGGCACCCCACCCGAGTGCACTGACATCAGTCTGTAAGATCATGGTCGGTTGTTCAAGCACCACTGTGCTGAAATTACTGGAGACATGTTGAATCCACCACTGGAGATCAGTAACTGCGTCTGCTGATAATTGCATTGGCCTACTATAATGGCCCGAATGTATCCTGAGTGCCTGTTTCTTCACCCTCTGTAAGTGCTGGTAGTGCAAAGGCCCAAATTGAACTGCTGGAAACGCTGCCACTAATTTTTCGAGCAGACTGGCCACTTGTCTGATTGAAGGTTGTTGCTCGTTTAAAAAATTAATGCAACCGTCAATGTGCTCCACACTTTTTCCTCAGGGGCAGAGTACCTACCATTTTAAGTGAATCAATTGTGAAACCCAAATAATCAATTGTGGTAAGTGGTGTCAATTTTGACTTCGCTAAATGAATGACAAACCCTAGTTTTCCAACTGCGAATTTAACAACTGCCACAGATGTTACAGCTAATTCACTTGTTTGTCCGATAATTAAGATATCATCCAGATAGGCCATAATCACATGGCCCTGAGCTCCAAGTAGCCCCTGAACTGGTTTTAACAATTTAGTGAATATTCTAGGAGCTGACGTTAACCTATTAGGCAGTGCCTTGAATTACCATAATTATCCAAGTAAATTTAAAATACTTTCTATGCTCAAAATGAACAAGCACTGAGTAGTATGCATCTTTCAGATCTATGGTTGCCATAACAACCTCTGGAAATCAGTTGTTTGGCGGAGGCAAACTTTTCCATTTTGAAGTGTCTATAGAGTACAAACAGATTTAAATTAGTTAGATCCAAAATGATTCTACATCCTCCATCCTTTTTAGGACGGGGAAAAATGTGACACAAATTGACGGACTTGATGAACCGTCCTTTCAATTACCCCTTTGTTACACAAATTTTCAAGTTCCGCCTGAATCTCCATTACTTCTGTTTGCGAAAAATGGAGTGTTCTGCTAGGAACATGTTGGAGAGGCAAATCACCGTTTGGATCGAACTCAATCCAAAACCCTTGAATAATACTCCTAATAAACAGATCTGAAGTAAGCTGCTTCCATTCTTCATAGAATTGATGTAATCAACCCCCAATTTTTGGCTGTGTTATACTTAATATGTTTCCATGAGAACCAGGCCCACCCACCTCCCTGGTGACTGGAGTGACCTGCTGACCCCAATTCCTGGCAGGAGCCCCCATGGTTGCTTGTGATCCCATCGTAGGGCGCCAACTGCGCCCCTGTGTCGAAGGCCGGCTTGTTCCTGGTGTAACCCCGGAAGCTGAAGTGTTCCTATAAGGATATTTCCTTTTAAACGGTTTGCCGGTCGTCGTCATTCTCATCAGGCCCATCGTTTTAGCCTCCTCATTCATGTCCTCGACTCGTTTTGCGAGATCTTCGCCAAAAAGTAGATTGGGTGGCTGGACATTGGATGGTTTGCAGAGTGTGGCGAACCTTGGGTTTATGGTGGGCCTAATAGCCCTTTTCCTGACACAGTTTATTTCAAAGTGGACGCAGCATAGCAAACCCAATGCCTCTTGATGTGTCCTTGACACATGCCCTCCATCCATCGTCCTTGTGAACGCCGTGATTCCAGAGCCCAATAGCCTTAGAACCCTCTGCATTTTAATTTCTTGGTTACGCATGCCGGGTCCCATCTGACCCCAAATGACCTGGTTAACCGTTGACACTTTTAATAACCCACAGTTCTTTGGAGGCTCATGTTTCGTGGGCGTCTCATCCATGGTAAGCTCCTGGAGCTGATGAGATACCATGTAATTAATTGTAGAGGCCAGTTCTTCTCTCAGTGGCTCTCCTGACCCTGATGGGACAGCAAATGGTGCTGCCAGAGGTGGGACATCTGGTAAGTCCGGTGTTTCTCCTGGCTTAACCTCCCCATCAGATTCGGGGTCCAGACTAAGCTGACCCATTGCATTCCCCTCATCATATATGAAGGTGTTATCAAGCAGCCCTGTTGCTGCTGGCGCCTCTTGTTCTGGGTGGCGCTGACACTCCTCCTGCTGGAGTGTGCCTTGCTGGAGCACTGTATGTAACAGTTCCTCCACTTGGGATAGGTGTGTGAACTAGGGATAGGTGTGTAGGATCAGCCCCGGTGAGGAATAATCCCGCGATTCCGTGGGCCTAGCAGACTTTTGAGTTGCCTTGCACCCAGTTGGTGCTGGCTCTGTGCTGTGCAGCACTAAGTCTGCAGTCGCTAAATTTTTACCCGGCGACTGCACAGGGGTATGCGGTAGCGGTTCACAGTCCCTACTTCCGCGGCTGGCTGCGACTTACCGCTTCCACTTTCCCGTTTTGTCCATGGTGCTAACGATTGGCAGATAACAGCACCACAGTACGGACTTTATACTCCAGCGAAGTTTTGTACTTACCGCTGGAGGAGCTCTGTTCCTCACAGCCTCCGTGCGCCAATGCGGCTGACGTACTGACGCGCATGCGCACTGGTGGTGTTCTTTACGGAATCACTCACGTGACTCCGAAGTAAAACGACCAATGGAGGAAGTATGTTAACGTATTCAAACATGAATCGGTTGCTGAAAAACAATGATGCATTTATTAACAAATAATAATAACCCCTAATTCGGCATAAAATCATAAAACAGATCTCAAAATCGTGTCTGCAAATGGCTCAGGTCTGGCAATGGGTTTATTATAAAACCGTTGAAAGGTTATTCCATCAGACCATCGTGCCGTTGCAAGGATGTGGTCCATGGGAACTTCCAACATTTTTGCTGCTGATGTAGCTGCAGCCCTGGTGGAATGAGATGTAAAGACATCAGTATCCACCCTTGCTGCACCTAATACCTGTCCAAGCCATCTTGAAATGGTCTGCATGGTCATTCTTTTATGAGGGCGTTTATGACTTATTAATAAAGCCATTTCCGTGCCTCTTAGGCTTTTGGTGACCTCTCGGTAATGTAATAGATGGGTCACTATACATAGACGAAGGTCTATGAGGTATGCCAGGAACTCCAATTTGAGGCCAGACGATCCAGGCCGGTTCTGTTTAAAGTAACTCAAAAATATAGAAAGTTATTTTATTCTTGGATGTTACCATAGCGTCCAGTCTTAATTTGCGCAGATACTGGACCCGTTGTGCCGTTACTAGTGCCATCAGCATCACCATTTTATATGTTAGTTTCACTAGTGTTAGGTACATTGCTGGTGCCCAATCCCTGAGCAGGGTTATGACAATACCAATATCCCAGGTCTGGGAGAACCTTGGCCTGGGGGGATTTAGAGTTGAAGATACCCTTCATTAGTTTTGATACTAGAGGGTGAGATCCAACCCCGTGGTATCCTAAACCCTGTCGCAGGAATGATGATAGGGCACTCCTAGCACAGTTGATGGCACTGTAGCTCAAGCCTTCATCAAAGTGTAGGCTTGCCAAGAATTCCAGCACATTTGTTATAGTAGGCGTATGGTAAGTGACGTTCACCCAGTTACAGAATATCTCCCATTTTCTGAAATATGAGAGGTATTGGTTCCTGGTGGACACTCTGCAAACTGCCGTGATAATGTCCATTGCTCGGTCCAATAGTCCAAATTCCAGGAGTGGTCTTTTTAGATCCTGCAAATCAACAGATTTATTCTGTCATGGCACGGGTGACTTTCGCCTGTTACAGGATGAACCAATAAACTCGGACGTTTGGAGATGGGCATACATGGTTCTGAGACCATGTCGACCACCACAGGAAACCATGGCCGAGTAGGCCAGTCGGGTACTACCAAGATACCCGTCGCAGAGTCTTGTTGTATTTTCCGTAAGACCCGACTGATGAGGCAGAAGGGGGGAAATGAATAGAAAAACAATTCCCCCCCAGTGTAGCGAGAATGCATCCATTGCTATTGACCCAGGGTCTGGTTCCCATGCAGCATATATTGGTAACTGGTGATTAAGCCTGGATGCGAATAGATCGATATCTGGTGTTCCATACCGAGCTATAATGTCAGCAAATACTTGGTGGTCCAACATCCATTCGGTGTTGTCATTGAATTTGCGTGACCTGGTGTCCGCCACTGTATTGAGCTTACCTGGAAGGTAAGTAGCTGATATCCAAATATTTATTTTGATGTACCAGTGCCAGATTGTATTGGCCAATTCATCACAAGATACCGACTTAATTCCACACATATGATTGATATATGCCACCACGGTGGTATCATCAATTTGTAGGTGAACATGCAGATGGTGCATGTCCGAACAGTAAGCCCGAAGGTCGTGGAATGCTCCCAATATCTCTAGATGATTAATACCCAGTGCTCGAAGTTAACTCATGTGCATCCCATCTACCACCGCAACTGGTGACGGTATTAGTTGCTCCCCAGCCGTGAGCGCAGGCATCAGTTTAGAAACATAGAAAGTAGGTGTAGGAGTAGGCCATTCGGCCCTTCGAGCCTGCACCGCCATTCAATATGATCATGGCTGATCATCCAACTCAGGTATCCTGTACCTGCCTTCTCTCCATACCCCCTGATCCCTTTAGCCACAAGGGCCACATCTAACTCCCTCTTAAATATAGCCAATGAACTGGCCTCAACTACCTTCTGTGGCAGAGAATTCCAGAGACTCACCACTCTCTATGTGAAAAATGTTTTCCTCATCTTGGTCCTAAAGGAATTCCCCCTTATCCTTAGACTGTGACCCCTTGTTCTGTAATGCTAACATACCTTTTGCTTTCTTCACTGCCTGCTGCACCTGCATGCCTACTTTCAATGACTGGTGTACCATGACACCCAGGTCTCGTTGCATCTCCCCGTTTCCTAATCTGCCACCATTCAGATAATAGTCTACCCTCCTGTTTTTGGCACCAAAGTGGATAACCTCACATTTAACCACATTATACTGCATCTGCCATGCATTTGCCCACCCACCCAGCCTATCCAAGTCACCTTGCAGCACCTAGCATTTTCCTCACAGCTAACACTGCCCCCCAGCCTTGTGTCGTCCGCAGACTTGGAAATGTTGCATTCAATTCCCTCGTCCAAATCATTAATATATATTGTAAATAGCTGGGGTCCAAGCACTGAGCCTTGCGGCACCCCACTAGTCACTGCCTGCCATCCTGAAGAGGACCAGTTCACTACTACACTTCACAATCTGTCTGTCAGCCAGTTTTCTATCCACAACAATACTGAACCCCCAATACCGTGTGCTTTAAGTTTGTATACTAATCTCTTGCGTGGGACCTTGTCGAAAGCATTTTGAAAGTCAAGATATAGCACATCCACTGGTTCTCCCTTATCCACTCTACTAGTTACATCCACAAAAATTCTATAAGATTCGTCAGACATGATTTACCTTTCATAAATCCATGCTGACTTTGTCCAATGATTTCACCACTTTCCAAATGTGCTGCTATCCCATCATTTAATAACTGATTCTAGCAGTTTCCCCACTACTGATGTTAGACTGACTAGTTTGTAATTCCCCGTTTTCTCTCTCCATCCCTTTTTAAAAAGTGGGGTTACATTAGCTACCCTCCAATCCTCAGGAACTACTCCAGAATCTAAAAAGTTTTGAAAAATTATCCACTCTTTCTGGGGCTACTTCCTTAAGTACTCTGGGATGCAGCCTATCTGGCCCTGGGGATTTATTGGCCTTTAATATATTCAATTTACCTAACACCACTTCCCGGCTAACCTGGATTTCACTCAGTTCCTCCATCTCATTTAACCGCGAACCCCGGCTATTTCCAGCAGATTATTTATGTCTTCTTTAGTGAAGACAGAACCAAAGTAGTTATTCAATTGGTCTGCCATGTCCTTGTTCCCCATGATCAATTCACCCGTTTCTGACTGCAAGGGACCTAAATTTGTTTTAACTAATCTTTTTCTCTTCACTAATCTATAAAAACATTTGCAGTCAGTTTTTATGTTCCCTGCCAGTTTTCCCTTTCCTACTTAAGCCCTTTGTCCTCTGCTGGACTGAATTTCTCCCAGTCCTCTGGTAGGCTGCTTTCTCTGGCTAATTTGTAAGCTTCATCTTTTGTTTTGATACTATCCCTGACTACCCTTGTTGTCCACGGATGCACTACCTTCCCTGATTTATTCTTTTGCCAAACTGGGATGAACGATTGTTGTAGTTCATCCATGCAGTCTTTAAATGCCTTCCATTGCATATCCACCATCAACCCTTTAAGAATCAATTGACAGTCTCTTGGCCAATTCACGTCTCATATCCTCAAAGTTACATTTCTTTAAGTTCAGGACCCATGTTTGTGAATTAATTATGTCACTCTCCATCCTAGTGAAGAACTCAACCATATTATGGTCACTCTTGCCCAAGGGGCCACCCACAACAAGGCTGCTAACTAACCCTTCCTCATTACTCAATACCCAGTCTAGAATAGCCTGCTCTCTCATTGGTTCCTCTACATGTTGGTTTAGAAAACTATCCTGCATACATTCGAAGAAATCCTCTTCCTCAGCACCCCTGCCAATTTGAATCACCCAATCTGTATGTGGATTGAAGTCACCAATTATAACTGTTGCATTCATTTCTAATTTCATGTTTGATGCCATCCCAAACTCCACTGCTAATGTTAGGTAGCCTGTACACAACACCCACGAGCGTTTTCTGCCCCTTAGTTTTTTGCAGCTCTCCCCATATTGATTCCACATCCTCCAAGCTAATGTCCTTCCTTTCTATTGCGTTAATCTCCTCTCTAACCAGCAACGCTACCCCACCTCATTTTCCTTTCTGTCTATCCCTCCTGAATATTGAATATCCCTGGATGTTCAGCTCCCAGCCTTGTTCACCCTGGAGCCATGTCTCCGTGATCCCAACTATATCATAATCATTAATACCTATCTGCACATTCAACTCATCCACCTTATTACGGATGCTCCTTGCATTGAGGCACAAAGCCTTCAGGCTTGTTTTTACAACGCTCTTACCCCATACAATTATGTTGAAAAGTGGCCCTTTTTGATTTTTGCCCTGGATTTGACTGCCTGCCACTTTTACATTTCACCTTGCTACCTATTTTGTAACACAAGTTTATAACACAACTGAACAAACCAAATTTGTAACACAACTAAAGGATTGCTGATTATGATGGGATTAGAGCAACACCGGGTGTTCTTTATTCACCATTGCAACTCCAAAACTGCTTTGGCTAGCACCGCATTGGCCTGTCAAAATGGCCAGCATGATGTTTGAGTGCTTCAATCTTTGCCATTTGTAAATTTTGGTAATGCAAAGGTCCAAATTGTGTGGGTGGGAATGCAGCCACGAGTTTCCCAATCACCCTGGCTACTTGTCGAATAGATGGTTCACTGACACAAACAAGGCTGTTGCATGCCTCTATTAAGTTTGTTGCTTCGTCCTTTGGCAAAGTCACAGACATGGGAACAGAGTCAATTGTGAACCCCAAGTTAGTCCATTTTCATAGAAGGCATTAACTTGGATTTATCTAGATGGATGATAAACCTCAGGTTTTCAAATGGGAGCTTGGTGGCTGAAACAGCCAATTTGGCCAACTCCAGAGTTTTTCCCGCAATTAAGATGTCATCCAGATATGCCATGACAATATGTTTCTGTTTCCTGTGAAACGCCAGGGCTGGTTTTAATATTTTACTAAATAGTCTGGGGGCTGATGTTTGTCCATTAGGCAGAGCTTTGTACTGCCAGAGCAGCCCCATCCAGTTACATTGCAGGTATCTGCGGTGATCCTTCTCTATTGGTACTGAATAGCATGCATATTTTAGGTTGAAGCAAGCCATGAAGTATCTATTGGAAACTAATTGTTTGGCAGTAACAAAAGTTTCCATTTTGAAGTGTGTATACTGCACAAAAGTATTCAGCTGCGTCAAAACAATAATGATGCGACATCCACCATCTTTTTTTGTTTTTTGTAAAAATATGACACAAACTCCAGAGATTCGTGTTTGGATACCTCAATTACTCCTTTTGTATGTAACCTCAAAAGTTCTGCATGACCTTCCAATGTTTCTTTTTGTGAAAGCACGAACATTCGGCTAGGTGCATGCTGAACCGGAGGAAGGAGTTTGTGGATGAATTCAATTTTGTTTCCCTGAATACTATGCAGTTTAAAAGTCCATGCACTCCAAAACAAGTGTAACCTTCCCCCAACCTGTGAAGAACTTACACACCCTATGTTCCGGAAGAAACCAGACCCACCTACCTTCATGGTTACCGGTGGTGCTGTGGTTTCTTCCGTCCTTGTCTCCTGGGATGTTGGGGCGCTGGGGTGTGGATTTAGCGCATCGTCCACGAAGGCCGTTCTGGGCCTTGGTCTAAAACAGACCTTTGTCCTGAATATACGGCCTTGGAGCTTTCACCAGCTGCTGTTCTTTCGTTGTAGTATTGTGGCTTGTTGGTGGATGCGTAGGGGTGCTGCCGCCGAAGTTGCGAGATTTTGACAGTGGGCAGCACTTTCATTAGCCCAACTGCTTTTGCCTCCTCGTCGAGGTCTTTAACCTGCTTCGGCAGGTTGTCCCCGAACAGTAAAGTAGGCGGCGGCGCGCTGCTGGTCTTGCACAGCCCTGCGAATTTGGGATTCATGGCAGGCCGGATCACACTCTTCCAGAGCAGTTTATTCCAAACTGTGCGTTTCAGAAGAGTGCCAGAGCGTCTTGTTGTTCCTCCGTCAAGTACTTGCCATCAACTGATCTGGCAAATGCTGTGATTTGATTTGATTTTATTTTATTTTATTGCTTGTCATTCGAACCTCAGAGAGGCTCGAACGAAACTCCGTTTCTACAAGCCATACAAACAAACAAACAGAACAATTCATAGAAAAACATGCAAACAATTAAATTCACACAAACATCCATCACAGTGGATCTCCTCCTCACTGTGATGGAAGGCAAAGTTCTTCTCTCTCCCCCGCACCATCTCTCTCCCATCTCTCTCTCTCTCTCTCTCTGTTATACCCGAGGCCAGTAGTTTGAGGATCTTCCGCATCTTGATCACTTGGGTTCTGATGCCAGCTCGTATGTTTCCCCAGATCGAGTTGTTCACCGCAGGAACATTGAGGGAAACACAGTTCTCAGGTGCTAAGTATTTAGCAGCTGTGTCACTCATGGCCTGTTCCTGCAGCCGGTTGGTGGTGAGATAGTTGATGCTGGCTGTAACGGCTGTCCCTTTTGCGAAGGCATCGCAAATGTGGAGACCGTGCTGAGCAGCTCCTGTTGTCCTGCACACCTAGCACACTGGAAGTGTCTTCAGCCAAACCCACATCTTCAGAGTCAGCCCAGGAGTGTCTCCTTGTGCTCCCCTCCGGAGAGAGGGAGACATTTGGCAGCCCTGTAAAAGGTGCTGCCATGGGTGTCCGAGGAGACCCACAGTGACTAGACTCCATTTGTTGGAGTATGTCACATTGGAGCAATTGCTCCATCAACCGCTCCATGCGAGATAAACGGCCACTGTCGTTATCCGCAGGCGGTGAATCTTCCAGCCCGGACCCATCCGAGTCTCCGGGCTTATCCGACTTTCGGGTGGGTTTACCGCCAGTCCGAGGTGCACCTACGGGCTATAGCGGTGCCAAGTCGGGGGCTGCTGATGGCACGGTTAGCAGCCCAGGTGAAATCGGCCGCTGCTGACTGCCCGCATTCCCGCGGTCCTCCGCAGTCAGTTTTGCTGCGGTCCGTTTGGACTTAGTCTTGGACTTGCCCATTTTGTTTGCGCTGTAAGAAAATAATTACACAGAGCGGCCAAAAAACTACCTCAGAATAGTAAAAACGTACCTGCAGGTCCGTTTTAAACCTACCGCTGGAGGAGCGACGTTCCTCCCGCCTGTCACTGCGCAATGCGTTGGACGATATGTCGCGCATGCATGCTGGCGGGGTCTTCACATAGTCGCTCACGTGATTACGAAGTAAAATTATAAATGAGTCATATTCAGGCACGTGCCGTGAGTAATTACTCAGGGTAGGCAGTCAGTCGGCTTTTTAAAAATCTTAAACTGCGAAATGCGCAGATTGTTCTCCTCGCCATAAAAATAAAAAATAAAAATAAAGAAAGTAGCAATTCAATTTGCCCAAGGCTTCCAAATCTCCTTCATTCTGAATTACTGAATGGGTGGGGTGGAGGGTGACGGCAGCTGGAGAGATGGTGGGAAAAACAGGAGCACACCGGAACAAGTTGAATCAGTTGTGAGAAACTCAGCGGGTGCAGCAGCATCTAAGGAGCGAAGGAGATAGGCGACGTTTCGGGCCGAGACCCTTCTTCAGAAGAAGGGTCTCGGCCCGAAACGTCGCCTATCTCCTTCGCTCCTTAGATGCTGCTGCACCCGCTGAGTTTCTCCAGCTTTTTGTGTACCCTCGATTCTCCAGCATCTGCAGTTCCTTCTTTAAAAAATTGAATCAGTTGTGATCTTATTGAATGACAATACTAGTTCAAGAGACCAATTGGGGGGGAAAGTTCCTTTCCGGGGAGGGAAGTAGCTCGCATGGCTACGAGTGGCTGCCAGGACCGGACAGCGGAACCGACCACCATCAGCGCCTTCTGCCGGCCTGCTCACCTCTTGCAGTGCTCTCCGTCTGAACAGTGAGAGGACCAGCTCAAGAGCAAAGATCATAGAGTGGAATGGGTCAACTCCAGAGCCAAACAAAAAACACAGTGCTGGAGGAACTCAGCAGGCCAGGCAGCACCTGCGGAGGGAACGGACCAGGAGCCGGCATGGGCCAGGACATCCCCCCTCCCTCCCGAACAGAAATGAACCGCAGATGCAGCCATCACCCCAAAACGTCAAATGATTCCGGGAATGCCGAGGCGACAGGGTGAGAGAGGGAGTGAGAGAGCGAGGGAGAGACAAGATGGGGAGCGGGAGTGAGAGCACGTGCGAGAGAGAGAGAGAGTGGGAGGGAGAGAGAGAGCAAAAGATAGAAAGACACAACGTGGGTGAATGACTTTACCTGCAGGAAGAAGCCCGTGCTCGTGGTCCCGAGCCCTCAATGACTGAGTTTTAAGAAATTCTCACAATGTATCATCAATCCATCGATCCACATTCCTCAGTAAATGTAATTGTGTTTTGACCAAATATTAATGACGCCGCGTTCCTTTGAATAAAATTCATGCGAGTTCCGTGAATTTTATTCAAGGGAACGTGGCATCATTAATACTTGGTCATACTTGTCCGAGCTCACTCCAATAATCCTGTCTGAAGGAGCAGTCCTACCCAAAATATAATTGGTCATTTCCCTGCTTGCTAACCTGCTAAATTCCTCCAGTAGGTTTTTTATTGTTTAAGTCCACATAACACCATATAACCATATAACAATTACAGCACGGAAACAGGCCCTCTTGGCCCTTCCAGTCCGTGCCGACCATTTGTTTTCCCCTAGTCCCATCTACCTGCATTCAGACCATACCCCTCCATTCTCTTCACGTCCATATACCTATCCACTTTACTCTTAAATGTTAAAATCGATCCTGCCTCCACCACTTCTGCTGGAAGCTCATTCCACGCAGCCACCACCTTCTGAGTAAAGTTCCCCCTCATGTTACCCCGAAACTTCTGTCCCTTAATTCTCATGTCATGCCCTCTTGTTTGAATCTTCCCTACCCTCAATGGGAAAAATGTATCCACGTCAACTCTGTCTATCCCTTTCATCATTTTAAAGACCTCAATCAAGTCCCCCCTTAACCTTCTGCGCTCCAAAGAATAAAGACCTAACTTGTTCAACCTTTCTCTGTAACATAGTTGCTGGAACCCTGGCAACATTCTAGTAAATCTCCTCTGTACTCTCTTTATTTTGTTGACATCCTTCCTATAACTAGGCGACCAAAATTGTACACCATACTCCAGAATTGGTCTTACCAATGCCTTGTAAAATTTTAACATTACTTCCCTACTCCTATATTCAATGCTCTGATTTATAAAGGCCAGCACACCAAAGGCTTTCTTTACCACCCTATCTACATGCGATTCCACCTTCAGGGAACTATGCACAGTTATTCCTAGATCCCTCTGTTCCACAGCATTCCTCAATTCCCTACCATTTACCATGTCAAACGAGCTTCATGGAGATAGGGCAGAGTTTTAGTGAGACCAGATCTGGCACAATATGAGCAGATGTCGTTTCTATTCTTCGGGAAAATATCATTCTCTCAGCGATCCATTCCTGTGGTGAGTGGGTGTAGAGAGAGTGCATGATTTTGGCCTCTACTCACTGGTGAACACAGTGAAGCATGGCCTGTACAGATTAAATTAGCAGAAGGAGAGGAGAGCGGAGTAAAATCAACAAGTTGGCAGAAGATGACCTACAACAGCACAGTGGCGCAGCGGTAGAGCTGCCGCCTTACAACGCCATGGACCCGTGTTTGACCCTAACCACGGGGGCCGTCTCATGGATCATGTATGTACTCCCCATGATCACGTGGGTTTTCTCTGGGTGCTCACACACTCCAAAGACGTAAAGGTTTGTAGGGTATTTAGCTTTGGTAAAGTTTGTAAAATGTGTGTAGGATACTGTTAGCGTATGGGGATCACTGGCCAGTATGGACTCAGTGGGCCAAAGGGCCTGTTTCTGCACTCTGTCATTAAACTAAACTAAGCTTAACTAAACCAGGGTCTTGGTCTTGGGATAATGTATCTTCACTGCTTCTCATGCAGAGGACCGTAATTGATTGGAATTCTCTGTCCCAGGAGGTTATGGATGTTCTGTCATTGAATTGGGTCTTAGCTAAAATCAAGACATTTCTGGCCGCTGAACAAACCAGGTAAACTAAACTATGACATAGCCTAGTCCTAACATCTCTACGAGGCACTGCCACAAGAAGGTGGCATCTATCATCAGGATACCCATCATTTGGGTAAGGCTCTCTTTTCAGTGCTACCATCGGGCAGGAGGTAAAGAAGCCTCCAGATTCAGGAACAGTTGCTCTTGGGATAACTTATACATGCCTAATCCTAACCAATGGGTGGTGAATTGTGGAATTATTTGCCACAGAAGGCTGTAGAGGCCAAGTCAGTGAATATTTTTAAGGCAGAGTTAGGAAGATTTTTGAATAGACAATAGACAATAAGTGCAGGAGTAGGCCATGCGGCCGTTCGAGCCAGCACTGCCATTCAATGTGATCATGGCTGATCATCCACAATCAGTACCCCGTTCCTACCTTCTCCCCATATCCCCCGACTCCGCTATCTTTAAGAGCCCTATCTAGCTCTTTCTTGAAAGTATCCGGAGAACCGGCCTCCACCGCCCGCTGAGGCAGAGAATTCCACAGGCTCACAACTCTGTGTGAAAAAGTGTTTCCTCGTCTCCATTCTAAATGGCTTACCCCTTATTCTTAAACTGTGGCCCCTGGTTCTGGACTCCCCCAACATCGGGAACATGCTTCCTGCCTCCAGCGTGTCCAAACACTTTATAATCTTACATGTTTCAATAAAATTCCCTCTCATCCTTCTAAATTCCAGAGTATAAAAGCCCAGCCGCTCCATTCTCTCTGACAGTCCCGCCATCCCGGAATTAACCTTGTGAACCTATGCTGCACTCCCTCAATAGCAAGACTGTCCTTCCTCAAATTTGGAGACCAAAACTGCACACAATACCCCAGGTGTGGTCTCACTAGGGGCCTGTACAACTGCAGAAGGACCTCTTTACTCCTATACGCAACTCCTCTTGTGATGAAGGCCAACATGCCATTCACTTTGTTCACTGTATCCGCATGCTTACTTTCATAGGCTGATGAACAAGGACCCCCAGATCCTGTTGCTCTTCCACTTTTCCCAACTTTACACCATTTAGATAGTAATCTGCTTTCCTGTTTTTGATACCAAAGTGGATAACCTCACATTTAACCATATAAAACTTCATCTGCCATGCATCTGCCCACTCCCCCAACCTGTCCAAGTCACCTTGCATTCGCATAGCATCCTCACAGTTCACACTGCCACCCAGCTTAGTGTCATCTGCAAATTTGCTGATGTTACTTTGAATCCCTTCATCCAAATCATTGATGTATAGTAAATAGCTGCGGTCCCAGCACCGAACCTTGCGGCACCCCACAAGTCACTGCCTGCCATTCTGAAATGGACCTGCTAATCCCTACTCTTTGTTTCCTGTCTGCCAACCAATTTTCTATCCATGTCAGCACTCTACCCCCAATACCCTGTTTTGCCCACTAATCTCCTATGTGGGACCTTATCAAATGAACATAGAAAATAGGTGCAGGAGTAGGTCATTCGGTCCTATGAGCCAGCACCACCGTTCAATATGATCATGGCTGATCATCCAAAATCAGTACCCAGTTCCTGCTTTCTCCCCATATCTCTTGATTACGTTAGCCCTAAGAGCTATATTTAACTCTCTCTTGAAAACATCCAGTGAATTGGCCTCCTGTGGCAGATAATTCCGCAGATCCACACCTCTCTGGGTGAAAACGTTTTTCCTCATCCCAGTCCTAAATTGCCTACCTCTTACTCTTAAACTGTGACCCCTGGTTCTAGACTCCCCAACATCGGGAACATTCTTTCTGCATCTGGCCTGTCCAATTCCTTCAGAATTTTATGTTTCTATAAAATCCTCTCTAATCCTTCTAAATTCCAGTGAATATAAGCCTAGTCTATCCATTCTTTCATCAATGTCTGTCCCGCCATCCCGGGAATTAACCTGGTGAACCTACGCTGTACTTCCTCAATAGCAAGAATGTCCTTCCTCAAATTAGGAGACCAAAACTGCACACAATCATGGAAACACCCCATTCATTCCTACAGTCTTTAAATAGGCAACCAGCTGTGCTAATACTTGCCTCTCTAACACGTGAGCTTTTATTTTAAGTGAGTTCCTTATCGAAGATCTAGCCGTTACCAGTACTTCCCCCCTATCTAGCCCGTCCGTTGCATCCTCAGAACACTCCCTGTGACTTATCTCCCTTCCACAGTGACTCAGTCTAATAATATTTCCCAAGTTCCCTGTGCCATGTCCTTAATGACAGATGTTTTTCCTCTCCATTTTGCTAATTACCACTCCCTCGTTCACAGCCATTTGTTTGCAAATACCTCAGCCTATCCCACATTTCCAGTGTATGTTTGAAGACATTCCCTCGCACTTCAATTATGCATGCATCTGCCACGCTTCCCCCCTGGGGACTTGCCAGCAGGTCCCGGAGATTTGTTCCCCCAAATCTTTCCGGTAATGCTGAGGCTAGAGTTCTGGGCACTTGGATTCCCTTCATCTCTCCCATGTTTATTGTCCTGGAAATTCATTCACAGAGCTCCCAAGAATGCTCCGCTGTTCCATGGAAGTCTCTTCAAACCAGACATTTCCAACTCTGCCCGTATTCCTGTTTTGCTTCAACAGGTCGTCCTCCAGTACAAGCCCTTCCCACCTTGATTTCAACTGGAGAGTGATCCCCAAACTTAATCTGCGGTGAGATTTTCAGTCCTGATTTTACTTTAGACTTTAGAGTTAGACTTTGGAAACAGGCCCCTCAGACCACAGAGTCTGCGCCATCCATCGATCATCCGATCATACCAGCACTATCCTACACACTAGAGGCAATTTACAATGTTACCAAAGCCAATTAACGACACAAAATACGGCAAATGGGATTAGAGAAGATGGAGTATTTTAGTCAACATTGACAAGTTGGGCCGAAAGACCCCCATTCTGTGCTGTATAACTATGACTAATCACCCTGTAAAAGCACTACAGACCCCAATCACACACATAAAATATGTCCTGGGTGCTGCTTTAGTTTCATTTAGAGTCCACTGACTTTGAACACTCCACTTGTGGGAAATGTTTCTTTCAGTAACCATATAACCATATAACAATTACAGCACGGAAACAGGCCCTCTCGGCCCTTCCAGTCCGTGCCGACCATTTGTTTTCCCCTAGTCCCATCTACCTGCACTCAGACCATACCCCTCCATTCCCTTCCCGTCCATATAGCTATCCACTTTACTTTTAAATGTTAAAATCGATCCTGCCTCCACCACTTCTGCTGGAAGCTCATTCCACACAGCCACCACCCTCTGAGTAAAGAAGTTCCCCCTCACGTTACCCCTAAACTTCCGTCCCTTAATTCGCATGTCATGCCCCTCTTGTTTGAATCTTCCCTACCCTTAATGGGAAAAGCTTATCCACGTCAACTCTGTCTATCCCTTTCATCATTTTAAAGACCTCAATCGAGTCCCCCCTTAACCTTCTGCACTCCAAAGAATAAAGACCTAACTTGTTCAACCTTTCTCTGTAACATAGTTGCTGGATCCCAGGCAACATTCTAGTAAATCTCCTCTGTACTCTCTCTAATTTGTTGACATCCTCCTATAATTAGGCGACCAAAATTGTACACCATACTCCAGAATTGGTCTTACCAATGCCTTGTACAATTTTTAACATTACTTCCCTACTCCTATATTTAATGCTCTGATTTATAAAGGCCAGCACAAAAGGCTTTCTTTACCACCCATCAACATGCGATTCCACCTTCAGGGAACTATGCACAGTTTATTCCTAGATATCTCATCTGTTCCACAGCATTCTTCAATTCCCTACCATTATACAATGTACGTTCTATTTTAATTTGTCCTGCCAAGATGCAGCATTTCACACTTATTTCCAGCATTAAACTCCATCTGCCATCTTTCAGCCCATTTTTCCATATGGCCCAAATCTCTCTGTAGACTTTGAAAATCTACGTCATTATCCACAACACCACCTATCTTAGTATCATCTGCATACTTACTTATCCAATTTTCCACCCCATCATCCAATCATTGATGTACATGACAAACAACAGTGGACCCCAACACAGATCCCTGAGGCACCCACTGGTCACCCCGGCTTCCAACCTGACAAAACAGCCATCCACCATTACTCTCTGACATCTCTCCCATTCAGCCACTGTTGAATCCATCTTGCTACTCCGCCATTAACACCCAAAGATTGAACCTTCTTAACCAACCTTCCATGGGGAACCTTGTCAAAGGCCTTACTGAAATCCATATAGACAACATCCACTGCTTTAAACCCTCATCAATTTCCCTATAACCGCTTCAAAAAATTCAAGAAGGTTTGTCAAACATGACTTCCAGGCACAAATCCATTTGACTGTTCCTGATCAAGACCCTGTTTATCCAGATGCTTATATATAATATCTCTAAGTATACTTTCCATTAATTTACCCACCACTGACGTCAAACTAACAGGTCTATAATTGCTAGGTTTATTCTTTAAACCCTTTTTAAACAACGGAACAACATGCGCAGTACGCCAATCCTCCGGCACTATTCCCATTTCTAATGACATTTGAAACATTTCTGTCATAGCTCCTGCTATTTCTACACTAACTTCCCTCAATGTCCTAGGGAATATCCTGTCAGGACCTGGAGATTTATCCACTTTTATATTTTTCAAAAGTGTCAGTACTTCCTCCTCTTTGAATCTCATGGTTTCCATAGCTACTCTACTTTTTTTCCTTACTTCACATAGTTCAATATCCTTCTCCTTGGTGAATACCGAAGAAAAGAAATTGTTCAAAGGCTGCACCTTTGCTGATTATAAACACCTCCATCAGTCCTCTTCACAACATCAAGGAGAACAGCTCCAGCTCTGCAGGGGCGGCATGGTGGCGCAGCAGTAGAGTTGCTGCCTTAGAGCACCAGAAACCCGGTTCAATCCCGGCTACAGGCGCTGTCTCTCTGGAGATTGTACGTTCTCCCTGTGACTGCATGGGTTTTCCCCGGGTGCCACGGTTTCCTCCAACACTCCAAAGACGTTCAGGTTTGCAGGTTAATTGGGTTCGGTAAAGATTGTAAATGGTCCTGAGCGTGGGAAAGTGCTAGTGTATGGGGATCACTGGTTGGCACGGACTCAGTGAGCTGAAGGGCCTGTTTTCAAGCTGCATCCCTCAACTAAACTAAAGCACTGCCTGTCCATCTAAAGTCCCTCCTCCCTGCAATGCTCAGTGAATCTCTCCCACGGCCTTTCGACATTCTAAAGCATTCCCATCTTAGTCAAGATTGGATCTTAATTTATTGTCTCATTTAGTTTATTTTGAGATAGAGTACGGCAACAGGCCCTTCGGCCCACTGGGTCCGCGCGACCAGCGAGCTCTGCACATTAACAGTATCCTACACATACTAGGGACAATTTACAATTATACCCAGCCAATTAACCTACAAACCTATACCGCTTTGGGGTGTGGGAGGAAAATAGAGATCCCAGAATAAACCCACGCAGGTCACGGGGAGAACGTACAAACTTCGTGCAGAGAGTACCTGTAGTCAGGATCGAACCTGGGTCCCTGGTGTGTGTAAGGCAGCGACCCAACCGCCACTTCCACCTTCGTACCGCTGTATAGTTTTTATATTTTTTGTATGTACCATCATTGTAAAACTGCTAAAAGTAAATACAATTACAACATTTTAAAGACATTTGGGCAGGTCCATAGATTGGAAGGGTTTCAGGGGCTACGGGCCAAACACAGGCACCAACATGATATCAGCTTGAACAAACATAATGGTCAGCATGGATGTGAAATACAAAATTAGACTGATATTTTTAGATGTGTGCAGAAAGTCACAGAAGATTATTTGAAAGTCTTGTTTTCTGTTTCGACCAGTCAGCACTCAAAATATACTAATTATAATTTAGAGAAACATGACAAATATTTATACATGCTAGAGACGTGATTTACTGAAGAATATTTTAGAACTCATAAATCATGGAAACTCAGAATCCACCTGGGTTTTGATTCAACAGTAGCTGGTCACTGGGCCTTAAATATTCACAGGAGAAAGGAAAAGCTGGAGGAGAGGTGGGAGCAGGAATACACCTGCAAAGGGATAGGTGCCGGAAGGAACTCCAGGTTTACACCGAAGATAGATACAATATGGTGGAGTAACTCCGCGGGTCAGGCAGCAACTCTGGAAAAAAGAAATAGATGACGTTTCAGGTCAAACTTCTTCTTCAGACTGTGAGTCAGGGAGGAGAAAAACTAGAGATAGTTTCTGAGCAAATGAGCCGTATGTTCATGACCAGAAATCGGCAAGTCTCAAAAATTTCCATAGATTCACCACTCTCTGTGTGAAAAAAAAGTATTTTCTCACTCGTCATAAAAAGATTTCCCCCTTATCCTTAAACTATGACCCCTTGACCTGGATGTCACCTCACATCGGGAAACAAACTTCCCTCATCTAGCCCTGTCAACCCCCTAATGAATTTGTACGTATCTATTAGATCCCCCCTCAATCTCTAAAATCCTAGCGAGTACAAGCCAAGTCTATCCATCTTTCTACATATGAAAACTCCTGACATCCCAGGAATCAGTCTGGTGAACCATCCTCTGTACACCCTCTAAATGGCAAGAATGTCTTTCCTCAGAATTGGAGACCAAAACTGTACACAATACCCAGGTGAGGGTCCACCCAAGACCCTGTACAACTGTCCATTAGAACCTCCCTGCTCCTATACTCAAATCCTTTGCTATGAATCTAACATACCCAGTTGCTTTCTTCACTTGCCTGCGGCACCCGCATGCCTACTGTTCAATGACTGGTGTACCATACACCCAGGTCTCGTTTGCATCTCCCCTTTTCCTAATCGGCCACCATTCAAATAATAGTTACTTTCCTGGATTTAGCCACAAAAGTGGATAAACCTCACATTTATTATCCACATTGTACTGCATCGCCATGCTTTTGCCCCCTCACCCAACCTAATCCAAGTCACCTGCAGCCTTCCTAGCATCCCTCCTCACAGCTAAGCACTGCCCCACAGCCTTGTGTCATCCCGCAAACCTTGAGATGTTGCATTCAATGCCCTCGTGCAATCATTAATAATATATTGTAAATAGCTGGGGCTCCCATCACCGAGCCTTGCGGCACCCACTATTCACTGCCTGCCATCCTGAAAAGGACCCGTTTCACTCCTACCCTTTGCTTCCTGTCTCCAGCCAGTTCTCTATCCACATCAATACTGAACCCCCACTACCGTGTGCATAAAGTATTGTATACTAATCTCTTGAGTGGGACCATGTCGAAAGCCTTCTGAAAATCCAATATAGCACATCCACTGTTCGCCCTTATCCACTCTACTAGTTACATCCTCAAAATATTCTATAAGATTCGTCAGAAATGATTTACCTTTCGTAAATCCATGCTGACTTTGTCCAATGATTTCACCACTTTCCAAATGTGCTGCTATCCCATCTTTAATAACTGAGGCTAGCAGTTTCCCCACTACCCCACAATGGACATTTCTCTCAACCTATCCAAATTCCTCTGCACATTCCCTGCTTTCTCTACACTACCTGCCTCTCCACCAATTTTCATATCACCCACAAACTTGGCCACAAAACCTTCAATCCCCTCATCCAAATCATTAATATATAATGTAGAGCAGCGGCCCCAGCACCGAACCCTTTGGAACTCCACTAGTCTGGTAGTCGACCAGAAAAAGCCCCCTTTATTGCCACTCTTTGCCTTCTGCCATCCAGCCCACCTGATATCCATGTTAGATGCAGGGAACGGAGGGATCATAGGCTGGAATATGAGATTAGTTTATTGGCATCATACCAGTAAATGGACAATTAGGGGAGGGCACCAGTAAACAGACAATTAGGGGAGGGCACCAGTAAATGGACAATTAGGGGAGGGCACCAGTAAATGGACATTCAGGGGAGGGCACCAGTAAATGGACATTCTGGGGAGGGCTCCAGTAAATGGACAATCTGGGAGGGCTCCAGTAAATGGACAATCTGGGAGGGCTCCAGTAAATGGACAATTAGGGAGGGCAACAGTAAAAGGACCAAATTAGGGTTAGAGCACACATTAAATTGGGGGAATTAGGTAAGGGCACCAGAAATGTGGAATTAGGGAAGGGCACCAGTAAATGACAATAGGGGAGAGCCACCTAGTAAATGGACAATTAGGGAGAGCAACCAGTAAATGGGGAATTAGGGAAGGCAAACAGAATGCAACCAACCAACTATACCAGTAAACGGATGTGAGTGACAGAGGTAGTTAGAATTTTGTGAGACGAGAAGAGTGGTTGTCCCAGTGAGAAAGAGAGATGGTCAGTGAGCAAGAATGTTAGTGGAGAGTGTCTGTGAGAGAGAGATGGTGAATGTCCAGAAGAAAGAGAAGTGTTAACAGACAGAGTGTTTCTCTCATCACTTACCACTCATCTCGCTGACACTGCACACTTCATCCTATATTTCTCCCTGACAGTCACTAACATGCTCCATCTGTTTTCTCTCTTACTGACTCTCTCCCTGACAAAATCCATCTCTCTCCTCTCTCACCATGGACAACGCTTCCACTCTCACACAAGAAATCTCTAACCTCTCACTCTCTCGAGAATCCATGGCCCCTCCTCCCCCCAACTCACTTGACACACCTCTATCTCAGCCTCTCTCTCTCCCCCCATCTCACTGACACATTCCATCTATCTCCCCTCAGAAATTGCCATCCCCTAATCTCCCAATTACTGCCGCTTTCTTAAATTCTAAGTTCGATCCTGACCACTCAGGGTGCTGTCATTGTGAGTGGAGAGTCTGCCACATCCTCCTTTTCACCGTGTGTGGGTTTTTCAGGAGCCTTTATTAGATGCTACAAATTTGACATTAAAACAGAAAATGCTTTGAACTCCCGAATATTCACCGCTGCACCAATGTTCACGTTCGTTGCCACCAATTTCACGTTCTCCTTCCCCCTCTCAGTATTCAAGTTCCCTCAGTGACCCTCCACTCCCTCTCTCTCTAGCTTTATCTGACACACTATTGCCCTCTATCTGATACACTCTTTTCTCTCAATGACACACTATATCTCTCACATACTCCAACACAATTCATCCCTCTCTGACCTTCACTGACACACTCCATCCCTCTCTCTCATTCACTGCACAATTGATGTTTCTCACACACATTCCATCTCAAAAAACGATGAAAAGATATGGATGTTGTTATGAACTGACATCTAGTGATCTACCACCGGGTGTGTTGGCCCCCCCAGCAACGCAACGCTTCTTCTTGCCTCGCCAACAGTCTGTCTGTCCTTTCCTACTTTGTGTTTAAATAGTATGTTAAATGTATGTCTTTAGCTTGTTTTTTATGGGGGGTGGGAGGGGCAGATGGGGGAAAATTTTCTAATCTTACCTCGACCGATTCCGAGAGCTCCTCCGCGGGGAGACTACGGGACTTTAACATCGCGGAGCCCGTGATCCCTTTGCATCGCGAGCCGAGAACTTTTGCCCCAGGGAATCGAAATGCAAACCATGGGTGCTTGCAGAAAACACTACGAAATGGACAATCTGGGAGGGCAACAGTTAATGGACAATTAGGGGAGAGCACTAGTAAATGGGGAATTAGGGAGAAGGGCACCAGTTACACCAGTTAAACGGAGTGAGTGTCAGAGGTAGTTAGAATTCAGTGAGCGAGAGAGGAGAGAGAGTGGTTGGAGAGAGGGAGAGGTGTTGGTCAAGGTCAGTGAGAAAGAGATTTGTGAAAAGAGAGATGGTCAGGTGAGGTGAGAGAGTATGTCAGTGAGATTAGAGAGAGGACGAGGTGAAATGTCAGAGAAAGAGATGCAGTGTTAACGACAGAGAGTGTCTCTCCACTTACAACTCCATCTCGCTCGCACTGCCACACTTCATCTCTATTTCTCCCTGACACAGTGTCATAACATGCTCAATCTGTTTCTCTCTCTTACTGGACACACTCTCTCAGTCTCCCTCTGACATAATCCATCTCTCTCTCTCTCATGGACATGCTCCACTCTCTCACTGAAACATCTATATCTCACCCCCCTCCCTCTCCCCCCTGTCCCCCCCCCCCCCCCCCCCCCCCCAATCTCACTGGCACATTCTCTCTCAGCCTCTCTCTCTCCTCATCTCACTGATGCCATCTATCTTTCACTCCCTCGATCTCTCCTCATCTCACTGACACATTCCATCTATCTCTCCTCAGAAATTGCCATCCCCTAGTCACTGGTGCTTTCCTAAATTCCTAAGTTCGATCCTGACCTCAGGTGCTGTCTGTGAGTGGAGTCTGCACATTCTCCTTTTCACCGTGTGGGTTTCAGGAGCCTTTATTAGATGCTAACTTTTAGGTATTAGTGTGTTTTGTTGGGTTTTTTTTTCATATGGCTGTATGGTAATTTGCATATCATTGTACCTAAATTGGTACATGTGACAATAAAAGACATTTGAAACCTTTGAAACTATTCCGCATGATGTTCTATAAGCGCCCACTCACCCATCCTGTCAATATCCCGTGAAGCCTCTCCCCATTCCTTCATCACTTCCCACACTGCCACCTAGCTTTGTAGCATCAGGTTGGCAATGGCTGGGGCTCCAATTACAACACAGAATAATAATAATATATTTTATTGTCATTAACAAATACACCAAGTGCAACGAGATTTGGTTTGCAATTTCCATCCGATGTCATAACTTAATCGACAAATAAAATTTAGGTTTAAAAACCCTGAGAACAAGGCTTGTAAAAACGAACATTAGACCAGTAAAATCAACACAGACTAAAGTGCAAGGCCGGGGGAGACAGCCCATGGGGGTGGGGGGTGTCAGAACTGAACGAGGAGGACACAAACGCAGGCTCAGACATAGGGCAGATCCGTATTCAGAGTTTAATCGGTCCATGTCGGTGCACAGGTAAACAAACACTGAAGCAACAGTAATCTAGGAGCAGGCAAAAACAGTGGTCGAAAAACAGGCCGTGGTCGAGTACACAATGTCACAATATTTCTAGAGCTGGAACGAGGCGATACCAGGTGGCATACACAACGAACTGGCAAAGAAACCTAAAACACAAAGGCTTAAATACAGACTTAACAGGGGATAACGCGACACAGGTGAAACGCATCAGGGCGGGGTCAACAATCACATGAGGGTAAACGACCTGACAGGAAATGGCACCTGAAACAAGAGGAGATGTGAGGCACCAAAATAAAACAAGAATGCAAATTCAAATACTCAAAACCAATAAGGAACAGAAACTAGATTAAACGTGAGACCTGACAGGGGGGGTACTCAGCAGGGCCTGTTTAGAGCCGCTATAGCTCTGGGAATGAAGCTGTTCCTGAGTCTGGTGGTGCGGGCGTAGAAGGTCTTGTAACGTCTGCCGGAAGGGAGTAGTTTGAACAGTCCATTACAAGGGTGAGAGGAGTCTTTATGTATGCTGACGGCCTTCCTGAGGCACCGTGTGGTAGATGCCCTCCAAGGCTGGTAGCGGTGTTCCAATAATCTTTTGCGCACTGTGGACGACGCGCTGAAGAGCTCTCCTCTCCGCCTCCGTGCAGCCGAGATACCACACAGAGATGCCATACGTTAGTATGCTCTCTGTGGTGCAGTGGTAGAAGGTCGTCAGCAGCTGTTGGGGCAGACCAGTCCGTTTCAATGTGCCCTTTTGACCAGCGCAGCGGTGTTGGTGGACCATGTGAGGTCCTCTGAGATGTGAGTGCCCAGAAACTTGAAGCTGGACACTCTCTCCGTAGATGGAGATTGGGGCGTATTCCCCATTCTGCGACCTCCTGAAGTCGATAATCAGCTCCTTGGTCTTGGAGGTGTTTAGCGACAAGTTGTTCCGTGAGCACCAGTCCGCCAGGTTCTGCACCTCCGCTCTATAGTTTGTTTCATCACCGTTGGTGATCAGCCCGATCGCCGTTGTGTCGTCTGCAAACTTGACAATTGTGTTGTTGTCAAATACAGGGACACAGTCGTGGGTGAAGAGGGATTAGAGCATGGGGCTCAGTACACAGCCCTGTGGTGTGCCGGTGCTCAGGGTGATAGTGGAGGGCAGGTGCGGCCTCAGTCTCACTGCCTGCGGTTGCTCCGTCAGAAAGTTCAGGATCCAATTGCATATCGGTGAGCTGATGCCTAGCTGGTGGAGTTTGGTGGTGAGCTTGGTGGGGATGACCTTATTGAAGGCAGAGCTATAGTCAATGAAGAGCATCCTCACGTAGGTGCCCTGTCTTTCCAGGTGGGTCAGGACAGTGTGAAGAGCCACAGAGATGGCATCTTCTGTGGATCTATTTGTCCTGTATGCAAATTGATGAGAGTCCAAAGATGCAGGAATGCTGGATTTGATGTGGGAGAGGACCAGCCTTTCAAAGCACTTCATTGGTATTGGAGTTAGGGCAACCGGGCGGTAGTCATTCAGGTTGGTGACTTTAGACTTTTTCGGCACCGGCACTATGGTAGCTGTCTTCAAGGGACCGTTGCCAGAGATAGAGACAGGTTGAAGATCCTCGTAAATACCTCCGCCAGCTCTACAGCACAGTCCTTTAGTACCCTACCCTGGACTCCATCCGGGCCTGCAGCCTTGCGTGAATTGATCCTACACAGAGCGCACTGTACTCCCTGGGTGCTCAGTGTTAAGGCCTGTCCCTCCGCCCTAGCCGGGGTTGTTCCTCTCCTGGTGGTGTTGCCAGTTTCGAAGCGGGCAAAGAAGGTGTTTAATTCATTGGCCAGTGTGATATCACTGTGGGGGCAGACGGGGCTGCTCTTGCAGTCAGTGATGTCCCTGACACCCTGCCACATGCTTCTGGTGTCCGCGGTGTTGTAGTGGTCTTCCACCCAGAAGGAGCCCATTTGGCCTATTGTGCCCTAATGACTCCCATATGGGCAATCCAATCAATTACATATGCTCCTTATTTTCCCCCCAGCTCTGCAATCTATTTCTCTTCCTTGCTCCTTAGTTCTTATCTCACAGTACTCAGGAGTAACTGCAGCAGTCTTTGGGAAATGGGAGAAGACTGGGGCACCCGAGGGAAACACACCTAATCAAAGGGAGACGCAATCTCAGCACAGACAGCGCTGGAGGACAGGATTGAACCCGGGTCACTGGGGAAGAAGCAGCAGCAACTCTGCCCTCTAGTGTTTATAGACGACAGTTCAATATCATCATCACTCCAAGCTAGTTATTATGGTACGCGGATCCTGATGGTGGGCGTCAGGTGCGCCGCCCTGGTGGGGATACCTGTCTTCTACCGGGACTTGGTGAGAGTCTGGAACCTGGTTGCCGTCGACCGGGCCCCCCCTCTGCTGGTGGAGAGCAACAGCCCTGGCATGAGAGCAGCCGGCCCTTGTCCCGCCCCACCGGGTATCGGAGGGGCTCAAACGTGTGGAGTGCTTGCGGCTGAGCAAACCCCCACTTTTGCGGGCTGGAAGAGTCTATGTGCCACGTGTATATAGAGTGTGTGAGGCTGCAGCCCCTGTTCCATTATCTAAAGGGGCTGCTCCTTGCCTTCTGGCAGCATTTCTCACCCAACATCCTCATCTTTGGGCACTCTGTGCGTAGGGGAGAAGGTAGGGCCGAAGATGGCCTGGTTGGGTTACTCCTGGGCCTGGCCAAGCTGGCCATCCGTGAGTCACGGCGCCAGGTGGAAGAGGGCTCTGCCCGAGCCGGCTGCCTGCCCCTATTCCGGGATTACGTCCGTGCCCGGGTGGTGTTAGAGAGTGACTACACACTGTCCACGGGCACCCTGGGGGATTTCCAGGACCGCTGGGCACCGCGGGGGGTTGAATGCATCCTTGACAAGGATTGTAACATAGTTGTATAGTAGCATATTTGTTTGTCTTGTATTATGGTGGTGGGTTCGGTTTTGTTTTATTGTATTGTAAATGTTATTTTTAATAATTGAATAAATGTTTTGATGTTTTTTAAAGCCAGTTGTTAAGCTCTCGGATCTGGGTCTCTGAGCATCTCTCTGCGACTGGATCCTCGACCTCCTCATCAACAGACCTCAGTGTGTTTGAATTCCTCAATAACCATCAGTACAAGAGTACAGAGCTCAGCCCCCTTGCTCTGCTCACTCTATACTCATGTCTGTGCCGCCGGACACAGCGCGAGATCCATTTTCAAGTTCGCCGTTGGCACCACTATTGTTGGACAAATTACGGCCGCGGTACTTACCATCGCCCGCCGGGGGCTTTGTCATCGGGAGACACATGGAGAGCAGGGGAGAGAAAAGACTTTGCCTTCCATCACAGTAAGGAGGAGATTCACTGTGATGGATGTTTGTGTGAACTGTGTTGGTTGTATGACTTGTTAATTGTTTATTTTTGTTGTATGACTGCAGAAACCAAATTTCATTTGAACTTTATTTGAGGTTCAAATGACAAAAAATTAACTTGTAATTGTAATTGTCACGGGTGAAGTGAAATTCTGTGTTTTTGCATACAGTACACAAAGTCTTGCCACATTTCTGGCACCAACAAAGTTACAAAAGCATTAATGTTTTCGCACTTGGTGCCCAACCCCACACGCGTCAGGTCCTTTTTTGCTCTTGGAGCTCACCCCCGTTCCCCCCCCCCCCCCCCCCCGCCGAAACCCCCTGCTGGGTCCCTCTTTGGTCCCGGTGGTGCAGCCCGACTCCTTCTCTGCGGCCTGTCCTCGGTCCCACCGCCTCTTTGCGACCCAACCACCAGAGTGTGCTTCCTGACAGCCTCTTTCATTGAAGGTAGACGCACATGCTGGATTAACTCACCGGGACAGGCAGCATGTTGGAGGCTGTTGGGGTGTAACCTTCCACCTTAGCATGGATGCGTGGGCCAAAGAGCCAGGTTCCATGCTATACCACTGGGACTGACACCATTCGTTCTCGAGTTTGCCTGGGTTCAATAATTCGCATCTAATCACTCTTTTACTGTAAATCTTCTGACATTGTTCATAAATTAGCACAACCTTTATGGTATAGGGCAGCAGGGTGGCGAAGCGATAGAATTGCTGCCTTGCACCGCCTGAGACCCGACTACGGGTGCTGCTTGTACAGAGTTTGTACGCTCTCTCCCTGACCTGTGTGGGTTTTCTCCAGGTGCTCTGGTTTCCTCCCACACTCCAAGGATGTACAGATTTGTAGGCTAATTGGCTTCGGTAAATTTGTAAATTGTCCCTAGTGGGTGCAGGATGTTGTTAGTGTACGGGGATCGCTGGTCGGCGCAGACCTGGGGTGCCGAAGGGTCTGTTTCTGTGCTGTATCTCTAAACTAAACTAAATACAATTTGCATCTAAAGGGTCTGTCCCACTTGGCGATTTATTCGGCGACTGCCAGCATCATTAATATCAAAAAGTATACGCGGCGTGACGACTATGATGCGCGGTGTATTTTCAAGAGTCGCAACATTTTTTTTTGTCACTGCTGGATTTTCAAACCTTCAAAATCTTTTGGCAACACCGATATGAAGCCGGCAAAAATCGTCAAGTGGGACAGGCCCTTAAGGGTATTTGACATGTGGTTGGATTTTGGTCCCAAAACTGCAGCCTGCTATTTTGCCAGACTCGAGCCCTGCCATTAGATGGAATCATGGGGTGGAGGGTACTGCGCCGAGCAGTTCCCTGCAACCCGTTTCTCTTGCAATTCACAGACTCACCAGCCGCCTGCCACTTTTGTGGGCTGGAAGAGTCTGTGTACCACGTGTATATGGAGTGTGTGAGGTTGCAGCCCCTGTTCCATTATCTAAAGGGGCTTTTCTTTGCCTTCTGGCTGTATTTCTCACCCACCATCCTCACCCTGTGCATAGGGGAGAGGGTAGGGCTGAAGATATCCTGGTTGGGTTGCTCCTGGGCCTGGTCAGGCTGGCCATCCGCGAGTCACAGCGCTACGAAGAGGGCTGTGCCCAAGCTAGCTGCCTGCCCCTTTTCTGGGGTTATGTCTGCACCCGGCGGTTGTTAGAGAGGGATTATGCGCTGTCCACGATCATCCTGTAATCATTATTATATGTTTCTATGGCAACCTTTTGACACAGAAGATCAGAGCCATACAGTAATTTTGATTGGGGATCCCTGGGGGATTTGTGGGACCACTGGGCACCGGGGGTGGTGGTGGTGGGGTGGGGGGGGGGGTTTAATGCATCCTTGACAAGGATTGTTACATAATTGTATAGTAGTTTATTTAGTATATTTGTTTGTCTTGTATTATGGATTTGGGTTCGGTTTTGTTTTATTGTAATGTAAATATTATTTTGGTTTTATTGGATTGTATATAATGTTTTAATATTTGAATAAATATTTTTGATTAAAAATACATTTTAAAAAAATTAGATGGAGTTATTGACAAAGGCCAGGCCCGTGTGTCTGGGTCGGACATCACTCTGCAAACGCATGCACCAATGGGAAAACTGAACATCTGGAAGGGCAGCAGTTTTGTGATTTACTTGCTGGAACTCATTGCACACCAGTGCACTTCACAGACAGTGCAGGGAAACCCACCTGACTTTGAGTATCTTTTGAAACTTGCACCTTGTTAGATGTTAAGGATGACTGCCATTACCTGTGGTTCTTGTCATCGGCACTGTTCCCATTGCTCTGTGACAATTCAATGCTGCAGTGGACTGGAGAACTGAACCGTGGGCTGAGCTACTGACCACACGTCACCAAGAAATCCCCTGTAATAGAACATAGAATATAGAACTGTTCAGCACAGAAACAGCATCTTTGAGCCACACTGTCCATGTCAAACATAACAACTATGTTAAACTAATCTTGTCTGCCTGAACCCATACATATCCATTCCCTGCATATCCATGTGCCTATACCATAACCTCTTAAATGTCATTATTTAAGCCATCACACGAGGTATCCTCCAGTCTCTGTGTGCAAAATTTACCCCACACATCTCCTAGTTTAGTTTAATGATACAACCTGAAAATAGGTCCTTAAGTCCAGCAAGTCCTCTCCAACCATCGAACACCAACACACTAGTTCTAGCCTACACACAGTAGGGATAATTTACAGGTCAGTTAACTTACGCATGTGGCAGGAAACCAGGGTACCCGGAGAAAACCAACGTGGTCACAGGGAGATCATACAAATTCCGTACAGTTAGCACCCTTGGTCAGGTTCGAACCTGGTCTCTGACACCCTTTTTATTCGTGGACATTTTTCATCAGGCTAGAAAAACGCCCTGACTTACTTGATGCCACGAGTACCTACGACTAGCATCACGACCTACCTACGACCTCCTACGACCTCATGACGATCATGCTGCGAGTATGAGTCAAGGGCAAACTCGGCTGAGGTCGTGAGTTAGGTAGTGAAAGTGGGACAGGCCCTTAAGGCGGCAACTCTACCCTTGCACAACTGTGCCTCCTTTAAACTTTGCCCCACTGCTTACAGCACCAGAGACCCAGGTTTAATCCTAACTATGGGTGCTGTCTGTATGGAGTTTGTACATTCTCCCTGTGTCCAGTTTCCTTCCACACTCAAAAGACGTGCAGGGTTGTAGATTAATTGGCTTCTGTAAAATTGTAAATAGTGTGTAGGATAGTGCTCGTCAATGGGTGACCAGTGGTTGACGTGGGCATCGTGGGTCGAATAGTCTGTTTCCATGCTAAATCTCTATTCCCTCTAGTCTTTGACATTTCCACTCTGGGATAAAAATGTCCATTTTTGGACTAGCTACCCTATCTATGCCCCTCATAACTTATATTCTTCTATCAGGTTTCCCTTCAGCCCTCGTTGCTCTCGAGAAAACAGTCCAAGAAATCTCACCTGACGCCCACCCCACCCCACAACACGCTGCTAAATCTGCTCACCTGCCTCTGTTACCCCAAGGAAGGAACCTGACATTGGAGGAGTCAGTGTGAAGTGTTTGAAGGTGTCCCTTAAAGAGGTAAGGAGGCCGCGAGGTGTGGAGGGAGAATTCCCGGAGCTTCGGTCAAATCGGGAACGCCAGGAATGGAGCAGGGTCGATTTCTTGGAGAGTCAGCAGTCTGGAAAGGCTCGTGGATGTGAATTTAGAGATTGCGGCTGGAGTTAACGGGAAAGTGAGATGGTGTGTGCTATGATGGGCCAGGAGCGATTTGAAGAGCTTGGGTGGATGGAGATAGTCTGGAATGGATGGAGATCCTCGTACCTGCCTCTGTTACCTGCAGGCCGACTGCTCCAACACACCTCCACCTGCTGACAGGTGGCACAGCAGTAAACAATAGAGTTACAAAGTGTTCAATGTAGTCCCAATGGTCCCTCTTCACTGCTGGCTGCCTCCCCTCACCAGGTTCTCTTGGCGGCATGTCCTCGGCCGACCTCCAGCACCCACCGCCAGCCCAAATAGAAAGAAATATTTACACCGAGAGAGAAGGAGGGCAGTAGGGTGGTAGAAGTTGGGTAGATGAGGGGGGAGGGGAGGGGGGGGGGGGGATGGAGTGCGACTTAAGGTTTCAAGGTCAGTTTATTGTCACGTACCAATTAAGGTGCAGTGAAATTTGAATTACCATCGAGCCGTACTAAGTGAAAAGCAACAAGACACACAGCCACATAAAATAAAATTTAACATAAACATCCACCACAGCAGATTCCCCACATTCCTCACTGTGATGGAAGGTAATCATGAAAGTTCTAATCTTCCCCCTCTTTATTCTCCCGTGGTCGGGGCTGTCGAACCATTTACGGTCGGGGCGATTAAAGCTCCCGCAGCCGGCGATCTGAAGCCCTCGCATCGGGGTGATCGAAACTCCCTCGTCGGGATGGTTGAAACTCTCCGCGACTTGGAGCTCCCGAATCGGTCTCTAACCAGGGACTGCGGGCTCCACGATGTTAAGGCTATGACCTCTGGTCCTAGACTCTCCCACTAGTGGAAACATCCTCTCCACAGGCAGTTTAATTAAACTTTCTCCCTGTGATACTGTGGGTTTTCCCCAGTTCCCTCACTAATAGCAAAAAGGTGTGGGTAGGTTAACTTTGGAGTCTTAAGAAGGGTCCCAACCTGAAACGTCACCCATTCTTTTTCTCCAGGGATGCTGCCTGGGCCCGCTGAGTTACCCCAGCACTTTGTGTCATAGGGTCATCAGTGATAGGAGCAGAATTAGGCCATTCGGCCCATCATGTCTACTCCACTATTCAATCCTGGCTGTTTTGTCTCTCCCTCCTAACCCCATTCTCCTGCCTTGTCCCCATAACCCCTGACACTCGTACTGATCAAGAATCTATCTCGGCCTCAAAAATATCCATTAACTTCCACAGCCTTCTGTGGCAAAGAATTCACAGATTCACCACCTTCTTTGATTTGAGTACAGGAGCAGGGAGGTTCTACTTCAGTTGTACAGGGTCTTGGTGAGACCACACCTGGAGTATTGCGTGCAGTTTTGGTCTCCAAATCTGAGGAAGGACATTATTGCCATAGAGGGAGTGCAGAGAAGGTTCACCAGACTGATTCCTGGGATGTCAGGACTGTCTTATGAAGAAAGACTGGATAGACTCGGTTTATACTCTCTGGAATTTAGGAGATTGAGAGGGGATCTTATAGAAACCTACAAAATTCTTAAGGGGTTGGACAGGCTAGATGCAGGAAGATTGTTCCCGATGTTGGGGAAGTCCAGGACAAGGGGTCACAGCTTAAGGATAAGGGGGAAATCCTTTAAGACCGAGATGAGAAAGACTTTTTTCACACAGAGAGTGGTGAGTCTCTGGAACTCTCTGCCACAGAGGGTAGTTGAGGCCAGTTCATTGGCTATATTTAAGAGTGAGTTGGATGTGGCCCTTGTGGCTAAGGGGATCAGAGGGTATGGAGAGAAGGCAGGTACGGGATACTGAGTTGGATGATCAGCCATGATCATATTGAATGGCGGTGCAGGCTCGAAGGGCTGAATGGCCTACTCCTGCACCTAATTTCTATGTTTCTATGTTTCTGACTAAAGAAATTCCTCATCTAAAGGAGCATCCTTTAATTCTGAGGCTATGATCTCTAGTCCAAGACTCTCTCACCAGTAGAAACATCCTGTCCAAATCCATTCTATCCAAGCTTTTCATCATTCGGTATGTTTCAATTAGGTCCCCGCCATTCTTCTAAACTCCAGTGAGAACAGGCCCAGTGCCATCAAACACTCATCATATGTTAACCCACTCATTCCTGGGACCAAATCATGTAAACCACCTCTGGACCCTCTCCAGGGCCAGCACATCAATCTTCAGATATGGTGCCCAGAATTGCTCACAGTTCTCCAAATGTTGCCCGACCAGCGCCTTACAGAGCCTCGGCATTACATTCTTGTTTTGGTATTCTGGCCCTCTTGTAATAAATGCCAGCAATGTGTTTGCCTTTTTTACTACCTTCTTTGTGTCTATCTTTGGTATGTTAACATCCGCTGTAGGTTGCCTCTGGTGTGCGTAAGTGCAGAGGCTCATAAAATGCGACAAACACACCTTAATTAATCAATTTCGACTAAACTGGTGTGGGGACTGGTGGGAGGAGGGGCTTTTGTGGCAACACAAAGAGGTTTGGCTCCTCAAGGTACTGAAACAGCCGGCATGTTTAGACTTCACTTTACTTTAGAGATACATTGTGGAAACAGGCCATTTGGCCCATTGATTCCGTGCCGACCAGCGATCATCCCGTATACTAACACTATCCTACACACTAGGGACAATTTTATAACCTACCAAGGCAAATTAACCTACCAACCTGTACATCTCTGTAGTGTGGGAGGAAACCGGAGCACCCGGAGAAAACCCACGCGGTCACACGGAGAACGTACAAATTCCGGACAGACGAGCACCAGTAGTCAGGACTGAACCCGGGTCTCGGGCGCTGTACGACAGCAACTCTACCGCTTCACCACCGTGCCGCCCTAAAGTAAAGCTGGCATGAAAGCCGCCAGGACTTGAAACATTAAATGTATTTTTTGTGGCCTGGCCTCGGGCAGCAGTTCGATGACTGAAGTGGGAGAGATGACAGCTGATTCGATCACTGGGCAGCTCGCTGCAGTAAGTGACTAGTTCCTCTGTCACTGCCTTTTACTGGAAACGGGAGAGCAGCCTGACTGGAATCCCTGGGCTCTTCCTGCCAGCAATGAGATCAGCCACATCGCGGGGTCTGCTGAAGGGCTGGCGCAGACTGCAGTGGCAGCGGCTGCAGGGCAGCTGATTTATCGCCGTGTGTGATGCAAATCCATCCTCACGTCCCACACATCACAGCCATTGATAGCTCCACATTTCCTGTTCAGCCAGGAGTCGACAGAGTCGTAAATTAAATTTACGAGTCCATCGGCACATAGATGGGGGAGGGGAGATATACAGCGTGCGGGGTGAAAAGGCTCTTCCAATTTATAATGAATAGCCATAGAGTCATATAGCATGGAAACAGGCTCTTCGGCCCAAATTGTCCATACTGACAAACCTGTCCTATCTACACTAGTCCCACCTGCCTGCATTTGGCCGATATTCCTCAAAACATGCCCTATCCGTGTACCTGTCTAAATGTTCCAGTCTGAAGAAGGGTCTCTACTTGAAACGTCACCCATTCCTTCTCTCCAGCTTTTTGTGTCTATCCTCGGTTTAAACCAGCATCTACAGGTCCTTCCTACACATAAATGTTTCTTAAAATAGCTTAATGGTTCAATGGTACTTTATTGTCACAACTTCCTACATACAGTGAAATTACTTTCATGCATACAATTCCGTAGAAATATTATTCTACTTCTGTGCAATCATATTTAAGTACAAGAAAGTAAGGATAATATATTACACTGAGGCACTACACAACAGTTACCACGTATCCAATACCATCTTGTCAAACCCTACCTTTGTTTCACAAATGTAAATCAACTTTACACTGTCATTAGGTAACATTGCAAAAAACGATAAGGTATCAACGGTCTCATCACTCAATGTACAATTTTGTGACAAAGAGCCCAGCAGAACTAAAACATCTTGCTGATTCAACTGAGCTCGGAGGAATTATCATGTGCTGCATATTTTTTCAGTGATAATTTTTCAATTCTCTTTAGATTCTGGAGTAGTTTCTGAGGATTGGAGGGTAGCTAATGTAACCCCACTTTTTAAAAAGGGAGGGAGGGAGAAAACGGGGAATTACAGACCAGTTAGTCTAACATCGGTAGTGGGGAAATGTGACCCACTACTGATGTTAGTGGGTAGTGTCAGTTATTAAAGATGGGATAGCAGCACATTTGGAAAGTAATGAAATCATTGGACAGTCAGCATGCATTTACGAAAGGTAAATCATGTCTGACGAATTTTATTGCATTTTTTGAGGATGTAACTAGTAGAGTGGATAAGGGAGAACCAGTGGATGTGTTATATCTGGACTTTCAGAAGGCTTTCGACTAGGTCCCACATAAGGGATTAGTATATAAACTTAAAGCACACGGTATTGGGGGTTCAGTATTGATGTGGATAGAGAACTGGCTGGCAGACAGGAAGCAAAGGGTCGGAGAAAACGGGTCCTTTTCAGAATGGCAGGCAGTGACTCGTGGGGTACCGCAAGGCTCAGTGCTGGGACCCCAGCTATTTAATGATATGGACGAGGAAATTGAATGCAACATCTCCAGGTTTGCGGATGGCACGAAGCTGGGGGGCAGTGTTAGGTATGAGGAGGATGCTAGGAGGCTGCAAGGTGACTTGGATACGCTGAGTGAGTGGGCAAATGCATGGCAGATGCAGTATAATGTGGATAAATGTGAGGTTATCCACTTTGGCGGCAAAAACAGGAGGTTAGACTATTATCTGAATGGTGGCCGATTAGGAAAAGGGGATATGCAACGAGACCTGGGTGTCATGGTACACCAGTCATTGGAAGTAGGCATGCAGGTGCAGCAGGCAGTGAAGAAAGCGAATGGGATGTTAGCATTCATAGAAAAGGATTTGAGTATAGGAGCAGGGAGGTTCTACTGCAGTTGTACAGGGTTTTGGTGAGACCACACCTGGAGTATTGTGTACAGTTTTGGTCTCCAAATATGAGGAAAGACATTCCTGCCACAGAGGGGGTACAGAGAAGGTTCACCAGACTGATTCCTGCGATGTCAGGACTTTCATATGAGGAAAGACTGGATAGATTCGGCTTGCACTCGCTAGAATTTAAAAGATTGAGGGGGGATCTTATAGAAACTTACAAAATTCTTAAGGGGTTGGACAGGCTAGATGCAGAAAGATTGTTTGGGAGGTCCAGAACAAGGGTTCACAGTTTAAGGATAAGGGGGAATTCCATTAGGACCGAGATGAGGAAAACATTTTTCACACAGAGAGTGGTGAGTCTCTGGAATTTTCTGCCACAGAAGGTAGTTGAGGCCAATTTATTGGCTATATTTAAGTGGGAGTTGGATGTGGCCCTTGTGGCTAAAGGGATCAGGGGATGTGGAGAGAAGGCAGGTACAGGATACTGAGTTGGATGATCAGCCATGATCACATTGAATGGTGGTGCAGGCTCGAAGGGCCGAATGGCCTATTCCTGCACCTATTTTGTATGTTTCTATGTTTCAATGCACGTTATCAAGAGTGCTTGGGCATTTCAATGGGCTTCCAGTTTAGTTTATTGTCAAGTGTAATGAGGTACAGTGAAAAGTTTTGTTGCGCGCTAACCAGTCAGCCGGAAGACAATACATGATTACAATCAAGTCATTCACAGTATCCAAATACATGATAAAGGGAATAACATTTACTCTAAGATAAAGTCCAGTAAAGTCCAATCAAAAATAGTCAAAAAGGGTCTCCAATGAGGTAGATTGTAGCTTCAGGACTGCCCTCCAATTGTTGGTAGGATGGTTCAGTTGCCTGATAACAGCTGGGAATAAACTGTCCCTGAATCTGGAGGTGTGTGTTTTCACACTTCTATACCTTTTGCCCGATGGGAGAGGGGAGACGAGGGAATGGCCAAGGTGTGACTTATCCTTGATAATGCTGCTAGCCTTGACGAGGCACCGTGAGGTATAAATGGAGTCAATGGAAGGGAGGGTGGTTTGTGTGATGGTCTGAGCTCCGTCCACAATTCTCTGCAATTTCTTGCTGCCTTGGATTGAGCTGCTCCCAAATCATGCTGTGATGCATCCTGCTAAAACGCTTCCTATGACCCATCTGTAGAAGTTTGTGAGAGTTGTCTGGGACATGCCGAACGCCCAAACCCTTCTAAGGACAGCCATGTCTTGCTTTAATTTATTTAACATTCGCCGGGTGGCGCCCGTACAATGGTAGTCTCGCCAACAGTCTGTGTCGTCCTTTTCTTTCTTTACTGTTAAATGTATGTTTCAGTGTATCTTTAGCTTTGTATTATGTGGGGGGGTGGGGTGGGGGGGATTGGGGGAACATTTCTTTCATCTCTTTTCTCGACGGAGATGCGATTTTTTTCCGTATCGTATCGCTGTCCACGCTGCAGCCTAACATCAAGGAGCTGGTGGCCTCTTGCTGGGGATCAACTTCAGGAGCTCCAACTGCGGGAGCTTGCGGACTCAACATCGTGGAGCTGGCGGTCCCTTTTGTCAGTGATCGACCTCGGGAGCTCCAACCATGGGAGCCTGTGGACTTAACATTGTGGTGCTCGTGGTCCCTTGGTTAGGGACCGACTTCGGGAGTTCCAGGCCGCAGGAGCTTCAACCGCCCCGATTGCGGGAGCTTTGATCGCCCCATCCGCGGGAGAATAAGGTGGAAAGAAGATAAGGCTTTATTGCCTTCCATCACAATGAGGAATGTGGGGGAGCTGCTGTGGTGGATGCTTATGTTAACTGTTATGTAGTCGTGTGGCTTGTTGTTTTTTTCTGGTATGACTGTATGGTAAATCAAATTTCACTGTACCTTAAATACCACACGTGACAATAAAGGACCAATGAACCATTGAAAATGTCTTGCGAGTTTGAATATGACTCCATTGGCTTTGGCTTCTTGCCATTCATTTTGGAGAGAAGAATTCATTGAGTTCTTCTGATCTACTTTGCAGTGGGCTCAGCTTGATCATTATCTTCTTCACCATTGTTCATCGTCTTTGTTTGAGAACATCCGCATGTTAACGTCTCTTGCAATTTTGGAAAGACCATGTGTTGGTGGGAATGCAAGTCGTGAGTTTCAGACAGAGTCATAATCCATTGGACCATCCAAGTGCCTGAGGAGTCCAGAAATGCCTGGGGTTTCTTCTCTTCTCAACCCTTGCGTGAGCAGCTTCATAGTTTTCTGCCGATATCACCAGGTAGCTGCTCCAGTTTGGTCAGCACGGAATCAAATACTTTGTTATTTAGCTTTGACTAAGTTGCAATCACATCATCCAAGGGCCAGGACTTTCACTTGAATCAAATCGGATGCCAGCTATCGGATGCCAGCTACAATTCAATTTCAGACGTGAAAAGAAGGCAGGATAAAAGCTCACTAAGCACTGCTGGTATGGCAAATTTCAGTTCAAAAAACCACCTCAGCATAGTCTGCACTGAATTCCAAAGTGTCTTGCAGTCAAGGATCAATGCCATCTCATTTCCTTTTTCACGTTTGACTAGAATTTGCAGTAAATCGTTTCTCACGGGTGACTTGCGGGAAAACTTTAGTTCTTGTTTATTTATTTTCGGATTTTTGTTCCAGACTTCATGACAAATTCTCTCTCTCATATTTGGGATATTCAGACCTTATGTTTTCCAGCCAAATTTGATGTTGACTCTTTTGGCCAAAGTTGCAAAGAGAATTGTGTCTAAAGCTGTCAAACGCACAATAGCAAACACAGGTGTTTCTGTGGATGGCTTCTCTGAACACAAAATATTTGTTCCCTAATTTGTACAGGATGGAATGCCAACTGACTTGTTTGAAGACAGTGGGTCAAATTTGAAGGCAGACGTGTTCCAGATGATATTTGAATGACGAATGGGATGGCAGATATTTGAAAGCTGTTCCACAATACTCGCAATTCACTACATTCCTATCATTTTTGTTCACAAGAAAGCTGTGCCAAACGTCCAAATACTTTTAATGAAAATCAATCCAGTTATTTGACATTTTGTTATTCAACGTTTTTCCTTGCATTTAACAGATAGATTATGTTCACATTTTTGCTTAGCTTTCCTGGATAACCAGAATGAAAAGTTTCCGAACATTTATTTACAAAACAATAAATGTTTGTACTATCCTATTCTAGTTTAGTTTAGTTTAGAGATACAGTGTAGAAACAAGCCCTTTGGTCCACCGAGACCACACAGACCAGCAATTCCCGCACACTAACACTCCCCTACACACAGTGGGGACAATTTTACATTTATAACAAGCCAATTAATCTACAAACCTGTACGTCTTTTTGATTGTGGGAGGTAACTGAAGTTCTTGGAGATAACCCACATAGGTCACTGGGAAAACGTATAAACTAGATACAGACAAGCACCTGTTGTCAGGGATAACTTTTGTCTTCTCCACCTATCACCTCCACCCTTCTCTCCCCCAACTGATTAATCTGCTAATCAACCCCAGCTCACCTGGATCCACCTATAACATGCCAACCCTTTCCCCACCTCTTCCCCTCACCTCCTTCTACCAACCATTGCCCCTCTACTCCATCAGTCTGAAGAAGAGATCCAACCTAATATAATCAGATTTAATAACCATATACCCATATAACCATATAACAATTACAGCACGGAAACAGGCCCTCTCGGCCCTTCCAGTCCGTGCCGACCATTTGTTTTCCCCTAGTCCCAACCTGCACTCAGACCATACCCCTGGAAAATCGATCTGCCTCCACCACTTCTGCTGAAGCTCATTCCACACAGCCACCACCCTCTGAGTAAAGAAGTTCCCCCTCACGTTACCCCGAAACCTCTGTCCCTTAATTCTCATGTCATGCCCTCTTGTTTGAATCTTCCCTACCCTCAATGGGAGTATCCACGTCAACTCTGTCTATCCCTTCAGACCTCAATCAGTCCCCTTAACCTTCTGCGCTCCAAAGAATAAAGACCTAACTTGTTCAACCTTTCTCTGTAACATAGTTGCTGGAACCCAGGCAACATTCTAGTAAATCTCCTCTGTACTCTCTCTATTTTGTTGACATCCTTCCTATAACTAGGCGACCAAAATTGTACACCATACTCCAGAATTGTCTTACCAATGCCTTGTACAATTTTAAACATTACATATTTATAAAGGCCAAGGCATTCTCCACCTTCAGGGAGCACAGTTATTCCTAGATCTCTCTGTTCCACAGCATTCCTCAATTCCCTACCATTTACCATGTACGTGATTTGTCCTGGATGTAGCACTTCAGCCTCCATCTGCCATCTTTCAGCCCAGGCCCATGACAGTGTTACAGAACTAACCCTGGCCAAAGTTGACTGGAAAGATACCCTAGCAGGGATGACAGTGGAACAACAATGGCAGGTAATTCTAGGAATAATACGGAAGGTGCAGGATCAGTTCATTCCTAGGAGGAAGAAAGATTCCAAGGGGAGTAAGGGGCAACGGTGGCTGATAAGGGTCATCAGGGACAGTATGAAAATAAAAGAGAAGTACAACATAGCAAAGATGAGCGGGAAGCAAGGGGATTGGGTAATGTATAAAGAGCAACAGAAGATAACTAAAAATACAATACGGGGAGAAAAGATGAGGTACGAAGATAAGCTAGCCAAGAATATAAAGGAGGATAGTAAAATCTTCTTTAGGTATGTGAAGAGGAAAAAATTTGTTAAGATCAAAGTTGGACCCTTGAAGACCGGAAAAGGTGAATTTATTATGAGGAACAAGGAACTGGTAGATGAGTTGAACAGGTACTTTGTATCTGTCTTCACTATGGAGGACACAAACAATCTTCCTGATATAGTAGTGGCCAGAGGATCTGGGGTGACGGAGGAACTGAAGGAAATCCACATTAGGCAGGAAATGGTGTTTGGTACATGGATGGGACTGAAGGCTGATAAATCCGCAGGGCCTGATGGTCTGCATGCTAGACTTAAGGAAGTGGCTCTAGAAATCGTGGATGCATTGGTGATCATTTTCCAATGTTCTATAGACTCAGGATCAGTTCCTGTGGATTGGAGGGTAGCTAATGTTATCCCACTTTTTAAGAAAGGCGGGAGAGAGAAAATGGGGAATTATAAACGAGTTAGCCTGACATCGGTGTTGGGGAAGATGCTGGTGTCAATTATAAAAGAAGAAATAGCCGCACATTTGGATAGCAGTAACAGGCTCGGTCCGAGTCAGCATGGATTTACGAAGGGGAAATCATGCTTGGCTAATCTTCTGGAATTTTTTGAGAATGTAACTAGGGAAATGGACAAGGGAGAGCCAGTGGGCATAGTGTACCTGGTCTTTCAGAAAGCCTTTAATATGGTCCCACATAGGAGATTAGTGGGCAAAATTAGGGCACATGGTATTGCGGGTAGTGCTGACATGGATAGAAAATTGGTTGGCAGACAGGAAACAAAGAGTAGGGATTAACTCGTCCCTTTCAGAATGGCAGGCAGTGACTAGTGGGGTACCGCAAGTCTCGGTGCTGGGACCGCAGCTATTTACAATATACATCAATGATTTGGATGAAGGGATTCAAAGCAACATCAGCAAATTTGCAGATGACACAAACCTGGGTGGCAGTGTGAACTGTGAGAAGGATGCTATGAGAATGCAGGATGACTTGGACAGGTTGGGGGAGTGGGCAGATGCATGGCAGATGAAGTTTAATGTGGATAATAGTGAGGTTATCCACTTTGGTATAAAAAAACAGGAAGGCAGATTACTATCTAAATGGCGTCAAGTTGGGAAAAGGGGAAGTACAACTGGGGGTCCTTGTACATCAAAAGTACAAAAGGTACAAAGGACAAAGGACATTTATTATCACATACTCCAATTAGTGTAGTGAAATTTGACATGCCGTGCAGCACACAGATAAAGATAAGACACAACATTAAAGAATTTAACAATAAACATAAAAACATCCCCCCACAATGGTTCCCACTGTGAGGGAAGGCACAAAGTCCAGTCCCCACCCCATGTCCACCCATAGTCGGGCCTATTGATGCCTCCGCAGTCGCTGCTAGGGGGCCCGATGTTCCAGGCCGTTCTCACCGGGTGATGGTGCTCCGGCATCGGAAGAACCCTCGCAGCGGCTTGGGACATCTGGAACGGCCGCTTCCTTACTGGAGTCTGCGGCTTCGGAATGGAGGGATGGAGGCTCCCGGCGTAAAGTTCAGCGCCGCCGCCCGTAGCTGGCCGCTCCCCAGATCGCGGCTCTGCGATGTTTTTTGCCGCCGGTCTTCAACTCACTGGAGTTCCAGCGCGGCGACCCAGGCAAGGCATCTCCTGCTCCTCTCCGCGATAGCGCTCCAGCGCTGCGCTGCCGCCGAAGCTGAGGGTTCCGGCCTGTCCCATCAGGAAATGTCGCTCCAGACCTGCTGGTAGGCCGTGAGGATGGGTCAAAGATGCAGCCCGGAGAAAAGCTGCCTCTCCGACCAGGTAGGGACCAGGAAAAGCAGTTTCCCCCCTCGCCCCCCCCCCCCCCCCCCCCCTCACATAAAAAAGAATAGACTCCAAACAAAACACTTTTTACTCACTATAAATAAAAGAAAGAAGTTAAAAGACAGACAGCTGCAGGCTGGGCAGCATACCCAACTGGACGGCGCATCAGTCTATGAAAATAAGTTTGCAGGTACAGCAGACAGTGAATAAAGCGAATGGCATGTTGGCCTTTATAACAAGAGGAGTCAAGTATAGGAGCAAAGTGCAAAGGTTCTTCTGAAGTTGTACAGGGCCCTAGTGAGACCACACCTGGATAGTTGTGTGCAGTTTTGGTCCCCTAATTTGAGGAAGGACATTCTTCCTATTGAGAGAGTGCAGCGTAGGTTTACAAGGTTAATTCCCTGGATGGCGGGACTGTCATATGCTGAGAGAATGAAGCGGCTGGGCTTGTACAATCTGGATTGTTAGGGGTTTACATGTTCCCGATGTTGCAAGAGTCCAGAACCAGGGGCCACAGTTTAATAATAAGAGGTAAGCCATTTAGAACGGAGACAAGGAAACACTTTTTCTCACAGAGAGTTGTGAGACTGTGGAATTCTCTGCCTCAGCGGGCGGTGGAGGCCGGTTCTCTGGATGCTGATGGCCTACTACTGCACCATTGTCTATTGTCTATTGTCTATAACCCAAAACATTGTATATCCATTTCCTTCCACAGATGCTGCCAGACCTGCTGAGTTCTTCCAGCTTTTTGTTTTTTACATTTAAATTGGTATAATTAGTTGGATGTTAATTCATCCAATCAGCTGCCACCTCTGCAGCCTACAACATTTAATGATACCACCAGGGCGGCACAGTGGTAGAGTTGCTGGCCTTGCAGCGTCAGAGACCCAGGTTCGATCCTGACTACGGGTGCTGTCTTTATGGAGTTTGCACATTCTCCCTGTGCCCACGTGAGTTTTCTCCGGGTGCTCTGGTCTCCTCCCACACTCTAAAGACATACAGACTTGAAGGTTAATTGGCTTCAGTAAAAGAAAATTGTAAATTGTCCCTGGTATGTAGGATAGTGCTGATGTACGGGGATTGCTGGTTGGTGTGGACTCGGTGGGCAGAAGCGCCTGATCAGTTCTGTATCTCTAAACTAAACTAAAATTAACCACCCACGCACTCCCAGTGTGCTTTGTGACCGAGTAACATTTCACAATGAGGATGCGCTGATGTGCACCCAGCTGTGATTACTTGAACGCATCAGTAACCCAGCCACCTGGGTTCAAATCTCCAGCGCTGCAGCTGTGGGATTTAAATTTAGTTCATAAACTGGTCTTCATAAACTTAAGACATAAACACCAGCTTCATGTCTTGAAACTCTGCCTATTAAAATTGCCTGGTTCACTCAATCTCCTCTTCCTTGATTGTGCTGCTGCCTCAAGACTCCTGTATCCTGGGTTCTATCCTGACCTCTAGTGCTGCTTTTGAGGAGTCTGCATGCCCTGCACTGGTTGGTCCTGTTTCCTCCCACCAGCATAGCAAAGGACTATGAGGCTCTATAAGGACGCGTGTGCTGGCACTGGGGAGGGTCCAATCAATTACAAGAATGATTCCAGGGATGAGTGGGTTAGCATATGATGAGCTTTTGACAGCACTGGGCTGCTACTCGCTGGGGTTTAGAAGTTGAGGGGGGACCTCATTGAAACTTAAGGAATAATGAAAGGCATAGATAGAGTGGACGTGGAAAGGATGTTTCCACTGGTGGGAGAGTCTAGGACCAGAGGTCATAGCATTAGAATTAATAGGTGCTTTTTTAGAAAGGAGGCGAGGAGGGATTTTTTCAGTCAGAGGGTAGTTAATCAGTGAAACTCATTGCCACAGGGGCTGTGGAGGCCAATTCAGTGGATATTTTTAAGGGAGAGATAGACAAATTGTTGATTATAACAGGTGTCAAGGATTATGGGGCGAAGGCTGGAAAATGCGACTAGGAGGCAGAGATCAGCCATGATTGAGTGGTGGAGTAGTCTCGTTGGGCCGAATGGCCTAATTCTACTATAACTGGTGAACTTGTGAAAAGGCTGCTGCAAATTTCCCCGTCTAGGTAAGCGGCAAGGAAGTATCACAGGGGCGTTAAAGGTTGTGTGTGGGGAAATGTGACCTTGAAATGTGAAATGGCGTTATTGTATTTATGTCATGAAAACTGAAAGATAAAAACAGACGGATTTAGTTTAGTTTGGAGATGCAGTACGGAAACAGGCCCAACGGCACACCGAGTCCACACTGACCAGTGATCCCCGCACACTTACACTATCCTACACACTAGGGACAATTTACAATTATGCTAAGCCAAATAACCTACAAACCTGTACGTCTTTGGAGTGTTGGACTAAACCGGAGCAGCTTGACAAATTCCACGCGATCATAGGGAGAATGTATAAACAACGTACAGACAGTACCCGCGGTCAGGATCGAACCCGGGTCTCAGGTGCTGTAAGGCAGCAGCTCGCCTTTCATTCTGTGAATGGTCACCTTGTGCTGTGGGAGGGAGGGAGGTGCCTGTCCTTGATGGGGCTGGTCTGAGCCAGGGGCTGACACTTATGGAAGCTGACAATTTAGTCAGCCAGGTCACAGTCAGGTGAAGGTTACCACCACAATATATTTTCAATAATGTTATTTACATCTTTGCAATCAAAGGGTTAGCCTAGCACCATTCAATGACAACAGGTGCATTTATATAGAGCCATACGAACAGCAACACATTCCCACACATTTCAAGGGCCTCTCCAAAGTAATCTATCGCAAAGCCATGAGGGAAGTTAGAAATAAAAGATAAAAGTGCTGAGAAACTCAACAGGTTCGGCAGCATCTGTGGAGGAAATGGACAAGTGAAGTTTCGGATCAAGACCCTTCGTCAGGCTGATGAAGTCGTTTTAAGAAGGGTCTTAAAGGGAGGATAGACACAAAATGCAGGTGTAAGCGGGACAGGCAGCATCTCTGGATAGAAGGAATGGGTGACGTTTCGGGCTACATCTGACTCTTCTTCAGGAGTTGGAGGGAGGGTATTCCAGAGCTTTTGACCCAAGCAGCTGAAAGCATTAAACCCGATGGTGGAACAGTGTGCCAACCGATTGAAGTCAGAACAAGAGCTCAGGGGAATTAGAGGAGCACTGGAATTATAGAACATAGGACAGTGAAGCATAAAAACAAGCCATTCTGCCCTCTACATATGTGTTCAATATGATGCCAAGTTAAATTAGTCGCCTCTGCCTGCACGCGATCGACAACCCTCCATTTTCTGAATATCCCTATATAGAATTATGGGTGGCATAGATAGCGTAGACAGTCAGAATCTTTTTAACCTTTCAGAAGGTTTGTTCGCTCGTGTGTCAGACGTTGTAGCTCGCTGTTGGCTTCTGTTGTCGTCCAACATGTTGACAGAATTGTCGCCCGACGCATCACAGAGTGCATCGCGTCGTCGCTACCAGGGATCGCCACGAGGAGGCTTCTGTCATGATCCCCAGCTTTAAGGTGAGAGGGGCGATGTTTAAAGGAGATGCGTGGGGCAATGTTTTTTTTAACACAGAGGGTGGTGAGTGCCAGGTGATGTTTGGTGGTTGAGACAAATACAATTGTGGCATTTAAGAGGCATTTGAACATGCATATGGATATGAAAGGAATGGAGGGATATTGCTTATGTGCCGAGAAATGAGACGATCTTGGCATCATGTTCCGCATAGACATTGTGGGCCAAAGGGCTTGTTCTTGTGCTTTACTGTTCTACGTTCTATGCATGTATAAGCCTCTTAGGTAGCACTATCATATCTGCTTCCACCATCACCCCAGGCAGCCTACTCCCGGCACTCAACAGCCGAAACACCAAAGCAAACTCAATGCTAGCATTTATTTCAAGAGGGGTTGAATACAAAAACAGGGATGTCATGTTGAGGCTCTATAAGGTGCTGGCAGGCCGCATTGGGAATATTGTGAGCAATTTTGGGCACCATATCTGAGGATGGATGTGCTGGCTCTGGAGAGGGTCCAGATGAGGTTTACAAGAATGATCCAATGAGTGAGTAGGTTAAACTATGCTGAGCATTTGTCGGCACTGGGCCTGTACTCTCTGAAGTTTAGAAGAATGAGGGGGACCCTCATTGAAACATACAGAATAGTGAAAGGGTTGGGTAGAGTGGATTTGGAGAGGATGTTTCCACTCGTGGGAGAGTCTAGGACTAGAGGTCATTGCCTCAGAATTAAAGGACGTTCTTTTAGGAAGGAGATGAGGTGTCATTTATTTAGTAATGATTGGTGAATCTGTAGAATTATTTGCCACAGACGGCTGTGAAGGCCACGTCAGTGGATATTTTTAAGGCAGAGATAGATAGATTCCTGATTAGTACAGGTGTCAGAGGTTATGGGGAGAAGGCAGGAGAATGGGGTTTGGGGGGAAGAGATAGATCAGCCGTAATTAAATGGCAGAGTAGACTTGATGGGCGAATGGCCTAATTCTACTCCTATTCCTTATGACCTTATGACACCACCTGTCTAAAGAGTTTGCCCTACGCATCTCCTTCAAACTCTACCCCCACTGCACAAAGCTATGCTCTCTAGTCTTTGACCTTTCTACCCTGGGAGAAATGTTTTGACTGTTTACCTTGTACCTCTCATAATTCTATATGGAGTAATTGAGTCCTACAGCTCAGAAGCGGGCCCTTCACCCTAATTTGCCCATGTCACCCAAGTCCCACATGCTGGCATTTGGCCCATATCCCTCTAAACCTATCTTATCCATGTACCTAGACAAATGTATTTTAAATACCATGATGGTACCTGCTTCAACTACCTCCTCTGGCCGCTCGTTCCATATACCTACCACCTGCTGTGTGAAAAAATGACCCCTCAAGTTCCTATTACATCTTTTCCCTCCGACCTTAAACCTATGTCTGTTTTTTGATTCCCCAGCTCTGGATAAAAGACTCTGTGTATTCACCATATCTATTCCCCTAATAGACATATGCACCTCCAAAGATCGCTCCACAGCCTCCTGCATTTCAAGAAATAAAGGTCTAGCCTTCTACGTACTCACTCAAATCATTGATGTATACTTCCATAGACGGCTGTGGAGGCCAAGTCAATGGATATTTTGTAAAGGCAGAGATAGATTGATTCTTGATTTGTACGGGTGTCAGGGGTTATGCAGGGCTCGAAAATTAACAGTTGCCGGTTGCTAATGGCCACCTAAAGTCACGCCGGGCAACCTAAAAGCCATGTCATTTTGCCCGGCTTGGCCCCCCTCTCTATTTCTCGCTCTGTCACTCTCCGTCTCCACCCGCCATCCGTGTTCGGGTCGCTGAGACTCTGCTCTCCGGCAGCTCCTCAACCGCCGGCATGGTTGGCCACCTTGCACATGCGCACTGCCACGGCCAGCACATCATCGGCCGCCCTGCACATGCCCACTGCCAGGGCCTCTGTTCACGCTGGGCACTTTCTCCCTCCCTTTGCATTGTGGGCGATCTGTCCGCCATTGCTGTCCGGTCGCCGCCTCGCCACGACCGCTGAAACCCAACGCAGAATCAAGGGCCTTTCCCACTTGGGCGATTTTTCCGCGGATACACACACAAACAAACTCATCGCAAAGGCAGGGGGCCAGGGAAAGCGGGGGAGCACTGTCTGAAATTCACACGGTACAAAGCCAAGGTGATACAGACACACACCGCGATGAACAGGAAGGGGGGGGGGGGGGGGGGGAGAGGGAGGAGAAGGAGTGGAGACACTTTTAAGAAGCCAGATAACTTTTAATAAGCCAGAGATACACAGCTGTGAAGTTTAGCGGGCATTTAACATTTCCAGTCAGTTATCCTTGGTTCTGAAAACTTGTGCTTTTGTTTGTTTTCCCCAGTGAGCTACTGAAAATGCCCGGTAGCAAAGGCGATTAACTAAAACTACCTACGACTACCTCAAATACCCATAACTACATGGCAACCCCACCACGACTGCACCTACGACTACAGGATTATTGATTATCATGTTGAAAAATTTGCGGCGACCATAATGAGGCCACGACTAGTTCCCAGAATGCAGGAATTCCTCGCAACCATGAAGGAGACTCACCAGAGACCACCAGCGAACATGTGGCGACCATGAGGTGAGCGCAGAGTCTCCTGCACTCGCCTAAAAAATCACCCAAGTGGGACAGGCCCTTAACTCCCTGGTGGAGTAACTCCCTGGAGTAACTCTTGCTTCTTGGTTTCCTGGTCCTCCAAAAATATTCCAAATGGAATTCAAACTGGAGGTGGTGGAGGGTGGACTTAAGCAAAAAGGGTCCTTGGGAAAAAAGGGCTACCTTAAATTTAGTTGTATCTGGTTGGGTAACTATGGTAGGGTGAAGACTATTCCATGCTTTAATTGTGCGGGGGAACTCCATGGAACAGCCAGTATCTCTGGATAGAAGAAATTGGGTGACGTTTCGGATAGACACCCTTCTTTAGACTCACTCTGGTTTTAGTCTTTTTAGTTTAATTTAAAGATACAGCGCGGAAACAGGCCCTCCGGCACACCGAGTCCACACCGACCACCATACACTGGTTCTATCTCACACATTAGCGACGTAAGCCAAGAGTGTTTTATTCTCTCATGTCCCAGTTAGAACAATGAAATCCTTACTTGCAGCAGCACAACAGAATAAGTAAACATAGTACTCTGTAAACAATGTTATAAACGAGAAAACAAAACACTGTATATTTATATATGAATATATGTGTGTGTGTGTGTGTGTGTGTGTGTGTGTGTGTGTGTGTGTGTGTGTGTGTGTGTGTGTGTGTGTGTGTGTGTGTGTGTGTGTGTGTGTGTGTGTGTGTGTGTGTGTAAGTTCTATCGTATAGTATTATGTGTGTAGGAAGGAACTGCAGATGCTGGTTTAAACCAAAGATAGACACAAAAAGCTGAGGTAACTCAACAGGTCAGATAGAATCACTGGACAAAAGGAAAATATTACGTTTTGGGTTGGGTCTGAAAAAGATTCCTGCACACCTTTGAAATGTGGAAGGAAACAAGAGCACACGGAGAAAACCCATGCAATCAAAGGGAAAAGGAGCAAACTTCATACAGACGCACCCATATTCAGGATCAATTCCGGGTCTCTGGCACTTCTAGGCAGCAACTTTATGTACAATGTACTGCCCCATAGTCTTGAACTGAATTAAAACATACAGTAGCTATAAAGGGGAACATAGAATGACTTAGAGATTTAAGACTGAAAATGGATAGTTTATTTTTTTTAGTAACCAAAGTTATCAATGGATAATTTTTTGTGTGTTGGAAAACAAAATATAGTGGCACTGCTGGTGGACTTGCTGCCTCACACGCCAGAGATCTGTGTTCGATCCTGTCCTCGGGCACTGTCTGTGTTGAATTTGCACATTCTCCCTGCAAGTTTCCTCATACATCCCAAAGACGCATTGGCTTTGTAGGTTAACTTGTCTCTGTAAAATTGCCCCTAATGTGTAGGGAGTGGGTGAAGAAAATGGGATAACAAAACTTGTGTAAATGGGTAGACAAAAATGCTGGAAAACTCAGCGGGTGGGGCAGCATCTATGGAGCGAAGGAATAGGTGATGTTTCAGGTCAAGACACTTCTTCAGACTGATGTTGGGGGGTGGGGGGGGGGGGGGGGTGGTGGAAAAAAGAAAGGAAGGGGCGGAGACAGTAGGCTGTGGGAGAGCTGGGAATGGGAGGGGAAGGAGGGAGAAAGCAAGGACTACCTGAAATTGGAGAAGGCAATGTTCATACCGCTGGGGTGTAAACTACCCAACCGAAATATGAGGTGCTGTTTGCGGTGGGCCTCACTCTGGCCATGGAGGAGGCACAAGACAGAAAGGTCGGGTTCGGAATTGGAGGGGGAGTTGAAGTGCTGAGCTACCGGGAGATCAGGTGGGTTATTGCGAGCCCTCCCAGTCAGATCCTTCCTGCATCGTCGGAACCTCACTACCAGCGCACGCTGCCCTCGGCACGGCTGCTATGGAGAGGAGACGGTGCCCACCTCTTTGCAGTGTGGATTCGCAAAGAGAGTCTGGAGAGGTCTGCAAGGGTCCCTGTCACGGTTTATTCCGAACAGCTCCGTCACAGAGGACTCTGTGATTTGCGGACTGTTCCCAGGGACGCATTCAGAGACTGACATCGAGTGCTGCTGGAAGGTCATCAACTCGGTGAAAGACGCTCTTTGGTCTGCCCGAGCGCTGTTCACCTCCCAGCGGAGCGAGATGTCTGTCGGGGAAAGTTGCCGACTGGCCCGCTGCAGACTGCAGGAGTACGTGCTGAGGGACGCACTGAAGCTCGGTGCAGCCAACGCCAAGGCTCTGTGGGGGAGGACCACAGTCTAGGTTCCTTCCGCTGCTGGACATGGGGGGCAGGGTGTGGTGAAGACGCCCCTCAAAATAAGGGAAGAGATACCACGCCAGTGGGCCACATGAGTGGCAAGGGTTGGGAATAAATTTGTGAAATTTGAGCAATGTATGTAGACTGTATTGAATAATTTGTATAGCCTCCAAAAATGTTGGATGAATTCTTTGCATGGTTCATGTATTGTATATATTTATTACCTGAATATAGTCTATTTTGAAATTTTAAAAAAGAACTGAGTGGAGATGTGCGAAGTGATCGCCAAGCCTGCGCTTGGTCTCACTGAGATTGATCATACGCTGAATACTCCAAGCACATTTTTGTTTGGAAGTGGAAAGTGGAAATAATAGAAATTGCATTCATTGCAACGTGTAAAAAGTTGAAATACTGTATTGTAATTTTGCTGCATGTCATTGTGGTATATATCATGTCTTGATTGGTGAATATGTTTAGTTTGTGACTTTATTTGAAGCAGAAATAATATGTGAATGCTTCATTGAGCATAATTCCGACTGGTAACTACGCACTTCGTCCGAGCACATTATCGCACGCGTCATGCAAGCCGTCTTAAATGACAACCTAAACTGTCATTTGGCAACGTAAAAAGCTGCCTAGGTTGCCCAGCTAGCAAAAGAGAAAAAAGTTAAGTGAGAGCCCTGTTATGGGGAGAAGGCAGGAGAATGGGGTTAGGAGGAGGAGATAGATCAACCATGATTGATGGGCCGAATGGCCTAATTCTTTCCTATCTCTTATGACCTTATGACTGTGGTTGAAGTTCATTTTATGATGCAAAGCAACCCAGTCGTAGAATTTCTCAAAAGGCATTCAGACCATTGAATCTGCCCTCCTGGGCTAAACTGTGAATAGGGTGCATTGAGGACGAGAACAACAAGAGTCACGCAGCACAAGTCCTTGAGCGGAGTAGACTTGATGGGTCGAATGGCCCAACTCTACTCCTATATCTAATGACTTTCTACTAGGTCTCCCCTCAGCGTCCAGGGGTTCCAGAGAGAACCAAGTTGGAGGACTGAAGGAGTTTTTTTAACAGTGGGCAGAGTCTCTTTAAAGCAGCAACAGGACTAGGAAGTGAAACCGCACTGGAGTGCATCTCTGTGGGCCGTCCTGTCAACAGGAAACGGGCTGTTCGAGAAGGGTGGTGGCAACAAAAAAAATGGATCAGGGACAAAAGATATCTTGGTTGGAAGACGAGCTCTCCTGCCCAATATGTCAGGACATCTTCAAGGACCCTGTGTTCCCGCCGTGTCAGCACAACTTCTGCTGCGCTTGTCTGATGAGCTACTGGAAACAAAAGGGAGGCTGTGACTGCCCGGTTTGCCGGGAGACATATTCCAACAGCGATTTAAAATGGAACCGCACGCTGGCCAACATTGTCGACTCTTTCCTGAAGGAAGCGAGCAGGGCTCGGGGGCCGGAGGACATGTGCGGGCAGCACAACGAGGAGCTGAAGCTCTTCTGCAAGGAGGACGAGGAGGTGCTGTGTGTCGTCTGCCTGCACTCGAAGAAGCACGAAAACCACAAGTGCCTTCCTTTGGACGAGGCAGCGAAAGAGTGCAAGGTGAGGGGACGGGGGCATCGAGGTGGGGCTTGGATGGGCGGTGTGGCAGGGCACAATGTATGCGGGGGTTCCCAGGGGATGAGGGAGCGTTGGGATAGTATCTGGCAAGATGGGCAGAACATCGACTGGAACAAGCTGCCAGAGGGGACAGGGACTATCCCAACATTCAATAAACTGTTGGACAGTTTGGAGGTGTATGAACCAAACGCGGGTGTGGAACTAGTCTGGGACATGTTGGGCGGTATGGGCAAGTTGGGCCGAAGGGCCTGTTTCCAGCTATGACTCTAACAGTCAGCTGAAAATCGATATAAAGGTTGAAAAAGCCACAAAGTGCTGGAGTAACTCAGGGGTTCAGGCGACATCTTTGGAGAACTTAGATAGTGTCACTTTGGGTTGGGAACCCTTCTTCAGACTGAAGTGTTGAATTCTAAGAAGGGACCTGACCTGAAACCTCACCTATTCATTTTTAGTTTAGAGATTAGAGATACAAGATGAAAACAGACCCTTCGGCCCAACACATCTATGCTGACCACCAATCACCCATTCACACACTAGCGCTACACACAAAATGCTGGAGTAACTGAGCGGGACAGGTAGCTTCTCTGGTGAAAAGGAATGTGTGACATTCTCCAGAAACACTGCGTGTTCCGCTGAGTTACTCCAGCATTTTGTCTCTATCTTCATTGTAAACCAACATCTGCAGTTTCTTCCTACACACTCCCAACAACTCAGGGAAATGTTGTCCAGAGATGCTGCTTGGCCCGCTGAGTTATTCCAGTACTTGGTGCCTTTTTTGTTGTGGTAAACCAGCATCTGCAGTTCTTTGTGCCCCCAAGATTCGGTAAGAGATGTGTGCACAAACACACCACAGGAACCTAGCCCTGACCCAGTTAAATCCCCCCATCTGTTTTGCCCCAGAACTGAAACATCATCAGAAGTGAACCACTGACTTTGCAACTGGGGGATTCCCTTCCAGAGCCTTGGATCCTCAAGAGGGGGATTTTAATCTTTTGTTTTAAGTCGGTCGCTCGCTCCTTCGCAGTAGGATCTGAATTCCCTAGAGGTAGCAATGTTACAAAATGTTGAGATTTTTAAAAATCAAGTCTGCAATTTATCCGATCAGATAAAGCATAAAAATAAGTTTAATTTGACACCTAATTCACTTTAATATCTTTAAAACGTATTCAAAAAATTATGGCCATTTTCATACTCGGAAATTAGCATCTTGTTCCTTATTGCTTTTCCATTGACTTAACACAAAAGCTGTGATCGAGGACAGTCAAATGCCCATTACTTTCTTAAAAATCAAGAGAACTGAATGAAATGTTCAGTTATTAGAGATTGAAACATTCTAAAACAAATATAAAACATCTTACTTGGATGACCTGAAATTAAAGCATATAATTAGTTAATTAACTAATTACAAAATTAACCGTTGTGACGGAAATAGTAATAAACACCCAGACTGCCTTAAAAATTCAAAAATGTGATATTCTCAAGATCAGAACTTTAATATTATTGTATTATATGCTGTAAATCCATAACAGATGGGTAAATACATTACAATTTCTAGCAATACACCAAGTCTTTATGGAGAAGATCAGTTGCTAGCTGGTACATTGGCATATCATCATCAGTAGCACCATCATACTCCTCAGATTGTAACCAATAAGCAACTCTGTACACCTTGTTTTTCCTCAACTTTTTAATTTTGGCATTGTAAACTACGAGTTTTTGCCTTTCTGCCCACTACTTTCCCCATTAACAATCTCCTGTTGATTCCATTTCTTAAGAAAAGGATACTTTTTAAATAGCCTAAGTATCCAAATAACAAACTAATCCAATCCACTAGAATTCACAATAACATGATTTTTAAATCTCACTGTCATGAATTTATATCCCAGATGGAAAGAAATTAATGTTTAATTTCCATATATTAATCTAGAAACATCCACCCAAAATATAATCAAATTCTTGTTTTTTGCACAATACATGTGACTCAAACTGTTGTGAATATTTAGTTTTTAAATAATGATCACGGAGAGAGAGAATAAGACAAAATATTGAAAATTTAGATGGCTTATCTCCAAAAAAAAATGGGCATTTTACAACACATAGTCCTCCGCCAGTTTTAGATGGCTTATCTCCAAAAAAAATGGGCATTTTACAACACATAGTCCTCCGCCAGTTTCGCCACCTCCAACGTGACCCCTCCACTCGCCACATCTTCCCATCTCCCCCCCTGTCTGCCTTCCGCAAAGACCGCTCCCTCCGCAACTCCCTTGTCAATTCTTCCCTTCCCTCCCGCTCTACCCCTTCCCCGGCACTTTCCCTTGCAACCGCAAGAAATGCTATACTTGTCCCTTCACCTCCCCCCTCCACTCCTTTCAGGGACCCAAGCAGTCCTTCCAGGTCCGACAGAGGTTCACCTGCAACCTCCTCCAACCTCATCTACTTGCTGCCAGATGCCAGATGATCTATATCGGTGAGAGACCAAGCGGAGGCTTGGCGATCGTTTTGCCGAACACCACCGCTCGGTCCGCAATAACCAAGCCGACCTCCCGGTGGCTCAGCACTTCAACTCCCCCTCCCATGCCATATCCGACCTCTCGGTCCTGGGCCTTCCTCCACGGCCAGAGTGAGCAACACCGCAAGTTGGAGGAACAGCACCTCATATTCCCGCTTGGGGAGTCTGCATCCCTCTGGGGCTTGAACATTGAATTTTCTCAATTCTGTTAACCCTTGTTGTATCCTCCCCTTCCCACCTCTCCCTCAGCCCACGGGCCCTGGCATTCCCTCTATCTCTATCTCCCTCCCCCATCCTAGTCGCACTAGCTTCTCATTTTCACACCACAAACAGCTTACAATGGCTTGTTCCCTTTATCATCTATACTTTTTTGCATATCTTTCATTCATTGTTCTTTATCTCTCCACATCACCGTCTATATCTCTCGTTTCCCTGATCCCTGACCAGTCTGAAGAAGGGTCTCGACCCGAAACGTCGCCCATCTCCTTCGCTCCCTAGATGCTGCTGCACCCGCTGAGTTTCTCCAGCCTTTTGTGTACCCGGCATTTTAATCATCTTGCTTCTGGTACGCGATCGATTGGAACGTTGCATTTGCGGTGAATTTGACCCCATATCGGCAGGAAAAACACTGCCGAATCGAGGACCAGAGGACATGGGTTCAGGGTGAAGGGTAAAAGATTTAATAGGAATCTGAGGGGTAAATTTTTCACATAAATGGTGGTAGGGATATGGAACAAGCTGCCAGAGGAGGTAGTTGAGGCTGTGACTATCCCATCGTTTAAGAAACAGTTAGACAGATACATGGATAGGACAGTTGGAGGGATATGTACCAAGTGCAAGCAGGTGGGACTAGTGTAGCTGGGACATGTGGACAAGTTGGGCCAAAGAGCCTTTTTCTACACGGTGTCACACTATGACTATGACTCTATAGTACTCTGTATAAATATAGCTTCCATTCTCTGTGAAAAAGTTGCCCCTCTGGATCCTATTAAATCTTTCCCCTTACCTTAAATCAGTCCTTTGCATCCTGATTCCTAAGACATAGGGACGGAATTAGGCCATTCAGCACATCGAGTCTGCTCTGCCATTCGATCATGGCTGATCTATTTTTTGCTGACTGGTTTTCATTGCATAGCACATCCACCCCAATGTGCTCATTTTAAAGCACTCACATTAATTTATTGTGCAAAGTTTCAGATTGTGACCTTTCTGAAAAACAGTCCCGACCCAAAATGTCACCCATCCTTTGTCTACAGAGATGCTGCTTGACCCGCTGAGTTACTCCAGCACCTTGCGTCTATCTTCGGTATAAACCGGTATCTGTAGTTCTTTCCTACATATTAATCTCTTGCTCTGTCTTGATGTGCTATTGCTGAAACAAAATCCACCAACATAATTCTTTCAGGATGGACTGAAGGCATCAATCAAAACTCTGAAATCCAAGATGGAGAAATTCCTTGGGATCAGGAATGAGAATGACCTGTCTTTAAACCATATGAAGGTGAGCTCTAGAACATGGGACCAGCCATTATTTGGTGATCAGCTGTATCACAAATATGAAGTGTGTGTCACTAGTGTGTAGGATAGTGCTAGTGTACGGGGTGATTGCTAGTCGGTGCAGACTCGGTCTGCCAAAGGGCATGTTTCTGTGCAGTATCTCTAAAGTCCATCTGCCTTCCTTGGTCCACTTTCCCAGTTTAGTTTAGAGATACAGTGTGGTTACAGGCCCACCGAGCCTGTGCCGACCAGTGATCACGCATACGCTAGTGCTATCATGCAAGTTACAGAAGCCAATTAACCCACAAACCTACCTGTCTTTGGAATGTTAAGGAAACCGTAGCACCTGGAGAAAATGTCTCACAGAGGTCACATGGAGAACGTATGATCTCCAGACAGAGAGCACCCATAGTCAGGTCTGAAGAAGGGTCTTGACACAAAACGTCACTGTAAATGACTTCCAGACTCAGTACAGTGGGGTGGAGTTAGAGATGCTGACTGGTGTGTGATTGGTTAACATGCAACATCAATCTACAGTCACCTATTCCTTTTCTCCAGAGATGCTGCCTGACCCACTGAGTTACTCCGGCAATTTGTGTCTAGCACCCATAGTCAGGATCGAACCTAGATCTCCGGCACTTTAAGGCAGCAACTCTGCTGCTGTGCCACTGTACCACCCTAGATGTCGTTAGTCTGGATCCTGTTGTAATCTTAGATAATCTTCTTCATCGTTCATTACACCACAAATTTTGATGCCATCTGCAAACTTACTAACTATGTCCTCATCCAAATCGTCGAACAGCAGAGGACCCAACTGATCCCAGGGGCATTTCGCTAGTCATAGACCTCCAATCTAAAGAAAAACCCTGACTTCTTCCACTAAGCCAACTTTGTACCCAAGTTGTGAATTTAAATTTCCAGCATCTCCATTTTCTATTTTAAATTTGAGTTTCAAATAATAATATCTCACTTCTGTTTGTTCTAGAGTCAGGCTTCGAGAACTAAAAAACAAATCAGACAGGAGTTTCAGAAACTTCATGACTTCCTTCACTCCGAGGAGGAGACTCTGATGGACAGTCTTCGAAAGGAGGAAAGGAACCAGGTTCAGTCAATGCAGCAGAAGATTAAGAGAATCTCTGATGAGATTTCCATGCTGAAAGCCAACATTCAGGCTCTTGAGAGCCAACTCAGCCAACAAGATTCTGCACTTTTCCTACTGGTGAGTGAGAGGTGGTCCGAGGAGATTATTGCAATAAGGCTTTGATAGATAAAACCATCTGAATGAATAGAGCAGAAGTGTTGTAGGAGAAGGGCCAATGGGTAATGGATTTTGTCCACCCTCCCCTTGATCTCACATTCATCCCTTTCTCCAAAGGCCCTTTATCTCCAACATTCGCCTAGCTCCCACTAACATAGCGCGTCAGCTCCCACCATCTTCTCAGGAAAGGTTTTCCAGATCCAAACGAAACCCATCCCATCTCCCATCGCTCCCGACTCCGGATCTTGGGCCTTTGGATACTAATCCAATCTAAAGAGAGCAGCTTTCCAATGCTGACATTACAATGTCTTTAAAGACACTGATGTCATCCATTAACTTTTAGAGATGCAGGTGTATCCTATCCTACGTATTAGCGACACATTTACAGAAGCCAATTAACATACAAACTTGCACATTTTTGGAAATGTGGAAGGAACCCGGAGCACCCGGAGAAAACCCACACAGTTCAAAGAGAGAAAGTGCAAACTCCACACAGACAGCAGCCGAGGTCAGGATCAAACCTGGGTCTCTGGCATTGTGAGGCATCAACTTTACCGCTGCGTCACTGTGCCACCCACTCTACAGCCTATTTTATACATTTTGGAAACACACAAGATGATTCCCACATAACACTGAATCACCTCAAAGTGCCTCAGCAAAGTGTTAGCCTGGGAAAACGTGCATCGTTTGTTGAATGAACTTTTAACGGCATCTCAAATAAATCTTTTGTTTCTTTTCTTCCAGAATCTTCCAGAAACTAGAAAAAGGTATGAACACCACTCTCTTGATGAACATCACCTAATACTCTGCCTCAGTTGGCATGGTGGTGCAGCGGTAGAGCTGCTGCCTTACAGCGCCAGAGACCAGGCTTTGGTCCTGACTATGGGTGCTGTCTGTGCAGAGTTTGTATGTTGTCCCAGTGACCGTGTGTCCAGGTACTCCGGTTTCCTCCTAAACTCTAAAGGGGTATAGGTTTGTAGGTTAATTGGCTTTGGTAAAATTGTAAATTGTCCCTAGTGTGTAGAATAGTGCGAGTGTACGGGGACTGCTGGTTGGCATGTGCTGATGGGCCTGTTTCTGTGCTGTATCTCTAAAGTCTAGTTCTAGAGTCATACAGCACGGAAATAGGCCCTTTATCTCAACTCGTCCACGCCAATCATTTTGTCTACCTGAGCTGGTCTCAGTTGCCTGCATTTGGCCAAATCCCTCAAACCTTTCCAATACATGAAGTGTCCAAATGTCCAAGTGTAATTCTGCCCACACTGACCACTCTCTCGTAACCCTATCCCCTCTAGTTTAAGACTCCCTTGCACCGGAGAACTGACCATCACCTCTTCATCTATGCCGCTCAGGGTTTTACAAACTTCTATAAGATCAGCCCGCGGCCTCTTTTGATTAAAGGAAAACAGTTACAGACTATCCAGTTTCTCAGTACTCAAGCTCTCTAATCCCAGCTACTGTATATCCTTTTGAATTAGCAGCCTTTCTAGTTTTTAATCTTACCTAGAGTATGGTGGCCAGAACTGCACTGAATACCCCCAAGTGCAGTCTCGCCAACACCGTCCTACTCTAAATTATGTCCCAACTCCTGTACTCATTGCCTGACCGATGACAAGCATACCAAACACCTTCTTCACCACCTGTGTTGTCACTGTCACGGGACTATGTACTTGTTATGTTTGGTCTTTCTTTTCAGGAACAATCTCCAGTGTCCTGTCATTCATTGTCTATGCCCTAGCCTGGTTTAACCTCCTAAAATGCATCACCATGCACTTACTTGTCTGAGTTAATTTGCATCTGCCATTCCATTTCCTACTTTCCCAGCTCAGTATACCTGGATCCTGTTGTAACCGTAAACAATCCTGTCCACTATCCATTGTACTACCAATGTTGATGACACCTGAAAATTTACTAATTACGCACCTACCTTCTCATTCAAATCGTTAATATATATGACAAACGGTATGGTCCCGCACTGATACCTTGGGCACACTATCTCCGCTCCCACCCTCTAATTTAATTGTGGATTTGTTGCAAGTAGGGCTTTCTGTATCTATGTCTTAACTTTCAGAGACTCGTGCACATGAACATCTAGATTCCTCGTGATACTTTCAATTGCTTGCCTTAAAAATAAAAAAAAAACCCTCTCTTCTAACTATCAATAAGCTCAATTCTTTCTATCAAAGTAAAAGACCACAATTTTTCCACTATGCTCCATATGCCCTGTCCTCGCCCATTTACAATGCCTCTCTAGATCATCCTGAAGCCTCCCTTCATCGTTGCGCGGCGGTAGAGACCTGGGTTCAGTCCTGACTGCGGGTGCTGTCTATCCAGAGTTGTCTGTTCCCCCTGTGACAGCGCGGGCTTTCTCTGGGTGCTCTGGTTTTCTCTCACACCACAAAGACGTGCAGGTTTGTAGGTTAATTTGACCGGTTAAAAATTGTAAATTGTCCCGAGTGTGTAGGATAGAGCTAGTGTTTCGCTGGTTGACACAGACTTGGTGGGGCGAAGGGCCTATTTCACGCTGTAGCTCTAAAAGTCTATGAAAAAGTCTAAATCCTCTTCACCACCTGCACTGCCACCCGCTTTATATCTTCAGTAAACTCTGATGCATCGCACTCCATTTTCTCATCCAAATTCCATGTCCTTGTTTCTCTTCTTTGTGCGACAGTCTCACACTTTAACTGAAGCTCAGACCCTGTAGACTGCTCGCTAAATCCAGACCTTGTAATCTCTCTGACATTCCCTTCTGACATTCCCAGAGCCAACTGCACTCTGCAAGATCCTGAGCCGGTCTCCGCAATGATTGATGTGGGACGTTATGTCGGTTCCTTACAATACCGAGTCTGGAAGAAAATGCTCAACATTATCAACACAGGTTTGTGCGCATCACCGATGCCCAAAGTTTGGAGCTTTCCCTCTGTCAGTGCATTAAATCCGTGCTTTGGCAAACTGTTATTTCCATTCGGATCTGCTGAAAAACTTTGTGACAATGGGTGGAAATCAGTTTACAAAATCGCTGTGGTCTTGCGTAGTGAGACTATGAGCAAACTCCAGTGGTGGAATAAAGACATTTAGGTGTATCTGAGGACAGATATGAGTGAGGAGGGAAGGGATGGGATTGCTTTGCCAGTAGCTGTCGTGGAGTCAAAGGATCCTTCCGTGTCACAGTAGGCGAGAAGGGCACGGCACAGTGGTGTTGCAATACAGCGCCTGAGTTGTAGGTTCAATCAAGATTACCGGTGTTATCTGTATGGAGTCTGTACTTTCTCCCCGTGACTATGTGGGTTTTCCCAGGGTGCTCCGATTTCCTCCTAGATCCAATGATTTATAGGTTTGTAGGTTAATTGGCTTTAGTAAAAACGTTTAATTTTCCCTAGTGTGTCGGATAATGCTAGTGTCGGCGGGTCGATGGTTGGTGCAGACTCGAGGGGGACAGGGGGCGAGGGCTGCAGCCAATTACCGAAACCAAATAACATGCAAATCTGTACGTCTTTGGAGTGCGCCACCTGCTGCCCAGGAGACGAAAATCCTGCCCACTCAACCATAGGTTAGGATACTGAGGGCACTTCATCCCCCCCCAGAGCTGATTACTGGCACTGTGTGTACAAACAAACTGGGGTCAGACTTTACTTTAGTTCAGTTTATTGCAGAAAAGCTTGTGTTGCATGCTAACCAACGAGCCATCCACCGTTCACATATATTTGATACATGATTAAGAGAATAACGTTTAGTGCAAGATAAAATCTAGTAAAGTCCGATTAAAGATAGTCCGAGGGTCTCCAATGAGCAGTTTAGGAATAATCATTGGTAGATAGGTTCTGCCTGATAACAGCTGGGAAGAAACTGTCCTTGAATCTCGAGGTGTGCATTTTCACACTTCTATGCCTCTTGCCTGACGGGAGAGGGGAGAAGAGGGAGTGTCCGGGGTGCGATGCGTCCTTGATTATGCTGATGACCTTGCCGAGGCAGTGTGAGCTATAAATGGAGTCAATAGAAGAGGGAGGTTGGTTTGTGTGATGGTCTGGGATGCCTCCACAATACTCTGCAATTTCTTGTGGCCTTTGTTGAGCTCCGTGCGCCATGGGGAGGTGCAGGCGAAGTATTCACAGCCGTCCATCAACCCAATAGCCCAGAAGCCGTTCTCTGGGTCCTCCTCGATGACCCCTTTCTTTCTGGCACATCCCTTGGCCACACGCAAACACCATCCAGTCAGGCCCCTCACATCCACATCCTATTGATGCCTCCCCGAGGCATGCTGTTCCCAAACCATGCTGTGATGCATCCCGATAAAATGCTTTCTACGGCGCATCAGTAGATGGTGGTAAGAGTTGTTGGGGACATGACGAACATCCTAAGCTTTTGAAGGAAGGAGGGGTGTTGGTCTGCTTTCTTGGTCACTGCTTCATTATGGGTTGGACAAGTTGCTGGTGATATTTACTCTGAGAATCTTTCAGCCATCTCTACTTCGTTGCTGCATATGTGTACCGCTTTGCTTTAGATGTAATGTATAGCAAACCACTCCTGCTTACTTTACCTTGTTGTCCCCCCCCCCCCCCCCCTCACTACAGCCCCTGTGACCCTGGATCCAAACACAGCCGCGCCCTGGCTCCACCTGTCCGAGGATCTGACCGTTATGGGCTACCGTCTAACCAAGCTGCAGCTACCGGATAACCCAGAGAGGTTTGACTCCTGCGTCTCAGTGCTGGGCTCGGAAGGATTCGCCTCGGGAAGGCATCACTGGGACGTGGATGTGAAGGGCCTGACTGGCTGGTGTTTGGGAGTGGCCAAGGGATCTGCCAGAAGGAAAGGAGTCATCAAGGTGGACCCAGAGAATGGCTTCTGGGCCATTGGGTTGATGGACGGCTGTGAATACTACGCCTGCTCTTCCCCCTGGCGCACGGAGCTCAGCGTCAGTCCCCAGATCATCCGCGTCGACCTGGACTGCAAGGCTGGCAAGGTGTCCTTTTATAACGTTGAAAACATGAGCCTTCTTTACAGCTTCACGGACACCTTCACCGAGAAGGTCTATCCCTACTTCTGCCCTTGCCTGGTCCCAGACAACACCAACCTCTCGGCTATGAAAATCTGCCCCTTCCAAGTGGCTTTGCAGAATTAATAGTGCACTGTTCACCATTAGAACCTGAAATTGGGCTGAGATAAAGCACACAGTGTGCGCAACTCCAGATAATGTTGCGATGCCCTTTTGTCAAAACCCCCTGGAGGGTTATTCATTGTTGAGTTTCTCATCACTGCTCACTCAAGAACCAAAGCTTGGTGAAATAATTCAGGGTGCTACAGCCTGATGCTCTACCTGGACTCGATGGTTTTTGCAGTAATGTTACTGTGCCACCAGTTAACATTCTGGGCCACCAGCTAAAATTCTGCAGCTGCAGAGACTCCAAGTTCAATTCTCACTGTCACAAATGTACACCAATTCATTATTACTATCTGGAGTTTTTTTTTAAAAGCCACTGTAAAATGGGAAGGTAACTGGCTTTAGTGACATTAATCTTTAGACTTCAGAGCACAAAAATAAGCCCTTCAGCCCACCGAGTCTACACTGACCAGCGATCATTCCTACACTAGCACTATCCTACACACTAGGAACAATTTTACCAAAGCTAATTAACCTACAAATCTGCATGTTTTTTGGACTACGGGAGTAAACCGGAGCACCCAGAGTAAATCCACCCAGTCACAGGGAGAACATACAAACTCAGTAAAGACAGGGTCGAACCCGGGACTCTGGCACTGTAAGGCAGCAACTCTGCCGCTGTGTCACCGTACCGCCCCTCTGATTCAGGCACTGCCTTCAGGGACAGTAAACTGCCAACCTCAGCCACTATCCAACTTACCAATATACCAATTAGGAACAGGAGTAGACCATTCAGTCCCTCAACACCTCTGCCATTCAATATGATCACGGGAAATATAAACCTCTGCTCCATGTACCTGAACATCTCATCCTTTGCTTATCCAGAATATATCTACCTCCATCTTAAACTTATTCAACAACTCTACTTTCATTAGCCTTTGAGGGAAATGAGTTCCAGAGACTCGCCACCCTCTGAGAACCATAGTCATACAGCACGGAATCAGGCCCTTCAGCCCATCTCATCCATGCTGACTAAGATGTTCATCGATGCTGGTTCATTTTCCAGCATTTGACCCATTGTTCTCTGAATCTTTCTTGCCCATGCAGCTGTCCAAATGTTGTATTGTACCTACCTCAACTACTTTCTCTGGCAGCTCATTCCATATATACACCACTCTCTGTGTGAGAACGTTGTCCCTCAGAATCCTATTAAGTCTTTCCCCTCTTTCCCCTTAAACCAATTCCCTCCAGTTCTCGATTCCCCAACCCTGTGTGCATTCACCCTATGTCCCTCAGGATTTCATACACCTCTTTAGAAACATAGAAAATAGTTGCAGCAGTAGGCCATTCAGCCCTTCGAGCCTGCACCGCCATTCAATATGATCATGGCTCATCATTCAACTCAGTATCCTGTACCTGCCTTCTCTCCATACCCCCGATCCCTTTAGCCACAAGGGCCACATCTATCGCCTTCTTAAATATAGCCAATGAACTGGCCTCAACTACCTTCTGTGGCAGAGAATTCCAGAGGCTCACCACTCTCTGTGTGAAATTTTTTTCCTCAGTCCTAAAGGAATTCCCCCTTATCCTTAAACTGTGACCCCTTGTTCTGGACTTCCCCAACATTGGGAACAATCTTTCTGCATCTAGCCTGTCCAACCCCTTAAGAATTTTGTAAGCCTCTATAAGATCCCCCCTCAATCTCCTAAATTCCAGCGAGTACAAGCCGAGTCTATCCAGTCTTTCTTCATATGGAAGTCCTGCCATCCCAGGAATCGTCTTCTCTCTTCTCTCCTCTCCTGCCTGGCAGCAGATACAAAAGCTTGAAAGCACTCGCCACCAGATTCAAACAGCCTCCTAGCATCCTCCTCACACCTAACACTGCCCCCCAGCTTCGTGTCATCCGCAAACTTGGAGATGTTGCATTCAATTCCCTCGTCCAAATCATTAATATATATTGTAAATAGCTGGGGTCCCAGCACTGAGCCTTGCGGTACCCCACTAGTCACTGCCTGCCATTCTGAAAAGGACGCGTTTACTCCTACCCTTTGCTTCCTGTCAGCCAGCCAGTTCTCTATCCACATCAGTACTGAACTCCCAATACCATGTGCTTTAAGTTTGTATACTAATCTCTTATGTGGGACATGGTCGAAAGCCTTCTGAAAGTCCAGATATAACACATCCACTGGTTCTCCCTTATCCACTCTACTAGTTACATCCTCGAAAAATTCTATAAGATTCGTCAGACATGATTTACCTTTCATAAATCCATGCTGACTTTGTCTGATGATTTCACCACTTTCCAAATGTGTTGCTTTCCCATCTTTAATAACTGACTCTAGCAGTTTCCCCACTACCAACATTAGACTAACTGGTCTGTAATTCCCCGTTTTCTCTCTTCCCTCCTTTTTAAAAAAGTGTGGTTACATTAGCTACCCTCCAATCCTCAGGAACTACTCAAGAATCTAAAGAGTTTTGAACAATTATCACTAATGCATCCACTATTTCTGTGGCTACTTCCTTGAGTACTCTGGGATGCAGCCTATCTGGCCCTGGGGATTTATCGGCCTTTAATCCATTCAATTTACCCAACACCACTTCCCGACCAACCTGGATTTCACTCAGTTCCTCCATCTTATTTGACCCCCGGTCCTCTGCTATTTCCGGCAGATTATTTATGTCTTCCTTAGTGAAGACAGAACCTAAGTAGTTATTCAATTGTTCTGCCATGTCCTTGTACCCCATGATCAATTCACCTGTTTCTGACTGCAAGGGACCTACATTTGTTTTAACTAATCTTTTTCTCTTCACATATCTATAAAAACTTTTGCAGTCAGTTTTTATGTTTCTTGCCAGTTTTCTTTCATAATCTATTTTCCCTTTCCTAATTAAGCCCCTTGTCCTCCTCTGTTGGACTGAATTTCTTCCAGTCCTCTGGTAGGTTGCTTTTTCTGGCTAATTTGTATGCTTCATCTTTTGTTTGGATACTATCCCTGATTTCCCTTGTTATCCATGGATGCACTACCTTCCTTGATTTATTCTTTTGCCTGATTTATTCTATAGGCTCATCGCTCTGTTCACTGGATGGCTATAGATTGAATGGTAAGATCCTTCTGTACATCAATGCTGTCAAGGGTCTTGCCATTGAATGTATACTTATTCGCTGTCCCAAAGTGCAACATAGATATAGGGTAAGTAGTAAGAAATTTGGAATCTGATGGGGACCTTTATCACCCAGAGAGTGGTGAGTAGCTGGAATGCACTGCTGGTGAGAATGGTGGAAACAGAGTCACAGTGAGCATTTGATGAACACAAATCACTTGAGAAAGGACTAGGTGCTCAGGGGCAAGAGCTAGGTGCTCAGAAATGGGATGCTCAGGATATCCACAGGTTTGCATGGATGTATTGGGCTGAATGGCCTGTTGCTGTGCTTTACGGTACTATGAATGAAATTTACAGTACAGCAGGCTGCATTCCTCTGATACGCCAATTCCTCTTAAATGTTTGCTTGTTTCTAGAGTCATAGAGTGATACAGTGTGGAAACATGCCCTTCAGCCCAACTTGCCCACACCAGCCAACATGTCCCAGTTACACTAGTCCCACTTGCCTGTGTTTGGTCCATATCCCTACAAACCTGTCCTATCCATGTACCTGTCTTAAGCATTGGGATAGTTCCAGCCTCAACTACCTCCTCTGGCAGCTTGTTCCATATACCAACCACTCTTTGTGTGGAAAATGTTAGCCCTTGGAATCCTATTAAATCTCTTCCCCTTCATCTTAAACCTATGTCCTCTGGTCCTTAAATTCATTTCAAGGAAATACATTTTCTGCATTTATTCTATTCTGAGATGTTGGCTTTCCCAACTATTTTGGCTTGACTAACATCTCTGACACATGCCTATTGTCTTGACAGGAATCAGCCCTTTCATCTATCCCTGATATGTAGAAACGTGTGTCAGATAGAGGTGGCTTAATGGCAATGCAAAGAGATTCTCCCAACCAAAGCCAATTACAGTGAAACCTCTGCTACTCTATCGGAAGGTCAATTGGTCTTGGCTCTCACAGCTGAAACATCTGCCCGGGACCATCTGTGTAAATAAAACACAAAGTTCTGGTGTAACACAGCAGGTCAGGCAACATACATGGTGTCCAAGCCCTCCACAGATTCTGCCTGGCCCACTGGCTTCCTCCAGCACCTTGTGTTTTACTCGATTACAACATCTGCAGTTTTTGCATGTTCGTGTGTCTAAATCTCTATTGTGCTTCCTGCAACATCTGTAACTGTTAAACACATTAAAGACTCTGTTTTAACATGCTTATCAATGCCTTTTGTCTTTCTACTGTTGCCGCCTTATGCCCTGTTAATAAACCTCAGGAAAACCTTTGGACATTGACTTTCCAGGCTTCATAGATCATTTACTAATCTTTGGTTGCAGTGGTCTGTGGTGTGAATGCCTGTCTCATAAGAACAGTGAAAGGCTACCTCTGCCCCTCAATCTATGATGCATTTCAGTTCAATCAACACACTCAGCTTAGGTCTGTCTCATTGAAGCACACATGTTGACAAGAGTCCACTGATAGTATAATATATGTATATAAGCAAACAAACAGGCCCTTCGGCCCACCATGTCAGTGCTGAGAAGTATCCATCTGTATTAATCCCAAGTACTGGCACTTGGTCCGGTGCTGGATTCCCCCTTTAGTGGGAATCCTTGCAGTTCTCCAGACCTCGGGTATGGCCACTCTTCCAGCATCCCTAGACCGCTCAGCCTGTGCCATCACATTGGCACAGTGGCACACCTGCCCTGTGGTAGCATCACCCAATGTCTGGACCTGCAACATTTTCCCACAGGTATTGAGCAGAAGCTTTGGTCAATGGGATCCTACATTAACATCTAAAAATCTAACACTCTGACCAAGCGGTCAAGATTTACTCCTGACTCATGTTTTGTCAGTTATGTATAGATTGAACAAGAATGCAGAATACACTGAGAGGTCCAAGGAGCTGAGGCAGCTTCCACCAGGGTAGGTGTGGGTCATGCCAGTGAGGGAAGGCAGCATCGCAGAGCCCCTTGGTGACATTGAGAATATACAAATTAGTAACGGGGGTAGACTATTCAGCCCCTCGAAACACCTCTGCCATTCGATATGATCACGGATAATGTGTCTATAACCTTTGCTCCACATACCTGACCATCTCATCCCTTGCTTATCCAGCATATATCTACCTCCATCTTCTTATTCAAAAACTCTACTTCCGTTGGCCTTTCGGGGAAATGAGTTCCAGAGACTCACCACCCTCTGAGAATCGTGGTCATACAGCACAGAATCAGAGGGGAGATCCTTCTCGTCCATCATCAGTGCGGCTCAGTGGCGGAACAGTAGAGTTGCTGTCTTACAGCGCCAGAGACCCGGGTTCGATCCTGACTGCAGGTGCTGTCTGTGGTCGCATGGATTTGCTCCAGTTTCCTCCTACGCTCGCAAGACATGCAGGTTTGTCGGTTAATTGGCTTCACTAAAATGGTAACTTGCCCCGAGTGTGTAGGATAGTGCTGGTGTATAGAGTACTCACAGGTCGGCGTGCATTTGGTGGGCCAAAGGGCCTGTTTCCGTGCTGTATCTGTAAAGTCTAAAAGTCTTAAACCAGTGGTGACCAGTCACAGTTTCTGGGTGGCAAGGGTCAGACATCCCTGACCCTCTCCCCTCCTGCTCCCTTCTTGGTGTTGACTGACACCATGGGCTAGTTCTGGAAAGTTGGCAGGTTCCCCCAGTCACCAATGGAGGTTGGAGCTGAGAGCTTTTGAGATTTTTGAGCTTTTAATCCATCACTGCGGGGTGCACTCAGGCTATGATGCAAAGAGACCCCGACTCAGCTACAGAGCCAGCCTCTAATGAAATGGACACATACGAGAGCAAGCACATGCCCACTGGGAATCTGATGGTGTCCTCCACTCCTTTAAAGAATCCATCCACACCATTGGGATACATCACAGCTTGGCACAGCAACTGCTCTGCCCAGGTCCGTGAGAACTAGTGAACGTAGCCCAGTCCACTACACATACCAGCCACCCCCTACCCTCATTGTCAACTCCATACGTAGCGCACACTGCCTCGGGTAAACGGCCAGCATAATCAAAGACCACTTATCCCGCCCCGCCCCCCCCCCCCCCGTCATTCTCTCTTCTCCCCTCTCCCATCAGACAGAATATACAAAAGCTTGAAAAACATGTAGCACCAGATTCAGAAACAGCTTGTCCACTGCTGATATCCGAGGATGTATTCCAGATCTCCCAAACTGCCTCGTTGTGACACTTGCATTTAGTTACCTGCTCTTTCTCCGTCGTTGTAAGACTATATTCCTTACTGTTATTTTCTCTCGCGCTCTACCTAATGGATGATATAATCTGCCCGCATAGCTCACAAAACAAAAGTTATTCCACTGTATCTCCGTACGCATGACAGCAATAAAACAATCCCAATATATGGTTTTAATTTGATGAGGCGAAGTGGCATTTCATTTATCGAGGACATTTCTTGATCTGCTGAAACCTTATCCATCACCGCAGGGTGTCACTGTAACAGGCATGTTGACGTGGAAAGTAAAACAACTGTAGAGATGGAAAGTCTGAAATAAATCGGCAAACACAAGGATTACTGAGGCAGAACCAGCTTTTCATGTTGATGGAAGACAACTGATAGACATGAGGATTTGTTGACTTCACAGTGCAGTAAATTTATCTGATACAGCTGCTTGAATTCAGGATGGCCCCATACCGAGAGGGAACACACAACCAGATTGCAGCATCTGCAGTCTCTTGTGTCTGTCTCCCTTACTGTGGAACGAGTCCCAAGGATCAGCACCGAGACAGGGAAACAGTCAGTATGTAGTAAAGAACTGCAAGTGCTGGTTTAAATCGAATGTAGACACAAAATGCTGGAGTAACTCAGCGGGACAGGCAGCATCTCTGAAGAGAAGGAATGGGTGATGAAACGTCACCCATTCCTTCCCCTCCAGAGATGCTACCTGTCCCGCTGAGTTACTCCAGTATGTTGTGTCTATCTTTGAGGAAACAGTCAGCATGGCTTTAGAACATAGAAGTGTACAGCACAGGAACTGGCCTTTCAGCCCACCAAGTCTGTGCCCACCATGATAAAAATCTAACCAATCCCATCTGCCCACAGATGGAGTTTTTAGACATTAGATACAGTGTGAAAATAGGCTAGCTGTCACCCATACACTAGCACTATCCTACACACTCGGGAAAATATACGATTTACAGAAGCTAATTAGCCTACAAATCTGTAATTTTTGGAGAGTGAGAGGAAACCAGACCACCCGGAAGAAAAACAACGTGGTCACAGGGGGAAGGTACAAACTCTGTACAGACAACACCCATAGTCAGGATCGAACCCGGGTCTCTGGCGCTGTAAGGCAGCAACTCTACCATGGTGCCACTGTCCCGCCTTTCATATCCCTCCATTCCTTGCCTGTTCATGTTCATCTAAATGCCTCTTAAATATTTCTGTACAGATTACAGTAATTGGGCTGTTAATGATACAGGAGCTTTACAAGAATGACCCCAGGAATGAGTGGGTTAAGATATGATGAGCATTTGACAGCACTGGGCCTGTACTCGCTGGAGTTTAGAAGAATGAGGGGGGACCTCATTGAAACATACCGAATAGTGAAAGGCTTGGATAGAGTGGATGTGGAGAAGATGTTTCCACTAGTGGGAGAGTCTTAGACTTGAGGTCATAGCCTCAGAATTAAAGGACGTTCCTTTAGGAAGAAGATGAGGAGAAATGTTGTTAGTCGGTGGTGAATCTGTGGAATTCTGCTACAGAAGGCTGTGGAGGCCGTCAATGGATATTTTTAAGGCAGAATAGATAGATTCTTGATTAGTACGGGTGTTAAGGGTTATGGGGAGAAGGCAGGAGAATGGGGATAGGAGGGAGAGATAGATCAGTCATGATTGAATGGCAGAGCAGACTTGATGGACCAAATGGCCTAATTCTCCTATCAGTTATGATCTTATGAAAGCTGCCTTCCTCACCCCACACACCGTCTGCGCGAGGGACAGCGTTTGGCCAGTGAGTGCTGATGTGACTCATGGTTTACTGAAATGATATCACCTCCAGCAATTTCCTGGAACATTTCATCGATCAGCAGCTGATATCCACTCACAACCAAGACGCAAATTAAATGCTCCGCTTGCTCCCTAATTTGTAGTCAACAACAGTAATAATTCGATGACCTCAGCTGCCCTGATGCAAGGATTACGGACAGAATCAATTAATGGGGAGCGGCAAGTGAAAAGAGTGACATATGGAATCATTGAACAGCTAACCTGAATCATCTGGCTCCTGAATTAATCAAAGGAGGTTGTTCAGAGCTCACTGGAAGGAGAGCACAAAGGTCCATCAAGTCTACCCTGCCATTCAATCATGGCTGATCTATCTCTTCGTCCTAGCCCCATTCTCCTGCCTTCTCCCCATAACCTCTGACACTGGTACTAATCAAGAATCTATCTCTCTCAGCCTTAAAAATATCCACTGACGGCCTCCATAACCATCTGAGGCAAAGAATTCAACAGATTCACCACCCTCTGACTGAAGAAATTCCTCCTCATCTTCTTCCTAAAAGAAAGAAGTGTGTTTTTCTTTGGTTCATCATTCAGAGTATTGGTGGCCAGGGCAGGTTGGCAGCCCACCTCTAATTGCCCCTTCAAGGGCTGCAAATTTGATGAATTGGTGGCGGCGTGAATAGCAAACCAGAGGGGACACACTGGAAGTAATTGGATGAAGAAGTGGGCAGAGATTGCTGGAAACACTCAGCAGGGCTGAGCTGAGAAAAAACATTTTTACCCAGAGAGTTGTGAATTTATGGAATTCCCTGCCACAGAGGGCAGTGGAGGCCAAATCACTGGATTTAAGCGAGAGTTGGAATGAGCTCTAGGGGCTAGTGGAGTCAAGGGATATGGGGAGAAGGCAGGCACGGGTTATTGATGGCGGACAATCAGCCATGATCATATTGAATGGCGGTGCTGGCTCGAAGGGCCGAATGGCCTCCTCCTGCACCTATTTTCTATGTTTCTATGTTTCTATGTAATCGTTCAGTTGTAAATTGCTGAGACCACACTTGGAGCATTGTGTTCAGTTTTGATCACCCTTCTCCAAGAAAGATACCATTATGCGGAACAGAGGGGCAGAGAAGATTTATGAGGGTGTTGGTGGAATAGGATTTTTTTGCAGCAGAGAGTGATGTGTGCCTGGTTCGTCTTGCCAAGGGTGGTGGTGGAATCAGATACCAGAGTGACATTTAAGGTGCTTTTATGGCACATGGATGTGCAGGGAATGGAGGAATATGGATCACATACAGGCAGAGAAAATTAGTTTAACGTAGAACGTCACCTATTCCTTTTCTTCAGAGATGCTGCCTGACCCGCTAAGTTACTCCGGCATTTTGTGTCTATCATCGAAATGAGTTTTTTTGCGTTTTAGAGATACATTGCGGAAACTGGCCCTTCAGCCCACCGAGTCCGCAGCGACCAGTAATCCCTGCACTCTAACACTATCCTGCATGCTAGGAACAATTTACAATTTTACTGAAGCCAATGAAGCTACAAACCTGCATGTCTTTGGAGTGCGGGAGGAAACCGGTGCACCCAGAGAAAACCCACTCTGTCACGGGGAGAACGTACAGACAGCACCTGTAGTCAGGATCGAACCTGGGACCCTGGCGCTGCAAAGCAGCAACTGTACCTCTGCGCCACTGTGCCACAGTTTTACTTGGTTGCACATTTAGCCTAGACATTGTGGGCTGAAGGGTCTTTTCCGTACTGTACTGTCCTGAGACTGACTCCCAGCAGCTCAGCAGGACTGCAGACCTGCTGCACTATTATCCTGACAGCATCTCTCCACTATCCCTGGTAACTGGAACGAGTGTTATGAGTTAACTCTTCCAGATGGGAACCGGCCATGGAGATGTGGCTTCCAGCCCACCACTGTTGCTCAGCACCTCCGCCCACTGCATAGCGTGGTCCTGAAGCTGCGGCCCGAGGTGCGGGCAAGAAGTGCTCGGTCTCAGGGGGTTAACTCCAACAGGTCCAGGCTTTGATGCCTACCGCCTATCGGAGCTGACTGTGGCTTGCTCCAATCAGGCGATGGGGCTGTGATGTAATGAGCCGGAGACTGGGAACTGGTCCGGAGACAAGGAGCTGGTCCAGACACATCACTCTCTGCTTCTTTGGAGGCCGGCAGCTGCGGTAAGTGGGAGCAGGGCAAAAGGCAAACGATTGATTCTGACTGGTGCTTTGCCGGGGTTTTGCAGTGAAATGCAACCAGCCGCTATATTTGCAATTGAACTTCCATTGATAATAATAGCTCGATTACTCCACGTCATTGTACACCAATGCAGTTGTATTTTTTTTTTTTTTGCATTAGTCCATGCTTTGAAGAAATATGTTTTGCATGCTTTTGTGGTATTATTAACATGGTGATTTTTTTTTAATGGACGAATTGAGCAAAGATTTATTTAAAATCACCAGTCCCTGAAATTTATGCTGGATCGAGATTCTGGAGACTGTCATTTCGTTTAAAAATGTAATAACGTGGAATAATGCATGCTACGAGGTGTCTGTGCTGCTGGATGGAGGACTGGACTTTGACGCATTCATCCTTGTGTTGCGTCTGCGGGGAGTGGTGGAATTTTTAGCTATCTGGCTTAAAAAAACACACAGTAACTAATGTGATTTTTTTTTAATTGGACTGTGTCTCGCTGTGGAACACGGGGGGGGGGGGGGGGGTGGTAGTGCGTTCCTGCGAGGGCGGATGGATGAGCAAAGAGTCTGTGTCTGTGTCTCAGTCCCACACCTTTTGTCGGCTGCCTGTCTCGATCGGTGAGCGCCATCCACTAAAGTGGTGGCTCGCCCTCCTTCCCACACCCGCCCTCTGACCGATCTCATCGTAAGGTACGCAAACAGGGTGGACGAGAGAGGGTCTTCCCATCGCCACCGGCCAGGCTGTCTGGAAACAGAGGGTCGCAATTCCTCCGAATAAGGGCCGGCTGTTCAGGGCTGAGATGGAGAGAAATTCCATCGCAAGGAGAAGGAGAGGGGAGGGTGAAAGGAGAGGGGAGGGGAAAGGGAGGGGAGGATGAAGGGGTGGTGGGGAGGGAGGGGAAGTGGGAGGGGGGGGGGGTAGGAGAAGGGGGGGGGGGTAGGAGAAGGGTGGGGAGGAAGGAGGGTGTGGGGGAGGAAGGGAAGGGGTGGGTGGGGAAGGAGGAAGGGTGGAGAGGAAGGGGTGGATGGAGGAAGAGAGCCTGGAATGCTCTGTCGAGCCCCCAGAGTGGCTGAACACATTTGAGACAGGAATCAGTGGGTGTTAATCGGATCAGGTGTGGATGAGGGATGTTGAGTTTGTGCAGGATAGTGGCATCGCGGTAGATCAGCTGTCATCTCTCTGAACAAAACACGAGCGGCTGTCAGGGGAGTGGACGGGGACTGACCATTTCCTTTCCCAGACGCAGTCCCTCCAGCAGTTTGTTGTTCCAGACTCCAGCATCTGCAGTGTCGTTTGTGTATTTGGGCGTCGGGAGAGTGTAGGAGGCGACTGCGGTTTCTGTTTACACTGCCCCTGTGCTCTGGGCGTCACTCGCCGTGCCTGAGGTTCATGCCGCTCCCTGAGATCCAGAGGCGAAGGACCACCGCTCTGTATTGTTGCCAGAGATTCTCCATTCATCCCGGGCCGGGTTAGGGGTGTGGTCGTGGACTGGGGCTTGACCAGGCTGGGCATGGGGCGATGTGGGCTGTTACACTGTGCAGTTACCGCCTGCCAAATCACTGAGAAGTCCAGTGCAGACACTCGGCTGTCCCTCGTTCAGCCACACCCAGTCGCTCGCTATTCAATATGTAGCCCGTTCACACCCAACTCTTGGGCACTGTTTATTCCATGTAGATAGACACAGAATGCTGTCGTAGCTCAGCGGATCAGGCAGCATCCCCTGGAGAAATCGGATGGGTCGATATCCTTCTTCAGACTGGGAGGTCTAGCCTAGACACCAGGCTACCTCTGGATCGGCAACACCCAGTCAATGTTCAACAAATAACCCTAGACTGCACGCATCCAGCCCTTGGGAAGAATTTATTTCAAGTACTGTTCTTGTTCTGCTGAAGGATATGTGCGCTGTAGCCAAGTGGCGACACCCTTCTAGGACAGGGATGGGTGGTTTAGAGGCTGAATTACGTTCACTCTACACTGTCCCATCACACCCTCTCAGGGTAAGATGCAGAGTGCAGCTCCCTCTGCACCTCCCCATCACACACTTCTGGATTAGACACTGACTGAATCTTTCTCAACGCCCTCTATTCCATCTCGTCATCCCCTCCCAGGTTTAGGCACTGAGTGAAGCTTCCTCTATACCATCCAGTCACACAATCCCAGGGCTAGACACCGAGAAGCTTCCTCCACCATCCCATCGCACCATCCTAGGATTAGACTCTGAGAGAAGCTCCCTCTACATCATCCCATCACACCCTCCCAGGACATGGGTTGATGGGTTGCTGACCCAAGCCAGCCATAGGTTGGACACTGAAAACACGTGTCACTTGTTTATCCCATTGGATGCATTCGAGCAGAAATACACAGCCAGCTTCTTTCCTCCCAATTCTCAACAGCCTGCTGCATGTCTGTCTTTCCATTGTTGAAGCCTACCAAGGGGCTTGCGAATCAAGTGAACCTCCTTTGCAGATTGTTTCATATGGGTCCTGAACTGCAATGAGCGTCATTCAGTAGCCTGAGGGCCTTTCTCAGGGTAGACTGACAAGCCTTTCCCGATGACTGCTCAACACGGCAACTGCCACACTCTGCTACTAATTCAGCTCTGGATCACATTCCCATGCCATTGATTTAGAGAATCCTGCAGCACAGAAATGGGTTTTTCGACCCATCATGTCCATACCAAACATTAGGTGCCCATCCATATCAATTCCATTTTGCAGCACTTGGTCCATAGTCTTTGATACCTTGGCAATTTAAGCACTCATCGAGATGCTCCTCTACCAGCCCTCCGGCATTGCATTCCAGATTCCATCCACAATCTGGTCCTTACCAGTTATAGAGTCATACAGCACAGAAGCAGGAACATTGGCCCCCCTCATCTGTGACCATCAAGATGCCCCATCTAAACCAGTGCCATTTGCCCTTGTTTGGTCCATATCCCTCTGAACCTTTCCAATCCATATATCTATCCAAATGTATTTAAAATGTTGTTATTGTACCTGCCTTAACTACTTCATCTAACAGGTTGTTTCACATACCAACTACCAACTGAACGGAAAGTTGCTCCTCGGGTTCATCTCTCTTAAACCTATGCCCTCTAGTTCTTGATTTCCCAAAGCTGGGGAAAAAGGCTCAACATTTGCCCTACCTATTTTGTACACCTGTGTAAGATCACACCTCGGCCTCCTGCACTCCAAGGAATAAAGTCGTAGCCTGCCCAAGCTCCCCTAATAGCTCAGCCCCCATCCTCATAAATCCTCTCTGCACCCATTCCACCTTAAAGTTGTACCTTCAACCCTTTCTCTTGTATTCTATGTCCCATATGCCTTATCCATGAACTTATCCATCTGCATTGCCATCTTTTAGGATTGTTGGACGCACTTCAAAGTCCCTTTGTTCTTTGATAGTCCCTGGAGCCCAACCATTCACTGTTCAAGTCTTCCCAACACACACTTCTAAAAATGCATCATCTCAAAGGTTTCAAAAGTCTTTCATTGTCACATGTACCAACTAAGGTACAGCGATATGCAAATGACCATACAGCCATACAAAAAAACGCAACAAGACACATAAATACATAAAAGTTAACATAAACAGCAGATTCCCCACATTCCCCACATTCCTCACTGTGATAGAAACATAGAAACGTAGAAATTAGGTGCAGGAGTAGGCCATTCGGCCCTTCGAGCCTGCACTGCCATTCAATATGGTCATGGATGATCATCCAATTCAGTATCCCGTACCTGCCTTCTCTCCATACCCTCTGATCCCCTTAGCCACAAGGGCCACATCTAACTCCCTCTTAAATATAGCCAATGAACTGGCCTCAACCACTCTCTGTGTGAAAAAAGTCTTCCTCATCTCGGTCTTAAAGGATTTCCCCCTTATCCTTAAGCTGTGACCCCTTGTTCTGCACTTCCCCAACATCGGGAACAATCTTCCTGCATCTAGCCTGTCCAACCCCTTAAGAATTTAGTTTCTACAAGATTCCCTCTCAATCTCCTAAATTCTAGAGAGTATAAACCGAGTCTATCCAGTCTTTCTTCATAAGACAGTCCTGACATCCCAGGAATCAGTCTGGTGAACCTTCTCTGCACTCCCTCTATGGCAATAATGTCCTTCCTCAGATTTGGAGACCAAAACTGTACGCAATACTCCAGGTGTGGTCTCACCAAGACCCTGTACAACTGAAGTAGAACCTCCCTGCTCCTATACTCAAATCCTTTTGCTATGAACGCTAACATATCATTCGCTTTTTTCACTGCCTGCTGCACCTGCATGCCTACTTTCAATGACTGGTGTACCATAACACCCAGGTCTCGCTGCATCTCCCCTTTTCCTAATCGGCCACCATTTAGATAATAGTCTGCTTTCCTGTTTTTCCCACCAAAGTGGATAACCTCACATTTTCCACATTATACTGCATCTGCCAAACATTTGCCCACTCACCCAGCTTATCCAAGTCACCTTGCAGTCTCCTAGCATCCTCCTCACAGCTAACACTGGCCCCCAGCTTCATGTCATCGGCAAACTTGGAGATATTGCCTTCAATTCCCTCATCCAGATCATTAATATATATTGTAAATAGCTGGGGTCCCAGCACTGAGCCGTGCGGTACCCCACTAGTCACTGCCTGCCATTGTGAAAAGGACCCGTTTACTCCTACTCTGATGGAAAGTAAAAAGTCCAATCTTCTTCCTCTTGACCCCTCTCACCCTGGCCACAAACTCTTTGAATCACATCCCTCTGGAAGGTGACTCTGGACTGTCAAAGCTGCCACAGCCAGACATAAAAAGTTTTTATCAGCCAAAAATCTGTAGCCTCCCTTTGATCTGGTATTTTGTTGCTCCACATGCTTGATCAATGGTGTTTTATCATTAATGTTTTATTATTATTAATGTTTAGTGTTTTCTGAGTCATTCATAACTGTCACTGTATGTCATGTTGTTACTTGTGGGCGGAGCACCAAGGCAAATTCCTTGTATGTGAATACTTGGCCAATAAACGTATTTACTTACTTACTTACTTTATTTCTTCCGCAGTCAGGGCGACGAACCACCTGTTGGGGCGATCAAAACTCCCCCAGCCGGCGGTCGCAGGTATCAGAATTAAAATCTGCATTTCTTTGCCCATCTTCCCAAATTACCAATATATCATTCTGTAACCCAAGACAATCTGCATTATCATCAATACCACCAATTTTGCTGTAGTCTGCAAATTTACTGTTCACGCCCTCTGCATTCACATACGAATTGTTCATGTATTAACACAGTAATGATCCCAGTGTTGATCCCTGCAGTGCACCACAGGTTACGGGTGCCCTTGATGAAAACAACCCTCTACCAGCACTATGCCTTGGCATTCCCTGCCCCTGAATATCCAATGTCTCTTCTGAAAATAATCCAGTTTACTAAGAGTTAATACAAAGCAACCTCCCACCTTTGCAAGAAACTATATATTTTTCTCTGATGATGTGCTGTTGAGCTCGGTGATGAGTCTCACCTCTGCACCAAAGATGATTCTGGGAGGGTTCGCTGTGGGAGATCTTTGGTTGAGGCAGAGGTTTGTTGCTGTTCTGGGTTAGGGAAGGGCTGAAGCTGAACGGTGGGATCATGCGGGGAAATATGATCTCATCCCAGGATGACATCACGGCCTCTCTAGCAACACCCCAGGCCAAAGTTGGGACTGCAGGGTCCGACCCAATCCCCATCAGCAAATGCTCCATGAAGCTGACGCCTGGACCATAAAATTGAAGGTAGACAAAAATGCTGGAGAAACTCAGCAGGTGAGGCTGCACAGTCCACTGTCTCTGCCTCTTCCTTTCTTCTTCCCGCCCCCCAACCCCCACATCAGTCTGAAGAAAGGTCTTGACCGGAAACGTCACCTATTCCTTTGCTCCATAGATGCTGCCTCACCCGCTGAGTTTCTCCAGCATTTTTGTCTACCTTCAATTTTTCCAGCATCTGCAGTTCTTTCTTGAACACTCAGACTATCTTTGATCGGACTTTGCTGGCTTTACCTGGCAATAAACATTATTTTGTATTCACGTATCTGTACACTGCGAATGGCTCGATTATAATCATGTGTATTGTCTCTCCGCTGGCATGTTAACACGCAACAAAGGCCTTACACTGTACTTTGGTACACGTGACAATAAACTAAACTGAACTAATGCATCTAATGCCTCTCTGTCTACAGGAAGGGGGTCCCACATCCAAATATAATGTAATCTCTGCACAGTTATGGACTGTAATTGGGACTGTTAACCTGCTTAATTAACCTGTTCTTTCTGCTGGGTGCCTGCTCCATCTATGTGGACTGAGGACTTCAATTTTCCCTGCGGTCGTGACCAGCGGGATCCATTATGGATGTTTCTGGATCTTCTGACTTTGCCACCAGCACTTCACTCTCTCTTCCTTTCCCTCCCCAGGTTGTCACCTGAACCCCATCCTCCGCTGTTCTCTGCTGCATTTGAGTGCCATTTCGGTCACCATGTCGCTGTCTGGTACGTATCGTCCTGTTCTCCCAACAAGCTCCCACCTCAGGGTCTGTGCATTGTTTCACCCAGACCTGCACACACCGTCACAGACAGCTGTGGGGGCCAAGTCATTGGGTATTTCTAAGGCACAGATTGATCAGTAAGAGTGTTGGAGGGTATGGGGAGAAAGCAGGAGAATGGGGTTGAGTGAAACATAGGTCAACCACGGTTGAATGGTGGAGTAGACTTGATGGGCCGAATGGCCTAATTGTGCTCCTATAACTTATGAACATGAATTTCCCTCTGTTTGTTTCTGGGCCTGGCCAAGATGGCCATTTGCTGGTCCAGGCAGTAGGCAATCGAGGATTGTACCCAAGTCCCTGCTCCTCTTCCAGGCCTATGTCCATGCCCGTGTTTCCCTGGCGAAGGAACATGTGGCGTCCATAGGATTTTAAGGCTTCTGTGAATGCTGGGCGCTGCGTGGCTCGAGTGCATCATGGGTACGGCTGACAATATTATAATCTGATGATCGATGTTGGCAAATTGCATGCATAGCAATTTTGGTCAGTGACATATTTTGTAAACTGTGAATATATAATAAAAGCTCCATGTCAAAGAAACAGAACAGGCGCATCTTGAAGATATAGTCCGATTCTTCCGCCCACCCCAGTTATGTTTTAAAGGACTGTACTTGTAGAAAGTGTCAACCCCAACTCACTCCCATGGGTGAACCGTAACAGCATCTTCATATCCACAGAAAAGTACACAAAGTGCTAGAGTAACTCAGCGGATCAGGCAGCATAGCTGGAGAACATGGGGAGGTGATGTTTTGGGTCCCTTCTTCAGACTGTTGTATCCATGCTTCCCTAAATCAACTAGAGTCGTAGAGCTATACAGCACCTAGACTCACAACTATTTCTCCCCTCTTCTTCCCCTTCCTCTTACATTCTTTCTTCTAGTTTCACAATTAAGCAACTTCAATCCGTTTGTCGCACACCTTCTGTCTTTTCACCACTGGCCGTTGTCCAACCATTTGCTTATCAAATAGCCCTCCTCATCTGTGTCAGACTATTACTTGCCAGGTTTTGTCCTGTCCTCTCTTGCAACCTCCCCCCCCCCCCCCCCCCCCAACACACACAATCAATCTGAAGAAGGATCCTGACTCAAAACATCACCAATCCATGTTCCCCAGAGATGCTGCCTGACCTGCTGAGTTACTTCAGCAAGTGGTGTCTTTTGTAAACCAACATCTGAAGTATCTTGTTCCTATACTTCTCTAGTCCCAACAGTACTGTGACATTCACATCAGCTGAATATATGTTTGTGATGTGTAATCTCCTTGGGTGCCGACACGGCACTGTAACAGCATATTACATGTTAGTGGTCTTCTGTAACAAAGTCTTTAGTATAACCAGATGCCCTTGGCTCGGGGATGTAGGAGAGGTTTGCACAAACATGTACAGCCTTGGAGTTGTCTCAGGCATTAGGTGGAGGGCGGTATTGTTCATTTGGTCTGATCTTTCCTTCATTTTCAGCCTACAAGAAGAAGATGAAGGAACTGCCCCTTTTCAACATACTCTGCTCCTGCTTCAACCCTGAACCACACAGTAGAACTCTCTACAAGTTTGACGGTGAGCGCAAGGGGTGGTGTTGGTGCTGCGGGCACTGCATGGAACAGGATAATCAGCACCGTTACTGGGTGGGAGGCTGGAACGACTACGGGACTGTTTACAGAACTGATTCTCACTCGCCAAATGTGGACACTGTGATTTTAAACTTGATGCTTTATACTCAGAGTAAATATCACCTCACCAATTAGTCATACAGCAAGGAAACAGGCTCAACTAGCCCATACTGGCCAACATGTCCTATATACACTAGTCCCACATGCCTGCATTTGGCCCATATCCCTCTAAACCTGTCCTATCACAAGGTTAATTCCTGGGATAACAGGACTGTCATATGCTGAGAGAATGGAGCAGCTGAGCTTGTACACTCTGGAATTTTGAAGGATGAGAGGGGATCATTGAAAAATATAAGATTATTAAGGGTTTGTACACGCTAGAGGCAGGAAACATGTTCCCGATGTTGGGGGGGGGTCCAGAACTAGGGGCCACAGTTTAAGAATAAGGGGTAAGCCATTTAGAGCGGAGATGATGAAAACCTTTTTCACACACAGGGTTGTGAATCTGTGGAATTCTCTGCCTCAGAAGGCAGTGAAGGCCAATTCTCTGGATGCTTTCAAGAGAGAGTTAGATATAGTTCTTAAAGATAGCAGAGTTAGGGAATATGGCGAGAAGGCAGGAATGGGCTACTGATTGTGGATGATCAGGCATGAACATATTGAATGGCGGTGCTGGCTCGAAGGGCCGAATGGCCCACTCCTGCACCTATTGTCTATTGTTTATTGTCTATTGTCTATCTACGTACCTGTCTAAATGCTTCTTAAACATTGCAATAATACCTGTTTCAACCACTTCCTCTGGCAGCTCATTCCATAAACCCACCACCCTCTGTGTGAAAACGTTACCCCTCAGGTTCCTATTAAATATCCCTCCCTTAAACCTATGTCCTCTGGTTCTTGATTGTCCGACACTGGGCAAGAGACTCTGTGTGTTCACCCAATCTATTCCTCTCATGTACTTCATTCATTCATTCATTCATTCATTCATTCATTCACTCATAAGACTACCCCTCATCCACCTGGGGTGCTGCAAGGAAGAAAGTCCTAGAGAGCTCAACCTCTCCCCATAGCTCAGACGCTCGAGTCCTGACAACATCCTCGTAAATCTTTGCACCCTTTCCAACTTAACATCACATTCCCCTACATGGTGACCAAAACTATAACTTGGTGACCAAACCATTCATTTCCCACTTTACTGATTTCACTAAGACAGGTGGGTAAATCGAGGGGGAGCAGGAAATTTCAAAGGAACATTAGGAAGACAAGAGGAGAGTACAGGTATCAGGGGTAATGGGGAGAAGGCAAGAGAATGGAGTTAGGAGGGAGAGATAGATCAGTCATGATTGAATGGTGGAGTACACTTGATGGGCCGAATAGCCTAAATCTACTATTCCTTATGACCTTATGACTATTTAATTAAATATCCCTTTAATAATTTGCGGTCTCCTTTCAGTGAGCTCCGAAAGACCCTCTCCTTTGATTAATTCTATTCCTATCACTTATGACATGACCTTGTGACATTGGGGTTGAGTACAAAGAACAGTTAAATCGACTTTGGGAGATGAGGAAATATTGAAAGGTTTGACACCTTGGTGAGGAGCACCAGAACTTAGATGGCTTTGAGAATGGCAGTGATATGATCACCAGACCTGGGTCCAGGGAAAGAGCTATGTATACGTGACCGTAACAGCGTGACCCTTCTGTAATAATGCACTCAGTAGCAGACACTGCACCTTGGGAAGGATTGTAGAGTTACAGAACCATACAGTACGGAAACGGGACCTTTGGCCCAACTCCTCCGTACTGACCAAGATGCCCAACTGTGGTAGTCCCATTTGCCGGCATTTGACCCATATCTGTCTAAACCTTTCCTAACCAACACCTGTCCAAATGTCTTTTAAATATTGTTATTATAATTGCCTCAATCGCTTCCATGAACAATTCATTCCATATACTTACCACCCTCTGTGTACAAAGGTTTCTACTGGTTCTTATTAAAATTCTCCCCCCTTAAACCTACGGCCTCCAATTCTTGACTCCAGAATTAGACTTTTAAAAATATACTGCACATTCACTCTAAATATACCCCAGTAATTATATAAACCTCTAAGTTTACCCCGCAGTCTCCTACGGTCCAAGGAATAAAGTCTTAAGCTGCACAACCTCTCTACGGGCCAGTCCCTTAAGTCCTGGCAACATCCTCGTAAATCTTTTCTGCACTCAATGGCATCTTTTCCATAAAAGGGTGACCAAATCTGAACACCATGGTCCTAAGGCGGTTTCAACAATGTCCTGTGCAACTGTAACATAATGTCCCAACTTGTCTATCTGATCCCCTTTCGGGTGAAAATCAGGTGGTGTTACTGGCTTTGGGAATGTTCATCGGTGAGGTTTATAAGACTGAGAAGAACTTATGATACAGTCAAAGCAGGTTCATTCAGGAGGAAGATCAGAAGCAAATTGACACAAATATACTAAGTATATTAAGAACACTCTCCACAACAGCGTCTAAAGGATCTTATGGGTCTGAATTTGAAAGATATTTGTCGGGACTGCTTTAGCTCAGGTTAGAGATACGGCGTGAAAACAGGCCCTTCAGCCTGCCGAGTCCACACCGACCAACCATCCCCGCACACAAACACTATACCACACACACTAGGGACAATTTACAATTTTGCCAAGCCAATTAGCCTACAGACTTGTACATCTTGTGGGAGGAAACCGGAGATCCTGGAGAAAACCCACGCGGTCACTGGGAGAATGTACAGCATCCGTAGTCAGGATCAAACCCAGATCTCTGGCGCTGTAAGGCAGCAACTCTACCGCTGTGCCACCATGCCGGCCCTGCTGTGATATCTCTGGCAGAAAAGAGGAGGTGCGCTGCATTGTGGGATAGGATCGAGGGATCGAATGGCTTCCTGTCCAAGAGTGATGCTGATGACCAACAAGATCCCTGTGTTGCAGATCCAGCTGACCAGAACTGGTGCTTTATCTCTGACATGGAGGTGAAGGAGCTGAACAAGCGATCGTCTGGTCTGTCCTTCGAGGTCATCCTGAAGCCGCCATCCTTTGACGGGGTTCCAGAATTCCACACGGCACTCCCAAAAAAACGTGACCCATCCCTGGAGGAGATCCAGAAAAAACTGGAGGCAGCTGAGGAAAGGAGAAAGGTAGGATGGCAATAACGTGGAATAGCGGGTAACGGAAGATCTGACTGGATTCTGGGTTAAGATGCTTGGAGACTGACTGAGGTTTGTGCTGGGAGAGGGAGGGTAGACACCAGGACACTGATGGGCATGTGGAGGAAACAGCTGGAGACTGGCAGAGGTCTGGGAGAGACACTGGGAGACTGACCAGGGTCTGGGAAAGATGCACAACTGTCTGGTGTTTGAGTCCCTCGGGTCTGGATAGACACGTCTGGGATTCTCTGCTGGGGAGATGGTGAAATGCTCTAGAGAGATGCTCAAACACTCTGGGGAAATGGTCAAAGCTCTGGGGAGATGGTTAAAAGCTCTGGGGAGATGGTTAAAAGCTCTGGGGAGATGGTCAAACGATCTGTCCCGCGGTTACCACTGCGGGCCTTGTGTTCTTCCAGTGTCAGGAGGCGGAGCTGCTGAAGCACCTGGCTGAGAAAAGGGAACACGAGCGGGAGGTGATCCAGAAGGCCATTGAGGAAAACAACAACTTCATCAGGATGGCCAAGGAGAAGCTGGAGCAGAAGAACGAGATCCAGAAGGAGAACAGAGAGGCCCACCTGGCGGCCATGTTGGAGAGGCTCCAGGAGAAGGTGAGGTGTTCTTGTTCCTCGTTCCCGACCCTAATTGGGATGGTCATGCCCTTTCCATTCCCCACTCTTCCCTTCCCTTCCCTTCTCCGGAAGAACCTGACTGGAAAGCACAGTGGCAGAACCGGGAAGTTCCCCTTGCTCAGGGTGGACAAGATCTATTTCCCCGTGGAGACGGTGGTGTAATGGAGATGGGCTATGCAAAGGCAAGGTATTCGTGAGTGGCTCGGAGAAAGACTTGCGCTAGTCGTGACTGGTCCATTGACCTGCAGAGAATGCACTGTGCGTGGGATGGTTGAGTCCTGGCTGCTCCAGGGGATGGTCCATGAAACATCCCGAATTATAACAATACAGGGATGACTATTAACGAGAAGATAGACACAAAATGCTGGAGTAATTCAGCGGGTCAGGCAGCATGTCTGGAGAAAAGGAATAGGTGACGATTCGGGTCAAGACCCTTCTTTAGACTGAGAGTTGGGGGAGAGGGAATGAAAAGGTACAGAACAAATCAGAAATGGCACCGATGGCCAAGGAGGCCACAATGGTCCATTGTTGGCTGCGGAGGAAGTGATAACAAAGGGAATCGAACAGTGAAACTAGCAGGATGACTAGGGAGGGTGAGTGATGGAGAGAGGGAGAATGCAAGGATTACTTGAAATGAGAGAAATCGATATTCATAGCACTGGGTTGTAAGCTGCCCAAGCAAAATGTGGTGCTGTTCTTCCAATTTGCGTGTGGCCTCACTCTGACATTGGAGGAGGCCCAGGATAGAAAAGTCCATAGCAGTTCCTACTGACCATTAAACTATGGATGCATTGGTAATGTGGGTTATCTGCTTTGGTAGATAAGGAATTGAAAATGGATTTGGTGAGTTTGCAGTAACTAACCATTTAAAAAATTATACAAATACTCTTATTCAGAAAACAAAAACAAACATACAAAAGGATAACACCATCAAAACTGCCTTTGTGGCAGTTTACAAGACAACAGTCATCAATTTTAAATTAACTCCATCCTCATAAGTTATACACGCGGCCTCCTGCGGTGACCAGCGTTCACGGAAGGCCTCCAGAGTCCCCGTGGACACCGCGTGTTTCCTCGCCAGGGACACGCAGGCACGAACGTAGGCCCGGAAAAGGGGCAGGCAGCCGACTGCTGTGCGGCCGTCGACTGCCCACTGCCTGGACCCGCGAATGGCCATCTTGGGAGGCCCAGGAACAGACCGACAGGGAGACCCCCTCCTCCCTCCCGACCCTCCCCCTCTGTACCGGGTGCCCAAAAATCAATAGCGTCGGACTAAAGTGGAGCCAAAACCTGAGGAGCAGCCCCTTCAGATACTCGAACAAGGGCTGCAACCTCTCACACTCCATGTAGATGTGGAACACGGTCTCTACCTCGCCGCAGAAGTGACAGGCGGCAGACAAGTCCGTGAACCGGCTCAAGTACCTGTTACAGGCCACGGCTTTGTGCAACACTCTCCAGCCCAGGTCCCCGATGTAAAGGGGGAGGACTCCCTTATAGAGAGACCTCCACTGAGGACCGCTCCCGCCATCAGGTCAGTGACTAACCATTTTTTTATTTTTTTTTTACAAATGCTTTTATTCAAACCAACAAATACAAAACAGTAACACGATCAGAGGATGCCTATATTGGCATTTACAAAGAAAGTTCTCAAATTAAAATATTATCATCTTTGTCAATAATATATTCGACCTCCCTCGGTGACCAGCGTTCACGGAAAGCCTCCACAGTCCCCGTGGACACCGCGTGTTCCCTCTCTAGGGACACGCGGGCACGGACGTAACCCCGGAAGAGGGGCAGGCAGCCGACTGCTGTGCGGCCGTCGACTGCCCGCTGCCTGGACCCGCGAATGGCCATCTTGGCCAGGCCCAGGAGCAGACCGACAGGGAGACCCCCTCCTCCCTCCCGACCCTCCCCCTCTGCACCGGGTGCCCAAATATAAATAGTGTCGGACTAAAATGGAGCCAAAACTTGAGGAGCAGCCCCTTCAGATACTCGAACAAGGGCTGCAACCTCTCACACTCCATGTAGACATGGAACACGGTCTCCTCCTCGCCGCAAAAGTGACAGGCGGCTGGCGGGTCCGTGAACCGGCTCAAGTACCTGTTACAGGCCACGGCTTTGTGCAACACTCTCCACCCCAGGTCCCCGATGTAGAGGGGGAGGACTCTCTTATAGAGAGACCTCCACTGGGGACTGCTCCCGCCATCAGGTCAGTGACTAACCATTTTTTTTTTTTTTAACAAATGCTTTTATTTAAATCAACAAGTACAAAACATTAAAACAATCAGAAAATGCCTATATTTGGCATTTTACAAACAAAGTTTCAAATTAAAATATTATCATTTTTATCTATAATGCCTTCGACCTCCCTCGGTGACCAGCGTTCGCGGAAAGCCTCCACAGTCCCCGTGGACACCGCGTGTTCCCTCTCTAGGGACACGCGGGCACGGACGTAACCCCGGAAGAGGGGCAGGCAGCCGACTGCTGTGCGGCCGTCGACTGCCCGCTGCCTGGACCCGCGAATGGCCATCTTGGCCAGGCCCAGGAGCAGACCGACAGGGAGACCCCCTCCTCCCTCCCGACCCTCCCCCCTCTGCACCGGGTGCCCAAATATAAATAGTGTCGGACTAAAATGGAGCCAAAACTTGAGGAGCAGCCCCTTCAGATACTCGAACAAGGGCTGCAACCTCTCACACTCCATGTAGACATGGAACACGGTCTCCTCCTCGCCGCAAAAGTGACAGGCGGCGGACGAGTCCGTGAACCGGCTCAAGTACCTGTTACAGGCCACGGCTTTGTGCAACACTCTCCACCCCAGGTCCCCGATGTAAAGGGGGAGGACTCTCTTATAGAGAGACCTCCACTGGGGACTGCTCCCGCCATCAGGTCAGTGACTAACCATGGGAGTGTGTGACAGGACAGCAGAGAGGGCGTGTCTAACCCAATAACATAGGAGTGTGTGATGTGGCAGTGTAGAGGGAGCTTTACTCTGTGTGTAACCCATGGCCTGAGATTATGCAATGGGACAAGGGGATCGAGGAGGTTTCATTCTGGGTCTAATCCATGCCCTGGGAATACATGACAAGATAGTGTAGAGAGAACATCACTCTGTGCCTAACCTGTACCATAGGAATACGTGATGTGACAATGTAGAGGGACCTTTTCTCCATGTCTAACTCTGGACATCAGTGTTAGGACGGGATGGAGGGAACTTTACTCTGTGCCCAGGGAGTGTGTGATGGGACAGTGTGGAGGAAGCTACACTCTGGGTCCAACCCTGGAATTATGTGATAGGATGATGCAGAAGTTGCTTTACTTTGTAATTAACCTGTGCCCTGGGGGTGAGTGATGGGACAGGCTGGAGGGAGCTGCACTGTGTCTCACACTAGGTTTATGTGATGGGACAGGTTGGAGGCAGCTTCAATGTGTCTAACCCTTGGTTTAGTTGATGGGACAGTGGAGAGGGAGATTCACTCTGTGTCTAACACTGACTTTATGTGATGGCACAGGTTAGCGTGAGCTTCACTCTGTGTTCACGACTATTAGGAGTAGAATTAGGCCATTCGGCCCATCGAGGCCATTCGGCCCATCGAGTACTCCGCACTTCATTCATGGCTGATCTCTGCCTTGTAATCCCATTGTCCTGCCTTCGCCCCATAACTATTGACACCCGTTCAAATCAAGAATTTGCCTATCTCTATCCACTGGCTTAGGCTTCTCAGCCAACCCTACAGTGCCTAACCCACAGTGATTAACCCTGGGTTTAAGTGATGGGACAGGGAGATGGAGCTTCATCCTGTGACTAACCTTGGGTTGCTGTGATGGGACGGGGGAGGTGGAACTTCACTCTGTGACTAATCTGCTCTAGTTGATGAACAACACTTCTAATAGCTGGTTATTTTATTCCAGGACAGGCGTTCAGAGGAGGTCCGAAAAAATAAAAGTCTTAGAGCCAACGCAGAGCGATAGAGGACCCTGGATTCGGCGTGACTCCAGTCTAAGCTTCTCATCGAGGGTTTATTTGTAAATATTTATTCTGAACAATGTAGGCAGCCAGTTAGAGGGGGAAAAGACAGCAATTCTCAGCTTGGGGGCATGTAAACAAATGTAAACTCAATTCCTCATGCACAGTTCAGCTGTTGCTTGGTCGTGGCCTGTTCTGGTCCAACCCTGGTCAGGTTCAATCCAGTCCCTGGTCCAGTCTGGTCCAGTATTGGCCCTGCTCCAGTCCAGTGCAGGCCTGATATGACGTAGTCCGTCCTGTTTTGTCTCCCTCTGGCCTGGCCTGTCTGGTCCAGCATGCCCTGATCTCTTATCTGTGATCATCGCTGTGGTAAGGATTGAAACCCCTTTTTTTACATTCATTCCTACAATTTTTCCCCATTTTAAATGGAATTCCCAGCTATGGAAAGCACAAACCTGCCCCACGTTCAGTGCTGTGTGTGTAGAGGGGTTGCCCCTGTCTGAGGTGTCTCTCCCATATCCTCAGCACCCTCCCGTCTTACGTACGACCATCTTCCACCACCCCCCCACCCACCGCCCTCATCAGCTTTGATTTAACCCTTTGCTCTCACGGCGGAAATAGTTTAAAGGCAAAACCTCTGTCCCGCACTCTCCTCCATGGACTGAATAAGCAATCCTTCATTCTGCACCAGTCCCAGTCCCAGTCCCAGAGCATCCCCTCCTGAGTTTCCCCAAGTTCAGATCGCTCTTTCCGAAGCAGAATAGACAGCAGGAAACCTGAAACAGATCGGGAACACTCCTGGAAAGTTAGACACAAAGTGCTGGAGTAACTCAGTAGGTCAGACAGCATCCCTTGAGAAAAAGGATGGCTGACATTTCAGGTCCTTTCTACACTCCTGGAGTTTCCCCTGCTTCTCTCTCCGCAGATGCTGCTCGGTTTGCTGAGTGTTTTCATCTGTAATGGTTAAAACCAGTCGGACTGCAGATGCTGCGATCTGAAACGAAAATGGAAATGCCTGAAGAACTCAGCCAGTGAGGCAGCATCTGTGGAAAGATAAAACGGTCAATGTTTCGTGCTGGGGTCCTTCCTCAGATTTGAAAGAAGAGGGAGGAATTGCTCTTCAATGCCGAGCTGGTGAGGAGGGCGGGAGAACAAAGGGCCATCTGGAGATTACTTAGATCAGGTGATAAGGAGCATGATCACTGACACACGTCCTTCCCCATGATTATGCCTCTTACTCACCCTGTTTCTTAACTTCTATACTTAACGTACTGAAAAAAATCTCTTTGGATTCTCCTCAATCCTCCTTGTCAAAGCTATCTCACGTCTCAACCTGAAACGTCACCCATTCCTTCTAATCAGAGATGCTGCATATCCCGCTGAGTTACTCCAGCATTTTGTCTCTATCCCCTTTTTGCCCTCCTGATTTCCTTAAGAACACTACTGCCTCCCCTTCATTCCTCCATGGACACACTTGATCCCAGCTGCCTGCACTTGATTCATGTTTCCTCCTTTCTTCAGGTCTGAGCCTCAATATCTCTTGTCATTCAGGGTCCCATTCTATTGCCGGCCTTGCCCTTCACTGTAACGCCATCGCACAGGCCTTGAATTCTCACTGTTAAAAGCCACCCACTTGCCAGACATCCACATGCCCTCAAACAATCTACTCCAATCAATGTTTGCAATCTCTTTCTAAATTTGTGTCAAATTCACCCCATCTAACCTAGCACTATGGCAATCCATGATGTATTCAAGAGGGAGTTAGATATAGCTCTTAGGGATAATGGAATCAAGGCTTATGGGGAGAAAGCAGGAACAGATACAAATAATTTATTAGCCAAATATGTTTACACACAAGGAATTTGATTTGCCATACAGTCATACCAAAATGCCGCAAGACACGCAACTACATAAAAATTAACATAAACATCCATCACAGCACACTGTGATGGAAGGCAATAAAGTCCCATTTTCTTCCCTTCTGTTCTCCCGCGGACGAGGCAGCCAAACCATCCGCATTCAGGGTGATCGACGCTCGCTCAGCCGGCGATCGAAGCTCCCATGTCGGGGTGATCAAAGCTCCAGCGTTGAGAGCTCCCGAAGTAGGTCCCTAACCAAGGCACTGCGAGCTCCATGATGTCATGTCCGCAGGCTCCCGTGGTTAGAGCTCCCGAAGTCGATCCCCAGCAAGAGGCCTCCAGCTCCTCAATGTTAGGCCGCAACGCGGACGGAGATACGATACGGAACGGGTACTGATTTTGGATGATCAGCCATGATCATATTGAATGGCGGTGATGGCTCGAAGGGCCGAATGGCCTACTCCTGCACCTTGTTTCTGTCCCATCTATATTAGGAAAGGTAAAATCCTTGAGGAAGGGTTCTGACCCTAAATGTGGTCTGTAAATTTCCCTCAACAGATCCCGCCTGACCCGCAGAGTTCCTCCAACAGTTTATTTTTGTACACTATGACAATCCTATTATTCTTTTAGCTCTCCTCAATCTCCCTGCAAATTTTCCCTCTAATTCCACCAACTATTTAGGGGCCTTAAGTGCAATGTAGAGGTGGTAGTCTCCTTGTTCCTCAGTTCCACCCATGAGGCTCACATTAAAATTACACCTATTAGTCACATTCTCACTCTCATGCTCACAAGCACACGTGCACTCACATACACACACTCTAGCATGTGCGCTCTAACACTCACACACACATACACATACACACATTTGCACAGACAGACAAATACACACAGACTAAGACACACACACACACATTCCAATGAGGGTTTGAGACTAGGACAAAAACGTTACTGGTGCTAGGGACAAATGTTCCCCAGAGAATTATTCTTTATTGGTTTCTAAGTATCACAAGACATCGAAAACCAAAAGTGTTTACTTGTTATATGCACCCGAAATAGACAATAAACAATAGATGCACAGGTAGGCCATTCTGCACTTCGAGCCTGCACCGCCATTCAATGTGATCATGGCTGATCATCCACAATCAGTATCCCGTTCCTGCCTTCTCCCCATATCCCCTGACTCCGCTGTCTTTAAGAGCTCTACCTTAAGGGCCTGTCCCACTTTCACGACCTAATTCACGACCTTTTTTACTCGTGGACATTTTTCATCATGCTAGAAAAATGCCCCGACCCACTTGATGCCACGAGTACTGACGACTAGCATCACGACCTACCTATGACCTCCTACGACCTTGTGACGACCATGCTGCGAGCATGAGTCAAGGGTAAACTCGGCAGAGGTCGTGAATTAGGTCGTGAAAGTGGGACAGGCCCTTAACTCTCTCTTGGGCAGAGAATTCCGCAGACTCACAACTGTGTGAAAAAGTTTTTCCTCATCTCCGTTCTAAATGGCTTACCTCATATTCTTAAACTGTGGTCCCTGGTTCTGGACTCCCCCAACATCGGGAACATGTTTCCTGCTGCCATTGAGTCCAAACCCTGAATAATCTTATATGTTTCAATAAGAACCCCTCTCATCCTTCTAAATTCCAGAGTACACAAGCCCAGCCGCTCCATTCTAGCAACATATGATGACAATTCCTGGCATCCCAGGAATTAACCTGGTGAACCTACGCTACACTCCCTCAATAGCAAGAACTAGACTAAGTGGAACCCGTTGGGTCCCAGCTTCACATGGGAGGGCTGGTCCCCCAACGCAATAGTCCACCTCACACACTCAGTCTCTCACACACACATATACTCACTCACACACACACTCACCCAGCGGAGGAAGACTGAGTAAAATGGCCAAAAATCACAGCGATACAGAGTAGGTTTTTTTTCTAAAATCAACATACAGCGCAGACAGTGGTCAAGATGAGACTTTTAATTATATAGATGTCCTTCCTCAAATTAGGAGACCAAAACTGCACACAATACTCCAGGTGTGGTCTCACTAGAGCCTTGAACAACTACAAAGGACCTCTTTGCTCCTAAACTCAACTCCTCCCATTATGAAAGCCAACATGCCATTCGCTTTGTTCACTGCCTGCTGTACCTGCATGCTTACTTTCAGTGACTGATGAACAAGGACCCCCAGATCCTGTTGTACTTCCCCTTTTCCTAACGACACCATTTAGATAATATTCTGCCTTCCTGTTTTGCTACCAAAATGGATAACCTCACATTTATCCACATTAAACTTCATCTGCCAAGCATCTGCCCACTCACCCAACCTGTCCAAGTCACCCTGCATTCTCATAGCATCCTCCTCACAGTTCACACTGCCACCAAACTTTGTGTTATCTGCAAATTTGCTAATGTTACTTTGAATCCCTTCATCTAAATCATTGTTGTATATTGCAAATAGCTGCAGTCCCAGCACCGAGCCTTGCGGTACCCCACTACTCACTGCCTGCCATTCTGAAAGGGACCCGTTAACCCTTACTCTTTGTTTCCTGTCTGCCAACCAATTTTTTATCCATGTTAGCACCCTATCTCCAATACCATGTGCTCTAATTTTGCCCATTAATCTACGATATGGGACCTTATCAAATGTTTTCTGAAAGTCCAGGTACACTACATCCACTGGTTCTCCCCTGTCCATTTTCCTAGTCACATCCTCAAAGAAGATTAGTCAAGCATGATTTCCCCTTCGTAAATCCATGCTGACTCGGATCAATCCTGTTACTGCTATCCAAATGTGCCGCTATTTCATCTTTTATAATTCCCCACCACCGATGTCAGGCTAACTGGTCTATAATTCCCTGTTTTCTCTCTCCCGCCTTTCTTAAAAAGTGAGATAACATTAGCTACCCTCCAATCCCCAGGAACTGACCCTGAATCTATAGAACATTGGAAAATGATCACCAATGTGTCCATAATTCCAGAGCCACTTCCTTAAGTACCTTGGGATGCAAACCATCAGGCCATGGGGATTTATCAGCCTTCAGTCCCATCAGTCTAACCAACACCATTTCCTGCATAATGTACATTTCCTTCAGTTATTCCATCACCCTAGATCCTCTGGCCACTAATACATCTGGGAGATTGTTTGTGTCGTCCTTATTGAAAACAGATCCTGTTCAACTCGTCTGCCATTTCCTTGTTCCCCATAATAAATTCACCTTTTTCAGTCTTCGAGGAACTTTGGTCTTAACTATTTTTTTCTCTTCACATGCCTAAATAAGCTTTTACTATCCTCCTTTGTATTCTTGGCTGGCTTACCTTTGTACCTCATCTTTTCTCCCCGTATTGCCTTTTTAGTTATCTTCTGTTATTTTTTTAAATTTACTCAATCCTCTGGCTCTCCGCTCATCTTTGCTGTTATACTTCTCTTTTTTTATACTGTCCCTGACTTCCCTTGTCAGCCACGGTCACCCCTTACATCCTTGGAATCTTTCTTCCTCTTTGGAATGAACTGATTCTGCGCCTTCTGTATTATTCCCAGAAATATCTGCCATTGTTGTTCCACTGTCATCCTTGCTAGGGTTTCTTTCCAGGCAACTTTGGCTAGCCGTGGCTCCATAGTCCCCTTTGTTCAACTGTAATTCGGACACCTCTGATTTACTCTTCTCCCTCTCAAATTGTAGATTAAAACTTATCACTACCTTCTAATAGCTATCTCGAGTTCCCTTATCAAATCTGGTTGAGTACACAACAATAAATCCAGAATTGCCTTCTCCCTGTAGGCTCCAGTACAAGCTGCTCTACGAATCCATCATGGAGGCATTCCACAATCTCCCTTTCTTGGGGTCCAGTACTAACCTGATTTTCCCAGTCTACCTGCATGTTAAAATCTCCCATAACAACCGTAGCATTATCTTTATGACATGACAATTTTAATGTTTGATTCAACTTGCACCCTATATTCAGGCTGCTGTTTGGGGGCCTGTAGATGTCCCATTTGGGTCTTTTTATCCTTACAATTCCTCAGTTCTATCCATACTGATTCCACATCTCCTGATTCTATATCAGCCTTCACAAGGGACTGAATATCATTTCTCATATCATAAATTCAATCTACCCCCCCCCCCCCCCCCCCCCCCCCCCCCCCCCCCACACACACATCTGCCCACCTGTCTGTCTTTTCAATAGGAGGTATACCTTTGGATATTCAGTTCCCAGCTTTGGTCCGCTTGCAGCCATGTCTCTGTAATTCCCACAACATCATACTTGCCAATTTATAACTGAGCCTCAAGCTCATCCACTTTATTTCTTATACTTCGTGCATTCATATACAACACTTTGACTTCAATACTCACCTCTACTCTCACACCGGCCATTATAGCCCCTGACCTTACTCTCTTATCCATTCTCGAACTTTCCTTCCCATTAATTCAGGACGCTTTTGTAACTTTTCCTGTACTCACGTCCACTTTAACTCCATCTTTATACTCCCAATTTGTCAATCCCTGCCCCCCACTATTTAGTTTAAACCCACAGGTGTAGCACTAGCAAACCAGCCTGCCAGAAGGCTGGTCCCCCTCCAGTTAAGGTGTAACCCGTCTCTTTTGTACCAGACAAATGAACCAGAACAATGATGTTCTTACTACCACAGCTTTACAGGCATATTAGATGCAATTACAACAATAAATATACAATAAATTATCATTTATTCAAAGTAAACCAGGCTATGATAGTGCGAAAACCAAACCATGTAGAATAACCATGGAAGTACAAAGTCCATAGAGGCTGGGTTTTGAGGTAGGGTGGGGTAGTTCAAGATCTTGATTGATGGGAAGAAGCTGTTCCTGAACCTAGACGTCATGGGATCTTGGGCACCTGTATCTTCTTCCATATGGTGGTACTGAGAGCATGGCCTGGGTGACGTTGGTCTTTGATATTAGCTGCCTTCTTGAGGCAGTGCTTCCTGTAAATCCCTTTGATGGTGAAGTGGTCAATACCCATTGTTGACCAGGTACTATCCACCACCCTCTGCAGCCTCCTTCATTCTTGAGCATGCAAATTTCTGAATCGTGTCGTGATGCAACCAGTCAGTATGCTGTCCGGTGTACACTTGTTGAAGATCGCTAGAGTATTCACTGACAAGTTGATGCGCTGACAAAGTAGGACATTGGTGAGCTTTCTTTGTGATTTATAACAATGTGCTGGACCCAGGACAGGTTATCAGAGAGATGCACACCCTGGCATCAGAAGCTGCTAACACACTTCACCGTCATCCCGCAGGTTGTCCCAAATGAAGACAGGTTCACGGACCCTTGGCTTTCCCTTCCTGAGGTCAATAATCGGTTGCTTGCCTTGCTAAAGTTGAGAGCAAAGTGTTCTGGCACCACTCGAGTAGATTATCGATCTCCCTCCAGTACTCTGACTCATCGTTACCTGTTATTTGTCTTGTGACTGTGGTGTCGTCAGTTGATTTAAATGTAGCATGGGAATTGTGACTGGCTATACATTCGTGGGTTTAGAGAGATTAGAGCAGGGGCTGAGCATGCAGTCCCGAGGTGCCCCAGTGCTAATGGTCAGTGAGCTGGAGTGTCATTGCCAATCCATACTGAATGTGAAGGATACAGTTGCATTGGGACGAGCAGAGGCCCAGTTCTCTGAATGTGTTGATGGAGCTGGCCAAGATGATGGGGTTGAACGCCAAACTGTCGTCGATGAACAACTGCTTGAGGAACACGTTGCTGTTGCCCAAGTGATCCGGAGCAGAGTGCAGAGCCAGCAATATTGATACCACTGTCGGCCTGTTGTGGAGGGAGGCGCGTTGAATGGGTCCAGGTCACTAATGAGGAGGAGATGATCCCATCGTAACCAACCTCTCGAAGTACTTCATCACAACGGCCGTGTGCGTCAGTGATTGCTGGTCTTGGAGGCATGCCATCTTGCTCTTAGACACTGCTATGATGGATAGACTTCAAAATAGGTTGTGACCTTGGATCATCATATTGAGATGTTGAAGATGTACAGTACGTGAAACCTCCAGCCAGTTGGTCCACACTGGTTCCATGCTCGGCACACATTTGGGACAATTGACCTTTCGGGTTTTTGGAGGCGGTCAATGTTTTACTTGCCATGTGACAAGCGCTTACACACAAATATACACAATTATCAGCCACTCTTGAGAGAAGCGCTTCAAAGGTACACCTCTCCTTCAGTATTGCTCCTGCATAGCACTGCATTCCTCCAGTAATGCCGCTCTCACAGTGCGGCATTCCCTCACTGCCCCTCTGATGGCGTGGCACTCCCTCAGTACTGCTCCTCCCACATTGTTGCTCTCCCTCAATACTGCTCCTCCGACAGTGCGACACTCCCTCAATGCCCCTCTGATGGTGTGGCACTCCCTCTACCGCCCTTCCCACAGAGCAGCACTCCTGCAGTACCGCCCCTCCCACAGAGCAGCACTCCCTCACTACTGCCTCTCCCCGACAGTGCTGCACTACCTTCCTGCCTCTTTGACAGTGTGGTACTCCCTCTGCACTGCCCCTCCCACGGTGCGGCACTCCCTCGGTACTGCTCCTCTGGCATACAGCACTGTTTGTGAAGAGGCTTCACAAACCAGTGATCAGTGTGCTCGTGTAAGTGCTCACTCTCTCTCCATCTCATGCCTGTGCAAATCTGTTGATTCATCTCAATAAAAGTATTGTCTGGTGACCTGACCTCTGGCTCTCCACTGTGTCTCGAGACCACACTGACTGCTGCCATCTTCATTTGGTGTTTCCGGAGGATGGGGATCTCCACGGCTTGGAGGTCTGGTATACCGGTCAGGGAGGGTGGTGGATAGTATGGGAATCTGGGGCGTTACTGAAATGCAAATTGAGGAATCAGGTCTTGGATCACTTGGTAAGTAAGGACACGGCAAGTCATACAGTGTGGAAACAGGCCCTTCGGACCAACCTGCCCACGCCGACCAACATTAAGTCAACCACTAGGTCAAGTTTATTGTCATACTTTGTGCATAAGTATGGTGAGATGCAGGTACAATGAAAATCTCGCTTGCAGCAGCATAACAGGCACCAAGACTCAGATAATGCACAAAAACACAAATTATATATGTACCACGTCAGTGAAAAGAAAAAATAAATGTGTAAAAATGCAACATTTTTGTGAAGCAGAATTAGAAAAAAAAATGAGGTCAGAGTGACTCAGAGCCTGTTAGGATTAGTTTGTAAATCCTGTGATATGGCGTAGGTGGGGGGGGGGGGGGGGGGGGGGGGGGGGGGGGGGGGGGGTCATGGTAGAAGGGCAAGAAGGGCAGCGGGCACTCCAAGGAAGGGTCATCTTGTTCTGGTGCACAACAATGGAGGTTTAGGTTAGAGATACAGCGTGTAAACGGGTGCTCCGGCCCACTGAATCCGCATCGTCCATCGATTACCTGTTCACACTAATTCTGGTGGCGATTTACAGAGGTCAATTAACCTTCCAACCAAGCTGCTCACCTTTTGGATGTGGTTGGATACTGGAGCACCCGGAGGAAACCCACGCAGTCACGTGTAACGTTCACACAGATAGCAGCCGAGGTCGGGATGAAACCCGGGTCTCTGGCACTGTGAGGCAGCTGTTCGATCACTGTAGTGGTGTTACTGGTTCACATTCTTCTCCAACACCAGAGAACATACCATTGCAGCCAAGCCACTTCCACATTCACCGCGATCTGGTTTCTTAATGTCCTGGAGTAAGGTGTGGTCTCCTCGCTGATTCTGTAGCTTCATCAGTTTCTCAGCATGTGTGCAGGGACTTGGATTGTTGGGAGTGGGTGCTCCGCTCTCCGATATTAGGGGAGTGCTGCCTGCCTGCTGTCCTACATAGAAACATAGAAACATAGAAACATAGAAAATAGGTGCAGGAGGAGGCCATTCGGCCCTTCGAGCCAGCACCGCCATTCATTGTGATCATGGCTAATCGTCCGCTATCAATAACCCGTGCCTGCCTTCTCCCCATATTCCTTGACTCCACTAGCCCCTAGAGCTCTATCCAACTCTCTTAAATCCATCCAGTGATTTGGCCTCCACTGCCCTCTGTGGCAGGGAATTCCATAAATTTACAACTCTCCGGGTAAAAAAATTTTTTCTCAGCTCAGTCTTAAATGACCTCCCCCTTATCCTAAAACTGTGGACCCTGGTTCTGGACTCACCCAACATTGGGAACATTTTTCCTGCATCTAGCTTGTCCAGTCCTTTTATAATTTTATATGTTTCTATAAGATCCCCTCATCCTTCTAAATTTGTGAATACAAGCCTAGTCTTTTCAATCTTTCCTCATATGACAGTCCCGTCATCCCAGGGATCAATCTTGTGAACCTACGCTGCACTGCCTCAATCACAAGGATGTTCTTCTTCAAATTAGGAGACCAAAACTGTACACAATACTCCAGATGTGGTCTCACCAGAGCCCTATACAACTGCAGAAGAACCTCTTTAATCCTGTACTGAAATCCTCTTGTTATGAAGGCCAACATTCCATTAGCTTTCTTCACTGCCTGCTGTACCTGCATGCCAACTTTCAGTGACTGGTGTACAAGGATACCCAGGTCTCGCTGTACCTCCCCCTTACCTAACCTAACCCCATTGAGATAATAATCTGCTCCCTTGTTTTTGCCGCCAAAGTGGATAACCTCACATTTATCTATATTATACTGCATCTGCCACACATCTGCCCACTCACTCAACCTGTCCAGGTCCCCCTGCAACCTCGTAACATCCTCTTCACAGTTCACACTGTCACCCAGCTTTGGGTCATCCGCAAACTTTCTAGTGTTGCTCCTCTCTGGGTCTAGATGCTCCCTTCATCCATCCACCCCCAGCAGAGTGGCTCGGTGGGACGACGGAGCTCAGCAAGCGATGTGCCTGGTGACTACCCCCCCCGCTGTTCGCAGGCAGCTCTGCAGTATTACCGCCAACTGGGCTCCAAGAACCTGGCACGGTTCCAGTATCTCAGGCGATAACATCAACGTATTTAGTCATTGCGACTCAAGGTGGAAACATACTCATACTCTCCCTGAGTGGGCTGCTGATGTCAGCAGTGGGGTGAGGTACAGGCCACTGCAAAGTGGGTCACCACAATCCTAACACGTTGTTCCATCACCGATTTTCTTCTCGCGTCTTTTTTCCTTTGACTCTTGTTTTGCAGAAGCTGACGACTTGCTGTACACCCACGGCTCGTGCCCCACTCTCACCACGTCACCGGGCTGCCATCATCCACGATGGCCCAGACCCCAGTGCACAGTGCAATATTTCCCACCTTTCCCCTCCCCTGCACTGGGACCTAGAAACATAGAAACATAGAAATTAGGTGCAGGAGCAGCCCATTCGGCCCTTCGAGCCTGCACCGCCATTCAATATGATCATGGCTGATCATCCAACTCAATATCCTGTACCTGCCTTCTCTCCATACCCCCTGATCCCTTCAGCCACAAGGGCCACATCCAACTCCCTCTTAAATATGGCCAACGAACTGGCCTCAACTACCTTCTGTGGCAGAAAATTCTACAGATTCACCACTCTCTGTGTGAAAAATGATTTTCTCATCTCGGTCCTAAAAGACTTCCCCCTTATCCTTAAACTGTGACCCCTTGTCCTGGACTTCCCCAACATCGGGAACAATCTTCCTGCATCTAGCCTGTCCAACCCCTTAAGAATTTTGTAAGTCTCTATGAGATCACCCCTCAATCTTCTAAATTCCAGCGAGTACAAGCCGAGTCTATCCAGTCTTTCTTCATATGGAAGTCGTGCCATCCCAGGAATCAGTCTGGTGAACCTTCTCTGTACTCCCTCTATGCCAAGAATGTCTTTCCTCAGATTAGGAGACCAAAACTGTACGCAATACTCCAGGTGTGGCCTCACCAAGACCCTGTACAACTGCAGTAGAACCTCCCTGCTCTTGTACTCAAATCCTTTTGCTATGAATGCCAACATACCATTCGCTTTCTTCACAGCCTGCTGCACCTGCATGCCTACTTTCAATGACTGGTGTACCATGACACCCAGGTCTCGCTGCATCTCCCCTTTTCCTAATCGGTCACCATTCAAATAATAGTCTACCTTCCTGTTTTTGCCACCAAAGTGATAACCTCACAATTATCCACATTATACTGCATCTGCCATGCATTTGCCCACTCACCCAGTCTATCCATCCTGCAGCCTCCTAGCATCCTCCTCGCAGCTAACACTGCCCCCCAGCTTCGCGTCATCCGCAAACTTCGAGATGTTGCATTTAATTCCCTCGTCCAAATCATTAATGTATATTGTAAATAGCTGGGGTCCCAGCACTGAGCCTTGCGGCACCCCACTAGTCACTGTCTGCCATCCTGAAAAGGACCCGTTCACTCCTACTCTTTGCTTCCTGTCTGCCAGCCAGTTCTCTATCCACATCAATACTGAACCACCAATACTGTGTGCTTTAAGTTTGTATACTAATCTCTGTGCTTTAAGTTTGTATACCAATCTCTGACCTAGGAGCAGCTAGTATAGGTGTCAGGGGTTATAGGGAGAAGGCAGGAGAATGGGCGGCGCGGTGGTGCAGTGGTGGAGTTACTGCCTTACAGCGCTTGCAACGTCGGAGACTCATGTGCAATCCCGACTCAGGGTGCTTGGCTGTATGGAGTTTGTACGTTCTCCCCGTGACCTGCGTTGGTTTTCCCCGAGATCTTCGGTTTCCCCCAACACTCCAAAGACTTACAGGTATGTAGGTAAATTGGCTTGGTAAATGTAAAAAATTGTCACTAGTATGTGTGTGGGATAGTGTTAATATGTGGGGTTCACTGGTCAATGCAGACCTGGTGGGCCGAAGGGCTGTTTCTCTCCTGTCTCTCTAAACTAAAAAACTAAGTGGGGTTGAGAGGGAGGTGTTAACCCAACACAGAGGATCCAACTCAGAGCTCATGGTAGTTGCCTGCTTTTACCCTTCACGTATGAGTTTAAATACCCCATTTCAAGCGCTCTCAGTCCATCCCTATCTTAGTTACCTCCACCCATTGATGAACAAGGATCCAGATACCCCAACCAACTCCCCTCTGGGTGGTGATATGGTGGTAACCTTTCCCATCTCTGGCTTTTCTCAAGTTGTCTTGGTGCGTATGATGTAGACTCCAGTAAACCCATTCATGTAAATTGGTAGTTGATGATCAGTGGACTCGAAGACACTATTTCCATGCAGTATCTTTTCTAGTTTAGTTTAGTTTAGACATACAGCGTGGAAACAGGCCCTTTGGCCCACCAACTCCACACCGACCAGCGATCCCCGCACATTAACACTATCCTACACACTAGGACAATTTACATTAATACCAAGCCAATTAACCTGCAAACCTGTACGTCTTTGGAGTATTGGATGAAACCGAAGATCTTGTAGAAAACCCATGCGGTCATGGGGAGAACGTACAAACTGTATACAGACAGCACCCGTAGTTGGAATTAAACCCGGGTCTAAGGCACTCTAGTGCTGTAAGGCAGCAACTTTATTGCTGCGGCATTATCTCTCTATGACTCTCTCAAATTTAATATCAGGTAACTCACTTTCTCCAAAGCAGAACTGGCCGGTATTACTGTAAGTCATCCATCTGCAGTACTTCCTCTAACCTAAAATACAACCACTTTTTATGTCATACCTTCCCCTATTCCCCATCCAAGTTTGAAAACCCTTCCCCTTTTACCTGACCTGTTGACTACTATGGCTTTGATTTCGGACCATCCATGCCAAGACAAGAGACAAGAGAGAGGCAAGAGACATTTATTGTCACATGCACCAATTGGTGGAGTGAAATTTGTGGTTACCATACAGCCAAACGAATAAAATAAAGAACACAGAACACAAAAGTTTTTAACATAAACATTCCCACACAGCGGTTTCAAAGTTTCCCACTGTGAGGGAAGGCACCAAAGTTCAGTCCTCCTCCTCTGTTGTCCTCTATTGTTCACCCGTGGTCGAGACCTCCCGAGCCCTCCACAGTCGCCGCTACGGGCGGCCCAATGTTCAGGCCCTCCCGCCGGGATAATGGAACTGCGATGTCAGAACAGGAGAACATCCTCAGCGGCTTGGACCTCCAAATCAGCCACTTCTTACCGGAGTCCGCGGCTCCCGAAGTCCACAGGCCGTTCTGGGCGGAGATTCACACTGGCGATCCCCGGCAAAGGAACCCAGGACTCCGCCATGATGGTCAGTGCCGCCCGCGCTGGAAGCTATGCAAACCACAGCTCCCCGATATCGGAGCAGCAGGCCCAACACTCCGGAGCTGCAAACGGAGATCCAGGTAAGGCATCGCCCGTCTGCGATGAATCCAGTGCTGCGCCACCGCTGTAGCTCTGGTCCGGTCTCAGGTCTCTGGCAAGAAAGGCCGCGCCAATCCAGTTGGCTGGCCGCGAGAGGGGGGGCGAGGATGCGACTCGGAGAATAGTTGTGTCCTCATCAGGAAGTGACTGCAAAACGGTTTCCCCCCTACACTACCCCCCTCCCCCACATAGAAATACTAAAGAAAATCCTTCAGAATATACTTTTAACAAATTTAAAACAATTTAAAGATAGAAAATACAGACGGACTGTAGGTAGAGGCTGCCATCATGCAGTGCCCCTAATGGCCCAGTGCTCTATAGGCACAGGTACCCTTTGTACAAAAATTTATATTTCCCTAGCTTCACCATGAGTATTTTCCATTGGCTACTTTATTGAACTAGTGTCCCTTGGGGCTTACCTGCTGTCTCAGTGCCTGATCACCATCCTGCCCCAGATGTTGAATTTCTATATGTTGATCTATCATACAGTACATGAGAGAAGGCATGAGAGAGGAGCTAGTCAAGGTAGACTTGAAAGGGATACTAGCAGGAATGACGGTGGAACGGCAATGGCAGGAATTTCGGGGCATAAAACGGAAGATGCAGGATCATTTCATTCCAAAAAGGAAGGAAGATTCTAAGGGGAGTAAGAGGCAACCGTGGCTGAGAAGAGAAGTTAGGAATAAAGTAAAACTAAAAGAAAAGATGTATAACACAGCAAAGAGTAGCCGGAAGCCAGAGGATTTGGAAACTTTCATAGGACAACAGAAGGAAACAAAACGGGCAATACAGGCTGAAAAGATGAAGTAAAAAGGGAAGCTGGCCAGGAATATAAAGAAGGACAGTAAACGCTTCTTTAGATATGTTAAGGGAAAAAGAGTAGCAAAGGCAAATGTGGGTCCCTTGAAGGCAGACACGGGTGAAATTATTATGGTAACAAGGAAATGGCAGAAGAGTTGAACAGGTACTTTGGATCTGTCTTCACTAAGGAGGACCTAAACAATCTCCCAGATGTACTGGAGGACAGAGGATCTAAGGGGGTAAAGGAACTGAAAGAAATTTTCATTAGGCGAGAAATAGTATTGGGTAGGCTAATGGGACTGAAGGATGATAAATCCCCTGGGCCTGATGATCTGCATCCCAGGGTCCTCAGGGATGTGGGTCTAGAAATACTGGACGCATTGGTGATCATTTTCCAATGTTCAATAGATTCAGGATCAGTTCGTGTGGTCTGGAGGATAGCTAATGTTATCCCACTTTTCAAGAAAGGAGTGAGAGAGAAAACGGGGAATTGCAGACCAGTTAGCCTGACTTCGGTGTTGGGAAAGATGCTGGAGTAAATTATTAAAGAGGTAATATTGGGGCATTTGGATAGCAGTAAAAGGATTAGTCCAAGTCAACATGGATTTATGAAAGGGAAATCATGCTTGAGTAATCTTCTGGAATTTTTTGAGGATGTGACAAGTAAAATGGATGAAGGGGTGCCAGTGGATGTAGTGTATCTAGACTTTATTCTAGCCTTTGATAAGGTCCCGCACGGGAGACTGATGACAAAAATTAGAGCACATGGTATTGGGTGTAGGTGTTGACATGGATAGAAAATTAGTTGGCAGACAAGAAGCAAAGAATAGGAGTGAACGGGTCCTTTTCAGAATGGCAGGCAGTGGCGAGTGGAGTGCCGCAAGGCTCGGTGTTGGGGCTGCAATTGTTTATCATATATATTAATGATTTGGAATTTGGAATTAGAAGAAACACTAGCAAGTTTATGGATGACACAAAGCTGGGTGGCAGTGTGAACTGTGAAGAGGATGTTAGGAGGTTGCAGGGTGACCTGGACAGGTTGAGTGAGTGAGCAGATGCGTGGCAGATGCAGCGTTATATAGATAAATGTGAGGTTATCCACTTTGGCTGCAAAGAAAGGGGTAGATTATTGTCTCAATGGGGTAAGGTTAAGTAATGGGTAGGCCTGGGCTTCCTTGTACACCAGTCACTGAAAGTTGGCATGCAGGTACAGCAGATAGTGAAGAAAGCTAATGGAATGTTGGCCTTCACAACAAGAGGATTTCAATATAGGAGTAAAGAGGTTCTTCTGCAGTTGTATAGGGCTCTGGTGAGACCACATCTGGAGTATTGTGTGCAGTTTTGGTCTCCTAATTTGAGGAAGGACATCCTTGTGATTGAGGCAGTGCAGCGTAGGTTCACGAGATTGATCCCTGGGATGGCGGGACTGTCATATGAGGAAAGATTGAAAAGACTAGGCTTGTATTCACAGGAGTTTAGAAGGATGAGGGGGAATCTTATAGCAACATATAAAGTTTTAAAAGGACTGGACAAGCTAGATGCAGGAAAAATGTTCCCAATGTTGGGCGAGTCCAGAACCAGGGGCCACAGTCTTAGAATAAAGGGGAAGCCATTTAAAACTGAGGTGAGAAAATTGTTTTGAATTTGAATTTGAAATTCACAGAGAGTTGTGAATTTGTGGAATTCCTTGCCACAGAGGGCACTGGAGGCCAAGTCACTGGATGGATTTAAGAGAGAGTTAGATAGAGCTCTTGGGGCTAGTGGAATCAAGGGATAAAGTGAGAAGGCAGGCAAGGGTTATCGATTGGGGACTTCTTCTCCTTCTTGTGTATGGTGTGCACAGCCTAAAGTTGTACGACAACTTGTTCTATTTGATCTTATTTGATTGTGCACGCCGAGTTGATTGCATTCGTTGGCAACAGGGCAGGCCATGTGAAGGTTGAAATCTCCCACCCGCTTTGGTTGGGGACGATCAGCCATGATTACAATGAGTGGCGGTGCTGGCACGAAGGGCCGAGTGGCCTCCTCCTGCACCTATTTTCTATGTTTCTATGTTACATCTTAGTTGTCAGTGCGTGATCACTCCTTTAGATCTCTCCCAGTGATGGTTTATAGTTTAGTTTAGATTTACAGCGCAAAACAGGCCCTTTGACCCACTGAGTCCGCGTCAGCCAAAAATCCCCGTGCAGTAGCACTATCCTGCAAACACTAGGGACAATTTACATTCTTTACCGAAGCCAAATAACCTACAAACATCTTTGGAGTATGGGAGGAAACTGGAGCACCCGGAGAAAACCCGCGCGGTCACGGGGAGAACACACAAACTCCTTGCCGCTGGAAGGCAGCAGCTTTACCACCGTGTGATAAGAAATGTGTGTGTTTCACAAGCTGCAGGAGTTTGGAAGCAGAGAGTGGTGCAGCAGGTAGTGCTGCTGCCTCAGTCCCGGTGACCCAGGTTCAATCTTGACCTCCAGTGCTGTCTGTGCTCCCTTTGTTCACCCTTGGACTAGGGGGACATTCCGTCGGGTACTGCAGTCTCCTCCCATATTCTAAAGACTAGCGGTAGGCAACTGATTGTTGTAGATTACTCCTGAGTATAGTAAATGAGAATAGAACCAAAGGGTCTGTAGGAGGTACAGGTTGCATGGCTGGTGGGAAATATAAAGAGTTATGTCAGAGAGTCATAGTCTTACAGCATGGAAACAGGCCATTCGGCCCAACTTGCCCACACTGGCCAACATGTCCAATCTACACCAGTCCCAGCTGCCTGTATTTGCCCATATCCCTCTAAACATGTCTTTTCCATGTCCCTGTCTAAATGTTTCTTAAACATCGCGATATTACCTGCCTCAACTACCTCTTCTCTGGCAGCTCGTTCCATACACGTAATTGATGCGATTGCTTTGATGGGAGCCACATGGCCTCAATGGTTGAAATGGCCTCCCTCTGTGTTGCAACTTGAGCCCCTGTCATTGAACAACCTGATGCTACAAAGCTAGGTGGCAGTGTGGGCTGTGATGGAGAATAGTAAGATTAAATGAGAACTTACCAGTTTGAAGTTTGATCTTTATTTTATGAGAAGTTACGGTGAGTGATTATGTGAAGAAGCCCCGCCAGTGCGCATGCGCGTCAATCTTCAAAGTAGCGGCTTGAAATCACAGTAACTACAGTCGAAGTGATATAGTAAGACTCAGAAGACTAGAACTACCAGATGATCTTTGCGATTATGAGGGCCGGGAGCGGAGGGCACGTAATCGCTCACCGTAACTCCTCATAAAATAAAGATCAAACTTCAAACTGGTAAGTTCTCATTTAATCTTATTATTTTACTTCGGAGTCACGTGAGTGATTCCGTGAAAATTTCAAAGCACTGTGATTTCATGCCGTAGATCCAGTTCAATACGACACACGGCTTCGGTTGGCACAGGATAAACAAATAATGTATTGAACATTGTTTGGATGATAAAAATGAATGTTTTTTAATAATAAAAGAACAGTAATAACCCCTCTCTCCCAGGGGGAAATTACAAAACATAACCCAAAACAGCATGCCCAAATCCTGCCGTTGTGAGGACAGGTTTGTCATAAAACCGTGAAAAAGTCCCTTCACTGGACCATCCTGCGGCCCCGAGGATTTGGTCTAAAGGCACGTCCAGCGCCTTTGCTGCGGATGTTGACGCCACCCTGGTGAAGTGAGATTTAAACACATCAGTGTCTACTCCAGCACAGTCCAAAACCTGTTTCAGCCATCTGGAAATAGTTTGTACCGACACTTTTCTAACCGTTTTTTTGTGGCTGATGAGCATCGTTGTTTCGGAGCCGCTGAGACTCTTGGTGACCTCCATATATTGATGCAGGTGCATAACTACATATAGTCTCAGGTCAATGGGGTATGCTTTAAAGCTTATTTTGGTTCCAGACGTCCCTGGCCTGCTTTGTTTGATTAGATCATATACATAAAATGTAATATTATCTACAGAAGAATGCATGCTGTCCAGTCGTAGCTTTTGCAATGTCTGGATCCGTTGCGCTGAAACTAGTGCCATGAGCATGACCACTCTGAGCGTTAGCTTTTGGAAAGACAGAGATGTAATTGGAGCCCATTGCCAAAGCAGTGCGAGAACTATGCTCACATCCCAGATTTCCGTATATCTAGGTCTGGGAGGGTTTTTGTTAAAAAATAACTTTTCGTGAATCGCGAGATCTGACAGAGTGTTATCCTGACCCCTGTCATAAATAGGATGACAAAGCACTTAGAGCACTGTTAATGGCACTATAGCTCAATTGCTCATCAAAATGCAATGCAGCAAGAAACTCCAATACATCAGGTATGCCTGCAGTATGATAAGATATATTTGACTGTGAGCAGAACATCTCCCATTTCTTAACATGAGATACGTATTGTTTTTTAGTACTATCCCTCCAGGCTGCAGTAATCACATCCACGGTCCTACTCGATAGTCCGAGCCCCTGGAACGGTCTGCTCAGAATCTGAAAATCAACAGATTAATATGATCACGTAAAGGGTGACACTCTCCTGTCACAGGGTGAACCAACAAGTTGCTGCATTTGGGGATAACCATGAATGGCTGTGTCATCAGTCTCAGAACCAATGAAAACCATGGCCGCGTGGGCCAGTCCGGAACTATCAAAACACCTGAAGCGGAGTCCTGCTCAATTTTGGTGAGACATTGACTGATGAGGTGGAATGGGGGAAAAGCATAAAAGAACATACCTCCCCAATGTAGCAAGAATGCATTCACCGCTACTGCCCCTAGATCCGGTTCCCATGAGACGTATTTAGGTAACTGGTGATTTAGCCTGGATGCAAACAGACCTATGTCCGGCAATCCATACTGGGTGACAATCTTTTTGAAAACTTTTGGATTCAGCATCCATTCTGTGTTGTCATTAAATTTACGTGACCTGGTGTCTGCCACCACGTTATCTCTACCTGGTAGGTAGATTCCTGAGACCCAGATGTTTCTCGTAATACACCAGTGCCAGATGAGGTTAGTCAGATTATCACATGATAATGACTTAATTCTACCCATGTGATTGATATATGCAATAGCTGTGGTATTGTCAATCTGGGGCTGAGCATGTAAATTATGCATTGTTGAACAGCATGCTTTTAGGCCATAGAATGCCCCCAACAATTCTAAATAGTTTATCCCATGCATCCGCAGGATTAATGCCTCTTGCATACTCCATCTGTCCCCACAGCTAGACTTGATATCAGTGGCTCCCCATCCCGAAGCCCTCACATCAGTTTATAAAATAACTGAAAGTTGTTTAGTCAGAATGTCTCTAGTACATCGTGAGACATTAGCTATCCTCCATTGCAACTCGGTGATAGCTTCGACTGGCAACTGCATTGGTTTATCAAAATGACCTGCATGTTTTTTGAGTGCTTGTTCCTTGGCTCGTTGCACATTCTGATAGTGTAGAGGCCCAAATTGCACTCCAGGGAAAGCCACCACTAATTTACCAATAACACTGGCTATTCGTCGGTTGGAGGGTTGCTGTTCATCTACCAAATTGCTGCAGGCCTCCATAATTTCTAAAGTTTTGGCCGTAGGCAAAGTCACTGACATGTTAGTTGAATCAATGATGAACCCCAAATAGTCAATCATTCTAAATGGTACTCATTTGGACTTAGGTGGATGGATGAGGAAACCTGACCTATCAAACATGTGTTTGGTAACTGAAACCAACAATTCAGCTGCTTCCTGAGTTTTGCCTATGATCAGAACATCATCCAAGTATGCCATCACAATGTGATTCTGAGCCTAATACCCCTAATACTGATTTAAACAATTTTGTAAATAACCTAAGGCTGAAGTTAACCCATTGGGCAAAGTTTTAAATTGCCACTGCTGTCTCATCCAGCTACATTTTAAGTATCTACGGTATTGGTAATGAATTGGTACAATAATATGCATCTTTCAGATCTATGCTTGCCATATAACACCCTTTGGAAACCAGTTGCTTAGCAGTACTGAAAGTTACCATTTTAAAATGTTTATACTGGACATAGGAGTTCAGTCGGGTTAAGTCCAGAATGACTCAACATCCACCATCCTTCTTTTGTCTGGGGAATATATTAGACACAAATTGTTGAGGCTGATAAGCCGTCCTTTCAATTACCACTCTTTTGAATAATATTTCAATTTCATCATTCACCTGTAGAGTTTCGGGTTTTGAAAACTTGGTGTATGTTGTGTGTTACCCGACTTGGTGTATGTTGTGTGGGTGGATGTACTTCAGAGATAAACTCGATTCGAGACCCCAGGGTACTGTCCAGTATAAACGGATCTGATGTTATGCAGCACAATTCATCATAGAACAATTGCAACCTACCCCCGACTGGTAACTGATCTCTAGAGGATATGTCCTGGACAAGTCCAGTTACTCGTACCTCCATAGTTGCTGGATTCCTGTCTCCTAGTCCTGTTGGGGGTATGCATTGGTGCGTGCCAATGGCGTAGAGATGGAATCACCCGGCTTGGTCCTTGCCCTGCACCAGCCTCTGTAGCCTGTCTGAAGGGGTATGGTATGCGTGGCGGCATCCTGCTTGCGGGATGTGTTTTGATGAGGCCGATCGTTTTTGCCTCATCGTCCAGGTCTTTAACTTGTTTTGCTAGATCCTCCCCAAATAGTAAGTTTGGTGGCTGAATATTGCAGGATCTGCATAAGGCTGCGAATCGTGGGTTCAGCCTAGGCTTGATGTCAGTTTTCCTTAAACAATTGATTTCAAAATGGGCGTTACACGGCAAGGCCAACATATCCTGCTGTGTGTTCGATAGTGGTGCCCCTTGCACTGTTCGCACAAAAGCCGTTATTCCCACTCCAACTAATATTGAGACTTTCTGCAACCTTAACTCATGCGCCCACATGGATACGCTCATTTGCCTCCAGATAGCCTGGTTCACTGTGGGCACTCTGAGCGATGCACAGTTAACAGGTGTTTCAAATCTTTTTGAGGTTTCATCCATTATGGATTCCTGGAGCTGGTGAGAGGCCATATAATTCATATTCCTGGCCAGGTTTTCATCCATTTCCTCACCAGTTCCAGCCAGTATGGCGAATTTACTTGCCACACCTGGAGCGAAGCTCGTATGCTCCTCTTCAGGGTCAGAGTCATACTGCCCTGGCTCTCCCTGCTCAGGCATAAGGGAGGTATCATGCAGCCCTTGACTTGGTGCTGCTGGTATGGGTCCCCATGCAGATTCATGGGCATATTCTTCCTGCAGGTATAGCTCTTCTCTATATGGACCTCTGCTAGAGGTTGCTGCTGAGAGCTGCTGGGGAACCCCGGGGATATAAAACCCTGGCTGGAGCACCTCATGATTGAGTATTTTCTCTAGGAGGTGTTCCATTTTATCCAGACGTCCCCAACCCTTTTTGTTGGTAGGTGGGGAGTCTTCTTGGCCTGACTCATCAGAGTCGACAGGCCTTGATGATTTTCTCTTGGCCTTCCTCCCGACTGGAGTGGCCACAGTGCTCTGAGGCACCGGAGTTGCTGCCGCTGGCTGTACTGCTGGCAGCGCTGGAGCTGGCATCTCTGGAGCCGGCGTAAGCGCCCGCCCGCTGGCCATGGTCCCGCGCTCAGTCTTTTTACTTTTGTCGGTGGCAAACCTCGCCTTACTTTTGGTTGATTTGTCCATTGTGAAGTTGTTCCTCTGGCTCCTGCAACCAGCCTTATGGAACCAAGCAAAATCGCAGTAAAGTTTAAAAAACTTACCTGCGAGTTTTTAACTTACCGCTCGTGAAGCTGCGTTCACCAGCCCGTCGCTGCACCATGCATCTGACATAATGACGTGCATGCGCACTGGCGGGGCTTCTTCACAGAATCACTCACGTGATTCCAAAGTAAAATGGAGAGAGACTTTAAGAGATGTGGACAGGCTGTGTGAGTGGGCGAGGGCAAGGCTGATGGAACGTCATGTGGAAGAGTGTAGGGTGGTGCTTCTCTACAAATGGTGAGAGGTAATGAAGCTCAAAAAAACCTGGGTGCCCTTTGCAAAGCAGTCATTGAAAGTTAACACGGAGGCTCAGCAAGTAATCAAGAAGACAAAAACACATTGGCCTTTTTTCCATCAGGACTTGAGGACTCATGTACAGTATGTTATGATTTCATGTTCATAAGTTATAGGAGCATGCCACTCTGCCATTCAATCATGGCTGATCTATCTTTCCCTCTCAACCCCATTCTCTTCACTTCCCCCCACAACCCCCGACATTTCTATTATTCAAGAATCTATCTATCTCCGCCTTAAAAACATCCAGTGACTTGGCCTCCACAGCCATCTGTAGCAATGAATTACAGAGATTCATCACCCTCTGACTAAAATAATTCCTCCACATCTCCTTTCAAAAGGTACATCCTTTTGTTCTGAGGCTGTGGTCTCTTATCCTATACTCTCCCACTAGTGGAGTCATGCTCTCCACATCCACGCTCCACTATTTAACTGGATAGCACGCAAAACAGATTTTCACTGTATCACCGTATAAGTGACAATACTAAATTGCTAAAAGAGTCTGGAGAAAAATGCAAGGGTCCCTGGTACGCTTTATCCCGAACAGCTCCGTCACAGAGGACTCTGTGATTTACGGACTGTTCCCAGGGACACATTCAGAGACTGACATCGAGTGCTGCTGGAGGGTCATCAACTCGGTGAAAGACGCCCTTTGGTCTGCCCGAGCATTGTTCACCACCCAGCAGAGCGAGATGTCCGTCAGGGAATGTTGCCGACTGGCCCGCTGCAGACTGCAGGAGTACGTGCTGAGGGACGCACTGAAGTTCGGTGCAGCCAACGCCAAGGCTCGGTGGGGGAGGGCCACAGTCTAACGCCCTTCCGCTGCTGGACAGGGGGGGTACGGTATGGTGGAGACGCCCCTCAAAATAAGGGAAGGTATCCCACGCCACTGTGGCACGAGTGGGGGACAGATTTGTGGAAATTTGGGGGAAAGAAATGTCTAAACTGTATTGATCTATTGTACAGCCTCCGAAAATGTCGGATGGATTTTCCGCAAGGTTAATGTATTGTATATATTTATCATTCGAATAAAGTATATTTTGAAATTTTAAAAAAAGTATAAGTGACAATACTAAACCAATACCATCTCAGGGAGAACGTGCAGACTCTACATCAGCACTACAACAGCACTATAGTACAGTAAAGGACAGTAACCGGCAGTGCGACCGACGTTACAGCGGCCTCTGCAGTCCGTCTGTCTTTTTTTTATTTTTGTCCCGTTGAATGTATAGTTTGTTGTAGTTATTATATTGTTTTTAGCTGTGTATATGTGGAGTGCGGGCGGGGGGGCTGGGGGGAACTTTTAAATCTCTTCCCTGTGCGGGTGACCCGACCTTTTCCCTGTCGGGTCTCCGTTGTCGTTGGGGCCTAGCACCGTGGAGCAGCCTCCAACCGGAACGACCTGGGGGCTCCAGTCGTGGAGCCTGCGGACTCACCATCGTGGAGCTGGCCGGCTTCGGAGCGTGGAGAGCTGTGGTGGCGCGTGGCTGTGACCCGACTCCGGAGCTCGGATGCTCCAGCCGCAGGTCCGGTGGACGGTGACATCGGGAGCTCGTGGGTCCCTGGTGGGAGACCGCTTTACGGAGCTCCTGCAACGGCAACTTCTCCTGCCCAAGTTGCGGGGTTGAAATTGACCCCTGAGTGGGGCCTTACATCGCCCGGCGCGGCTTAAACGGCCTCGGGACTTGCCAGCACCCGCCGGGGCTCCAACAGTAATACCCGGAGCGGGCCCTTACATCACCCCGCGATGCCTTAATGGCCGCGGGACTTGCCATCGCCCGCCGGGGGCTTTAACATCGGGATAAGAATGGAACACAGGGGAAAGACAAGACTTTGCCTTCCATCACAGTGAGGAGGAGATTCACTGTGATGGATGTTTGTGTAAATTGTGTTAATTACGTGTCTTGGTTACTTTCTTGTTGTATGACTGCAGAAACCAAATTTCGTTTGAACCTCATTTGAGATTCAAATGACAATAAATAAATTGTATTGTATTGTACAGCTCAAGATCAAACCTAGGAAACTTGTTCTGCAAGGCGGCAGGACTAACTGCTGCTCAAATGCACTGCTCTGATTTCATGTTGCTCACCTAAAAGGCCCTTACAATAACACACTGCCCGATCCTGATCGATAAGTTCACAAAGCAGACCGAACCTTCCCTTGTGAAGTCAGCATTGCTGGAGGAACACCATGCGGGTGGAGCCAGCAACGATGGACACGACAGTAAGGAGCAAGGCCAGTACGAGGGGAGGGTAAACCGTAGTCCAGCCGAATGTGCCTTCGTGGTCAGCTGTGGGGGGCACCACAAGGGAACAAAGGTGGACGGGCAAGGAGAGGGACACGGTGTTCAAGGAAGGTGATGACTGGAGGTATGCAACAGCCTGGGTTTTGCCTTGAACTGGCACCGCTCATAAAAACTAGTGTGTGGACTTTGGAAACATGGTGTCACTTGTATGCGGGCTCAGTGGACTATTTCTGTACACTTGCTAATTGGTGTTCAGGGGTATGACAATACTCTAGAATCATAGTGTTATAGTCATACAGCATGAAAACAGGTCCTTTGGCCTAACTTGCCCACACCGACCAACATGTCCCATTAACACTAGTCCCAGCTATCTGCGTTTGGCCCACAGCTCTCTAAATCTGTCCGATCCATGTACCTGTCTAAATGTTTCTGCGATAGTACTTGATTCAACTACCCCCTCTTGCAGCTCGGTCCATACACCCACCGACCTTTGTGTGAAAAAGTTACCCCTCAGGTTCCTATTAAATCTTTCCCTCCTCACCTTAATCCTATGTCCTCTGGTTCTCGATCCCCCTACTCTGGGTAAGAGACTACCTGATCTGTTCCTCTCATGATTTTGCACACCTTTATAAAATCACCCCTCATCATCCTGCATTCTTGAGAATAGAGTCCGAGCCTGCTCAACCTCTACCCAGGCCCTCAATTCCTGACAACATCCTCGTAAATCTTCTCCGCACACTTCCCAGCTTGACGACATCCTATCTATGACATAGTGCCCATAACTGAGCACAATACTCCAAATGCTGCCTCACCAACATCTTATATACCTGTGACAGCAACATGACCTCTTAACTTCTATACTCAATACTCCGACTGATGACGTCTATTACAAACTCACTGACTCCCACAACTATCTCAACTACAATTCTTCCCACCCTGCTTCCGGCAAAGACCCTATCCCTGCTCCCACATCCTCTGGTTACGCTGCATCTGCGCCCAAGATGAGATTTTCCATACCAGGTCATCCAAGATGTCCTCATTCTTTAGGTAACAGGGTTCCTCTCTTCAATCATCAGGGCCGGCCTTAGGAGGTGCGGTGCCCAATTGGGAACAATTTTCATAGAAATATAAATAAATAATTATAAATGAGTCGCGTGTCGTGAGTAATATGACAGTCAGTCGGCTTTAAAAAATATCTTAAACTGTGCATGCGCAGATTGTTCTCCTCTCCGTAAAAATAAATAAAGTAGCAATTCAATTTGCCCAAGGCTTCCAAATCTCCTTCTTTCTGAATTACTGAATGGGTGGGGGTTGGAGGGTGACGGCAGGTGGAAAGATGGTGGGAAAAACGGGAGCACACCGGGACATCATGAATCAGTTGTCATCTTATTGAATGACTATACTAGTTCAAGGGACCACTTCGGGGGAGAGTTCTTTTCACAGCGTGTGGGGAGTCTAGCCAGGGGTAAAGTTGTGGGGAGGGCGGGAGCGTTGAGAAGGAGGGGGCCGGGTTCATGCTAGTAACCCACTCACTCACCGCTGCCGCGGCGCTCCGGGCGCGGAGCCACCGCATTGTGGCCGGGGAGGGAAGTAGCTCGCATGGCTACGAGCAGCCGATATCACCAGACAGCGGAACCGACTGCCATCTCAGGGCTTTCTGCCGGCACTCTCACCTCTGACAGTGCTCTCCGTCTGAGTGAGGGGACCAGCTCAAGAGCAAAGATCATAGAGCGGAGTGGGTCAGCGGGTGATGGATAACATCACAGTGGGCGGTGGAGCTTACTCCTGTGTCAGCGCGAACAAGGGATCAATTGAGGTTACTAGCACTGACATATGGAGTAAGCTCCACTGCCGCTGACCTGTTATCCATCGCCCGCTGACCCGCTCTTGAGCCGGATGTTAGCATGATCCCCGACCGTCTCCTTCTCAATGCTCCTGCCCTCCCTGCAACCTTACCCCTGGACAGACTACCCACACACTGTGAAAGGAACTCTCACCCCCCACCCCCAGCAGCGCTGTCCTTTTACAGCCGCTTCCCATCAGCTGCTTGCAATGAGGGAATAGACTTGGCTATCCCTCAGTACAGCAACATTGTTCTTGATGTTGCTGTACTGAGGGATAATGAAGTCCATCTTTCTTGGCCAACAACCTAACCTTCGACCTCCAAGATGCAGGTACATTTTCTAGCAATGTTGCAAAATTTTGAGATTTTAAAAATCAAATCTGCAATTTATCCCATCAGATAAAGAATAAAAAGAAATTTAATTTGACACCTAATTCACTTTCATATCTTCAGTATTAAAAAAGTTATGGCCATTTTCATACTCGTAAATTAGCATCTTGTTCCCTATTTCTTAACACAAAAGCTGTGATTGAGGACAGTCAAAAGCCCATAACTTTCTTAAAAATTAAGAGAACTGAATTAAATTTTCAGTTATTATAGATTGAAGCATTCTGAAACAAATATAATACCTTACTTGGATGACCTGAAATTAAAACATATAATTAGTTAATTACCTAATTGTAGCTAATTACAAAATTGACCGTTGTGACGGAAATAGTAATAAACTCCCAGACTGTCTTGAAAATTCAAAAATGTGATATTCTCAAGATCAGAACTTTAATATTATTGTATTATATGCTGTAAATCCGTAACAGATAGGTAAATACATTTCAATTTCTAGCAATAGACCAAGTCGTTATGGAGAAGATCAGTTGCTAGCTGGTACATTGGCATATCATAATCAGTAGCATCATCATACTCCTCAGATTGTAACCAATAAACAACTCCGTACACCTCGTTTTTCCTCAACTTTTCAATTTTGGCATTGTAAACTACGAGTTTTTGCTTTTCAACCCACGCATGACATGCCTTATCTGCCCACTACTTTCCCATTAAGAATGACCTGTAGATTCTATTTCTTAAGAAAAGGATAATTTTTAAAAATAGCCTAAGTTTCCAAATAACAAATGCCATACACACAAGAATTCACAATATAACATGATTTTATATGCCAGATGGTAGGAATTTAATGTTTAATTCCCATAAATTAATCTAGAAACATCCACTCAATATAATCAAAATCTCTGTAGAACCTGGAATGTAGTGTTACATATATATTGCAATCAGTGATGGAAATGGGTTTTAGGAACTAGGGGTATGCTAAGGTCCGTGAGGCTGAAGTTGGGGAAGGAATGGGGGGGGGGGGGGGGGGGGGGCTGGGGGGGGGGGGGGGGTGTGGGGGGGGTGGGGTTAGACGCTATAAGCTCCCCATCTAACTCTGAAATTGAAGATAGACAAAAGCTGGAGTAACTCAGCTGGACAGGCAGCACTGCAACTCTGGAGAGAAGACCCTTCTTCAGACTGAACTGAACTCTCGTCAGTGAGAGTACTTGTGATTGTCCGAAGAATGGTCTCGACCAGAAACGCAACCATCTCCCCAGAGCCCCTGCCCGTCCCGCTGAGCCACCACAGACAGGGAATTGAAGGTAGACACAGGGGGGTCCACATTCAACTTCAGAGCCAAACAAAAAACACAGAGTGCAGGAGAAATCAGTGGGCAAGGCAGCACCCGCGGAGGGAACATATCACTTATCAGGAGCCGCCACGGGTCAGAAACTCAGCGGGTGAGGCAGCATCTATGGAGCGAAAGTAATAGCCAACATTTCGGGCCGGGTCTGAAGAAGGGTTTCGACCTGAAACGTTGCCTAGTTCCTTTGTTCCATATATGCTGCCTCACCCGCTGAGTTTCTCCAGCATTTTTGTCTACCGCAAAACGTCAATGATTCCGGGAATGCCGAGAGAGCTAGAGAGAGACGAGATGGGGAGCTGGAATTGAAAATTGAATTTTTATATTTCAAATAGACTTTATTCAAATGATAAATATATACAAATCATGAACCTTGCGGAAAATCGATCCGATATTTTCGGAGGCTGTACAAATTGATCAATACAGTTTAGACATTTCTTTTCCCCAAATTTCACAAATCGTGCCACTCATGTGGCCCACTGGCGTGGGATACCTTCCCTTATTTTGAGGGGCGTCTCCACCATACCGTGCTCCCCATGTCCAGCAGCGGAAGGACCTTAGACTGTGGCCCTCCCCCACCGAGCCTTGGCGTTGGCTGCACCGAGCTTCAGTGCGTCCCTCAGCACGTACTCCTGCAGTCTGCAGCGGGCCAGTCGGCAACATTCCCTGACGGACATCTCGCTCTGCTGGGTGGTGAACAATGCTCGGGCAGACCAAAGGGCGTCTTTCACCGAGTTGATGACCCTCCAGCAGCACTCGATGTCAGTCTCTGAATGTGTCCCTGGGAACAGTCCGTAAATCACAGAGTCCTCTGTGACGGAGCTGTTCGGGATAAAGCGTACAAGGACCCTTGCATTTTTCTCCAGACTCTTTTAGCAAATCCACACTCTGCAAAGAGGTGGGCAACCGTCTCCTCTCCATAGCAGCCGTCCCGATGGCAGCGTGCGCTGGTAGTGAGGTTCCGATGGTGCAGGAAGGATCTGATTGGGAGGGCTCCCCTCACCGCCAGCCAAGCCAGGTCTTGGTGCTTGTTGGTGAGTTTCTGGCGATGAGGGCGAGTTTGCCAGACGGGGGCCCAATGGGAGACATTGGTCGGTCCAATCCTTTCCACAACTGGTTTAAGGCCGGCCCTGCCCATCATAGATGAGACCCTCACTCGTGTCTCCTCGGTACACCACAGCTCTGCCCTTGCTCCCCTTCCCCTTAGTAGCAACAGAGACAGAGTCCCCCTAGTTCTTACATTTTACCCCATCAGCCATCGCAAACAACACATAATCCTTTGAAATTTTCGCCACCTCCAACGGGATCCCAACACTAGTCACATCTTCCCATCTCCTCCCCTTTCTGCCTTCTGCAGAGACCGTTCCCTCCGCAACTCCTTTGTTAACTCATCCTACCCAAATAACCCTTCCCCAGATACCTTCCCCTGCAACCACAGAAGATACATCACCTGTCCCTAAACCTCCTCCCTCGGCTCTGTCTAGGGACCCCGACAGTCCTTTCAGGTTAGGAAGAGGTTCACTTGCACCTCCTCCAACCTCATCTACTGTATCCGTTGTTCTAGATGTGGATTCTTATACATCGGCTAGACCAAGCGCAGACGGGGCAATCGTATTGCTGAACACCTTCGCTCAGTCCACATAAGCCTACCTGATCTCCCAGTTGCTAAACACTTTAATTCTCCTTCCCATTCCCACACTGACCTTTCTGTCCTAGGTCTCCTCCATTGTCAGAGTGAGGCTAAACGCAAATTGGAGGAACAGCATTTCATATTTCGCTTGGGCAGCTTCCAGCCCAGTGGTATGGATATTGATTTCTATAACTCCAGCATTCTCTAACTCCAGCATTCCCTCTCTCTCTATCCCTTCCCCACCCAAGTCACACCAGCTTCTCATTTTCACCAAACAAACAGCGAACAATAGCCTGTTTCCTTTATCATCACTACAATTTTGCATATCTTTCATTCATTTTTTCCTTATCTCTGTACATCATCGTCTATATCTCTCGTTTTCCTTTCACGTGACTTTCAGTCTGAAGAAGGGCCTCGACCCGAAAAGTCGCCCATACCTTCTCTCCAGAGATGCTGCATGTCCCGCAGAGTTACTGCAGCTATTTGTGTCTATAAGAGTATAGGTCATGATGCAGTGATATAAGATGTTGGTGAGGCCGCATTTGGAGTATTGTGTTCAGTTATGGGCACCATGTTGTAGGAAGGATGTTACCAAGTTGGAAATTGTGAAGACAAGATTAACGAGGTTATTGCCAGGACCCGAGGATTCCTAGGGAGGGGAATCAATGGTCATGTGGGGAGAATAAAATATGGCTAGAGTAGGATTAGCGTAAATGGGAAAATAAGTGGTGATGGTCATCAATCAGCTGAAGATTCTGCTTCGGTGCAGACTCTATGACTGACCATTACTAAATGCCTGCTGAACATGGACCTATTGTGCTCCGGTATCTTCCAACATCTCAAAGACGTGCTGGATGGTAGATTATCTGACCATCGTAAAATCTCCTTATATCGGTTACTGAAAGACCCGTAAGAGGCTTGTGGGGCATGTGAGAGATTATAAATTGCAAGGATCCGGGTTCTGGGAAATAAGAAGAGGGATTGGTGACATTGTTCTGATAGGAGCCACAAGGATATGGCCTAAATGGCCTTCTCCAATATCACAATGAAGTAAGTATGTTTATGTTGCTTTTATGAAAGTTAAGTTCTTTCTGTAAAGTTGGTACGTTTACGGAGCGCAGGTTTGAAACAGGACATTCCAGTGCTGGAACTTTTATACAGCGGCAGTGCCTGTTTCAAACCTGCGCTCCGTAAACTAGGACAGCCAGTCATCAGGCTGGCCACCGGCAGATGCCAATGATATGTCAGCACTCTCGGATTTCACTAGTAAATTACGCAGCTCTCCCTCACAGGAAGGTTGTACTAAATACTCCCCTCTCAGGACTTCCCTGTAACTGACGCACATCCTCCCTCCCTGCTCAGCAACTGTTTCCCCCCACAGGAAGTTTACAGCAAAACCCACACTTCCCCCACACCAGTGACCGGTCACAATGGCTACACCAGAATCCTGTGGTGCCTAGTAAATGGTTCCTTGCTCTCTCCTCTCTCTTCCTTACCCGTCTTTCTCTTTGTCTCTCTCTCTCTTTTTCTCAAACCCTTTTCTCTTTTTCTTTCTCTCTCTTGCGCCCAAGTACTAAACAGTTAAAACTTGTCAGTTTTTATAAGTTTAGTTTAGTTTAGTTGATTGTCACGTGTACCGAGGTACAGTGAACGGCTTTTGTTGCAGTCAGCAGAAAGACGATACATGATTACAACTACTAAGGCCAAGTGCCAGCAGCAAAATCTAGGATGAGTCGCTACATGACCATTCCCTCTTCTCCCCTCTTGCATCAGGAAACGGTATACAAGTGTCAAAATGCACACCACCACTGAGCTTCTTCCCAGCTGTTTGGTTTAGTTTTGAAACACAGCACGGAAACAGGCTCTTTCGGCCTCTATGGAGTGTGGGAGGAAACAGAAGATCTCGGAGAAAACCAACGCAGGTCACGTACAAAACTCCGTACAGCCAGCACCCGTAGTCAGGATCGAACCCGGGTCTCTGGTGTTGCATTCACTGTAAGGCAGCAACTCTACCACTGCGCCACCGTGGTTCCTCAAGCAACTCAAACATCCTATGACAACTAGAAAGCAGTCCTCAACTACTATAAAGGGCCTGTCCAACTTAGGCGACTCTTTAGGCGACTGCCAGGGACTAGTTTTAATGGATTTCACCTAAGATACCTGGCGGCAACCTACGACAGCACCTACTCCCTTTATCATGTCTACATGTACGTTGTGGATGGCTCAGTTATAATAATGCATTGTCTCTCTGCACGCAACAACAGCTTTAAACTGTACCTCGGTACACGAGACGATCAACTAAACTCAGCTCCTAATCCTCTTCTTGGAACAGAAGGTATTTTTAGTTGGTTCACAAAGTAATAGAAACATAGAACATAGAATTAGGTGCAGGAGTAGGCCATTGCCCTTCGAGCTGCACCGCCATTCAATATGATCATGGCTGATCATCCAACTCAGTATCCCGTACCTGCCTTCTCTCCATACCCTCTGATCCCCTTAGCCACAAGGGCCAATCCAACTCACTCTTAAATATAGCAATGAACTGGCCAAAAACTACCCTCTGTGGCAGAGAGTTCCAGAGACTCACCACTCTCTGTGTGAAGAAAGTCTTTCTCATTCGGTCTTAAAGGATTTCCCCTTATCCTTAAGTTGTGACCCCTTGTCCTGGACTTCCCCATCGGGAACAATCTTCTGCATCTAGCCTGTCCAACCCCTTAAGAATTTTGTAAGTTTCTATAAGATCCCCTCTTAATCTCCTAAATTCCAGTGAGTATAAACCGAGTTATCCAGTCTTTCTTCATAAGACAGTCCTGACATCCAGGAATCAGTCTGGTGAACCTTCTCTGCACTCCCTCTATGGCAATAATGTCCTTCGGTCAGATTTGGAGACCAAAACTGCACGCCAATACTCCAGGTGTGGTCTCACCAAGACCCTGTACAACTGAAGTAGAACCTCCTGCTCCTGTACTCAAATCTTTTGCTATGAAAAGCTAACATAATCATGGTTACAGAATTGCGCTGCTATAATGATCCGAAGCAGCCAGACAGTCCATAAAGAGATGAGGTGACCCCCTCATGTTGGGTTGGTCAGTCGGACGAGAAACAATGGGCCAGCTATGGGCAACCACCGTCTTCATCTTCTCCATGAGTCAAGGTGTTAAACTAGGACCAACACAAAGGATCTAGCTCAGAGTACATGTACAAGTTTAAATGCCTTGTTTCAAAGGCTCCCAGTCCGTCACTATTCTTAATCACCTCAGCTCATTGATGAACTAATCATAAGCAATCGGATACCCCAACCAACGCCTCCCTGGGTGGATCATGGTCATCATTAGAGACAGGATTTTGCCATAAATGCCACAAGTGCCTTTTCATGCCTTTTTTATTTCAGGAAGATAATGCCTTTTTCACGATTGAGTGCCTAAATCAGCCTATTTTGTCGTTTCAACGAAACTTACAAGAAAATGTACACCCCCAGGGCGAATCCCGGCTGTAAGTGGGTGTTAAGTGGTGATTGGAGAGGAGTGCGTGGGAAAGGGTCCAGTCTTTGCAAACTGGAGTCATGCTTTAAGTAGGTGTGAAGCGGTGATTGGGGAGGAGTAGGTGGGAAAGGATGCAGTCTTTTCAAACTGGAGTCAAGCCGTGAGTAGGTGTGAAGTGTTGGTTGTGGTTCCCAGGGTTAAGTTTCTGTTTATCGAAACTGCAGTAGAACTCATTCAGGTCGTTGGTCAGTTGACAATTGTCCAAGGAGCAGGGGGTTTTCCTCTTGTCGCTTGTGATTTCTTGCAAGCCCTTCCACGCTGAAGAAGAGTCATTTGCTGAGAACCTGCTCCTCGACTTCTCAGAGTATCTTTCCTTGGCAGCTCTGATTCCTCTTCTTAGCTTGTACTTTGCCTAATGTAGAGGTCCTGTAGGATCTATCCCTGCAAGCATCAAAATGCCTAAAGTCAAGTCAATGGCTTGTAAAAAACTGAACGATTTGGTGAGTGTGTACGGGAGTGATATATTCTCTGCAGACAACTGTTTTGCAACGCATGTGAGAATGTAGTGAATCATGATAAAAAATATTTCATCTCCATGCATGTACAGACAGCTAAACACAAGTTGGCGGCAGAAACAGAAAGTAGGAAATACGCAAGCTTGTCTCCTCACAACATTTACTGCTGGCTCCAAACACAAATCTGAGTTTTCGAGTGATCTGTGCAACGCATTCATTGATGCTGGAATTCCACTGTGGAAATTGGAAAATAAATCTCTCAGAGGTTTTTTAGGCAAATACACAGAGGAACATATACCAAGCGAGTCATCATTACAGAAAAATTATGTTGACAGCGACTTGAACATCGTTGTGCAAAAAATTAGAGATTAAGTTGATGCAACAAAAAATGGATCTCAATAGACGAGATAACTGATGCTGTGGGGATATTTGTTGCCAATGTGGTCATTGGTACACTGGAGGCAGGTCAACCATCAAAGGAGTATTTCTTGATATCAGAAGTATTGGAGAAGTCAAAGAGCTGAACTATTGCTCAGTTGTTTACATCTTCACTTGCTGTACTTTGCACTTAAAGCTCCTGGCGATATAGGTGAAGACATACAAGGAAAATGTGAGAGGGTGATTTTAGCTAAAAAAGATCTTGAAGAAATACAAAACATAGCTAAAGTTCTCAAAGGTAGTTTTAATGCACAAGGTATCGACATGAAAGTAGAGTTTGTAGCTTGTTTCAGGTATGCACCAGTGACCTCAGCTGGGGTAGAAAGAAGTTTTTCACAACTGTCGCATATTCTGTCTGACAGATGGCATAGTTTAACACCAGATAATTTGAAAAAATGCTGGTAGTTATGTGTAACCAGGCAACTCTGGTCATTTAATGTAGTATATCTTTATAATTATCATTTTTAACTATATTTTGGTGGTGGAAATAAATGCCTTTTCATGCCTTTTTTGTCAATGAATGCCTTTTTCGCACCTTTTTGTAATTTTATTACGCCTTTTTGCCTGCCTATTTCAGAGATTTTTAGCGCCTAAACATCCTGGCTCTAGCCATCACACTTCCTCATCTTTGTGCATCCGATGTAGACAACTCGAGTAAGCCCGCTCTGATCACCAACAATTGACTGAATGCACTTATCCAGGTGGAGGCATTGAGACTAATGGCTTTCATGAGATCATAAGACAGAAGATCATGTGATAGGAATAGAATTAGGCCATTCGGTCCGTCAAGTCTACTCCACCATTCAATCATGGCAGATCGATCTCTCCCTCCTGACCCCTTACTTCTGCCTCCTTCCCATAGCCTCAGACACCTGCACTAATTAAGAATCTGATTCTGAAGGGTCTCGACCTGAAACGTCACCCATTCATTCTCTCCAGAGATGCTGCCTGTCCCGCTGAGCTTTCTGTATCTATCTTCGGTATAAACCAGCATCTGCAGTTCCTTCTTGCACAAGAATCTATCTATCTCTGCCTTAAAGATATCCACATTCTTTCCCTTGCCTGCATTTTTCAGGATTTTGTATGTGGGGAAAAGGTCATTTGGCCCACCAAGTCCACAGCAGTTATCATTATCATCTTTTGACTAAGCCTACCCTAATCCACTTTATTCATCCCGCATTCCCTATCAACTCCTCCTAGATTGTACTACTTTTCTACATGCTAGTGATAATTTTTAGCAGCAAATTATCCTAGCACATTTTTGGGCAGTGGGAGAAAACCGATGAACCCGGAGGAAACCCACAAGGTCACAGGAAGAATGTGCAAACTCCGCAAAGACAACACAGATGTTCAAGATTGTATGTGGAACACCGGAGGAGTTGGACATCAATGGGAAGGCTAACATTTATTGCCCATCCCATGTTGACTTTGAGAAGGTGGTGATGAGCTGTGTTCTAGAACCACTGTAACCTTTCTAGAGAAGGTGTTCCCCACAATACTTGTTGGGCAAGTGTTCCAGGGTCTAGATCCAACAATGATGAGGACCAGCAATATATTTACAAGTCAGGATGGTGTGCAACTTGGATGGTAAACTGTGGGTAGTGACATTTCCAAGCATCTAGTGCCTTGATGGTAGAGATGGTAGGTTTGGGAGGAGCTGTCAAAGTAGCCTGCAGGGCTTTTTGTAGTTGGCACTCACTGCAGCCACTGTGGAAGGAGTGAATATATAGGTTGGTAAATGGGGTACCGAGTGTGCAGGCTGTTTATTCCTGGTTGATGTAAGCCATCACACTCCTGGTTTGCCCTTTACACTGTAGATACTGGCAATTGTGAGCAATTTTGGGCAACAGATCTGAGGAAGGATGTGCTGGTTCTGGAGCGGGTCCAGAGGAGGTTTACAAGAATGATCCCAGGAATGAGTAGGTTAACATATGATGAGCGTTTGACAGCACTGGGCCTCTACTCACTGGAGTTTAGAAGAATGAGAGAGGACCTCATTGAAAAGTACTGAATAGTGAAAGGGATGGATAGAGTGGATGTGGAGAGGATGTTTCCACTTTGGGACAGTCTATGACTAGAGGTCATTGCCTCAGAATTAAAGGACGTTCTTGAAGGAAGTAGAAGAGTAGACATTTCTTTAGTCAGACGGTGAATCTGTGGAATTATTTGCCACAGAAGGCTGTGGAGGTCGTTAGTAGATATTTTTTAAGGGAAAGATAGATAGATTCTTGATTAGTACAGGGATCAGAGGTTATGGGGAGAAGGTAGAAGAATGGGGCTAGGAGGGAGAGATAGATGAATGTTGAATGGCAGAATAGACTTGATGGGCCAAGTGGCCTAACTTTACTCCTCTCCCTTATGATCTTCTGAACAATATTAGGGTATGAGGGAATCAGTCATTCACTGCACCTGTTATTATAGCCATGAGGTTCTATGGTTAGTCCAGATGAGTTTCCAGTCAATAATGCCACCCAGAATATTGATGGTGAGATTCATGGATGTTAATGCTCTTGAACATCAAACAACTGCAACCATAACTATGAGGTATGACTCCAACCACTGGAGCTGCAAGTCGGCTGCCCTGCCAGCAGCGTCTTTGTTATTTCGACTTTTTTTGTTTTTTTTGGTATGTCCAAGTGTTTGTTTTGGGTGTCTCTCAGTGTGTCTTGTGCGGTGGATGGTGGGGGGGAAAGGGTGAAACCGTTCTTTATTCACCCTTGGCTGAGAGACAAATTTTTCCATGTCGTCTCTCCGCCTCCCCTCTTGCGGCCTAACAGCTTGGATTGGAACGGCCTTTCACGGAGTCGGGCCCAGAGTTTCAGCAGCGGGAGCAGCGTGGACTTTCCCATCACGGAGCGGGGGTGAACCCTTGCCGGGGGTCACCAGAACTGGCCTGGCGACTTTGGCATCATGGGGCTGTGGTCTGTGGAGCTTCTAACCACGGGTGTGACGTGGACTTACCATCCCGAATCTGGGATCCCTTACCGGGGATCACCGGAGAAGAGTTCTGATCACCAGCCTGTGACCTATAACATCCTGAAGCCATGGTCTCCGGTAGGAAAGTGGTGATTCAGGCACTCCAAGCTGCGGAGTGTGTTCGACCGTCCCGACATCGGAGTTTCGATCGTCCCGACGAGAGGGCCTGTACATCCGGCCGTCCATAGCGGCGGCTACAGAGGGTTTATGGCCCCGACCACGGATGAACAAAGGGAGGAGGACTGACTGAACTTTGTTGCCTTCCACTATAGTGAAGAATGCTGTGGTGGATGTTTGTGTTAAATTCTATTGTGTATTGTGTGTCATTTTTCAACTGTATCCCTGCATGGCAAATTTATTTCACTGCACCTTGCTGCATGTGACGAATAAATTTGACTTTGACTTCTGTGGAATTCTCTGCCTCAGAGAGCAGCGGAGGCCGGTTCTCTGGATGCTTCCAAGAGAGAGCTAGATAGGGCTCTTAAAAATAGCGGAGTCAGGGGATATGGGGAGAAGGCAGGAACGGGGTACTGATTGGGGATGATCAGCCATGATCACATTGAATGGTGGTGCTGGCTCGAAGGGCCGAAGGGCCGAATGGCCTACTCCTGCACCTATTGTCTATTGTCTATTGCCTATTGTCTATCGTCTATTGACTTTGTTCACTACATGCCAATTTCAGTTTGACCATTTTGCTGGTGTTTGAGAGTGGACTATTTGGGTGCTAATTGTTCAGGCTAGATTTGTACTGCTTGTTGTGAACAGGACATCCCTGGGCAATTCTCCACATCGCCGAATAGATGCCAGAGTTACAAATGTTCTGGAGGCACAGCCAAATTTAGAGGACAGGTCTTCAGTATTGCAGCTGAGTTACCATCCATGGACCAAGAAAAAAACCCTTCCAGGCCAGAGAAAGATTCACTTGCACATCCTCTAACTCTGTCTACTGCATCTGCTGCTCTCAATGTGGCCTCCTCTACATCTGTGAGAAGAAACATAGATAAGGCCACCATTTTGCAATTTGTCCGCAATGGCCATCCTGACTTTCCAGTTGCTTGTCATTTCAATACCCCTTCCCTCTCCCACCAACCTGTCAGTTGTCAGCCTCCTGCACTGCATTGGTGAGGCCAAATGCAACCTAGAAAAACAGCATTTAAACTGCAGATGCTGGTTTAAATCGAAGGTAGTCACAAAATGCTGGAGTAACTCAGCGGGACAGGCAATATCTCTGGAGAGAAGGAATGGGTGATGTTTCTGGTCAAGACTGAAGTCTGAAGAAAGGTGTCAACCCGAAACGTCACCCATTCATTCTCTCCAGAGATGCTACCTGCCCCGCTGAGTTACTCCAGCATTTTGTGTCTACCTTAGAAAAGCAGCATCCTATATTCTGCCTGGGCAGTCTACATCCCAATGGGATGAACACTATATTTTCCAATTTCAGCTAACCTGCACTTCTCATGCTTCTTTCTCCTTCCTTCCATTCTCATCCCCCCCCCCCCCATATCAGCCAGTTTTTCTGCCATTATCCCTCCTATACCTGGTTTACTCCCAACTCCACCCCTCCGCATTCCCCACCTGGATCTATCTGCCCATCATTATCTTCCTGGTCCCACCTATGTGTATGGACAACTCCTGAATTATAAATCCCTCCTTAGAACAGCTATCTATACCCTCAACCCCGATACAGCGTGCTAACCCAAAACATCATTCATCCTTTGACTCCACAGATGAGGTCCTCCTTGTTCCAGCTTGTTTTTTTGGCATAGAAGTTGAGATTCTATCTGGTCCTGTAACCTTTTCTGTATCCAGTGCTCTTGGGCTTTGTCTGATATCTTGTGTAGATTGGCTGGAGACTGACTCCTGTGACAATGGAGGAAGCCGGGATGCATTGTCCACTTGGAAGTTCTGGCTGAAAGTGGGTGTAAATGCTTCAGCTTTTCTTTAGCACTCATACACTGGAGCCCACCATCATTGAGGATGAGGATGCTCTTAATACCTCCTCTTCCCATGAACTTTAGTAATTATCCGAAGACACCATTCATGTCTTCACTACTGATCCACCACCATTAATGTCTACGTGGGGTTTGACTGCAGTTATCTTTGATCTTATCGATTGGTGTGTGATCTTTTAACTATGTCTATTGCATGCCGTTTGGCTACATGAAGCCCATGTTATAAGGGTTGCCTGATTTCAGGTGGGGAAGGTGAACATTTCTGTTGATGATGATGCTCCACAGTGTCTCATGGAGGCCCAGTGTTGAGCTGTCAGATCTGTTCTGTGTCAGATGGGAGATTTGTCGATTGTCATGTATACCTGGGTGCAATGAAATTCCTGTTCAAATGAATCTCACGGAGTTAACAGTATACAAATAGCAATTTCCCTCCTGGGATAAATAAATGTTTCGTATCGTATCGTATGATAAATATAACAATAGGTACAATGACAAGTCCAAAACAGCAGAATCATGCAAGATTATAGAGCAATCCAAAGAAGTATTATTAAAGTGGTGCAGCAGTAGAGTTGCTGCCTTACAGCACCAGAGACCCAGATTCAATCCTGACTATGGGTTCTGTCTGTACGGAGTTTGTACCTTCGCCCTGTGACTGTGTGGATTTTCTCTAGCTGTTCCAGTTTCCTCCCACGCTCCAAAGATGTACAGATTTGTAGGTTACTTGCCTTTGGGAAAGATTGTAAATTGTCCCTAATGTGTAGGATAGTGCTAGTGCACAGGGATCGCTGGACAGCACGAACTCAGTAGGCCTGTTTCCATGAGGTATCTCTAAACTAAACTAAACTACAATAACAGAATAACTGAATAAGGTTGGAGTTAGAATAGGAGTATGTGCTGCCATTTTCTGGAAAAGGGTTGTGAAAGAGGTTAATGGCTTGGGTGTTTGATAGCTTGATGATAGAGCCACACAATCCGATAGAGGGTATCCTTGCTATGAATGACTGCTGTGGTCGCTCCCACTGATGTAGGGCAGTACAGCACAGGAACAGGCTCTTCAACCCAAGATGTCTACACAGAAGATGATGCCAAATTAAATTAATGTACCCTGTGTGCACGTGATCCATACCCCTCCATTCACTGCACATCGTACATATTTTGTCGGGATGCATCACAACATGGCTTGAGAACAGCTCCATCGAAGACAACAAGAAATTGCAGAGAATTGTGGACGCAGCCCAGATCATGACCCAGGCCAACCTCCCTTCCATTGACACCTCACGCTGCTTCGGCAAGACCACCAGCAAAATCAAGGACAGTCGCACACCGGCCACTCCCTCTTCTCCCCTCTCCCATCGGGCAACAGGCACAGAAGTGTGAAAAGGCACATCTCCAGATTCAGGGACGGTTTCTTCCCAGGTGTCATCAGGCAACTGAACCATCCTGCCACATCCAGAGAGCAGTCCTGAGCTATTATCTATCTCATTGAAGACCCTCGAACTATCTTTGTTCGGAGATGCACTCGTCAATTCGTTTTCTTAACCTATTCTATATATTTTTAAGCACACGTTAGTGTTAGAGTACATAATGTGCTTCTGGATGTCTTTGCAGGCTAAGGTTACGGTTGACAAAGATGTTCAAAACAAGGACAGGGATCGGGCCTGGGTCACTGTGGGGCAGCAACTACAATGATTCTAGAGAGATTCACATAGAGGGTCATGGCCGGATCGAAAACCAATTTATTTTGAATATTTTGGTTAACGCTGCCCTTAATTAGCAATTTGAGCTAAGGTCACATTTGGTCGATGAGTGTTCCAGCATCAGATCTACTGACATTCATAGGTTTTGTTTAATTTAGTTCAGTTTAGTTTGCTTTAGTTTACTTTAGAGATACAGTGCGGAAACAGACCATTCGGCCCATTGAATCCATGCCAACCACCGATCCCCGTTCACTTGCAACACTACACACTCGGGATAATTTACAATTTTTACTGAGGCCAAATTAACCTACAAACCTGTACATCTTTGGAGTGTGGGAGGACATAGCGAAGAGGCTGTATGGACAAAATCTTAATGGTCACTTCACAAATGACAAAGACACACGTCGCTTGTGGCAGGGATTTCATACCATCACTGACTACAAGCCCCCCCCACTGCGGATATGCCAAAACGACCCCCCTCTACCAGATGAACTGAACGAGTTCTACGCACGGTTTGAGGTTAAAAACAGCACCCAGACACGTGCACTACTGCCATCTCCCAGTGACCAGTCGCTCAGACTGTCCGCAGCCGGAGTAAAAAAGGCCTTTGCCAGCATCAACCCACGCAAAGCCACAGGGCCGGACAACATTCCTGGGTGCGTGCTAAGAGATTCCGCCGAGCAACTGAAAGATGTCTTCACAGATATTTTTAACACCTCGCTCAGCCAGGCAGTAGTGCCCAACTGTCTTAAGAGTGCCACCATCATTCCTGTCCCAAAGAAACCAAACCCAGCCTACCATAATGACCTTCGACCAGTGGCTCTAACACCCATAGTAATGAGGGTACACAAAAAGCTGGAGAAACTCAGCGGGTGCAGCAGCATCTAAGGAGCGAAGGAGATAGGCGACGTTTCGGGTCGAGACCCTTCTTCAGACTGGTCAGGGATCAGGGAAACGAGAGATATAGACGGTGATGTGGAGAGATAAGGAACAATGAATGAAAGATATGCAAAAAAGTATCGATGATAAAGGGAACAAGCCATTGTAAGCTGGCTGAGTTTCTCCCGCTTTTTGTGTACCCTCGATTCTCCAGCATCTGCAGTTCCTTCTTTAACACCCATAGTAATGAAGTGTTTTGAGCGACTGGTTATGCAGCATATCAAAAATAGCCTACCTGCCGACCTAGACCCACTGCAGTTCGCCTACAGCGCCAACCGATCCACAGAGGACGCAGTCTCAACAACTGAACCTCGTACTGCCACACCTTGATCGGAAAAATACTTATGCCAGGATCCTCTTCATAGACTTCAGCTCTGCTTTTAACACAATAATTCCGCAGCAGCTGGTGGAGAAGTTGGAGTTATTGGGGGTTGATGCTGGCACATGTAACTGGGTCCTGAACTTTCTATCACAACGGCAGCAGACAGTCAGGGTGGACAGTAGGACATCAAAAACCATAGCCGTGAGCACTGGCACGCCCCAAGGCTGTGTCCTAAGCCCCCTGCTGTTTAGTCTGCTTACACACGACTGTACTGCTAGACTCAACAACAACTTCATCAACAAGTTTGCTGATGACACAACAGTGGTGGGTCTCATCAGTGACGATGATGAGTCGGCGTACAGAATGGAGGTGGAGCTGCTCACAGGATGGTGCAAATCCCACAACCTCATTCTCAACGTGGGAAAAACGAAGGAGATGGTGGTTGACTTCAGGAGGGCGGGAAATCAACGCCATACACCTCTGCACATCGATGGAGCTGATGTGAAAAGGGTCAGCAGTGTGAAGTTCCTAGGACTCCACCTGTCAGATGACCTGACGTCCATGACCAACATCACAGCACTGGTCAAGAGAGCCCAGCAGCGACTACACCCTCTCCGAAGACTACGGAAAGCAAATCTCCCCACTGCACACCTACAAACTTTTTATAGGGGGACAATCGAGAGCACATTAACCTACGGCATCACCTCCTGGTTCGGGAGCTGCAAGGCGTACGAACGGCACCAACTGGACAGGATTGTGAAGACCGCCAGCAGGATTATTGGTGCTCCACTCCCTTTATTGCTGGACATATACAGGAAGAGGTGTATTAGCAGAGCCATCTCCATCATCAAAGATCCATACCACCCATCGCATCACATATTCTCCATCCTGCCATCTGGGAAGAGGTACAGGAGCATCAGCTGCAAAACCAGCAGGATGCTCCTCAGCTTCTTCCCGTAGGTCAATTAGACTGATAAACGGACTTTGCCCCCTGCCAAAGTATCGTGCACCAAACACCAACCTGGACACACTGAAGCAGAGCCATTGTCGTGCCACTGCGGATCGGAACTCGTGATATATGTACTTTTATTCTCTATTTCTATTACTGAATGGACACTGGTTGAGAAACGCTTTTTCGTTTTCCTCTGGGTATGCAAATACTCAGAAAAATGATAATAAAGACGTACAATACATATTCTAGAGGTTTGTAGGATAATTTGGCTTCAGTAAAAATTCAGCACGCAGGGAAAACCCAGCTGGTCACGGGGAGAACGTACAAACTCTGTACCGACAACACGCGTAGCCAGGATTGAACCCGGGTCTCTGGCATTGTAAGGCTGCAGCTGCACCAGCAAAGATCTAAATCTTTCTTCAAGGACGTTAGCATCTGATGGTTTGGTCACTCGAGCCTCCTCTCCCCCTCCCCCCCCTTGGGGAAACACATTCCATAGCCTGGGTGCCAGGAAGCTGCTGACAGGCAAGGTAGTGTGTGCATTTCCCAAACGTTACCTTGACAAACTGCTGCTCCTGGGGCAGGGCCCTGCTGTGTCAGCCCCTGGCCTAGATTCAGGGCCTCACAAGAAATTACTTCACCACAACCCACAGCTTCAATTGATCAGAAAGTGTTAACCACGTCAGCACGTAAAAACCAGGGCTTGGCCTTAGTCAGTGAGCAGCTCGGAGAATGTTTTCCCCCAACCGGCCCCGGCTCCCTCCACCAGCCGCAACACAACCTCTTCTGTCTTTCTCACTATCTGCTTGTTGCTGAACTCATCGGATTCACAAGGTGAACCCGTTGTGCTTTTGACGTCTGGAAAGAGGCCATTTGATCCATCGGGTCTATGCTTTAGTCAGAGGATGGTTCTGTAGTCAGACGGTGGTGAATCTGTGGAATTCATTGCCACAGAAGGCTGTGGAGGCCAAGTCAATGGATATATTTAAGGCGGAGATAGACAGATTCTTGATTAGTAAGGGTGTCAGGGTTTATGGGGTGAAGGCAGGAGAATGGAGTTGAGAGGGAAAGATAGATCAGCTAAGATTGAATGTCAGAGTAGACTTAATGGGCTGAATGGTCTTATTCTGCTCCTAGAACTTATCAACTTACAGTATACTGGCTCTATGCAAGAGCTATCCAGTTAGTTTCACTCCCATGCCCTCTCCCCAAAGCCCTGCAAATTATTTCCTTTCCAATACTGTGTGGAATGTGGGCTATATAATGTGGGCCAAGAGTTAGGTGGCATCAATATGGCAGGTCCCAACTGGTCAGCATGGATATGGGGAGATAAATGGCCTGTTTCCAGGGTGTACATCTCAACACTCCACGTCATATCCAGTCCCATGTTCAACATTACCACTCAACTGCTTCCCAGCAGTGAACAAACCATTCACAGTATAACAAAAACACAAGTGCCAGAGGAGCTCAGCAGGTCAAGCTGTGTCTACCTACACCCTTCCGATTGGAGAAGAGTTCCAATACAAAATGTCTTCTGTGCATTTCCTCCATAGACACTGAATGACTCGCTGAGTTCCTCCAGAACTTTGTTTTTCGCTCAAGGTTCCAACATCTGCAGTTTCTTGTGACTCGCTGCCTAACAACAACTGCTCACAGCAGTGAACCAACCACTGGCTGTACAGCGAAGATTGACTAAAAAAGTTGGAGTAACACATCGGGTCAGACAGCATCTCTGGCGATAAGAAATAGGTGATGTTTTGGCTCGAGGCAATCTGAAGAAGGGTCTCGACTCGAAACGTCATCTATCCCTTTTCTCCTTGTCTGACCCTCTGAGTCACTCCAGCATTTTGTGTCTGTCTTTGGTTCATAGAAACATAGAAACATAGAAAATAGGTGCAGGAGTAGGCCATTCGGCCCTTCGAGCCTGCACCACCATTCAATATGATCATGGCTGATCATCCAACTCAGTATCCTGTACCTGCCTTCTCTCCATAACCCCTGATCCCTTTAGCCACAAGGGCCACATCTAACTCCCTCTTAAATATAGCCAATGAACTGGCCTCAACTACATTCTGTGGCAGAGAATTCCACAGATTGACCACTCTCTGTGTGAAAAATGATTTTCTCTTCTCGGTCCTAAAAGACTTCCCTCTTATTCTTAAACTGTGACCCCTTGTTCAAACCTGCATTTGCAGTTCCTTCCTACACTGGCTGCATAGCAACTGTTGCCCTGCAGTGAACCAACCACTAGCCATCTAACAACAGCTCCTCAGCAGTGAGCCAACCACGAGCTCTATGACAATTGATCCTGGGCATTGAACCAACCACTAGTTGTATAATGAAGAAGACACAAAATGCTGGAGTAACTCAGCAGGACAGGCAGCATCTCTGGAGAGAAGGAATGGGTGCATTTCAGAACGAGACCTTCAGACTGTTTAGGGGTAAGGGAAATGAGAGATATCCCTAATTCCCTTATCCCTAACCAGTCTGAAGAAGGGTCTTGACCCAAAACGCCATCCATTCAATCTCTCCAGAGATGCTGTCTGAGTTACTTTAGCTTTTTGTGTCTATCTTCTGTTTAAACCAGCATCTGCAGTTCCTTCATATGCTAGTTGAATAACAGCTGCTTCTGGACAATGAACCAACCAACTCTCTAATAACTGCATCCCAGCAATGAACCATCCACCAGCTATAATACAAAGATAGACACAAAATGCAGGAGTAACTCAGTGGGTCAGGCAGCATCTCGGGAGAGAAGGAATGAATGACGTTTTGTGTTGATGAGTGATGAAGTGAACATCAACTCATACACCTCAACCGTTCTGGACTATATAAAATTCTGCACGGACAACGTCACTACCCACAAAGAGATAAAGACCTTCCCTAACCAGAAGCCGTGGATGAGCAGGGAGGTCAGACTCCTGCTGAAGGCTCGCGATGCTGCTTTTAAATCTGGCGACGCTGACGGATACAGCTCATCCAGGGCCAATCTGAAAAAGGGAATTAGGAATGCTAAACTCAATCACAAACGGCGGATCGAGGAGCATTTCCGAAACAACTCTGACCCCAGGCGCATGTGGCAAGGAATAAAATCCATTGCCGATTACCATAAAGTCAACACCCCCCCCCCCCCCCCCAGACAATGCCTCCCTTCCTGACGAGCTAAACCATTTCTACGCCCGCTTTGACCGGGACAACAAAACTCCAGCCATCAAAGTTGCTCCATCCCCGCGTGAACAACCCCTCAGTCTCTCCACCTCTGCTGCTCAGGATGCACTGAGCACGGTGAATGAGCACAAAGCTGCGGCCCCAATGGCATCACCGGGCGGGTGCTCAGGGCATGTGCTGGACAACTATCCCTGGTCCTCACTGACATTTTCAATCTGTCACTGGCCCAGGGTGTCGTCCCCACTTGCCTCAAGACATCTACCATTGTGCCAGTGCCCAAACAATCAGCGACAGGGAGTCTCAACGATTTCCGGCCAGTAGCACTCACCCCTGTCATAGCCAAGTGCTTTGAGCGGTTGATCTTGGCTCACCTCAAAGCCAGCCTCCCCCCCACACTGGACCCCCATCAGTTTGCCTACCGGTCCAACAGGTCTACAGAGGACGCCATATCGGCGGGCCTACACTCTGCCCTGACCCACCTGGACAGTAATAACACCTACATCAGGTTGCTGTTCATTGACTTCAGCTCCACCTTTAACACTGTCATACCCGCTAGCTTGATCACCAAACTCAGCGGTCTTGGCATCTCCACTTCCCTATGCAATTGGACACTGGATTTCCTCACTAACAGACCCCAGTCTGTTAGGATCAACAACCTCACCTCCTCCACTATAACACTGAACACTGGCGTGCCACAGGGCTGTGTGCTCAGTCCTCTCCTCTACTCTCTCTTCACCCATGACTGCATCCCTAAGTTTAGCTCCAACGCCATCATAAAATTTGCCGACGACACCACGGTGGTAGGACTGATCAGCGACAACGACGAGTCAGCCTACAGGGAGGAGGTCCAGCACCTGACAACCTGGTGTGCCAACAATAACCTCGTCCTCAACTCCCAGAAGACGAAGGAAATCATTGTCGACTTCAGGAAGAACAGAGGGGGCAGACACACCCCCATCCATATAAACGGGACTGAGGTGGAGCGGGTCTCCAACTACAAATTCCTCGGAAGTACACATCTCGGAGGATCTGTCCTGGTCCCTCAACACCTCCAAGCTGATCAAAAAGGCGCAGCAGCACCTTTACTTCCTGAGGAGGCTCAAAAAAGCCCACCTGTCCCCCCTGATCCTGACCAACTTCTACCGCTGTACCATCGAAAGCATCCTGACCACCTGCTTTACGGTATGGTACAGCAGTTGCACCGTAGCAGACAGGAAGGCACTACAACGGGTGGTGAAAACCGCCCAGCACATCATCGGTGCCCCGCTCCCTACCATGGATGCCCTCCACCGAAAACGGTGTCTGAGACGGGCTGGGAAGATCATCAAGGACCCCTCCCACCCTAACCATGGACTGTTTGCCCTCCTACCATCGGGGAGGCGGTACAGGAGCCTCAGGTCCCGCACCTGCAGGATGAGGAGTAGCTTCTATAATAACACCATCGCACTGTTGAATTCAGAGTCTCGCCGATAGATTTCCACACCTGTATTTATTTATCTGTATTTACCTATATATTGCTATCACTTCGTACTGTCACTAAACTGCATTTCGTTGTACCCATACTTGTATCTGTGCAATGACATTAAAGTTGAATTGAATTGAATTGAATTGATACCCTTCTTCTGAAGAAGGGTTTCGACCGGAAACGTCACCCATTCCTTCTCTCCAGAGATTCTGCCTGTCCCTGTCTCTCTCCGGTGTAAACCAGCATCTGCAGTTCCTTCCCATATAGTGGGACAGGCAGCATCTCCGGAGAAAAGGAATGGGTGGAGTTTCGGGTCAAGACTGACTCTGAAGAAGGGTCTCGACCCGAAACGTCACCCATTCCTTATCTTCAGATATGTTGCCTGTTTCTCTGAGATACTCCTGCTTTTGTGTCTACCTTCCACCTATCACTTGCCTAACTTTGCTTTCTTTACGATTGCGGCCAGGATGTTGAAGTTGTTGACTCTCTCCACCACCGACCCGTCGATGGGGACAGGTTCATGGATTCTCGGCCTGCCTCTTCTAAAGTCAACAATCAGCTCCATGCACTTGATTCAATGAGAGCAAGGTTGTGGTTCCGGCATCATTCAATCAGATGATCGATCTCCCTCCCATCATATGTCTCGTCAGTATCCGTAATACGTCCAACAACGGTGATGCTGTCAGAGTAGGAACAGTGTCCGCCTACACATTTATGGGTATAGAATGAGAAAAACAGGGAACATTGAGGTGCCACTGTACTGATGGTTATCACGGAGGAAGTGTTGTTGCCAATTTGAAGTCTGTTGATGTGAAAGTCTAGGATCCAATTGCATAGAGATGTGCAGAGAACCACTTCCCTGAGCTTGGTAACAAATTTGGGGGGGATTTTGAAGGGTAGCCGATGAACAACTATCTGGCATATATGTTTTTATTGTTCATGTGGTCCAGTGCTGAATGCAGAGCCAGCAAAATTGCTTCCCGTGATGATCTATTGTGGTGGTAGGCAAATTGTAGTGGCTAAGATAGACACGCCATCACCAATCTCTCTAAGCACTTCATCACCACGGACATTAGTGACAACGATCAGTCATCACTGAGCCACTCTTTTCGGTCTTCAACTCAAGGTTTCAACGTCAGTTTATTGTCAGATGTACCAATTAAGGTACAGTGACATTCAAATTACCATACAGCAACACTAAAAAAAGCAACAAGACACACAACCACATAAAAGTTTTTAACATAAACATCCACCTCAGCGGATCCCCACGTTCCCCATTGTGATGGAAGGCATTAATGTCCGATTTCCTCTCCCCTACTCTGGGCAAAAGACTGTGTTTACCTAATCGGGTGGCACCACACACGGCGGCCTCATCAGCAGTTTGTCCATCCTTTCATCCTTATTGTTATTTTTAGTCTGTCTTAAAGTGTGTTTCTGGAGGTTTCTTAATCTTTTTTTACGTGGGGAGTTGGGGGGGGGGGGGGGGGGGGAGGGGAAACCGTTTCTCAGTCACTTTCTGGTCGAGGATGCGTCTTTTCTTTGAGTCACATCTTCGCCCACCCTCGCGGCCTGCCAACTGGATTGGCGCGGCGTTTCCTACCGGAGACCGGCCAAAGCTTCTGCAGCGGCGCAGCACTGAATTCCATCATGGAGCGGGCGATGCCTTACCTGGGATCGCCTTGGTTCTTGGTTCTTGGTTTCTTGAAAATATTCCAAATGGAATTTAAACCGGAGCCTGTGTTGGAGCTCCGGAGTGTTGGGACAGCTGTTTAACACCGTGGAGCTGTGGTTTGCGGAGCTTTTAGCCACGGGCGGCGCTGACTTTAACATCGCAGAGTCCTGTGATCTTTTGCTGGGATCGCCAGTGTTGGATCTCCACCCAGCTCGGCTTGTGGACTTTAGAAGCCGCGATCTCCGGTAAGAAATGGCCGATTCGGAAACTCCAAGCCGCTGAGAGTGTTCTTCTGTTCCGACATTGGAGTTCCATCATCCTGGCGAGAGAGCCTGAAACATCGGGCCTCCCGTGGTGGCGACTGTGGAGGGCTCAAAGGCCCCGACCACGTGTGAACAAAGAGGAAGATGACTGGACTTTATTGCCTTCCCTCACAGTGGGAAACGTTGATTCCGCTGTGTGGGGATGTTTATGTTAAACTCTATCGTGTAATGTGTCCTTTTTTTATTATCTGGCTGTATGGTAATTCAAATCTCACTGTACCAATTGGTGCATGTGACAATAAAGGTAACAAACTTGAATTTGAACTTGACTTGAACTTGATGTGTTCCTCTCTTGATTTTGTCCCCCTCTATAAGATCACCCCTCAAGCTCCTGCACTTCAAGGAATAGTCCTAGCCTGCTCAACCTTTTCCTAGAGCTCAAGCCCTCGAGTCCAGGCAACATTCTTGTAAATCTTCACTGCGCTCTTTCCAGCTAGGTAATAAGAACTTTTTTTCTTTGTGGAGTTGGTCGGAGATAAGAAAAGGTTTAAAGGAGATCTGACGGGAATTTTCCCACATGGAAAATTAGATTCCATGGAGCGCAGGAGGATGAGGGGTGATCTTATACAGGTATATAAAATCAAGAGAGGAAGAGATCAGATATACACCCTGTGTCTTGCCCAGATTAGGTGAATTAAGGACCAGGGGACATAGGTTTAAGATGAAGGGGAAAAGGTTTAATAGGAATCTGAGGGGTTATGTTTTCACACAAAGGGAGGTGAATGTATGGAACAAGCTGCCAAAGTAAGTAGTTGAGGCAGGGATTATCCCACCATTTAAGAAACAGCTAGACAGGTACATGGATACGATAGGTTTGGAGGGATATGGACCAAATATGGGCAGGTGGGACTAGTGTAGCTGGGACATGTTGGGCGGTGCGAGCAAGTTGGGCCGTTTCCACGCTGTGTCACTCTCTATGACACTATGGAGGGTAGATTGAATTTGGAACACACTGCCTGAGGAAATCGTGAAGGCAGCCACTCCCACAACATGTAAGAAGCAGCTGGGAAAGTAGTTGAATCAGCAAAGTGTAGAAGACTATGGATCAATTTATGAGAAATTAATTTAGTTCAGTTTATTTTCAAGCATACCAAGGTACAGTGAAATGCTTTTTTGTTGCATGCCATCCAGTCAGCAGAAAGATTATACATGATTACAATCAGTCCGTCCACAGGATAATGGGATTAACGCTTAGTCCAAGATAAAGTCCACTAAAGTCCAATTAAAGTTAGTGACATTGGAATTTTTAAGAAAGAACTGCAGATGCTGGAAAAATTGAAGGTAGACATAAATGCTGGAGAAACTCAGCGGGTGAGGCAGCGAAGGAATAGGCGATGTTTCGGGTTGAGTTTGTAGAAGGGTCTCGACCTGAAACATTGCCTATTCCTTCGCTCCATAGATGCTACCTCACCCGCTGAGTTTCTCCAGCATTTTTGTCTACCTGTGGAATTAGTATGGATAAACATAATAGCCTGTTGGACATGGTAGGATGAAGTCTGTTACTGTGCTATACAAATTTATGATACTTGTATACACACAAGCAGCTAAGTGATCACACAATCGATGGATCAGTCATCAACAATGCTGTTAAGTGTTATGCTCCTGTCCCACTTAGGAAACCTGAACGGAAACCTCTGGAGACTTTGCGCCCCACCCAAGGTTTCCGTGCGGTTTCCCGGAGGTTTCTGTCAGTCTCCCTAATGGTTGAAAGTGGTTTCCGTTTTAAAAATCAGTAATTTTTTAGTCAAAGCCGGTTGTGATGCTAGTTGAAGGTGGTTGCCGGAGGAAAAAAACCTCCGGGAACTGCACGGAAACCTTGGGTGGGGCGCAAAGTCTCCAGAGGTTTCCGTTCAGGTTTCCTAAGTGGGACAGGGGCATTAATCACTCACCCACAGACTGCATGCTGATGCTCAAATTTAGGCCTGGACTAATCAATGAGGATATTAACATTGTCATTACAAATAACCTTGTCTCCAAAAAGGGAGAGCATACCCTTGACTTTCAATAAAGTTATCATTATCACCACCATTAACATCTTCAAGGGCGGCATGGTGATGCAGCAGTTGAGTTGCAAGGGACCTGGGTTCGATCCTGACTACGGGTGCTGCCTGTATGGAGTCTGTACGTTCTCCCCGTGACCATGTGGGTTTTCTCTGGGTGCTCCGGTTTCCTCCCACACTCCAAAGACATAATGGTTTGTAGGTTAATTGATTTTGGTAAAAATTGTAAATCATCCCTAGCGTGTGGGATAGTGCGAGTGTACGGGGATTGCTGGTCGGCATGGACTCGGCAGGCAGAAGGACCTGATTCCACGCTGTATCTTCAAGCTAAACTAAATCCTGGAGGCCATCATTAACCAGATAATCAAATGGACTAATGACATGAACATCATGGCTATAGGGCCAGGGTAGTACCTACAACATAGGGCCAGGTGACCTAGCTTCAGCTCAAAAGGTTTATATGGGGTTTGGGTAGGTAAGCAATAGACATAACGTATCTCAGAGTAATCTGCTTACCAATCTCAGAATGTGTTCTGAAATGAGTCAGTGTTGGGTTCAAGTGTTCCACTCTATCCTTTATCAGTAAATCAGATCTGTTATTTCAATATTTGTATTTTTGCAATAGTAACTGTAAAAAACCTCTCTACATCTCCACTCCTACCATTGGTCCAAGTTAGTACTGGTTAGATTGCAGAGTAAAGCTGCCTCTACATGGTCCCATCACACACACCAAGGGCAGTACGGGTGTCAGAGATTGTGGGGAGAAGGCAGGAGAATGAGGTTTGGAGGGAGAGATAGATCAGTCATGCTTGAATGGTGGTGTAGACTTGACGTGCCGAATGGCCTAATTCTACTCCTATCACTTATGACCTTATGATCTTATGATAGGGTCGAACACAGAGTGAAGCTCCCTAAGCACTTTCCCATAACACACTCCAAGGATAGGGTCAGGCACAGAATGAAGTTTCCTCTCCAGTCTCCTATCACACTTTCCCAGGGTTAGATACAGAGTGAAGCTGTCTCTACAGGTCCTACTATGCACTCCCAGTACAGGGTCAAACACAGAGGGAAGCACCCTCTATACTGTCCTGTCATACATTCCCAGGGTTAGATACAAAGTGAAGCTCCCTCCACATGGTCCCATCACATACTCCAAGGACAGTCTTATGAAGAAAGACTGGATAGACTCGGTTTATACTCTCTGGAATTTAGGAGATTAAGAGGGGATCTTATAGAAACTTACAAAATTCTTAAGGGGTTGGACAGGCTAAATGCAGGAAGATTGTTCCCGATGTTGGGGAACTCCAGGACAAGGGGTCACAGCTTAAGGATAAGGGGGAAATCCTTTAAGACCGAGATGAGAAAGACTTTCTTCACACAGAGAGTGGTGAGTCTCTGGAACTCTCTGCCACAGAGGGTAGTTGAGGCCAGTTCATTGGCTATATTTAAGAGTGAGTTGGATGTGGCCCTTGTGGCTAAGGGGATCAGAGGGTATGGAGAGAAGGCAGGTACGGGATACTGAGTTGGATGATCAGCCATGATCATATTGAATGGCGGTGCAGGCTCGAAGGGCTGAATGGCCTACTTCTGCACCTAATTTCTATGTTTCTATACTCCAAGGGCAGGATCAGCTTTGTTAGATTCTCATGGAAGTTCCTTCCACATTGTCCCACATACACTGCCAGGATGGAGACGCCACCTAGAGTAAATTCCTGCATTTCACACATTTTAGGCAGAGATAGTCTAGAACTTAGAAAAAGATGGCATTTTCGAAAGAATAGTAAGGGTTGAGAGAGATATGGGTCAAATGGGACTTAAGAGTAAAGTGGATAGGTATATGGACGTGAAGGGAATGGAGGGGTATGGTCTGAGTGCAGGTAGATGGGACTAGGGGAAAACAAATGGTCGGCACAGACTGGAAGGGCCGAGAGGGCCTGTTTCCGTGCTGTAATTGTTATATGGTTATATGGTTATATGGTTAAATGTGGGCAAATGGGACTCGTCCAAAATCTCAAACTGACTAGCATGGACAGGGAATGGCGAGAAGCCTGATTCCATGCTGTATAGCTCTATGACTATGACATATGAATAGAATTGTACAGCATAGGAACAGGCCTTCAGCCCACCATGTCTGTGCTGAACAAGACGTCAAATTAAACTAATCGCTTTGCCTGTCCAACCTCCATATCCCTCCATTGTCTGCATATTCATGGGTCTATCTAAAAGCTTTTGAATGCCATTATCTTATCTGCTTTCACCAACATGCCTGGCAGTGCATTCCCGGTATCGACAATTCTCTAGGTAAAAAAAAAAATATCTATGTCTCTCATGATTTTATAATCTATCGTTAGGTCTTCCCTCAATATTCAACACTTCAGAGAAAACACAGTAAGTTAGTCCAAATTCTCCTGATAGTTAATACCCACTAATCCAGCCAGCATCCTGCTACACTTCTTCTGCATTCTCTCCAAAGTCTCTACATTCTTCCTGTAACGGGGCAACAAGAACTGCACATTTCAAATGCGGCCTGACCAAAATTTTATGAAACTGCATCATCGCATCCTGACTCATGCTTGATGTCCTGACTGATGAATACATAGTATACATCTTTTTTTAAATTATTTTATCTACTTGTGTTGCACTTTCAGAGAGCTATGGACTCCAGGATCCCTCTGTACATCAGTGCTGTTAAGGATCCTGCCATTAACTGTATACTTTCCCCATCTATTTGACTCACCTCAAACTTGGCTGGATTAAACACTCGTGTAGTAGGCTGTGGGCCGAGGAGTTTTTTCGTTCAAGTTCGTGACCTAACTCACGGAACTATCTGAATTTTTGACATATTGTGTAAAAATATTATATAAATCATGCCTGAAACTCATCAAGTCCAAAACGTGCAGATTTTTTTGAAATATGGGAAAAACATCAAATTTTCCGAGTAGGCCTGTAAGTGCTGCGAAGGGTCAGTCGGGCTGTCAATAGGCCTGTGAGCGCTGCAAAGGGGTCAGTCGGGCTGTTGGTAGGCCGGTGAGTGCTGCCGGGGGTCGGTCCGGCTGTCAGTAGGCCTGTGAGTGCTGCAAAGGGTCAGTCAAGCTGTCGGTAGGCCGGTGAGTGCTGCGTGGGGTCAGTCGGGCTGTCGGCCGGCCGGTGTTGCAGCGAGCGTGTGGGCAGACTTACGGAGCCGGCGCTATGGTGGTGCTGAAGGCGGCTTGGGCAGCGTGCAGGGCAGTGCAGCTCCCCACCAACATCACCACGATAATCCAGAAAGGCATGCTGGCCGAGGTCGACTCTCTGAGTGGCCACGCTTACATAGCTCGCAGCCGGTCCCAAAGCAGCTCCAGCTCCAGCCGTGGGCAGCTCTGGAAGGGGGGCTAGTTAGGGTTAAGGCCCTTCCCACTTTCACAATCTAATTCACGACCTCTGACGAGTTTGCCCTCGACTCAAACTTGCAGCATGGTCGTCACGAGGTCATAAGAGGTCATAGGTAGGTCATAGGTAGGTCGTGATGCTAGTCGTAAGTACTCATGGCATCAAGTAGATCGGGGCCTGATGAAAAATGTCCATGAGCAAAAAAGGTTGTGAATTAGGTCATGAAAGTGGGACAGGCCCTTTAGGGTTAGACATTTTCCTCTCAATGGAAGATGCCTTAGCCTTCCCCCGGCCTGGCACTGCCCTCACCCATTAATTAGGCTGGTTCAGAAGCCGGACCTCTGCGGCAGTCTCATTTGAAATACACACTCACAATTATATTAATTATATTATATTTATATATTACTAGACTAAGTGGGCTTTTTGGAGTGCTAGTATTGGTATTGTGGGCTGAAGGGACTGGTTTCCAGAGGGCTAGTATGGACATTGTGGGCCAATTTGATTCTTGGGGTGACAGCTCAGTCACTCAAGCCTGATGTGCTGGCAGCTCACTCACGCCTGGTGGGTGAACAATTGACTCGCGTCTATTCCTTGAAATTCCATTTCAAGCAGGGTGCAAGGTCACCAAATTCAAATGCAGTTTCCTATAATTTCAAGCAGGGTGCAAGGTCACCAAATTCAAATACAGTTTCTTATCACTTCAAGCAGGGTGCAGGGCCACCAATTCAATTGCAGTTTCATACCACTTCAAGCAGGGTGCAGGGCCACCAAACTCAAGTGCAGTTTCCTATCACTTCAAGCAGGGTGTAGGGTCACCAAACTCAAGTGCAGTTTCATGCCACTTCAAGCAGGATGCAAGGCCACCAAATTCAAGTGCTGTTTAATGCCATTTCAAACAGGGTGCAAGGCCACCAAATACAAGTGCAGTTTCATACCACTTCAAGCAGGGTGCAAGTCAACCAAATTGGTGCAGTTTCACACCATTACAAGCAGGGTACAAGGCCACCAAATTCAAATGCAGTTTCATACCATTTCATGCAGGATGCAAGGCCACCACATTCAAATGCAGTTTCATACCATTTCAAGCAGGGTGAAACCACCATAAAACCACACAAAGCACCACATAATCACCACACTCACAGTTCAGTAGACATCCAGTGTGTTCAGTTGATTCACAGCTCAGGCAGAGTCGTGACCTCTCCCTCCCCAATCTTGCAGAGACTGAGCCACACCCACAGTTCCAGGTTTTATAATGCCTCCCCCCTCCCACCGGAAGGGGCGTGGCCTTCATGGCATGATTGACAGGAGAGAGATTTGCAACAATTTTTTAAACACTAATAACACTTTTATTTTTCATTGATGAGAAGAATCCTCTGCACCAGATGAGCAGAGGGGGACTGAGTAAGATGGCCAAAAATCACAGCCATAAGTGGTAGCGTTTTATCTAAAATCAATATACAGTGCAAACAGGAAGTTGTCCAGTTACCACCACCAACAACCATTTGCAGTGCAGCATTTCAAAGCAGTTACCACCACCAACAACCATTTGCAATGCAGCATTTCAAAGCAGTTACCACCACCAACAACCATTTGCAGTGCTGCATTTCAAAGCAGTTACCACCACCAACAACCATTTGCAGTGCAGCATTTCAAAGTAGTTACCACCAACAACAACCATTTGCAGTGCAGCATTTCAAAGCAGTTACCACCACCAACAACCATTTGCAGTGCAGCATTTCAAAGCAGTTACCACCACCAACAACCATCTGCAGTGCAGCATTTCAAAGCAGTTACCACCACCAACAACCATTTGCAGTGCAGTATTTCAAAGCAGTTACCACTACCAACAACCATTTGCAGTGCAGCATTTCAAAGCCGTTACCACCACCAACAATCATTTGCAGTGCAGCATTTCAAAGCAGTTACCACCACCAACAACCATTTGCAGTGCAGCATTTCAAAGCAACCACATTTTCATTTTCAAACCACATTAAGGGCACTCACAGTTGAGTAGACATGTGTTCAGTGTTATTCACAGCTCAGAGAGACGTGACCTTCTCGCTTCCTTCATCTTGCAGAGACTGAGTGAGGCACAACACTTCCGGGCTTTATAGCCCCTCTCCCTCCCACCAGCAGGAGCAGCAGAGAGAATGTCAACATTTTAAAAACATTAATAACTCTTTTATTTATCATCGATGGGAAAAATCCTCTTGTCCTGCACAGCGGAGGGGGACTGAGTAAGATGGCCAAAAATCACAGCCATAAATGGCAGCATTTTTTCAAAAATCATGAAACAGAAAAACAGCTGCTCGGCCCACAGCTTATAGTAGGTATGTTATAATACCTGCCTTTAGTGGCGCTGAAGTTCTGCCGCTCCCCGTGTGCGCGACTTTGGCGCCTTTCAGAGGGGGGCGGGTTTAAAATGCCGTTTTTCCCTAGACAGTCCAAATCGATCCATGTCGGGTGATTTCGTCGCTAAAGAGAAATCGCTCCGACATTTCATTCATGAAGCTATTTTTAAACTACGCTAGATTATTTTTAACTAGAGTAGTTTAAAAATCATCTTCTAAAGCTCTGAACGTCGACAGCAGAACGTAGGGGATAAAAGAAGGTACAGAGTTTAGTTTTATATAAAAACGTGGTTCTTAGGAAGCATTTAATCAAATTTTCATGTTGCGAAAAGGGGACAAAAAAAATGTATGAACCAGCTGTATTTTTCATACCGACTGTGGGTTAAATTCACCGCAAACCGCAACATTCCAATCCACCGCGTTCCACCAAAACCCACTCGCTAGTTGATTTAAATGACCATTAATTGACTGGTAGTAAACACTAAATTACTTCCATTTGGCCTATAAATTCATGAAAATGAGATTTAAAAATCATGTTATATTGTAGATTATTGTGTGAATGTTATTTGGACACTTAGGCAATTTAAAAAAGTTTATCTTTTCTTAAGAAATGGATAGATGTTTAGATCTAGTAATTGAATTTTGTAATTAGCTACAATTAAATTAACTAATATGCTTTAATTTCAGGTCATCCAAGTAAGATTGTTTCATATTTGTTTCAGAATGCTTCAATCTATAATAACTGAAAATTTCATTGAGTTCTCTTACTTTTTAAGAACGTTATGGGCTTTTGACTGTTCTAGATCACAGCTTTTGAGTTAAGTCAATGGAAGGGCAATGGGGAACAAGATGCTAATTTCCGAGTATGAAAATGGCCATACCTTTCTTAATACTGAAGATATGAAAGTGAATTAGGTGTCAAATTAAACTTCTTTTTATGCTTTATCTGATGGGATAAATTGCAGACTTGATTTTTAAAATCTCAAAATTTTGTAACATTGCTACTTATAGTGCCACAACTGAATTGGTCTCTGCTGTCCCCATCAGGGCCGGCCTTAGGAGGTGCGGGGCCCAATTGGGGACAATTTTGGTGAGGCCCAGGTTCCCAGCCAAGGTCTGTAGATTCATAGAAATATAATTAAAGTCTATTATAGACTTTATATCTCAATGGTAGAATGGAAAGTAATCAAAATGTGTGCTTAAAAAGTGCATGCGACTTAATGGACCAAACATAGAAACATAGAAATTAGATGCAGGAGCAGGCCATTCGGCCCTTCGAGCCTGCACCGCCATTCAATATGATCATGGCTGATCATCCAACTTAATATCCTGTACCTGCCTTCTCTCCATACCCTCTGATCCCTTTAGCCACAAGGGCCACATCCAACTCCCTCTTAAATATGGCCAAAGAACTGGGCCTCAACTACCTTCTGCGGCAGAGAATTCCACAGATTCACCACTCTCTGTGTGAAAAACGATTTTCTCATCTCGGTCCTAAAAGACTTCCCCCTTATCCTTAAACTGTGACCCCTTGTCCTGGACTTCCCCAACATCGGGAACAATCTTCCTGCATCTAGCCTGTCCAACCCCTTAAGAATTGTGTAAGTCTCTATGAGATCACCCCTCAATCTTCTAAATTCCAGCGAGTACAAGCCAAGTCTATCCTGTCTTTCTTCATATGGAAATCGTGCCATCCCAGGAATCAGTCTGGTGAACCTTCTCTGTACTCCCTCTATGGCAAGAATGTCTTTCCTCAGATTAGGAGACCAAAACTGTACGCAATACTCCAGGTGTGGCCTCACCAAGACCCTGTACAACTGCAGTAGAACCTCCCTGCTCTTGTACTCAAATCCTTTTGCTATGAATGCCAACATACCATTCGCTTTCTTCACAGCCTGCTGCACCTGCATGCCTACTTTCAATGACTGGTGTACCATGACACCCAGGTCTCGCTGCATCTCCCCTTTTCCTAATCGGTCACCATTCAAATTATAGTCTACCTTCCTGTTTTTGCCACCAAAGTGGATAACCTCACATTTATACAACTATTTATACACATTTATACAACAAATCTAAACTACATTTTAATATAAAATTGCACATATGTAAGCCTGCAAGTAACAAACAAAATGTGTAGATCACCTCTGAAAAGTACATAGTTACAATGCCACTTGTTTTAGTGACTGTGAAATGAAAAAAAAAAGTAATCCAATTAAATAGATCCTGGAAAAACAATAACCATTGGTGATAAACCAGTCCAGACATTACATTTTTGGCTTCAGCCCCATCCTACGCTTTGGGCTTCTACCCCATCCTAACTTAGTTGTGTGTGTTAGTTGTTTGTGCGTTATGTGTGTGTGGGAGGGAAGGAGAGAAGGGAGGGAGAGAAGGGACGGAGGGAGAGAAGGAAGGAAGGACAGAAGGGAGGGAGGGAAGTAGAGAAAGGAAGGAGGGAAGGCTAGAAAGAAGGGACGGAGCGAATGAGAGAAGGGAAAAGAGAGAGGAAGGAGGGAGGGAAGGAGAGATGGGAGGGAGGAAAGAAGGGGCGGGTAGAAGGGAGGGAGAGGGCAGGCAGCAGGAGCTGAGGCCGAGGTTTGTTAACGTTGCTCCAACCCCCGGCCCGGCCCTCCGTGTATTGTTCACCGCGTCTCCCCGGGGAGAGAGAGGGGCGGAGCCGGGGCTGTGTGCGTGAAGCACGGCGACTGGAGGGGCGGGAGTGCTGCCATGAGCGAACGACCCATCTCCCCCCTCCCCTTCTACCCCTTTCTACCCCTTCCACCCCTCTACTCTTTCTCCGTCCCTCTCTCCCCCCTCCACGCGGCGTAGATCTACCGATCAGAGAGTAGATTACTCTGGTGCGGGGCCCAATTGGGAGCAATCTGTCCATTCGGCTTAAGGCCGGCCCTGGTCCCCTTCAATCCATTGCTGATTCACCATTCCTGGCAGGCGACTCCTACAGGACAGCACGGTGCTGCTGCAGTAGAGTTGCTGCCTTATAGCACCAGAGTCCCGGCTTCAATCCTGACTACGGGTGCTATATACGGAGTTAGTACATTCTCCCCGTGACCTGCATGGGGTTTCTCCAGGTGCTCCGGTTTCCTCCCACACTCCAAAGATGTACAGGTTTGTTGGTTAATTGGCTTGGTTTAATTGTAAACTGTCCCTAGTAGTGTTAGTATGCGGGGATCGCTGGTCGATGCGGACTCAGTGGGCCGCTGTATCTCTAAACTGAACTAAACTAAAGACCCAAGCAGCTCGTTCATCGAGGCATCCATTGACTGACTGGGGCAGACTTGCCATTTAATATGATTGCCTGCTGGTTCCTTCTATCTTCCCTACTCCTCAAAGCACTCAAGCAAGGGCTTTTTAATGGCTTTGTCAAATCGATTGTGCCAGGATGCTGCTTGCATTAGAGGGAATCAGCCATATGGAGAGGGTAGACATACTTTTACTGTAATAAAAAGGGACTGCAGATGCCAGTTTATACCAAAGATAAACAGGGAATGCTGGAGTAACTCAGTGGGTCAGGCAGCATTGAGTATTTAGTCAGAGGGTGGTTAATCTGTGGAATTCTTTGCCACAGAAGGCTGTGGAGGCCAAGTCAGTGGATATCTTTAAGGCAGAGATAAATACATTCTTGATTAGTACAGGTGTCAGAGGTTATGGGGAGAAGGCAGGAGAATGGGGTTAGGAGGGAGAGATTAGATCAGGCAGGATTGAATGGCGGAGTAGACTTGATGGGACTTAATTCTCCTCCTATCACTTATGACCTGATGACGCGCTGATTTGCTACATAATTTTGTGTCTATCTTTGGACAAACTTGGATTGTTTTCTCTGAAGCATCGGATGATTGAGGGGAGACCTGATAGAAGTATATAAAATAGTATATAAAATGGACAGGGTTGACAGTCAGAATCTTTTCTCTCTTCAGAATGTACATTTCAAATACTAGGTGGATAGCTTTAAGGTCAAGGAGAGGGGCCGTTTTAAGGAGATGTGCAAGGCACGTTTTTTACTCAGGGAGTGGTGGGTGCCCGGAAGGGCAGTGATGAAAGCAGATACAGTGGTGGCATTTTAGATAGGCACATGGATAGGCCGATAATGGCTGCATATGGATCACATGCGAAGGAGATTGTGCGCTCAAGGGCCTGTTCCTATGTTGTACTGTTCTATTTCTATGTTCTATGTGGTGTTGTGTTTAAGCAATAACAATTGCATAAACAGTGAATGTTCACCCATTTCCTCTATGTCGGGCAGCGTCTGGCCTGACTTCACCTTGCTGACAGGCTGGAGTTGGAGGCGAAGCAAGGGTAGATAGATAGACAGATAGGGGTAGAAGCAGGGGTAGGTTGTTGGCCCACATCTTGTACAAGTCCTCAACACCAGATACAATCTGATACTCAGCCTTTTGGTAGTAACTCTGAAGTGAAGCCATCAGCTTATCTTTGCCAGTATGCAGGTTACAAAATGACTCATTCGACCGATAATTATGAGGTGAGTGCTTCTTATTGGTGCAGAAACACATTGCAGCCTTGGACATGTCATTAGAGACAGGCTTGACCTGGTTGGCAGCATGATCTCATGAAGAAACAGACATTTGCTATTTCCGTTCTGTATAACCCTGAAATGCTCCCAAAATCAAGCTGCAAAGTCCTAACTCACACCGAGTGCCATTCACCAATCAGCCATGTAGTGGCTGACCACTGGGCTTCTGGTTAAGAAATATACGCTGGAGGAACTCAGCAGGTCAAGCAGCAACATTGGGGCGGAGAAAGAAATGGTTGACATTTTGGGTCAAAACCCTGCATCAGGATACATGTCCTCCAGAAAATAGCTGTCTGTCTCTTTGTGTCTTCTGGTTAAGAAACATTCTGACTTTAAAATTCTTAACCAGAAGACACAAAGAGACAGACAGCTATTTTCAAGCGATCTTGCGTCGCTCTATCTCTGAAACCACCTCATCGCCCACAATCCTCTCAGGTCTCTGGCATTCCCTCGATCTGGTCCTTTCTGCATTCTTTGCTGGTGGCTATGCCTTCAGTGACCAAGTCCGCAGGTTTTGGAATTCCTTCCATAAAGCACTCCTCATTTCGCTCACAACTGCTGGAGGAAGGGGATGGGCTGTATCAGTGGAGATAAAAACCTATTGTCGCTTTCTCTTCCACAGATAACAGCTACTAGGCAATGTCAAATTCTCCCACTTCAATTACGTTGTTTCCCTGAGTGTATTAGAGCTCTTCATTTCTTCTGTAATATATTGGCTGTTTTTCTATCTTCGTTCATACAGTTTGACCCTCTGGCTTGCCAGATATCCCTCTATTTCATAACTGGAGGCGGCATGGTTGTGCAGCGGTAGAGTTGCGGCCTTTCAGTGCAAGGGACCCGGGTTCGATCCTGACTACGGTTGATGTTTGAATGCAGTTTGTGACCACGTGATCTTCTCTCCAGAGCTGCTGCCTGGCCCGCTGAGTTGCTCCAGCATTTTCTGTCTATCTTCGATTTAAACCAGCATCTGCAGTTTTTTCCAACACTCACTGGGTACCTTTCTATATCCACACTTCCCAATCGATCACTATTTAAATAATAGTAATATGTAAATGAACCGGCCTAAGGGCCGTTTTTGTGTCGTGTAGCGCCAGGCGATGATAACTTTTTTTTTACTGCCAGTGAATAACCACATTAATCGATGTTATTATAATACATTTGTCATGGTTTTGCCCATTTGCACAATTTCAAAGTCTCAACGATTCCTCTCTGCATCCTCCTTGTAACTCACAATCTCACTCCATTCAGTGTCATCGGCAAACTTCTACATTTGCATTTTGTTCATTTGTCCAAATCAGTGACATGTGTTGTGAACAACTCAGGCCAAAGCATGATCCCTGCACTACCTCGCTGCCACATGGAAAGCACCATTCACACCTGCTTCCTGTTCAATGCCTGGTCAACCAATCTTCAATCCATGCCAGGGTATTACCCCAATCCAAAGTGTTTCATTTTTAAACTCAACTTTCACATGAAACTTCATTAAAAACTTGAAAATACAAGTGCAGCATATCTCCCTTATCTATTCTAGGATACATTCATTAGTTTAGTTTAATTTAGTTTAGTTTAGTTTAGTTTAGTTTAGAGATATAGCGTGGAAACAGGCTTAACAGCCCACAGACCAACAATCCCTGTACACTAACGTGCACACACAAGGGACAATTAACAATTTTACTGAGCTAATAAACCGGTACATCTTTGGAGTGTGGGAGGAATCATTTATTTCAAGAGGTCTTGTATACAAAAACAGGGATGTAATGCTGAGGCTCTATAAGGCACTAGTAAGGCTGCATTTGGAATATTGTGAGCAATTTTGGGCACCATAACGGAGGATGTGCTGACTCTGGTGAGAGTTCAGAGGATGTTTAGAAGAATGGTCCCAGGAATGAGTAGTTTAACCTATTATGAACATTTGTCAGCACTGGGCTAGTACTCACTGGAGTTTAGAAAAATGAGGGGGGACCTCATTGAAACATACAGAATAGTGAAAGGCTTGGATAGACTGGTTGTGGAGAAGATGTTTCCACTAAAGGGAGAGTCTAGGACTAGAGGTCATTGCCTCGGAATTAAATGACATTCTTTTAGGAAGTAGATGAGGAGAGATTTCTTTAGTCAGACGGTGGTGAATCTGTGGAATTTTACTTTGGAGTCACGTGAGTGACTACGTGAAGAAGCCCCTCCAGAGCGCATGCTTGTCATTACGTCAGACGCATTGGCAAGCACCGGACTGGCGGGGCAACGCTCCTGCCAGCGGTAAGTTTCAAGCTAGAAGGTAAGTGTTTTTACTTACCAACGTTCTTTGTTCGAGCAGGAGCCTCTCTTTACAGCGGTTTCCTGCCGGATTTATCGGAGGTCCGATGCCTAAGCTGGCTATGGGGGGGGGGAACACCGGTCTGACCGCAGAAGCGGATAGCCGGCAAAATAATTGGGTTTCCTGATAACAGCCGCTGACAAAGCAGTCAGTGGCTTCCAGCCTGCGGGGTTGCCGTTTAAATAATGCTAGAGTCGCTGACAGTCGGTCAGCGACTCACAGACACGGTGCCCCAGGCATGGAGTTAAATTTGGAGGGAGAGAGAACTTGTGCAGCCCTATTGGAACTCAGGTGAGTCGGGCTGCAAGGGTTCCTCTTCGATAATAAGGGTATTTCACCCTTTACAAATTCACACTACGAAATTAGTGAGATTCCACTATAATAGCGCAGGCCTATGGGACAGGCCGCGCCAGCAGGAACAGGGCTGCTTCATGGGGAAAAAAGCGCCGGCCTCTACGAGAGGCGGCGCCAGCAACGCCTAAGGACAGGGTTGCTCAAGGTCTCCCTGCTGGAGGGGGAGACCAGGATGGGTCAGTGTGCTACTGACGCCAAATCTATCACAGCACTGGCCTATGGGAGAGCCGCACCAGCAGCGCCTAGGACAGGGCTGCTTCATGTGTGAAAGCGCCGGCCTCTACGAGAGGCGGCACCGGCAACGCCTAGGACAGGGTTGCTCAAGGTCTCCCTGCTGGAGGGAGAGACCAGGATGGGTCAGTGTTTTACTGACGCCGTACTGGCCTACAGAAAGCCGCGCTAGCAGCGCCTGCGATAGGGCTGCTTCATGTGTGAAAATGCCGGGCTAAAGGAGAGCCGTGCCAGCAGCGCCTAGGAGAGGGCTGCTCAAGGTCTCCCTGTGGCAAAGGGCAGAGCAGTTCGGGTCAATCGGTTGCTGACACCGAACTTTTTCACAGTGCAGGCCTACGGGAGAGCCGTGCCACAAGCACCTGTTGACAGGGCTGTGTGTATGACCTCCCGTGAGTATCAGCCGGGAGAGCCAGGGCAGTAGGATGCTGACCCTGAAGTTTAGGGACCCCTCACACCAGCACCTCGTTTAGGGCTCGGTGTGTGACCTTCCATGCGCATCAGCCGGGAGAGCCAGGGCAGTAGGATGCTGACCCTGAAGTTTGGGGACCCATCACACCAGCACCTCGTTTAGGGCTGTGTGTAACCTCCCGTGCGCATCAGCCAGGAGAGCCAGGGCAATAGAATGCTGACCCTGAAGTTGGTGTCACTGCTTATGTGCATACACCAAAGCACAAGAGCCAAGCTCCAGGTGTCCCAGATGTGGTTAGCAATTTACCATACCGGTGAAGTCGGCAAATTAATGGTCCTCACCAATTCCAGGACTTCATAATGGGGGAAAAAATTTACATATCAAACACCTGTTTGCTGTGCATCGCTCTAAAGGAGCGCATCATGAGGGCGCATGAATTAATGCTGCAAAAGACCTAAAAAATAAATATATTAAAAAACTGGTGGAAGCAGGAATTATACCCATTTGTCAGTTTAATATTTACGAATAAATATCCAGCCTACGCTCAACCCACGGTTCACAGCCTTGCGCAGATCCTCTAGTACCCAGGGGAATACCTGGACGATGAGACTAAAACTGAGGCCAGGATGCCACCTCAAAAACCATATCCTTTCAGATTATGAAACAGTAAGTGAATATTGGACTGTATCCGGGGATCTCGAATAGGTATCTCGGAAGTACGTCCACTCGTACAAAATAGACATAGTTTGGTATTGGGGTTCAATACCACTAACTCTATAGGTGGATGATGCATATCAGCCTTAACAATTGTGTCCAATTCCCCACCCAAAAGGACGATGGTGGGTGTCGAGTCATTCTGGGCCGGAACATACTTAACCCTTAAGATCTAGTATAAAAGGCTTAAATAAAAATGTCAGTATTGTAACTGGAGTAAAAAAAGGGTATTATATTGTCAGCCATAGATCTGAAAGATAAATATTCAGCTACCACACACCTGTTGAGAGGTTAGGTCCTCACCCATCTAATTAAACTTAGATTAGTACCATTTAGAATGATTGGCTATTTGAGGTCATCATTGGTTAATTAACATGACAGTACTTTGGCTGCGGCCAAAATTGTAACTAATGTCTTGCGATGTACTAGCGACATTCTGACTCAATAACCTTAGTTTACAAACTGATGTGAGCTTCAGGATGAGGAGCCACTGATATCAAGTCTGGCTGGGGCAGCAGGTAAAATGTGAAAGAGGCATTAACCCTGCAGAGGCTGGGGTAAACTGCGTAGAATTGCTGGGTGCATTCTATGGCCTAAAGAATTCTGCTCAACAAAGCATGATTGCATGTGCAGCTTCAGATTCACAATACCACAGCTGGTACCCATATCAATCACATGGGTAGAATGAGGTCATTATTCTGTAACAGTCTGCCTAGCCTTATCTGGCAGTGGTGCATTACAAGGGACATCTGGGTCTCAGATATTTACCTATCAGGTAGAGATAATGCAAAAGTTGCCGACACCAGGTCATGTAAATTCCATGACAAACATAAAATGAATTAAGAATCCAAAAGTTTCAAAATCATTGTTAGCTGGTACGGATTGTCAGACATAGATCTGTTGTGTCTGGGTTAAATTATCAGTACCTGTATTCGGCATGGGAACTAAATCTAGGGGCAGTAGCGGAGGATACATTCTTGCTACATTGGGGATGTATGTTCTTACGCTTCCCCATTTCTTCCTCATTCAATCAATATCTCATCAAAATAGAATATGACTACACTTAGGTGTTTAGTGGGTTCTAAACTGGTCCACACAGCATGGTCCCATTGCTTTGAGACGGATGACACAGCATTCATGATCATCCCAATTACAGTAACTTGTTGGTTCACACTGGGAAAGGAGGAAAGTTCCCCTTTACATGAGCATATTAATTTATTGATTTGTATCTTCTGACCAGACTGCTCCAGGGACTCAGACTATTGAGTAGAACCGTCGATGTGATTACGATGGTCTGGAGAGATAATACTAAAAAACAATATGTATCTCATATTAAGAAATGGGAGATGTCCTGCTTACAGTTAAATATATCTTATCATAAGTTGCAGGCATACCGGATGTATTGGAGTTCCTGGCTACATTGCATTTTGACGAGCAGTTAAGCTATAGTGCAATTTATAGTGCTAGAAGTACTTTGTCCTCCTACTTAGGGCAAGGATCCGGACAACACTCTGTCGGATCTCATCTATTGGTGGCCGATTCATAGGAGGTATTTTAACAAAACCCTCCCAGACATACATATTCAGAAATCTGGGATGTGAGCATAGTTCTCACGCTGTTTTTGGCAATGGGCTCCAATTACATCTCTGCCTTTCAGGAAGTTAACGCTCAAAGTGATCATGTTCATGGTGCAGCATTATGGGTCCAAATATTGCAAAAGGTATGACTGGAATGCATTCTTCTGTAGATGATATTGTGTTTTATGCATATGATCTAATCAAACAGAGCAGGCCAGGGATGGCTGGAACCAAAATAAGCTTAAAATATACCCATTGATCTAAGACTATATGTAATTACGCATCTGAGCTAATAATATCAAGGTCATCAAGAGTCTCAGAGGTTTTAAACAGCGATGGTCATCAGCCACATAAAACCTCATACAAAGGTGCTAGATGACCGAAACAGGTTTGCATTTTGCTGGAGTAGACACTGATGTGTTTAAATCACTCCACCAAGGCGGCATTAACGTACGCAGCAAAGGCACAGGACATGCCATTAGACCAAATCCTCACCGCAGGATAGTCCAGTTAAGGAACCTTTTAGGGTTTCTGACAAACCTGTCCTCGCAATGCAAAGATTGGGCAAGCTGATTTGGGTTCTGTTTGAGTTCTCCTTTGTAATTTCCCCTGTGAAAGAGGGGTTATTACTGTTGTGTAAAATATTATTGTTTAAGACATTTATCCTGTGTCAACCAAGGCAGTGTGTCGTATGGAACTGTATCTGCGGCATAAAATCACAGAGCTTTGAAATCTTCACGTAGTCACTCACGTGACTCCGAAGTAAAATAGTAGGATTAAACGAGAACTTACCAGTTTGAAGTTTGATCCTTATTTTATGAGGAGTTACGATGAGGGATTATGTGCCCTCCACTCCCACCCTCATAATCTAAAAGATCATCTGGTAGTTCTAGTCTTCTAAAAGCCTTACTATGTTACTTCAGCTATTGGGTTTCTGTCGCTGCTTTGAAGTATGACAAGCATGCGCTCTGGCGGGGCTTCTTCATGTAATCCCTCATCGTAACTCTTCATAAAATAAGGATCAAACATCAAAGTTCTCATTTAATCCTACTATTCTTTGCCACAGAAGGCTGTTAGTGGATATTTCTAAGGCAGAGATAGATAGATTCTTGATTAGTACATGTGTCAGAGGTTATGTGGAGAGGGCAGGAGAATGCGGCTAGGAGGGAGAGATAGATCAGCCATGATTAAATGGCGGGGACTTGATGAATATTCTATTAATATTCATTATGACCTTATGTTCTATTCCTATTCCTTATGAAACCAGAGCTCCTGAGGAAAATCCACGCAGGTCACGGGGAGATCGTACAAACTCTGTACAGACAGCACCCGTAGTCAAGATTGAAACCGGGTCTCTGTTGCTATAAGGCAGGAACTCTACCACTGTGCCACTGTGCCACACAAAGATACTAGATAAAGAATATATTGTGTTTGGATGCGCGAATACTGGGCATTACAGTACATGTAGGAGGCGTCTCATACAGTCATAGAGCATGAAAACAGACCATTCGGCCCAACTAGACTATGCCCAACAGGATCCCCATCTAAGTTAGAAACATTTGTCTGAGTTTGACCCATATCCTTTTCATACAACCATATAACCATATAACCATATAACAATTACAGCATGGAAACAGGCCCTCTCGGCCCTTCCAGTCCGTGCTGACCATTTGTTTTCCCCTAGTCCCATCTACCTGCACTCAGACCATACCCCTCCATTCCCTTCCCATCCATATACCTATCCACTTTACTTTTAAATGTTAAAATCGATCCTGCCTCCACCACTTCTGCTGGAAGCTCATTCCACACAGCCACCATCCTCTGAGTAAAGAAGATCCCCCTCACGTTACCCCTAAACTTCTGTCCCTTAATTCGCATGTCATGCCCTCTTGTTTGAATCTTCCCTACCCTCAATGGAAAAGCTTATCCACGTCAACTCTGTCTATCCCTTTCATCATTTTAAAGACCTTAATCAAGTCCCCCCTTAACCTTCTGCGCTCCAAAGAATAAAGACCTAACTTGTTCAACCTTTCTCTGTAACATAGTTGCTGGAACCCTGGCAACATTCTAGTAAATCCCCTCTGTACTCTCTCTATTTTGTTGACATCCTTCCTATAATTAGGCGACCAAAATTGTACACCACACTCCAGAATTGGTCTTACCAATGTCTTGTACAATTTTAACATTACTTCCCTACTCCTATATTCAATGCTGATTTATAAAGGCCAGCACACCAAAGGCTTTCTTTCCCACCCCTATCTATATGCGATTCCACCTTCAGGGAACTATGCACAGTTATTCCTAGATCTCTCTGTTCCACAGCATTCCTCAATTCCCTACCATTTACCATGTACGTCCTATTTTGATTTGTCCTGCCAAGATGTAGCACTTCACACTTATCAGCATTAAACTCCATCAGCCATCTTTCAGCCCACTTTTCCAAATGGCCCAAATCTCTCTGTAGATTTTGAAAATCTACTTCATTATCCACAACACCACCTATCTTAGTATCATTTGCATACTTACTTATCCAATTTTCCACCCCATCATCCAGATCATTGATGTACATGACAAACAACAGTGGACCCAACACAGATCCAACACAGTGGAGCCAACACAGATCCCTGAGGCACCCCACTGGTCACCGGCTTCCAACCTGACAAACAGCCATCCACCATTACTCTCTGATATCTCCCATTCAGCCACTGTTGAATCCATCTTGCTACTTCGCCATTAACACCCAAAGATTTCCAATCACAGCCGTCCTGCAACCATGTTTTACTGATTGCCACAACATCATATTTCGAGGTGTCAATCCAGGCTCTAAGTTCATCCACCTTTCTTACAATGCTCCTAGCATTAAAATATACACATTTTAGAAACCCACCATCCCTTATTCTCTGTCTATTATCTTTTTCCTCTTTCTCGCCTACATTTTGGGTCCGAGTGCTTCCCTTCTCTGTCTCTTGCCTCACACCCTGTCCCCTAGCCCCCTCTACCCGAGTCCCTCCCCCCAGCCTTTCTAGTTTAAAGTCTCCCCAGTAGCCTTTGCAAATCTCCCTGCCAGGATATTGGTCCCCCTCGGGTTCAAGTGCTTATGGGACTAGCTCAGATGTGGCAGAATAGACTATGCGTAGACAACAAGGAAATCAGTTCGGGTCACGTAGAAACATAGAAACATAGAAATTAGGTGCAGGAGTAGGCCATTCAGCCCTTCGAGCCTGCACCGCCATTCAATATGATCATGGCTGATCATCCAACTCAGTATCCCGTACCTGCCTTCTCTCATACCCTCTGATCCCCTTAGCCACAAGGGCCACATCCAACTCACTCTTAAATATAGCCAATGAACTGGCCTCAACTACCCTCTGTGGCAGAGAGTTCCAGAGACTCACCACTCTCTGTGTGAAGTAAGTCACGTACAATATAGATTGGGATGTGAGAGAAAACCGATGAAATCCTCCCGTTCACAGGGAGAATATACAAACTCCACATAGACAGTGCCAGAGGTCGGGATTGAACCTAGCTCACTGGAGCTAACAGTCCCATAAGTAAATATAATATTATAAATAATAAATATCGGTATCTGATGTGGATAAGTTTTGATTTACTGACATTGTGGAAACCTTTAGGAATTTGCAAGTGATATTGTGAATGCCCTACAAAGCCCACACAGTGAAACAGCAGTGGGAAGAATCAAAGTTACAACGAACATTGGCCTACATTTAAAGCAAACCTGAAACCAACTCTAGTAACACCAAGAATGAGAACGGAAAATGCTAGAAATACTCAGCAGGCCACGAAGCAACTGTGGAGAGAGGTAGAATTAACATTTCAAGCTGCTCTCAGCATTTTTTATTTTTCTGTCTCAGCATCCACAGTTGTTAGTTTTCAACTAATTTAGTTTAGAGATACAGCGCAGGAACAGGCCCTTTGGCCCACCGAGTCCGCACCGACCAGTGATCACCCTGTACACCAACACTATCCTACACACTAGGAATTTCCAATTCTTACCAAAGCCAATTAACCTACAAACCTATACATCTTTGGAAAATAAGTAAGTAAGTAAGTGAGTAAGTAAGTAAGTTTATTGGCCAAGTATTCACATACAAGGAATTTGCCTTGGTGCTCCGCCCACAAGTAACAACATGACATACAGTGACAGTTACGAATGACTCAGAAAACACTAAACATAAATAATAATAAAACATTAATGATAAAACACCATTGATCAAGCATGTGAACCAACAAAATACCAGATCAAAGGGAGGCTACAGAATTTTGGCTGTTGAGCAGAGCAACTACTCGTGGATAAAAATGGGAGGAAACTGGAGTTCCCGGAAAAAACCCGCGTGGTCACGGTGAAAACATATAAACTCCGTACAGACAGCACCCGTAGTCAGGATAGAACCCTGGTCTCTGGCACTGGTCTCTAAGGCATCAACTCTACCGCAGCGCCATTGTGCCATCCCTGGAACTAATCTGCTCTGAGGTAGAGTCTGGTGTGAAACACCAGAAACAATGATGTGTGGGTGTGGCTAACATGGCCCAACATGGGGTCAGAGAGACAGAGTAGTCAGGTTGTTATGCAAACTGGCAGGCCCACATTCTTCCAGGGAAACGCGCACAACCCTGGCCCTACCTATATTAGCTATGAGGAGAGGTTGGACAAATTTAGATTATTTTCTTTGGATTTTTGTATGACAAACTTGGATTATTTTGTTGTAGGTTGAGAAGAGACCTGACAAAAGCATATAAAATTATGAAAAGCAAAGATTGGGTAAATAGTCAGAGCCTTTTACGCCAGAGTGGAAATATCAAAGACTGGAGGGTACAGCTTAAAGGTCAGAGCAGCAAAGGTTAAAGGAGATATGCAGTGTTTTACACAGAGTTTAGTTTAGTTTATTATTGTCACGTGTGCTGAGGTACAACAAAAGTCCAATAAAATCTAATTATAGATAGTTCAAAAGTCTCCAATGAGGTAAGATAGAAGGTCAGGGCTGCACTAGTTGACGAGAGGACAGTTCAGTTGCCTTAAAACAGCTGGGAGGAAACAGCCCCTGAATCTGGAGGTATGCATTTTCAATCTTCTGTACCTCTTGCCTGCTGGGAGAGGTTTGAAGAGGGAGTGACTGGGGTGAGACTGGCCCTTCATTATGCTGGCAGCCTTGCCCAGGCAGTGCGAAGTGCAGTGGGTGCCTGGGACGAGCTGTCAGGGGTGTTGGTGTTGTGTCTGGGAGCCGTGCTGTACACGGGCCCTTACAGTTTGTTAAGACCCTGAGGCCCAACGTCTTCACACAGGCTGGTAGGTGTATGGAACGAGCTGCCAGGAATGAGGCAGGTACAATTACAACAATCAACAGACAGTTGGACAGACACATGGATAGGGATACATGTTTAGAGGGATATGGGTCAAAAGTGGGCAAATAGGACTCCCTATTCAGCATGCTGGATGGCAGGGATGAGTTGCATTTCTCTGTGCTTCATGACTCTAAATAAAGATCATTGTGCCATGTGCAGGAACACTGAAGCACATAGTGTCTAGACCCTCTGTTTTCTGGGCATGAAAGAGTGCGTCACCACCGAGAAGGTGCAGAGGATTTACAGCTTAAGATGATGTGTAGGAATTTATTTGATGCGGTGAGCTGTGGTGGGGATGTGGTTTGCAGGGGCAGAGGTGGGCAGCAAGGAACCTTTACTTTAAGCTTTAGAGATAAAGCGCAGAAACAGGCCCTTTGTCCCACCGTGTCTGCGCCAACCAGAGATCACCCCATACACTAGCACAATCCAATGCACTAGGGACAATTCACTTTTTTTTTTGCCAAAGCCAATTAACTTACAAACCTACACATCTTTGACATGTGGGGGGAAACCAGGGTACCCGGTGGAAACCCACGCGTCACAGTGCGAACATGCAAACTCCGTGGAGGCAGCACCCATAATCGGGATCGAACCTGAGTCCCTGGCACGGTAACGCAGCAAAGCTACCACTGCACCACCGTGCCGCTTGGCCGGGTAGCAACAGAGAGACCACCAAGCATTTCTGACTCACCACCCAACTTCCACTCAAGCAACAAGTTCTTAAGATTATGTTTATTTCCTTTCTTTAATCGGATAATGTAAAAAATAATCAAGTTACGCAGTTAAGGCCACTGGTCTACTTAATCTCCCATTCTGCCCCAAGCGTGCTCCACCTACAGATCTGTCGGATGGAAGTACTTCTGAATTGGTCTACTTTCTGTATGATGCAACCTGCCTCAATCTCGCTAATGCAGCTCTCTCAATGCAGCAGCAATTTAGCCTGAGCCGCCTTCCTTCTACAGAGGCAGGGCTCACAGCAACAGCACACAGCAATGCCTCTATAACCACTGAGAGAGGCTTGAACAGAAGAGAGGTTAAATGAGAATAATGTTGACTAACGGAACGTGTAAAAAGATTGAAGAAGGATCTCGACCCCGAATGTCACCTATCCATGTTCTCCAGAGATGCTGCCTGACCCACTGAGTTGCTTCAGCACTTTGGGTCTTTTTGTGTGAAGGAACAAGGTTGGATGGTCTCTGTAACTGATAGCTGCTGATTCTGGTCCAGAACACATTATCTAATAAAATCAAGGTTATCACCTGGAATTGTTGAACTCAATGGAGAGATAAGTTGCTGTACCTCATGTTTATGCTGATTTTCATTGTGTGGGAGGCTGAGGGCAGGTGGAGTAAATGAGTCGAAAATCTATAGGAGAGCATGAAGTCTTACCGACATTCATCATCAACCAACGATGTCAAGTAAAGGTTAAAGCCCCCTGCCTAGTGTAGCATATCCAGTTCCTAGAAAAATCCCTAAACATTCCTCCTCTGAGGGCATCTTGACACCGGGCTGGCAGCAATGGAAGGACACAAGTTATCAGTGGCCTCCAGACTAACGTTTGGGTCTTGCTGTAATTGTCTGACCATCCTCATGTCTGAAGGCATGGGGCAAATCAAACACAACTAGTTCACAAGCAGTGGAGTCATTCTGCTTCTTACACTTGCCCTGCCAATAAAAAAATGAATGAAGGTCGACGATGTGAGCTAGAGAATACCAGGAGAAGATCCATGTTCTTCTTGTAATGTCAGGAAATCTATCATGTTGGACAAATGAGAACAGTGGGTCCTCAGTTTGCAATCTCGCCCAAAGGTTTGCACCCAGTTGTTGCAACGTTGAAGGAACTCTGCATCATTGGGAGTGTCTGACATGATTTAGTCCGAGTACTCAGAATGAGCTTTGAACTGCTGGTTCAGAGGCGGGAGTGAGAACACTGAGCTGAGTTTGACACTGTCACCAATCCACTATTGGTAACACCCTACACAGACGTCCATTCAGTAGCTGTGTCATCAGCCTCACTATCATCATCAATCAGTTGAGTATCATGGACAGAATTCAACATTTGCCTGCAACGAACAAGATTAATTGTCTCAGCAATTCTTGGAAATTTCCCTCCCATATCTAATCTTTGTTCTGTGCACTGAACCTCAGTGGATCTCAATGCTTAACATGGTTCAATGGTGCCTTATTTGTCACCTGTTCTGAGGTCCAGTGAAATTCATTTTCGTATAGTTCAATCACATTATATAAGCAATTTAGATACATCTTAGATAAGCATCTCAGACACAGTGCAAGTGTATAGCAGTAGTACACTGAGACAGTATACAGTCACCAGTTTGGTGCCATTTTCAAGTCGCAGCTGTTGTAAATGCAGGGTTCTTGACCTGACCGTTAAGGCCGCTGTCCTGGCGGCGTTGCAGGGTTGGTATAGTGCTCTCTGCTGGTGCTCCACCACAGTAGACTGTGTGTGCTCCATGCCCTCGGCCTTTAGGAGTGGCGCCCGTTCCAGATGGGCCTCCAGCGGCCCACTACACTATCGAGGCTGTGCCCCTCCCACGGCTAACTAGCTCATAGAAATGCTAATGTATTGTAGCCACAAAAAAAAGGTCTCCAATTGTCACGGGCTGCGATGCCTGCTTTGCCAGGAACTGGCACATCAAAGCAAAAACCTGCTTTCTCATCGTATTCCTTTGAGCACTGCTCAAAGTGGCATGCTTTTCTTTCTGAGCCACTCAATCCCTAAACAAAAGCCTAAAAATGTGATTGCAAAGTGATCAGTTGGTCAACTCTTTTAATTACAGTCAGGGTGACACAGTATCTCTAAACTACAACTGACTAATGCAACATACAGTGCATGTTAAAGGCTTCCAGGGAGCAGACACTAAACCAAATGCCACTCTGCAGATTACCAGTCATTAATCAGCCTATAGGTTACACAGTTTCAGAGTTTTCCTTGTGGTAGATGAACCCAAGGTTTCGCTGCCTTCAACACTATAATCCCAACCAAACTGATTTCCAACTTCCAATTCAAAGGAGTGAGCACCCTTCTATGCCTGACCTATAGACCTGAACCATAGAATATAATGAAAGTTATTTGAGAATGAGAGGAATGAGACTATTAGTTCACCATAGAAATGCAAGGAATGGAGATGCATGGGTGGTACATGGAGCATCAAGCAGCACAGAGGTGGGAGTAGATACGACTGTAAGTTTTGACAGGGAAGTGAATGAACATCTAAAAGTAGCAGTATAAAAGGGGCTGAAAAAAGAACACAAAGTTTGTGGAAGCCTTTCCAGGCATGTAGTTAGATTTGAGCACAGAAATTAACTTACAATGAAATAATGACAAGACAATCTTTTCTCATGATGTTAAGGAAATATTGATCAGCTCTTCTTCAAAACACTTCCATGGGATATTTTACATCATCCTGAAAGAACAGATGGGCCCAGGGCTAACAACTCAGCTTGGAAACAACAGCGACCACTCAGTATCTCAGTCAAGAGTCACTAGAGTTTAATTATCATTTGTACCGACAACAGAACAATTAATTTCTCACTTGAACCAAATATGTTTCTCACTGAGCTCTGAGACTTCACCGATTTTCGCCATTGACCCTCAAGCTTAAGGGAAGCATATAGGTGGTGGACACTGGACCGGGATTGGGATTGGAAGCCTAAGAGTCTCCTACTTCCCCAGTCAATGTACACCCCAACAGGCAGTGTTATGCCAAAAGGCCACCCTCCATCAAGTGAGGATCTCATCACAAAGACAGCAGAGTGTTAACGTCCGTTAGATCTACCACTCGGCAGGTTGCTGCTTTGATCCTAACTCCGTAAACTAGGTTAGATGTGGTTTTCAGATTAATTGTGCTCTAGATTGTTAGAAAGATGAGGAAAGTCCATAAATTTGGAGTCACTTGGGGTCTTAACCCCTGACTCAGTCATCCGGTGATATCATTTTCCGTGCAAGGTGGTAGAAACCCCTCTGCTGCTGCCAGGAACAGGCAGCAAACCACGTTGATGCTGCCCTCTATAAAAGAGCAGGCAGCAAGCACTCAAACAACCAGACTCAAGGCAGACCAGAGCAGACACTGCCTCATTCAGGGGAGACCAACCTCAAGCAACCCAAAAGAGAACAAGCAAGAGACTCCAAGATGTTTTGCAAGGACCGACTTATGGTGAGTTTTGAGAATTTGTTTAAAAAATGAGGAGGGAGATCCACCAGATATTGAAGATAATGTAATTTGGAGCAAATGAGCAACCTAGAAGGTCAGGCAGCATTTGTGGGGGACAGGTGATGGTTTGTGACATCAGCATAAATATATGCAGAAGGTACAGCAAATTAAGCCAGGAACGTTGAAATTTGTGGCCCTTGAACAGCTGGGCTCGCAAGGAAGATCTTCTTATTTTCTTATACTAACTGTGCATTTGTACACAGCAGACAGCATATGTATAGTTTTTTTCGCTGAGTGGATAATACACAAACAGAAAAGCTTTTCACGGTGCCTTCGTACATGTGACAACAATAAATTCAATTCAAAAGAGAAACCATAAGTTGCTTCTCCTTAGATACGCTACCGTTAAATTTTCAGTGAAATTTTTGAGTGGAGATTGAACTGATAGCCTGTGGACAGAGGATTACCTCAAGCAGCAGAATGCAGGCATTAATATAACACTGAATCAAGGCCGCACTCCCATTTCCATTTGCCGTTTTACCCGAATGCTTAGTGATTGAGGTCTGTATTAATGCAGTGAAAAGATTTTAGCACAGATTTTCCTGAGTGTGTTTGGGAATTGGGAAGAATGGTCACTTAAGGTCGTGATGCAGGGTCTCGATCCGAAATGGCTACCATCCCTCTGCATCCACAGATGCTACCTGACCTGCTGCATTCCTCCATCAGACAGGTTCCAGCATCTGTAGTCTCTCGAGTCGCTAGTGCTGAAGATAGGTTATTGTGTGGAGGGAAAGAAGTTTTCATGACCAGCAAGGTCCCAAATCATTATGTTTCAAAGACCCAATAAACAGTGAGTCTGTGATGTTGGACAAACATGGCCAGAAATCTAGGTGTGCTCTCATGTCCTTTATCCAAATAATGCCATAGGATTACGCAGGTCTAACACAGGGCTGCACAGCTGGCAGAATTGCTGTCTAGGAGCACCAGACACTCGGTTCCAATCCTGGCCTCGGTTGCTGTTTGAGTGGAGTTTTGTGTGGAGAATATTGAATGCCGGGACAGGTTTGAAGGGCCGGGTGGCCTACCCCTGTTCCTATTTTCTTGTATCTGGTGAAAACTGTGTTTTTGTTAGACTTATCTTGCCCAAGGTTATAGCAGTGAATCGAAAGGAGCGTGAATATCAAACATTCTTTCTCGGTGAAGGTTTTATGCTTTTAAGGAGGATGTGGCCTTATCAATGTTTAAACCTCTCACCACTCAACTTGTTTCACTTCAAAGGCCACAGGAGGTTCAAATAAAAACTCATTTGCCAGTGTTGCAATAGAAGGAAGTTGTACGCTGCCCAATGCTCCCTTGCAGACTGTCATTGCAGGCTAAGTAACCTTCCTACCATGGCCTTTCAAACGCGTGGGTGGCATGATGGTGCAGCGTTAGAGTTGCTGCCTTACAGTGCTTTCAGCGCCAGAGTCCCGGGTTCGATCCTGATTACGGATGGTGTCTGTACGGAGTTTGTCTGTTCTCCCCTTGTGGCTTTTCTCAGAGATCTTCAGTTTCCTCACTCACTCGAAATACGTACAGTGTGTAGGTTAATTAGATTGTTGTAAGTGTAAATTTATCCCTTGTGTGTGTGTCGGATAGCGTTAATGTGCGGGGATTGCTGGTCGGTACAGACTCGGTGAGCCGAAGGGCCTGTTTCCGCGCTGTATCTCTAAACTAAACTAAACCTGAACTGCAATAATAAAATGAGGTACTGCAAGTAATTCTGCTATAATGTGATTCATAAGCAACCTTGCATGACAGAAAATTGTCTGATAGAATCAATTGTGTCAATGGGGCAAAAGGGAGTTTTCAACAACAGTTTAAAACTTGCAATAATAACGTTTTTTTTTTTACTTCAGGGTTTTCAAATGTGTAGGTCCTTTTATTAGTGTATTTTGTTACTGCAAGCTTAAAACACAAAAGGCTGTATGTTATATTATCTAACAGAGTATCACTGCACAAATGTCTGTGAAAGTAATTCCTTGTCACTGTCCATGGCCACTGTGTTCTTAAATGACAATGGAATCCAATTACTGTGGGGAGGTTACGCAGAAACAGCTTTTCCTTGGTTTTCTTTTTTCTCCCCAAGATACTTTGTCACATTCCAGCCAAACCTTTGTGGTGTTAATTCCTGAACAAAATTGCATTATAACCAATTTGCCGTGTGTATTAACAATAATGTTCCTTAGTTCGTCAGTTCTATTATATCCAATTAGAACTAATTAGTGTACATTGTGTAAATAATTACCTCACACATCTACTTTAAACCTCCCCCCTCTACTCTTATAGTATTCTACATTTCCTTCAATCTCTAACCTAACCTCCTTATAGTTGAAGGTAGACACAAAATGTTGTAGTAACTCAGCGGGATAGGCAGCAACTCTGGAGAGATGCTGCCTGTCTTGCTGTTACTCCAGCATTTTGTGTCTACCCGAATTAAACCAGCATCTGTAGTTCTTTCCCACTCCTTGTAGCTGATATCCTCTAATCCATAATTTGATATTGCACTTTGCACCCCCTCCAAAGCCTCCATGACCTTCCTATAATGGGATGACCAGAACTGCACGCAATACTCCAAATGCAGCCTAAGCAAAGGTTTTTTAAGATGCAACATGACTTCCTGACTCACAGAGTGCCATGATCAACAAAGGCAAGAATTTCATCCACCTTCTTTACCACTCTATCTCCTTGTGTTGCTGCTTCATGGAGCTATGTCACTTGGAACCCAAGATTGCTCTGCACATCCATGCTGTTCAGGGTCTTGCCATTGCGATAATCAGGCTTAAGTTGAATAGATTCACAGCCGTGGCAGGTTGCCATCTGATGCGATGTGCTAAATGGCGCTAATCTTTTTTTTCAGGCTGCTACTGTGCTGGTCATCTTGGTGCTCGCCGCCCTAACAGAAGATGCCTCTGCGGCAAAAGGCAAGAACAACAGAAGGAAAGGGGATCACACGCGCCTAAAGAGAACCACAGAGTTGGAAAATGTAACGCTGTCTGCCAATTTCCCCAAGTACAATGGCCACATCCACGAGGCTTCCTTCAGGAACCGCTCTCTGTCCCCCTGGATCTACAAGTAAGTTCAAAGTCAAAGTCAAAGTCAATTTTATTACCCAGAGGTGCAGTGAATTTAACAGCAGCGATACACTTAAAAAGAATACACAATAAGATTTAACACAAACATTCACCACAGCATTCTTCACTGTGGTGGAAGGCAACAAAGTTCAGCGAATCCTCCTACTTTGTTCACCCGTGGTCGGGGCCATAAACCCTCCGTAATCGCCGCTATGGACGGCCTGATGTACAGGCCCTCACATAGGGATGATCAAAACACTGATGTCGGTACGGTCAAAGACACTCTGCGACTTGGAGGTCCCGAATCGGCACTTTTCCAAATAGGCACTTTCAACTCACAACCCCTCCTTCCTTTACAAAATCATCACTTCCAAAAAACACTAAACCATCAGAGAAGCACAATCATATTCCCTCAGTCAAATTTTCCATCACTCTCTTACAATCTACCTCCATTACACTGAGTTGTACATCACTCCAGGCTCTCTGTCACTGTGTTCATAAGTTGTAGGAGCACAATTAGGCTCTTTGGCCCATCAGGTCTACTCTGCCATTCAATCATGGCTAATCTATCTTTCTCTCTCAACCCCATTCTCCTGCCTTCTCCCCATAACCCCGGATACCCTTACTGATCAGTTCACCATCAGTCCCACCACACCGTGGGTTGCCCATCCCTGCAATCTCTCTGTCACTGGTGATTCTCCATCACTACTTCCATTGCTAAGGGCACATTTTCGCGCCAGCTCCCCATCAATACACTACCCTCTAGGGGCACCCCATTTCTCCTGGTTCCCCATCACTGCTTGTTCAACGACACTCTCCTCGTCACTGTAATCTATTCATTGCTCTCTCTGTAACACCCCTCCACATTACTTTATCATCATTCCAGAAACCACTGGGCACCTGTATAATAGGCTCTCAATGCCCAGAATGCTTCTTATCCTCTTCCATTGCAGAGTATAAGGGCGTGGGTTTTTCCCAGGTGCTCCTGTTTCCTCCCACACCTCAAAGACCCACAGGTTTGTAGGTTAATTGGCTTTGGTAAAGATTGTGTATTGTCCCTAGCATGTAGGATGGTGATCGCTGACCGGTGCAGACTCGGTGGGCTGAAGAGCCTGCTTCCACGCTGTATCTCTAAACTAAACTAAACAGTCCCTATAGCATCGTGATGGTTTACTCATTTCTCTTCTTGCAGGAAGGACTTTGATGCCAACCGTTATCCTTCTTCCATCGAAAAGGCAGAGTGTGTGAGCAAGCAATGCTTCAACATTCGTGGCTTCAAGGATCCAGATCTGAACACCCGTCTGGTCAAGCAGGAGATGCTCGTCCTCAGGAAGAAGAAGTCACGTGACGACAAGATCATTTACCACGTGGAGAAACTCTTAGTCCCTGTTGCTTGTGTCTGTGTCCGCCCGGAGGTTGTGCGTGCCTGGTAGAGCCAGCTGCAGGTGTGTCAAAGGATAGAGTCATGTCCAGCCAAACCCAAGCCAAGTAGAAGCATACCATTAAGCATTTTAAACTGGAACCAGAGTGGGAGAAACAGCATTTGAATTGGAAGCCAGCCAAAAGTACCGCTGCAAAGCACTCACTCCTCTATCCCCACCCCCCCTCCCCCCATTCCCCTCCACCAGGGTAAGAGGAGGCACTATTACCGTAGCATTAAAATTACCACCAACCATCCTCTGCCTGAGTATCATTGCAGTCAGAGGCATGAAGTTGGCTGTCCTGGAACCTGACTGGTGATGATTTGGGAAAAACATGACAAAGCCAATTATCCTCTGCTTCTCCCTCTTAAATGGTTGCGGTAGATAACAACTGTGCAACAAAGAAACATAGAAAATTAGAGCAGACTATTTGGCATTTCCATCCTGCTCCCCTATTCAATGTGGCCATAGAGTCACTCAGCACGTTAACAGGTCCTTCAGCCCAACGTTTCCATATTGACTAAGGTACCCCAAACGCTTCACCCATTAACCCGTGTTTGGCCTATATCCCTTGAAACCTTTAGACCTGTCCAAATGCCTGTTAAATGTTCCGTACCTGCCTCAACCACTTCTTTTGGCAGCTCATTCCACCAACATACTTTGTGAAAATGTTGCTCCTCGAGTTCCTGGTAAATCTTCCCGTCTCACCTTAAACATGACCTCTGGTTCTTGATTCCCCTACCCTGCAAAAAAGGCTTTGTTTATTCACCTATATATTCATCTCATTATTTTATACACCTCCAAAAGATCACACCTCAGTCTCTTGCATTACAAGGACTAAAATCCTACCCTGCCCAACCTCTCCCTGCAGGTCAGTTCATGGCTGATCCTCAGTCTCAATACCACTTTTCTGACTCTCTCCAGTCACCCCTCCACCTCCTTCAGTCTCCCAGCCTTCACTATAATCAGCGGCTTTGCCTGTACCTTGGCTTGCAAAGGATATTATAGCTCCCAGCATATTAGAAAGGGATGCCTCTCTCTCCCTCTCTCTGGAATGGCTCTGCCCCAGGTGCACTAACATCCAATACCAATTTCAGTCAGATAGTCACTGTATACAGACTATTGTAAGTACCAGTCTCAGATCTTTGGAGATTGGGTCATGTGCATTTTTTTGTAGTTCTTTAGAGGTGGACAAGAGTTGTGGTGGGTTCCACCCAGATTGTTGAGATAGTATCATCGACGGCTAAGATCGAGGGCATCAGATCTGCAATACAGTCAGTTGCTATCCATTGTTGACTTGCAACCAGATGGAGTTGGAAACATTGGCTAAAGATATCAACCCCAAGTCGGGGCTGACATATTCCCTGCTCACGTCAGCTGGTCAGGTCGGCCTGCCCTCTTCATTCTACCTGGGTGGGAAACAAGCAAGGTCTAGAATAACCAGAGCTGGTCACCCTGGAGATCTGGGAAAGTGAAGCAAAGGAAAGTTTGAGAATGTATTAATTATTAATTTATTAAGTTATTTTTTATATTTATATGAAATGTTTCTGTCTAAAGATCCTCACTTGTACAATTTAGTTTTAAAATAAAGATTATGTGTTGAGCATTTGCGGCTTCAGTTTGACTATCTTTTCTGGTTTCAAAGGCACACACACTATCAGAGCAACACTCTGTGGAAAGATATTACACAGAAGTACAATCCTATCGCTGGTCTTTCCAGCTAACAGTTCAAAATTCAAACTGCAGGGAACTGAAGTATTCCTGTCATGTGCAATACAATTTAAGCATCTGATATAAATCTCAAGAGAAATGTCCCAAGGGGAGGCCATTCAGCCTATAGAAGTATATGCTGGCTCCAGCAGGGCTGTCCAACATACCTGCAAGGGATTCATGCACCAATTCACAAGAAAATCACCTATTTCACACCGTCTTCCTGGAGTGTGCATACTCTTTACCTCAGTTGGTTATTCCATGATGGCACTTTAATTTTTTTTGCACCACTTCACATTGAACATAAAAAAGTACAGCACAGGAACAGGCCCTTCGGCCCACAAAGTCTATGCTGAACATGATGCCCAGCTAATCTCATTTATCGATGTTATTATAGTACATTTGCCATGGTTTTGCCCATTCGCACAATTTCTTTTTTTTTAATTATTATTTTATTGGAAGCAATTGTACAAAAAAAGAATGACTTAACCGTTCTACAGCTCTAGAACAGCTTCATATTTAACATTTTACAAACAAAATATTAAATTGAAATAAGAAAAAAGAAAGTAACATAGAAACATAGAAAATAGGTGCAGGAGTAGGCCACTCGGCCCTTCGAGCCTGCACCGCCATTCAATATGATCATGGCTGATCATCCAACTCAGTATCCCGTACCTGCCTTCTCTCCATACCCCCTGATCCCTTTAGCCACAAGGGCCACATCTAACTCCCTCTTAAATATTGCCAATGAACTGGCCTCAACTACTTTCTGTGGCAGAGAATTCCACAGATTCTCCACTCTCTGTGTGAAAAAAAATGTCTCATCTCGGTCCTTAAAGACTTCCCCCTTATCCTTAAACTGTGACCCCTTGTTCTGGCCTTCCCCAACATCGGGAACAATCTTCCTGCATCTAGTCTGTCCAACCCCTTAAGAATTTTGTAAGTTTCTATAAGATCCCCCCTCAATCTTCTAAATTCTAGCGAGTACAAGCTGAGTCTATCCAGCCTTTCTTCATATGAAAGTCCTGTCATCCCAGGAATCAGTCTGGTGAACCTTCCCTGTACTCTCTCTATGGCAAGAATGTCTTTCCTCAGATTAGGAGACCAAAACTGTACGCAATACTCCAGGTGTGGTCACACCAAGGCCCTGTACAACTGCAGTAGAACCTCCCTGCTCCTATACTCAGATTCTATTGCTAACTTACCATTCGCTTTCTTCACTGCCTGCTGCACCTGCATGCCTACTTTCAATGACTGGTGTACCATGACACCCAGGTCTCGTTGCATCCCCCCTTTTCCTAATCGGCCACCATTCAGATAATAGTCTGCTTTCCTGTTCTTGCCACCAAAGTGGATAACCTCACATTTATCCACATTACACTTACATGTTTCTATGTTTCTTACTTTCCTCTACTAACTGTGCTATCCTGCATTTGTACACTGCAGACAGTGTACAGGAAGAAAGAAAAGAGAAAGATGAAAAGAAAGAAAAAGAAAAGGAGATATATATATCGACCCACCCATGCGCCCGCTCACCCAGCCTTACAATCAGCTTTGAGTTTGTGTTCAACCATTGTATTGTTCCAGAAATTCAATAAAAGGAGACCACATTTTTAAAAATTGATCTAGTTTGTCAGTCAAGACAAACCTAATTTTTAATGGATGTAGTGTCTCTGTCATTTCTGTAATCCACATCTTCATTGAGGGGACTTGACTTTTTCCAAAATTTAAGTGTACGTTTTTTTGCTGATATTAGACCGTAATCAAGAAAGCGTTTTTGAAATACCGTTGGTTAGACCCATGCCTCTGATATTCCCAGTATTATCAGTTTTGGGTCTGGTTCTAGTGGAATGTTCAATGTTTTAGAGGTAACATTAAAGACTTCCGTCCAAACATTTTGTACATAGTACAAAAGTATGGGTTAAGGTGGCTTCTTGAGATTGACATTCGTCACAAGGAAGGGAAACACTGGGGAAAATCTTGCTCAATTTGGTCTTTAAGTAATATAGCCTGTGAAGTACTTTAAACTGTATCAGGCATTGTCTGGCATTTAAAGAGAAATGGTGTATATGTTGCCGGCTTTCGTCCCATATATCCTTGGAAAGGTGTTGACCCATCTCATCCTCCCATGAACGCCTATAAATCTCAGATGATGGAGTATCGATATTTTGGAGGGCATTGTAAATGTGGGATATCAACTTCTCTGTATCAGCATGTTTATTCAAACATTCATCGAGTATGTCTGGAGCGACAGAGGAGCAGTCTTGTATATATGTTCTCACGTAATCCCTAACTTGGAGGTATCTGAAAAATTTATTGTGGTTCAACTCGTATTTCTCCTGCAATTCTTGATAGGAGGAAAGAGTCCACTTCTGATAAAGGTCTCCCACAGTATTGATTCCCTGATTCTTCCATTGAACAAAAACTGCATCAAGGGTAGAAGGTTTAAAAGAGGGATTATTTGCAATGGGAAGAAGGAGAGACATGTTTCTCAATTTGAGTAAGTTTCAACTGATTCCAGATGCGGAAAGTACTATGTATTATCGGGTTAAGCTCGTACGTTGACTTATTCAGAGATATTGGAGACAGGACAATCGAGCCTAAACAGAATGGCAAGCAATCTTCCCTTTCCAGTTGTAGCCAGTTTGCCTGTTAACATGAATAATACAGCCAGAAAATTATAGTTTTAATGTTGGTTGCCCAATAGTAAAATAGGAAGTTAGGTAGGGCTAGTCCTCCATTCTCTTTGAATTTGCACAAATGTCTATTGTGTATTCGATGGCTTTTATAGTCCCAGATGAAAGTAGTGACAATGGAATCAATTTGCACAATTTCAAAGTCTCAATGATTCCTCTCTGTGTCCTCCTTATAACTCACAATCTCACTCCATTCAGTGTCATCGGCAAACTTCAACATATTGCATTTTGTTCATTTGTCCAAATCAGTGACGTGTGTTGTGAACAGCTCAGGCCAAAGCATGATCCCTGCAGTACCTCGCTGCCATATGGGAAGCACCATATGTTTAATGCCTGATCAACCAATCTTCAATCCATGCCAGTGTATTACCCCAATCCTACGTGTTTCATTTTTAAACACAACATGAAACTTAATTAAAAACTTGAAAATACAAGTGCAGCACATCTCCCTTATCTATTCTAGATAACAATCATTAGTTTAGTTTTGTTTAGTTTAATTTAGTTTAGTTTAGTTAGAGATGTAGTGTGGAAACAGGCTTATCAGCCCACTGACCAGCAATCCCTGTACGCTAACACTAACGTGCACACATTAGGGACAATTAACAATTTTACTGCGCATCTGTACATCTTTGGAGTGTGGGAGGAAGCATTTATTTCAAGAGGTCTTGTATATAAAAACAGGGATGTAATGCTGAGGCTCTATAAGGCACTAGTAAGGCTGCATTTGGAATACTATGAGCAATTTTGGGCACCATAACTGAGGATGTGCTGACTGGAGAGAATTTAGAGGATGTTTACAAGAATGATCCCAGGAATGAGTAGGTTAACCTATGATGAACGTTTGTCAACACTGGGCTTGTACTTGCTGGAGTTTAGAAAAATGAGTTGGAACCTCATTGAAACATACAGAATAGTGAAAGGCTTGGATAGAGTGGATGTGGAGAGGATGTTTCCCTTAAAGGGAGAGTCTAGGACTAGAGGTCATTGCCTCAGAAATAAATGACATTTTTTTAGGAAGGAGATGAGGAGAGATTTCTTTAGTCAGAGGGTGGTGAATCTGTGGAATTCTTTGCTACAGAAGGTTGTCAGTGGATATTTTTTTTTTTTTTTTTGTTTGTTTATTTTTGTTAGAAGTAAGTACAGTAGTCTGGTACTTAAGTACCTAATACATAATACATAAATACATATTTTCATTCTTGTACAACTTCATATTTTTGGTGCAATAATAAAAGAACAGTGAGAGAAAAGAGAAATAAAGAGTGTCGGGAATAGATAGACAAGCAAGTAGAAACAGAAAGTAAAAAAAAAATAAAGGACAGAGGTGAGAAGTTAAAAGATTGAAAGAAAAGGAAAAAGTAATAAGAAATGAAAGATTAGGAGAGATCTACCTATTCTCATATTTTTGCCCATTCGTCACCCAGTTCTGAACCATTTAATTTCTAAGGTTATGTTATGTTGCACCATATGCTTGTATAAAGTTGATAAACGGAGACCAAATCTTTAAGAATTGGTCTACTTTGCCTAGTAAGAGGAATCTCATTTCTTCAAGATGTAGCGTTTCAGACATATTTGAGATCCAGATTTTGAATGTTGGCGTAGGTGCGTTTTTCCCAAAATTTAAGTATAAGTTTTTTCGCTGTTATTAGACCATAATTAAGAAAGGCTTCTTGGAATATAGTTAGTTTTACTTCCCTCTTCCATTGATCCAAAGATAATCAATTCAGTATTGGGGTTCAATTTTGTGTTAAATAGTTTTGTAAAAATTCCAAAAATTTCATTCCAAAATGTATACAGTTTTGTACAAGAGACAAAGGAATGTGCTATAGTGGCATTTTGAGTTAGACATTTGTCGCAGATGGGGGGAAACATTTGAAAATATTTTATTCAGTCTTGTTTTCGAATAATATAATCTATGTAAAATTTTAAATTGAATTAGGTTATGTCTTACATTCATTGAACATTTTGTTTACATATAATAGATTTTTATCCCATCTATCGTTCGGAATTTTTATCAATAACTCTTGTTCCCAGTCTCTTCTAATTGCTTCTGTCGTTGGTGTTTCTATATTTAGAATTATATTATATAAGTAAGATATTAAATTGCTTGATTCTGCCTTTCTATTCATTCCTTCCTCCAGTAGATCTGGGGTTAAAGTTTGATATCCTTGTATATACTTTTTCAAATAATCTTGAATTTGAAGGTATTTGAAATATTGATTACTTTTCAAATTATATTTTAGTTGTTGTAATTGTTGGAATGATAAAAGTTTTCCCATTTCATACATATCTCCCATCATTTTTAATTCCTATTCTTTCCCAATGGGTAAACGTTTTATCAATAATGGATGGTTTGAATGAGGGATTATTAGCTATTGGAGAAAGAAGCGATAATTTTCTTAATTTTAAAGTTAATTTTATTTGTTTCCAATTCGTATTATACTATGAATAATTGGATTCTTCTTGTATATTACATTGTTCAGTTTTATCGGGGAAAGAAGGATCGCTCCTATATTATAAGGGGAACAATTCCTCTTTCTCCATTCTTATCCAATCTACCTGTTGGGCAGAACTGTCCAACCAGTAGATTATATTTTTAATATTCACTGCCCAATAATAATACAATAAGTTAGGGAGTGTCAGTCCCCTGATTCTTTAGATTTACACAAGTGTTTTTTTTTTTATTCTGTGTGATTTATAATCCCATATAAAGTTTATAATATCAGAATCTAATTTTTTGAAGAATTTTTTAGGTATGTATATTGGTATTGATTGAAATAGGTACAATATTTGTGGTAAGAAGATCATTTTTATCGCGTTTATTCTGCCTATTAATGACATCGGCAGTGTCTTCCAAAATTTAATCAGCCCATTTAATTTAGTTAATAAAGGCATATAGTTTGCGTTGAGTAATGATTTATAGTTCCTAGTAATTTGGATGCCCAAATATTTAAATTTTTCTGTTGTAATTCTAAAAGGGAATTTCAACAGATGTGTCGACTCTTGAGGTTTTATCGTCATAATTTCGCTTTTGTTCCAATTTATTCTATATCCTGAAAAAGAACCAAATTCCTCTATTAAATTTAGTATATTTGGTATGCTAATTTGCGAATTTGTAATATATAATAATATGTCATCTGCATATAATGAAATTTTATTATTTGAGTGTTTGGTAATATACCCATGAAATGTTCGGATGGCTTCTTATACTTTCAGCTAAAGGCTCTATCACTAGTGCAAAAAGCAGGGGCGATAACGCGCACCCCTGCCTATTGCCCCTTGCTAAGTGGAATTTCAGGGATAATATATTATTAGTCAGTATTCTAGCCGTCGGCTTATCATATAATAGTTTTACCCATGAAATAAAATTATCTCCCATATTAAATTTTTCCAATACTTTGAATAAATATTGCCATTCTACTTGATCAAAAGCTTTTTCTGCATCCAATGAAATAATTGCTAGTTCTTCTTCAGTATTATGTGAGTACATTATATTAGGACAACCGTCTCAAATTGTTAAATGAGTATCTCTTTGGTATGAACCCTGTTTGGTCCGGATTTATTAGTTTAACTAACATATTTACTCAATCTTCTCGCTAGGATCTTCGTTAATATTTTTTGGTCTGTATTTAGGAGTGCAATAGCTCTATATGAGCCTGGGTCTTCTAGATCTTTATCCTTTTTTGGTATAAGTGTAATAGTTGATTCAGTTAGTGTTTCTGGTAGTTTATTTTCTTTAAAAATGTATATATATAAATCTTGCAACCGTGGAGAAATTATTTCGTAGAATCTTTTATTAGAATTCATTACTGAAGCCATCTGGTCCTGGGGTTTTGCCGTTCTTCAACGAACTAATTGTTTCTTCTATTTCCTGTAGTGTAATCTGAGCTCCTAATGCCTCTTGTTCCACCATATTTAATTTTGGAAGATTACAATTATCTAAGAAATTTGCAATTTGAGTATTATTTGCAGAGGTTTTTCGATGTATATAAGTTTTGATAAAAATTGAGCAAATCTTTTATTAATATCTTTAGGTAGTGTTAGTAATTCCCCTTTGTCTGATTTAATTTTAGTAATTGTATTTTCTGTGTCCTTTTTTTCAGTTGGCGTGCTAAGAGTTTATGAGGTTTATCACCAAATTCAAATTTTCTTGTTTTGTAATTTGAAATAATCTCATTATTCTGGCCGATAAAATTTTATTTAGTTTATATTTTAGTATTATTATCTTATTATGTTTATCTATAGTTGGTTCTTTGGCATTTTCTGAATCTAATTGTCTAATTTCTTGTTCTACTGCAATTGTTCAGTATTATTCTTTTTATTTTGGAAAGCTTGATATGAGATTATAATTCCTCTAATTTTAAATGCCTTAAAAGTTTCCCATAATAAAGAGGGTGAAATATCTGGTGTATCATTTGTCTCAAAGAAGAATCTCATCTGCTCTTTTAAATATGTGCAACCTTGTGAGTTATTTAAAATTTGGGGGTTAAACCTCCAAAACGAATTTTTATCGGGCATTCCTTCTAATTTTAAAGAAAAAGTTAACGGGGAATGATCAGAAATGATACTATTATGATATTTAGAATTATATGTATATGGAATTAGTTTTGTGTCCACTAAGAAATAATCAATACGTGAATATGTTTTATGTACTGTTGAATAAAATGAATATTCCCTACTTACTGGGTTAGCGATCCTCCATACATCTGTTATATTAGAATTTTTCATGTATGTATTTAGGAGTTCACTCGTTTTAGATTTTATGTTAGTCCTTTTTTGTTTTGCTGATTTATCCAAATATGGATCTAAAACACAATTCAAATCTCCCCCTATTATCACATTTTGATGATTAAGTTCTGAAATTATATCCAAAATTTTACTAAAAAATTGGGGGTTGTCAAAATTAGGAGCATAAATATTTATCAAAGTAAGTGGAGTAGAATAAATTTCTCCCGTAACTATGACGTACCTCCCCTCTTTATCTGCTATAGTATTCTTTAATTTAAATGGTATACCTTTACGAATGATAATAGCCGTGCCTCTAGATTTAGAAGTAAATGAAGAGTAGTATGTTTGCCCAATCCAATTTGCCTTCAATCTTATCTGTGTTTGATATTTCAGATGCGTCTCTTGTAAGAAAATAATATCACTTTTTAAGGCTTTTAATTGGGCAAAGATCTTACCCCTTTTAATTGGTTCATTAGCGCCCCTTATATTCCAACTACAAAACGTGATTCCTCCAGTTTTATTTTGTTTATCGTCTTGCATTATGGATCATGTTAATACCTTTACTTCATATGGTGCAACCAAGAACCTTAAACTCCAGATGAAGGATGATCATCCCCAGCTGTTAAGTTTTGTTGGGCATCTCTCCTTCAGAATAAACCTTGAAAAAGACCAGAAAGTGTAGAGTCGTGAAAAGATAATTAACAAACAAAAAGTGATATTATAATATCCAAAAATAAAGATATTATAATTAAAAACAAGCCACCAACAGGTGGTAGAAAAATTGTTATTGACTTCCGTAGATGTTTTTATATGTTTCGCTCTGCCCCCTTGACCAATTATTATTAATTGGAAGAGAGAGCGATACAAAGTTCAAAATTATATATATATATATATAATAAAACATACTCCAATAGCTAGATTAGAAATTTATCTTCCAGGAGGAAAAACAAAATAAAAAAGTAGTTTCCAAATTAATTATATATTTAAATATAACAGTAATTATGTTAATTATATATCCATATCTATCAATATGCCTAGATTTATTACAATTAAGTCTCAAACTTTTGTATCAGACAACAGCAGGTCCCAAGGGGTTAACCAAATTCAGACCCTTGGATAATTTCCAAGTATCTGAATCTCCTCCCCCCTTTACGCACGATCTAGATTAAGTCTACTGTATCCATAAAATGTGTTAGTATGTTATTAATACTACCCAATTTTATTAATTATATTTTATGTTAGTATGTAATTATATGTTTCTTAAATCGTATTCTATATTACACTATATTCTCAATTTATTTTCCCCGCCACAGTTTCTCTTCTTTGTCAGTCCTTTGTTGAAATGAAAACTTAAAATCCGACCTTGAATTAACATTCCAAAGATAAAGTCTAGACAGTGCCTCGAGGAAGATTCGCCATTTTAACAAGAGCAGTCTTTTTTTGTATGTTAAAAAAAAAAGAGACACAGTCCTTCCTTTGTCGCTTCTCCTCGATGTTTATTGTAGGAGGACCAACTCCTAACGATCAGTAGACCTCCTTTGTGATACTTTGTGCATTTTAAATGCCTCTTCTGGATCCGTGAATGCACGTTCAACATGGTTATAAGAAATTCTCAATTTAGCGGGATATACTATCCCATATCTTACTCCCGAGACCTCTTTCAGTAGTCTTCTCGTGTTTGTAAACTTATTCCTCTTTTCCATGACTTCAGCTGGAAAATCACGGAAGAATCTTAGTTTGTCTTCTCCAAACATCAAATTCCCTCCATATGGAATCTTTTTCATAATTCCTTCCAAGGTTGAAATGTCATAGAATTTCAGAATAATCTGTCTTGGGGGGGCAGTTAAGCTTGCTTGAGCCTTACGTCGGACTCGGTGAGCCATATCTATTCTCGGGGCTTCAGGCAGCTTAAGTACTTGTTTGAGTAAATTGGCAGCAAACTCCTGAAAGTTTTGTCCAATCTCCTTTCCTTCTTTTAATCCAATTATCCTCAAATTTTGTCTCCTTGATCTTGCCTCCAAGTCCGTGCATTTATACTTCATTTTAGCAAGCTCCCTCCCAATGATTTCTTGTTCCTGTTTTAGTCTCTTTATCTCCTTAGCCATCTCAGTTATCGTATTGTCCATTCCTTCCATAGCCACCTCAGTAGATTTTAGCATTGTATCCAGTTTTTTATTACAATCCTTATCAACCTGCTTAATTTTTTTATTTAAATCCTCCTCAACTTCGACCACACGTTTGGTTAAGTCATCAATTTTTCCCCATCAGCGTATCATTACCTTGTTTAATTTTTTCAGAGAGGCTTTTGTCCAGCACGAGGTTCTCCTCTCGTATCAGTTTTGAAATAACTTCAGTGACTGAAGCTAATACTGACTTTTCCAGGTGTTCCATTTGTTCCTCCATTAAAGTCAATTCTGTAGAAGGATTTCGGGAATCAACTTCTTCTTCTGAACTTCCAGCTGATGTTTGAGGGGATTGAGGAGTCTTTTCAGGTTTTTTCAAGTAGGCTCTTGTAGCAGGTCTTGAAGTGGCTTTTGCAGACTTCTGGCGAGGTTTCTGTTTTTTCATTTAAAACTGCAATTATTCTCTGTTATCAGCAGGATTCTGATAACACACAATTAAATAGCAGCTCCGGTAGTTATTTTCAGAACTCCCCCGTCTTCCAACTCATATTTTAGCACATTAAAACATTCTTCGGGAGCAGAGCGAAACAGCGACGTCTCTCACCCCACCATTGACGCCACCGGAAGTCGTCAGTGGATATTTTTAAGGCAGAGATAGTAAGATTAAATGAAAACTTACCAGTTTGAAGTTTGATCTTTATTTTATGAGGAGTTACGATGAGGAATTATGTGAAGACCCCGCCAGCACGCATGCGTGACATTCTTCAAAGCAGCGGTGTGAAATCATAGATAACAAAGTTGACTAAGATAGTAAGATAAGAGAACCAGCATACCAGTTGACCTTTATAATAGAGGGTTTGGGAGCGGAGGGCACGTAATCCCTCATCGTAACGCCTCATGAAATAAAGATCAAACTTCAGACTGGTAAGTTCTCATTTAATCTTACTATTTTACTTCAGAGTCACGTGAGTGACTACGTGAAGATTTCAAAGCTCTGTGATTTCATGCCCTGGAACGAGTCAATGCTCACACACTGCCATAATGACAAATGGAGGAAGTATGTTAACGTATTTCAGACATGAAACTGTGCTGAAAAACAAGAGGGTATTTATTTAACAAATAACAATAATAATACCCCTAATTCGGGGAAATTATAATACAGCACTTAATATTATGTCTGCAAACGTCTCAGGCATGGCCACGGGTTTATTATAGAACCGCTGAAAAGTTTTCTCATTAGCCCAACCCGCCATTGCAAGGATGTGGTCCATAGGAACTTCCATCATCCTTGCCGCCGATGTAGATGTAGCCCTGGTGGAGTGAGATTTAAAAACATCAGTGTCCACCCCCACTGCACCCAATACCACCCTTAGCCATCTTGAAATAGTTTGCACGGTGACTCTGTGATGAGGACGTTTGTGACTTATAAGCAGAGCCCTTTCCGTGCCCCTGAGACACTTGGTGACCTCCAGGTAGTGTAAAAGGTGGGTCACTATGCATAGGTGGCTGTCTACGGGGTAAGCCAGGAAATCCAACTTGCGGCCAGATGATCCAGGCCTGTTTTGTTTGAGTAATCCCTGAATGAAGGAAGTTACCTTATTGTTGGTTATAACCATGGCGTCCATACTTAGCTTGTGTAGGGACTGGACCCGTTGTGCCATCACGAGTGCCATCAGCATTACCATTTTATATGTCAATTTGGCTAGGGAAAGAGACGTTACTGGTGCCCACCCTCGGAGCTTGGTTAGCACAATGCCAATATCCCTGGTCTGGGAATATCCCCTCAGAAATTTAGACATCAAGGGGTGAGACCCAACTGCAAGATGATCTAAACCTAGTCCGAGATATGATAGGGCACTCCTGGCACAGTTGATGGCACTGTAGCTTAAACCTTCATCAAAATGAAGGCTTGCCAGGAACTCCAGCACTTCCGTAATGGTGGCCGTGTCATATGTGGTGTTTGTCTTGGTAAAAACACCTGCCATTTCTTGACCTTAGTGAGGTATTGTTTCCTGGTGGATTCCCTGCACGATGCCGTGATGAGATTCATTGTTCGGTCCGAGAGTCCAAATTCCAGGAGTGGCCTTTTCAAACCCTGCAAACCAATAGGTTCATCCGGTCATGGCACAGGTGACTCTCCCCTGTCACAGGATATACCAGTAAACTTGGAAATTTGGGTATTGGAATGCATGGTTCTGAGACCATGACCAGTACCACAGGGAACCATGGCTCAGTACAACCAGAAAACCCAATGCGGAGTCTGATGAAGTAGAAGGGGGGAGATGCATAGAAAAACAAATCCCCCCAGTGCAGCGAGAAAGCGTCCATCGCTACTGCCCCAGGGTCTGGTTTCCATGCAACATATGTTGGTATTTGGTGATTGAGTCTGGATGCAAAAAGGTCGATATCTGGTGTTCCATACCGATCTACAATATCGGCAAACACTTTGTGGTCCAACATCCATTCGGTGTTGTCATTAAACTTGTGTGACCTGGTGTCCGCCACTGTATTTAGCATAGACAACAAGTAAATCAGTTCTGGTCACAGAGATGTACAATACAGATTGGGATGTGAGAGAAAACCTAGATGAAATCCACCCGTTCGCAGGCGAATATACAAACTCCAGGTAGACAGCGCCAGAGGTGGGGATTGAACCTAGCTCACTGGAGCTGTGGTCTATCAATTAAGCCACTGTGAATACATAGTACTTTCCGCATCTGGAAACAGTTGAAACTTACTCAAAATAAATAAATAATACAAATAATAAATATCAGTGTCTGATATGAATAAATTTCGATTTACTGACATTGTGAAAACCTTTAGGAATTTGCAAGTGATATTGTGAATGGCCTACAAAGCCCACACAGTGAAACAGCAGTGGGAAGTAGCGGGCAGCAAGGAACCTTTACTTTAAGCTTTAGAGATACAGCGCAGAAACAGGCCCTTTGTCCCATCGAGTCTGCGCCAACCAGCGATCACCCCATACAGCACTATCCTACGCACTAGGGACAAATCTTTTATTTTTGGCCAAAGCCAATTAACTTACAAACCTACACGTCTTTGACATGTGGGGGGAAACCAGGGCACCCAGAGGAAACCCACGCGGTCACAGTGCGAACATGCAAACTCCGTGGAGGGAGCACCCTCAGTCGGGATCGAACCTGAGACCCTGGCACGGTAAAGCAGCTAAACTACCACTGCGCCACCGTGCCGCCTGGCCGGGTAACAACAGAGAGACCACCAAGCATTTCTGACTCACCACCCCACTTCCACTCAAGCAACAAGCTCTTAAGATTATGTTTATTTCCTTTCTTTAATCGATTAATGTAAAAAATAATCCAGTTACGCAGCTAAGGCCACTGGTCTACTTAATCTCTCATTCTGTCGCAAGTGTGCTCCACCTACAGATCTGTCGGATGGAAGTATTTCTGAATTGGTCTACTTTCTGTATGATGCAACCTGCCTCAATCTCGCTAATGCAGTTCTCTAAATGCAGCAGCAATTTAGCCTGAGCCGCCTTCCTTCTACAGAGGCAGGGCTCACAGCAACAGCACACAGCAATGCCTCTATAACCACTGTGAGAGGCTTGAACAGAAGAGAGGTTAAATGAGAATAATGTTGAAGAACGTAACGTGTAAAGAGATTGAAGAAGGATTGAAGAAGGATCTCGACCCCGAATGTCACCTATCCATGTTCTCCAGAGATGCTGCCTGACCCACTGAGTTGCTTCAGCACTTTGGGTCTTTTTGTGTGAAGGAACAAGGTTGGATGGTCTCTGAAACTGATAGCTGCTGATTCTGGTCCAGAACACATTATCTAATAAAATTAAGGTTTTCACCTGGAATTGTTGAACTCAATGGAGAGATAAGTTGCTGTACCTCATGTTTATGCTGATTTTCATTGTGTGGGAGGCTGAGGGCAGGTGGAGTAAATGTGCCGAAAATCTATAGGAGATCATGAAGTCTTACCGACATTCATCATCAACCAACGATGTCAAGTAAAGGTTAAAGCCCCCTGCCTAGTGTAGCATATCCAGTTCCTAGAAAAATCCCCTAAACATTCCTCCTCTGAGGGGCATCTTGACACCGGGCTGGCAGCAATGGAAGGACACAAGTTATCAGTGGCCTCCAGACTGACGTTTGGGTCTTGCTGTAATTGTCTGACCATCCTCATGTCTGGAGGCATGGGGCAAATCAAACACAACTAGTTCACAAGCAGGGGAGTCATTCTTCTTCTTAGACTTGTACTGCCAATTAAAAAAATGACTGCATCATTGGGAGTGTCTGACATGATTTAGTCCGAGTACGCAGAATGAGCTTTGAACTGCTGGTTCAGAGGCGGGAGTGAGAACACTGAGCTGAGTTTGACACTGACACCAATCCAATATTGGCAACACCCTACACAGATGTCCATTCAGTAGCTGTGTCATCAGCCTCACTATCATCATCAATCAGTTGAGTATCATGGACGGAATTCAACATTTGCCTGCGACGAACAGGATTAATTGTCTCAGCAATTCTTGGAAATCTCCCTCCCATACCTAATCTTTGTTCTGTGCACTGAACCTCAGTGGATCTCAATACTTAACATGGTTCAATTATTTGCCTTATTTGTCACCTGTTCTGAGGTCCAGTGAAATTCATTTTCATATAGTTCAATAAGCAATTTAGATACATCTTAGATAAGCATCTTAGACACAGTGCAAGTGTATAGCAGTAGTACACTGAGACAGTATACAGTCACCAGTTTGGTGCCATTTTCAAGTCGCAGCTGTTGTAAATGCAGGGTTCTTGACCTGACCGTTAAGGCCCGCTGTCCTGGCGGCGTTGCAGGGTTGGTATAGTGCTCTCTGCTGGTGCTCCACCAAAGTAGACCGTGTGTGCTCCATGCCCTCGGCCTTTAGGTGTGGCGCCCGTTCCAGCTGGGCCTCCAGCGGCCCACTGCACTATCGAGGCTGTGCACTCCATCCCACGGCTAACTGGGTCATAGAAATGCTAACGTATTGTAGCCACAAAAAAAAGGTCTAGAATTGTCACGGGTTGCGATGCCTGCTTTGCCAGGAACTGGCACATCAAAGCAAAAACCTGCTTTCTCATCGTGTTCCTTTGAGCACTGCTCAAAGTGGCATGCTTTTCTTTCTGAGCCACTCAATCCCTAAAAAAATCCTAAAAATGTGATTGAAAAGTAATCAGTTGGTCAACTCTTTTAATTACAGCCAGGGTGACACAGTGGCAGAGTTGCTGCCTTACAGCACCTGAGACTAGGGTTTGATCCTGACTATGGAGTTTGCATGTTCTCCCTGTGACCGTGTGGGTTTTCTCCAGGTAATCCAGTTTCCTCCCACATTCCAAACACATGCGGGTTCGTAGGTTAATTGGCTTCTGTAAATTGTCCCTAGAATCAGGGATAGAATTAACATACAGGGTGAGTATTGGTCGGTGTGGATTCGGTGGGCCAAATGGCCTGTTTGCATGTTGTATCTCTAAACTACAACTGACTAATGCAACATACAGTGCATGTTAAAGGCTTCCAGGGAGCAGACACTAAACCAAATGCCACTCTGCAGATTACCAGTCATTAATCAGCCTATAGGTTACACAGTTTCAGAGTTTTGCTTGTGGTAGATGAACCCAAGGTTTCGCTGCCTTCAACACGATAATCCCAACCAAACTGATCTCCAACCTCCAATTCAAAGGAGTGAGCACCCTTCTCTGCCTGACCTATAGACCTGAAACATAGAAAATAATGAAAGTTATTTGAGAACGAGAGGAATGAGACTATTAGTTCACCATAGAAATTCAAGGAATGGAGATGCATGGGTGGTACATGGAGCATCAAGCAGCACAGAGGTGGGAGTAGATACGACTGTAAGTTTTGACAGGGAAGTGAATGAACATCTAAAAGTAGCAGTATAAAAGGGGCTGAAAAAAGAACACAAAGTTTGTGGAAGCCTTTCCAGGCACAGAAATTAACTTACAATGAAATAATGACAAGACAATCTTTTCTCATGATGTTAAGGAAATATTGATCAGCGCTTCTTCAAAACACTTCCATGGGATATTTTTACATCATTCTGAAAGAACAGATGGGCCCAGGGCTAACAACTCAGCTTGGAAACAGCAGCGACCACTCAGTATCTCAGTCAAGAGTCACAAGAGTTTAATTACCATTTATATCGACAACAGAACAATGAATTTCTCAATTGAACCAAATATGTTTCTCACTGAGCTCTGAGACTTCACCGATTTCCAACATTTTTTTTCGCCATTGACCCTCAAGCTTAAGGGAAGTATATAGGTGGTGGACACTGGACAGGGATTGGGATTGGAAGCCTAAGAGTCTCCTACTTCCCCAGTCAATGTACACCCCAACAGGCAGTGTTATGCCAAAAGGCCACCCTCCATCAAGTGAGGATCTCATCACAAAGACAGCAGAGTGTTAACGTCTGTTAGATCTACCACTCAAGGCAGGTTGCTGCTTTGATCCTAACTCCGTAAACTAGGTTAGATGTGGTTTTCAGATTAATTGTGCTCTAGATTGTTAGAAAGATGAGGAAAGTCCATAAATTTGGAGTCTCTTGGGGTCTTAACCCCTGACTCAGTCATCCGGTGATATCATTTTCCGTGCAAGGTGGTAGAAACCCCTCTGCTGCTGCCAGGAACAGGCAGCAAACCACGTTGATGCTGCCCTCTATAAAAGAGCAGGCAGCAAGCACTCGAACAACCAGACTCAAGGCAGACTTCAGAGCAGACACTGCCTCATTCAGGGGAGACCAACCTCAAGCAACGCAAAAGAGAACAAGCAAGAGACTCCAAGATGTTTTGCAAGGACCGACTTATGGTGAGTTATGAGAATTTGTTTAAAAAATGAGGAGGGAGATTAACCAGATATTGAAGATATTGTAATCTGGAGCAAATGAGCAACCTAGGTCAGGCAGCATTTGTGGGAGTAGATGAACAGGTGATGGTTTGTGACATCTGCATAAATATGTGCAGAAGGTACAGCACATTAAGCCAGGAACGTTGAAATTTGTGGCCCTTGAACAGCTGGGCTCGCAAGGAAGATCTTCTTACTTTCTTATACTAACTGTGCATTTGTACACTGCAAACAGCATATGTATAGTTTTTTCGCTGAGTGGATAATACACAAACAGAAAAGCTTTTCACGGTACCTTGGTACATGTGACAACAATAAATTCAATTCAAAAGCGAAACCATAACTTGCATCTGCTTCTGTTACGCTGCTGTTAAATTTTCAGTGAAATTTTTCAGTGTAGATTGAACTGATAGCCTGTGGACAGAGGATTACCTCAAGCAGCAGAGTGCAGGCATTAATATAACACTGAATCAAGGCCGCACTCCCATCTCCACTTGCAGTTTTACCCGAATGCTTAGTGATTGAGGTCTGTATTAATGCGGTGAAAGGATTTTAGCACTGATTTTCCTGAGTGTGTTTGGGAATTGGGAAGAATGGTCACTTAAGGTCGTGATGCAGGGTCTCGATCTGAAATGGCTACCATCCCTCTGCATCCACAGATGCTACCTGACCTGCTGCATCAGACAGGTTCCAGCATCTGTAGTCTCTCGAGTCTCTAGAGCTTAAGATAGGTTATTGTGTGGAGGGAAAGAAGTTTTCATGACCAGCAAAGTCCCAAATCATTATGTTTCAAAGACCCAATAAACAGTGAGTCTGTGATGTTGGATAAAAATGGCCAGAAATCTAGATGTGCTCTCATGCATTTATCCAAATGATGCCATAGGATTACGCAGGTCTAACACAGGGCTGCACAGCTGGCAGAATTGCTAAGAGCGCCAGACACTCGGTTTCAATCCTGGCCTCGGTTGCTGTCTGAGTGGAGTTTTGTGTGGAGAATATTGAACGCCGGGACAGGTTGAAGGGCCGGGTGGCCTACCCCTGTTCCTATTTTCTTGTATCTAGTGAAAACTGTGTTTTGGTTAGACTTATCTTGCCCAAGGTTATAGCCGTGAGTCTATGAATCGCAGAGGAGCATGAATATCAAACATTCTTTCTCGGTGAAGGTTTTATGCTTTTAAGGAGGATGTGGCCTTATCAATGTTTAAACCTCTCACCACTCAATTTGTTTCACTTCAAAGACCACAGGAGGTTCAAATATAAACTCATTTGCCAGTGTTGCAATAGAAGGAAGTTGTACGCTGCCCAATGCTCCCTTGCAGACTGTCAGTGCAGGCTAAGTAACCTTTCTACAATGGACTTTCAAACGCGTGGGTGGCATGTTGGCGCAGCGGTAGAGTTGCTGCCTTACAGCGCCAGAGTCCCGGGTTCGATCCTGATTACGGATGGTGTCTGTATGGAGTTTGTCTGTTCTCCCCTTGTGGCTTTTCTCAGAGATCTTCGGTTTCCTCACACACTCCAAATACGTACAGTTTGTAGGTTAATTAGATTGTTGTAAGTGTAAATTTATCCCTTGTGTGTGTGTCGGATAGCGTTAATGTGCGGGGATTGCTGGTCGGTACAGACTCGGTGAGCCGAAGGGCCTGTTTCCACGCTGTATCTCTAAACTAAACTAAACCTGAACTGCAATAATAAAATGAGGTACTGCAAGTAATTCTGCTATAATGTGATTCATAAGCAACCTTGCATGACAGAAAATTGTCTGATAGAAACAATTGTGCAAATGGGGCAAAAGGGAGTTTTCAACAACAGTTTAAAACTTACAATAAGAACGTTTTTATTTACTGCAGGGTTTTCAAATGTGTAGGTCTTTTTATTAATGCATTTTGTTACTGCAATCTTAAAACACTAAAGGCTATATGTTATATTATCTAACAGAGAATCACTGCACAAATGTCTGTGAAAGTAATTCCTTGTCACTGTCCATGGCCACTGTGTTCTTAAATGACAATGGAATCCAATTACTGTGGGGAGGTTACGCAGAAACAGCTTTTCCTTGGTTTTCTTTTTTCTCCCCAAGATACTTTGTCACATTCCAGACTAACCTTTGTGGTGATAATTCCTGAACCAAATCGCATAATAACCAATTTGCCGTGTGTATTAACAATAATGTTCCTTAGTTCATCAGTTCTATTATATCCAATTTGTACTAATTAGTGTACACTGTGTAAATAATTGCCTCACACATCTACTTTAAACCTCCCCCCTCTGCTCTTATAGTATTCTACATTTCCTTCCAGGAAAAAGTTCTGACTGTTTACCCCATCTAATACTCTCATTGTTTTATATATTCTATCATGTCTCCCTTCAATCTCTAACCTAACGTCTGTGTGTTGCTGCTTCATGGAGCTATGTCACTTGGAACCCAAGATTGCTCTGCACATCCATGCTGTTCAGGGTCTTGCCATTGCGATAATCATGCTTAAGTTGAATAGATTCACAGCCGCGGCAGGATGTCATCTGATGCGATGTGCTCAATGGCGCTATGGTTTTTTTCAGGCTGCTACTGTGCTGGTCATCTTGGTGCTCGCCGCCCTAACAGAAGATGCCTCTGCGGCAAAAGGCAAGAAGAACAGAAGGAAAGGGGATCACACGCGATTAAAGAGAACCACAGAGTTGGAAAATGTAACACTGTCTGCCAATTTCCCCAAGTACAATGGCCACATCCACGAGGCTTCCTTCAGGAACCGCTCTCTGTCCCCCTGGATCTACAAGTATGTTCAAAGTCAAAGTCAATTTTATTACCCAAAGGTGCAGTGAATTTAAGAGCAGCGATACACTTAAAAAGAATACACAATAAGATTTAACACAAACATCCACCGCAGCATTCTTCACTGTGGTGGAAGGCAACAAAGTTCAGCGAATCCTCCTACTTTGTTCACCCGTGGTCGGGGCCATAATCCCTCCGTAATCGCCACTACGGATGGCCTGATGTACAGGCCCTCTCATAGGGATGATCAAAACTCCGACGTCGGTACGGTCAAACACACTCCGCGACTTGGAGGTCCCGAATCGGCACTTTTCCAAATAGGCACTTTCAACTCACAACCCCTCCTTCCTTTACAAAATGCTCACCTCCAAAAAACACTAAACCACCAGAGAAGCACACTCATATTCCCTTAGTCAAATTTTCCATCACACTTACAATCTACCTTCCCTTAGTCAAATTTTCCATCACACTTACAATCTACCTCCATTACACTGAGTTGTCCATCACTGCAGGCTCTCTGTCACTGTGTTCATAAGTTGTAGGAGCACAATTAGGCTCTTTGGCCCATCAGGTCTACTCTGCCATTCAATCATGGCTAATCTACCTTTCTCTCTCAACCCCATTCTCCTGCCTTCTCCCCATAACCCCGGATACCCTTACTGATCAGTTCACCATCAGTCCCACCACACCGTGGGTTGCCCATCCCTGCAGTCTCTCTGTCACTAGTGATTCTCCCTCACTCCTTCCATTGCTAAGGGCACTTTTTCGAGCCAGCTCCCCATCAATACACTACCCCCTTAGCTCTCTCGATCACTGTAGGCTGCGGGTCTCTTTCCCCCTTTGGGATCTCTGGTGATCGTACCATCTCTAGGGGCACCCCATCACAGCCTGTTCAATGACACTCTCCTCGTCACTGTAATCTCTTCATTGCTCTCTCTGTAACACCCCTCCACATTACTTCATCATCATTCCAGAAACCACTGGGCACCTGTATAATAGGCTCTCGATGCCCAGTATGCTTCTTATCCTCTTCCATTGCAGGGTATAAGGGCAGTCACAGTGGAGCAGCAATAGAGTTGCTGCCTTGCAGTGCCAGATACCCGGGTTCAATTCTGACTAAGGGTGCTGTCTGTACGGAGTTTGTATGTTCACCCCATGATGGCGGGGGTTTTTTCCAGGTGCTCCTGTTTCCTCCCACAACTCAAAGACCCACAGGTTTGTAGGTTAATTGGCTTTGGTAAAGATTGTGTATTGTCCCTAGAATGTAGGATGGTGATCGCTGACCGGTGCAGACTCGGTGGGCTGAAGAGCCTGCTTCCACGCTGTATCTCTAAACTAAACTAAACTCTCCCTACAGCAACGTGATGGCTTACTCATTTCTCTTCTTGCAGGAAGGACTTTGATGCCAACCGTTATCCTTCTTCCATCGAAAAGGCAGAGTGTGTGAGCAAGCAATGCTTCAACATTCGTGGCTTCAAGGATCCAGATCTGAACACCCGTCTGGTCAAGCAGGAGATGCTCGTCCTCAGGAAGAAGAAGTCACGTGACGACAAGATCATTTACCACGTGGAGAAACTCTTAGTCCCTGTTGCTTGTGTCTGTGTCCGCCCGGAGGTTGTGCGTGCCTGGTAGAGCCAGCTGCAGGTGTGTCAAAGGATAGAGTCATGTCCAGCCAAACCCAAGCCAAGTGGAAGCAAAGTAGAAGCATATCATTAAGCATTTTAAACTGGAACCAGAGTGGGAGAAACAGCATTTGAATTGGAAGCCAGCCAAAAGTACCGCTGCAAAGCACTCACTCCTGTATCTATCCCCCCCCCCCCCCCCCCCCCCCTCCCCTCCCCTCCCCTCCCCTCCCCTCCCCAGGGTAAGAGGAGGCACTGTCACCTTAGCATTGAAATGACCACCAACCATCCTCTGCAGTCCTCAGAGTATAACTGCAGTCAGAGGCATGAAGTTGGCTGTCCTGAAACCTGACTGGTGAGGATTTGGGAAAAACATGATGAAGCCAATTATCCTCTGCTTCTCCCTCTTAAATGGTTGCGGTAGATAACAACTGTGCAACAAAGAAACATAGAAAATTAGAGCAGACCATTTGGCATTTCCATTCCAGCCATAGAATCACTCAGCACGTAAAGAGGTCCTTCAGCCCAACTTTTCCATATTGACCAAGGTACCCCAATTACGCTAGACCCATTAACCCGTGTTTGGCCTCTATCCCTTGAAACCTTTGGACCTGTCCAAATGCCTGTTAAATGTTACGTACCTGTCTGAACCACTTCTTTTGGCAGTTCATTCCACCAACATACTTTGTGAAAATGTTGCTCCTCAGGTTCCTGTTAAATCTTCCCGTCTCACCTTAAACATGACCTCTAGTACTTGATTCCCCTACCCTGCAAAAAAGGCTTTGTTTAATCACCTATATATTTATCTCATGATTTTTTACACCTCCAAAAGATCACACCTCGGTCTCTTGCATTACAAGGACTAAAGTCCTACCCTGCCCAACCTCCCCCACGCAGGTCAGTTCATGGCTGATCGTCAGTCTCAATACCACTTTTCTACTCACTCCGGTCACCCCTCCACCTCCTTCAGTCTCCCAGCCTTCACTATAATCAGCGGCTTTGCTTGTACCTTGGCTTGCAAAGGATATTATAGCTCCCAGCATATTAGAAAGGGATGCCTCTCTCTCCCTCTCTCTGGAATGGCTCTGCCCCAGGTGCACTAACATTCAATACCAATTTCAGTCAGATAGTCACTGTATACAGACTATTGTCAGTACCAGTCTCAGATCTTTGGAGGTTGGGTCATGTGCATTGGATCCATTCTGCAGCTGCTTCATGTCCTTGAGAGTGCAGACTGCACAGATACAAAATTCTACGCAGACTATTCAGATCATTTGCTCCCTCTGCCGTCCCCTCATTGTTCTTCCAGCCAGAAAAGGAAAAGCGATGGCTTGGAGACAATAGCAGTCCCTGGAAACTGCAACTGGGGTCACAACGCATCAGGTGCTTGCCGGCAAATGCAGTCAACTAAACGTTAGCTTGGCAAGGCTTTTTTTTTTGCACAGTTCTTTTGAGGTGGACAAGATTGTGGTGGGTTCTGCCCAGAATGTTGAGATAGTGTCATCAACAGCGACTGTAAGCTAAGATCGAGGGCATCAGATCTGCAATACAACCAGATGCTATTTGCTATCCATTTTTGACTTGCAACCAGATGGAGTTGGAAACATTGGCTAAAGATATCAACCCCATGTCGCGGCTGACATATTCCCTGCTTACGTCAGTTGGTCAGGTTGGCCTGCCCTCTTCATTCTTCCTGGGTGGGAAGCCAAGCAAGGGCAGGAATAACCAGCGCTGGTCACCCTGGAGATCTGGGAATGTGAAGCAAAGGAAAGTTTGAGAATGTATTAATTATTAATTTATTAAGTTATTTTAGATATTTATATGAAATGTTTCTGTCTAAAGAGCCTCACCTGTACAATTTAGTTTTAAAATAAAGATTATGTGTTGAGCATTTGCGGCTTCAGTTTGACTATCTTTTCTGGTTTCAAAGGCACACACACTGGCACGGTAAAAGACCTAGGATCTCTTTCAAAACCTTATAGTTAACAAAAGAAAAGGGGGGATTGGGTCTACCCTCTCTCAAAGACTATTCTTTGGCAGCACAGTTAAGACCTATGATATGCTGGTGCAACCCATCATATGATGCTCAATGGAAAAATATTGAAGAGAGAACACTCGCCATTCCTGCACAAGCAATCATAACTGACAGCAGTCTACAAGACTATATAAATGCTATTGAAACTCCTTGGGTAAAATTGACTTAAAATATGGAAAACAGTTATATCAAAGTATCATTTAGAGGAGGACATTACAATTCTTAAATGGTGTGCATATGACACAGACTCTACTCCTAATAAATTAGATAGTAGGTTTAAACAGTGGACAGTTAAAGACATAACTGGCCTGTTATTCCTGTTATAAAAACAAGACATTTATCGATACTTACAGATGCGGAACGATGTTAATAAAAATGTTAAAAATTAAACGGAATCGAGTATAGGTTTGATGGGATTATTTAGGAAAGCATATAGCTCAAATACTGGTAGTAAAATTATTTCATGCATGTATAAAAGGTTACTGAATCTTAAATCACACTCAACCTTATATATTAAAATGCAATAGACAATAAACAATAGGTGCAGGGGTAGGCCATTTGGCCCTTCGAGCCAGAACCGCCATTCAATGTGATCATGGCTGATCATCCCCAAGGGAGAAGGAAGGAGGGATAATCATATCCGAGGAAGAATGGACAGCAATATGGAGGTATCAATGGAAGTGTACCAGTTCACAAAACTGGAGGGAGTATGGTTGGAAAAGCCTGATACAGTATTTTATTACGCCTCCTCAGAATTCCCATTACGGTGGGAACTCTCCAGTTTGTTGGAGCAAATGTGGAAATTTAAAGACAGATCATTACCATGTTCTCTGGGATTGCCCTGTTATTAAAGATTTTTGGAGAGTTACATGATGCTTTACAAGACATTTTTAGATGTCATGTGTCCCTGGAGAGTTGACCATGTTTTTTGGACATGCCTGAATGGCGGAAAAAAGACAAATACTTACTGAAAATATAGATGGTAGCTGGTAAAACAGCTCTCACAAAGAAATGGTTATCACAGGAGAGTCCAACTCTGAATGCATGGATGGACATTTATAACATGGAGAAAATAACAGCATATGTTAACATTGGATTTATTTGTGTCACGCTGGGTAAATTGGGTTAACTATGTAACGCCTCATAGGCCAGACTTGATTTTTACAAATTTTTGATTAAATGGTAAAGAAAGGATCATTCCCTAAGGGTTCGTAGTTTTTACTGTGTTCTTGTTTTTATATTTGTTTGGTACAAATCTCAAAAAGAGGCAACTCAAGACAAACATAAGTGGATACATATAGTATTATACCTGAACCGTTTTATGTAAATGTGTTTGCTGTGGAATGCCAATAAAAGAGTATATTAGAAAAAAAAGAAAGGCACACACACTATCAGAGCAACACTCTGGGAAAAGATGTTACACAGAAGTACAATTCTATCGCTGGTCCTTCCTGCTAACAGTTCAAAATTCAGACTGCAGGGAACTGAAGGATTCCTGTCATGTGCATTCCATTTTAAGCATCTGATATAAATCTCAAGAGAAATGTCCCAAGGGGAGGCCATTCAGCCTATAGAAGTATGTGTTGGCTCCAGCAGGGCTGTCCAGTATACCTGCAAGGGATTCTTGCACCAATGCACGAGAAAATCACCTATTTCACACCGTCTTCCTGGAGCGTGCATACTCTTTACCTCAGTTGGTTATTCCATGATTGCACTTTAATATTTTTTTGCACCATTTCACATTGAACATAAAAAAGTACAGCACAGGAACAGGCCCTTCGGCCCACAAAGTCTATGCTGAACATGATGCCCAGGTAAACTAATCTCATCTGCCTGAACATGATCCATATATCCACATGCCTATTTGAAAGTCTCTTAAATGCTATTATTGTACTGCATCCACCGCCACCCCTAGCTGCGTGTTCCAGGCACCCCCCAACGCTCTGTAAAAAAAATAAACTTGCCCGCACATCTCCTCTAAACTTTGCCCCTTTCACCTTAAAGCTATGCCCTCTAGTCTTTGACATTTTCACCCTGCAGACAGAGAAGCTAATTTATCTGATGGGTACTTTAAATATCATAAAGCATAATCTTTAATTTAGAGAAAAGACAATAGGTGTAGGAGTAGGCTATTTGGCCCTTTGAGCCAGCACCGCCATTCAATGTGATCATGGCTGATCATCCCCAATCAGCACCCCGTTCCTGCCTTCTCCCCATATCCCCAGACACTGCTATCTTTAAGAGCCCTATTTAACTCTCTCTTGAAAGTATCCAGAGAAGCGGCCTCCACCGCCCTTTGAGGCTCACAACTCTGTGTGAAAAAGTGTTTCCTCATCTCTGTTCCAAATGCCTTACCCCTTATTCTTAAGGGTACACAAAAGGCTGGAGAAACTCAGCGGGTGCAGCAGCATCTAAGGAGCAAAGGAGATAGGCGACGTTTCGGGTCGAGATCCTTCTTCAGATTGGTCAGGGTTCAGGGAAACGAGAGATATAGACGGTGATGTGGAGAGATAAAGAACAATGAATGAAAGATATGCAAAAAAGTATCGATGATAAAGGGAACAAGCCATTGTAAGCTGTTTGTGGTGTGAAAATGAGAAGCTGGTGCGACTAGGGTGGGGGAGGGAGATGGAGAGAGAGGGAATGCCAGGGCCCGAGGGCTGAGGGAGAGGTGGGAAGGGGAGGAGACAGCAAGGGTTAACAGAATTGAGAAAATTCAATGTTCAAGCCCAAAGGATCCCCAAGCGGAATACGAGGTGCTGTTCCTCCAACTTGCGGTGTTGCTCACTCTGGCCGTGGAGGAGGCCCAGGACCGAGAGGTCGGATACAGAATGGGAGGGGAGGTTGAAGTGCTGAGCCACCGGGAGGTCGGGTTGGTTAATGCGGACATTACAGAAGGCAGCAACCTCTCCTCCTCGTCGGAGGATGAGGCGACCGGGAAGTCCCAACGAGGGAGGCAGAGGAAGAAAACAGGGGAGGAAAAGGAGACCGAGAGCAGAGAAGTGGCCGAGGGGCTCCAGCCCCAGGACATTGGGAGCAGTGCAGTGGTTGAGGGGCTCCAGCCCCTGGAGACAGGAATCATCATAACGGCAAGTGGACCCCAGCTCCAGGGGACTGGGAGCACTGCAACGGCCGATGGGCCCCAGCTCCGGGCGACCGGGACCATTGCAGCGGCCCATGGGCCCCAGCTCCGGGCGACCGGGAGCAGCGCAGAGGCCATTGGGCCCCAGCTACAGAAGACAAAGGAAGTGGCATGCCCAAAAGGGGGTGGAACGAGAAGGCCCCCCGCAACGACAACTTTGGTTACGCCACCTGATACTCATCTCACCGCTGGATTCCTGAGCCCAGGAAAGCTGAGGCAATTCACCGAAGCGGTGGGAATGATGGGACATGGAAATGGTCAGTGACTCTAAAGACAATAGAGCTCAAACTGGCATCTTTAAACGTGCGCAGTATAAAGAGCACTGCGCGATGTGTTAATGCCTTACAGTACCTGGCCAAGGTCAAGGCAGATGTGACTTTTCTTCAGGAGTGCGGGCTGCCACACCTCCGCTGCTATCGGAGGTGGTCGCGATGGTGGCCCCACGGACTGTCTGTGTGGTCGGGGGGAAATGACTGTCGTGCTTCCGGCCTGGGGATTTTGCTGCGGGGAGGGAACTTCACCATCACTGAGGTCAAGGAAGTGGTTGGAGGGCGTCTCCTCGTGGTGGACGTTATGTACCGTGGCTCTCCGCTCCGGCTGATAAATGTGTATGCCTCACCCACGCAGAGCGAGCGGCTGGCCGTTCTCCAGCAGCTCCCAGTGCTGCTGGCCACGTCCCGGCAGCTCGTTCTGGCCGGTGACTTCAACTGCATCATTGATGCAGCTGGACGATCCGGCAGTGCCGACAGCAGACTGGACAGCACGTCCAAGTTCCTGATGGAGATGGTAAAAGACGCAAAGCTGCGTGACGCCTTCAGCGACCCTGCAGGCGGGTCCCAGCCGCAGTTCACTTGCTCGAGATCGGACGGTTTAGCCCGATCTCGGATAGACTTCGTCGTCACGGTGAGACACACTGACCTCACGCCAGTGTTCTTCTCCGACCACTGCCTTCTTCAGGCTTCCTGTCACCTACGGGAGGACCGGAAGGCAGGCAAAGGGACGTGGAAGTTAAACACGAAACTGTTGACCCCAGAGAATGTCGAGGAGCTAAAGAGGGACTACGCATGTTGGAGAACGGTGAGGCCCCTCTTTGACTCCCCCACACTCTGGTGGGAAGCAACCAAGGAGAACATTAAGAGGTTCTTCATAATTAAAGGGGTTCAGAGAGCAAGACAGTCAGAGGGAATTATGCCAACTCCAGACAGATTTGCAGCAACTGCTCCTTCTGCAGTCGAGCGGGGTGGATGTGAGGGAGGAACCTAGAGAGTTGAAGGACAGGCAAGCTCAGCTCTTCACCTCTGAATCCTCCAAGATCATCTTCCGATCTAGGGTCCGCCATGTGGAGCAGGATGAGACGTGCTCACGTTTCTTCTTCCATAAGGTTCACAGGGGGAGCTCTGTGATGAACAGCCTTAGGGAGGAGGATGGCACGGTAGCATCCTCACAGACAGACATGCTGAGGATCTGCAAATCCTTTTACACAGATTTGTATGACCAAAAGACCAAAGACAGTACCTCCTCCCAGAACTTCCTGTCCTCAATCACGGAGGTCTTGGAGGACAGCAAGCGGGAGAGTCTGGACCAACCACTGACCCTAGAGGAGCTGACTGGCTCCATCCGTTCCTTTGACTCGAATAAAACTCCCGGAAGCGATGGCTTACCGGCCGAGTTGTATTTGGCTCTGTGGGACTGGATGGGCCCGGACCTGCTAGAAGTGTACTACGACATGCTTCTGGCTGGCAGCATGTCAGACTCCATGAGGAAGGGCAACATCACCCTAATCTACAAGCAGAAGGGGGAGATGAAGGACCTAAAGAATTGGAGACCCATAACACTCTTGAATGTGGACTACAAGATCCTGTCCAAGGCCATCGCCAACCGGGTCAAGTCTGCTCTGGGACAGGTGATCCACCCGGACCAAACCTGTGCTGTACCTGGCAGGAAAATCTCAGACAGCCTAGCGCTGCTGAGAGATACCATCGCCTACGTGTAGGACAGACGGGTGGATGCCTGTCTAGTCAGCTTGGACCAGGAGAAGGCCTTCGACAGGATTTCGCACACGTACATGAGGGACGTGCTCTCCAAAATGGGTTTTGGGGAGGGAATCAGGAATTGGATCAAACTGCTCTACACCAACATCCGTAGTGCAGTCCAAATCAATGGGTGGGAATCAGACAGTTTCCCTGTAAGGTCTGGAGTTAGGCAGGGTTGCCCTCTCTCTCCTGTCTTGTTTGTCTGCTGTATTGAACCTTTTGCTGAATCCATCAGGAAGGATGCTGGCATAAGAGGAGTGACATTGCCAGGCAGTGGGGGCATTCAAGTAAAGACCTCCCTGTACATGGACGATGTCGCTGTCTTCTGCTCGGACCCAGGGTCGGTTCGCAGACTGATTAGTATCTGCGACCAGTTTGAGTCGGCCACGGGAGCCAGGGTGAACCGCAGGAAGAGCGAGGCCATGCTCTTTGGCAACTGGCCCGACAGATTTTCCGTCCCCTTCACCATCAAGCCTGACTTCTTGAAGGTGCTGGGGATCTGGTTCGGGGGGGGCTGAGGCATGTAATAAAAATTGGCTGGAGCGGATAGTCAGGGTGGGGAGGAAGCTGGAGCTGTGGAGGCAACGCTCCCTCTCCATAACGGGAAAGAATTTGGTCATCAGGTGTGAGGTGCTCTCGGGGCTGCTGTACTTGGCACAAGTGTGGCCTGTCCCTCCCTCATACGCCACAGGGATCACCCGGGCCATCTTCCACTTCATCTGGGGGTCGAGGATGGACCGGGTGCGACGGGCCACAATGTACAAGTCGGCAGACAACGGGGGTAAAAGCGTGCCCAACGTCGCCCTCATCCTGATGGTCACCTTCGTGTGTGGCTGCATCAGGCGGAGTGTAGAGCCAAGGCACGTGGGCACCAAGTGTCACTACCTGCTGAGGTTCTACCTGTCCCCGGTGTTGAGAAGGATGGGCCTGGCGCAGGTGCCACGCAATGTGCCAGTCAGCTGGACATTGCCGACTCATCTGTCGTCGGTGGAAGGGTTCTTCCGGACCAACACCTTTGACCACATGTCCATCGGGCAGTGGTCAGCACAGAATGTCCTGCAGGCACTCCAGGGAAAGGACTCTATGGACCCGGTGGCGTGGTTCCCTGAGCAGACTGCCCAGCTTGTCTGGCAAAATGCCTCATCGCCAGAACTCACCAACAAGCACCAAGACCTGGCTTGGCTGGCAGTGAGGGGAGCCCTCCCAGTCAGATCCTTCCTGTACCGTTGGAACCTCACTGCCAGCGCACGCTGCCCTCGAGACGGCTGCTATGGCGAGGAGACGGTTGCCCACCTCTTTACAGAGTGTGGGTTTGCAAAGAGAGTCTGGTACGCTTTATCCCGAACAGCTCCGTCACAGAGGACTCAGTGATTTACGGACTGTTCCCAGGGACACATTCAGAGGCTGGCATCGAGTGCTGCTGGAGGGTCATCAACTCGGTAAAAGACGCCCTTTGGTCTGCCCGAGCATTGTTCACCACCCAGTAGAGCGAGATGTCCGTCAGGGAATGTTGCCGACTAGCCCGCTGCAGACTGCAGGAGTACGTGCTGAGGGACGCACTGAAGCTCGGTGCAGCCAACGCCAAGGCTCGGTGGGGGAGGGCCACAGTCTAATGCCCTTCCGCTGCTGGACATGGGGGGTACGGTATGGTGGAGACGCCCCTCAATATAAGGGAAGGTATCCCACGCCACTGTAGCACGAGTGGGGGACTGATTTGTGGAAATTTGGGGGAAAGAAATGTCTAAACTGTATTGATCTATTGTACAGCCTCCGAAAATGTCGGATGGATTTTCCGCAAGGTTAATGTATTGTATATATTTATCATTCGAATAAAGTATATTTTGAAATAAAATAATAAAAAAAAATAATGCGGACCGAGCGGAGGTGTTCGGCGAAACGGTCGCCAAGCCTCCGCTTGGTCTCACCGATATAGATCATCTGGCATCTGGAGCAGCGGATGCAGTAGATGAGGTTGGAGGAGGTGCAGGTGAACCTCTGTCGGGCCTGGAAGGACTGCTTGGGTCCCTGAAAGGAGTGGAGGGGGGAGGTGAAGGGACAAGTGTAGCATTTCTTGCGGTTGCAAGGGAAAGTGCCCGGGGAAGGGTAGAGCGGGAGGGAAGGGAAGAATTGACAAGGGAGTTGTGGAGGGAGCGGTCTTTGCGGAAGGCAGACGGATGGGAAGATGTGGCGAGTGGAGGGGTCACGTTGGAGGTGGCAAAACTGGCGGAGGACTATGTGTTGTATTTGCCGGCTGGTGGGGTGAAAGGTGAGGACCAGGGGGACTCTGCGAATGGGGGAATGGGGAGAGAGGGCAGTGTTGCGGGGTATGGAGGAGACCCTGGTGCGAGCCTCATCTATAGTGGGGGAGGGGAATCCCTGTTCTCTGAAGAATGAGGCCATTTGTGATGACCTGGTGTGGAACACCTCATCCTGGGAGCAGATGCGGCGTAGACGGAGGAATTGGGAATAGGGGATGGAGTCCTTACAGGAAGCAGGGTGGGAAGAAGAGTAGTCCAGGTAGAAACTGAGTCCCCTGGTTCTGGACTCCCCCAACGTCGGGAACATGTTTCCTGCCTCTTGCGTGTGCAAACCTTTAAAAATCTGATATATTTCAATAAGATCCCCTCTCATTCTTCTAAATTCCAGAATATACAAGCCGAGCCGCTCCATTCTCTCAGCATATGACAGTTCCACCATCCCGGGAATTAAACTTGTGAACCTACGCTACACTCCATCAATAGCAAAAATGTCCTTCCTCAAATTAGGGGATCAAAACTGCACACAATACTCCAGGTGTGGTCTCACTAGGGCCCTGCACAACTGCAGAAGGACCTCTTTGCTCCTCTTGTTATGAAGGCCAGCATGCCATTCGCTTTCTTCACTGAGTGCCGTACCTGCATGCTTATTTTTATTTACTAATGAACAAGGACCCCCCAGATCACGTAGTACTTCTCCTTTTCCCAACTTGACACAATTTTTTGATACCAAAGCGGATAACCTCACATTTATCCACATTAAACTGCCATGCATCTACCCACTCACCCAACCTGTCCAAGTCACCCTGCATTCTCATAGCATCCTCCTCACAGTTCACACTGCCAGCCAGCTTTGTGTCATCTGCAAATTTACTAATGTTACTTTGAATCCCTTCATCTAAATCATTGGTGTATATTGTAAATAGCTGGTGTCACAGCACCGAGTCGTGCGGTGCCCCACTAGTCAATGCCTGTCATTCTGAAAGGGACCCGTTAATCCCTACTCTTTGTTTCCTGTCTGCCAACCACTTCTCTATCCACGTCAGCACTCTACCCCAATACCATGTGCCCACTAATCTCCTATGTGGGATCTTATCAAATGCTTTCTGAAAGTCCAGGTACACTACATCCACTGGCTCTCCCGCGCCCATTTTCCTAGTTACATCCTCAAAAAATTCCAGAAGATTAGTCAAGCATGATTTCCCCTTCGTAAATCCATGCTGACTCGGACCGATCCTGTTACTGCTATCCACATGTGCCGCTATTTCATTTTTTATGATTGACTCCAGCATCTTCCCCACCACCTATGTCAGGCTAACTGGTCTATAATCCCGTTTTCTCTCTCCCGCCTTTCTTAAAAAGTGGGATAACATTAACTACCCACCAATCCACAGGAACTGATGCTGAATCTATAGAACATTGGAAAATTAACAATGTCAGTCCGTCACAGTATCATACAGCACAGAAACAGTCACTGCAGCCACCAAGTCTATGCCAATCATCAATTACTATCTACGCTAATCCCATTTCTTCTTGGTGGTATAGGTGGTCTTCCTAACATTGAGAGTCAAGAGAGTCAAAGATATTTAATTATCAAATGCACTGGAAATAGAATAATCCAATTGTTACTTGCTGCAAGCATATTGGCATGATACCATTAACAAATATAAAGTGGACAATAATACAACAAATTATTGGTTATTACTAGGTAATTATAAAAGTGCAAGCCAGAGTACTAGTACAACCTATACAAAGTGCCTAAGTAGTTCATTGCTGCGGTAAGAGTTGTGCAGGGTGGTTCAAGAGCCGATGGTTGATGGGAAGAAGCTGCTTTTGAACCCGGAGATAACATCTCTCAGACTCTTGTATCTACTTCCCAATGATAGCAGTGAGATAAAAGCGTGGCCAGGATGGTGTGAACCGTTGATGATATTGGCAGCCTGTTTGAAGCATTGCTTCCTGTGTCTTTCTTTAAGAGCTTAACATCTGTAGTTGGAAAGTTGCTTGAGAGGATTCTGAGGGATAGGATATACAGGCATTTTGATGAACAAGAGCTGATTAGGGATAGTCAGCATAGGTTTGTACGTGAGAAGTCGTGTCTCACAAATTCCATTGAGTTTTTTGGAAGACGTGACCAAAAAGGTCGATGAGGGCAGATCTGAAGATATATATAAGGACGAGCAAAGCATTCGACAAGGTTCCACATGCAAGGCTGCTCTGGAAGGTTAGATCACAATAGACAATAGTTGCAGGAGTAGTCCATTTGGCCCTTCAAGCCAGCACCACCATTCAATGTGGTCATGGCTGTTCATCCCCAATCAGTACCCCGTTCCTGCCTTCTCCCCATATCACATGGGATCCAAGGAGAGATAGCTGAATGGATAGAAAATTGACTTCATGGAAGGAAGCAGTGTCTGATGGTGGGAGTTTGCTTCTCAGACTGGAGGTCGGTGACTAGTGGTGTGCCTCAGAGTTCGGTGCTGGGCCCGTTACTGTTTGCCATTGATATCACTGATTTGGATGAGTACATACACGGCAAGATTAGCAAGTTTGCAGATAATACAAAAGTGGGTGGTTTTGCACATAGTGAAGATGGCTGTGAAAAATTGCAGCAGGATCTTGATCGATTGGCCAGGTGGGCTGAGAAATGGTTGATGGAATTTAATACAGAGAAATGCGAGGTGTTGCATTTTGGAAAGTCTAACATGGGCAGGACCTACACATAGAATGGTAGGGCTCTGGGGAGTGTTGTGGAGCAGGGGGATCTAGGAGCGCAGGCTTCATGATAATGGCATTGCAGGTAGATAGGGTGGTCATAAAAGCATTTGGTACATCGGCCTTCATCAGTCAGAATATCGAGTAGAGAAATTGGGAGGTCATGTTGTACTTGTACAAGATGTTTGTGAGGCCGCATTTAGCGTAATATGTTCAGTTCTGGGCATCGTGTTATAGGAAAGATGTTGTCAAGCTGGAAAGGGCACCGAGAAGATTTACAAGGAAGTTGCCAGGATTAGAGTCTGAGCTATAGGGAGACGTGGGTCGGCTGGGACTCTATTCCTTAGAGCGCAGGTGGACGAGTGTTGATCTTATTCAGGTGTACAGAATCATGAGAGGTGGATGAACCATGTTTCTTGCCAAGAGTAGGTGAATTGAGAACCAGGGGACATAGGTTTAAGGTGAAGGGGAAAAGATTTAATAGGAATCTGAGGGGTAACAATTTCACACAAAGGGTGGTGGGTGTATGTAATAAGCTGCCTGAGGAGGTAGTTAAGGTTGGGGCTATCCCAACATTTAAGAAACAGTTAGACATGTACATGGATAGGACAGGTTTGGAGGGATATGGACCAAACATGAACAGGTGGGACGAGTATAGCTGGAACATGTTGCCTCGTATGGGCAAGATGGGCTGAATGACCCTTTTCCACACTGCATCATTCTATGACTCTATAACGTTCAATAATACTAAAGATGGACCAGGCAATGTCCACCACTTTTTTGCAGCCTTCTTCATTCTTAAGCCTTTGAGTTACCGAACCAGGCCATGGTGCAACCAGTCAGTATACTCTCCACTGAACACCTGTAGAAGTTATATAGTCAGGAAAATGCAACGTCTCTTCAAATATCTAAAGTAGAGGCATTGATGAGCTTTCTTTGTAATTGCATCAGAGTGCTGGTCCCAGGACAGATCTTCAGAGATGTGCACACCCAGGAACTTAAAGTTGTTGACTCTATCAACGCAGTCCCACTGATTTAACTTCCTGAGTCAGCATTTAGCTCCTTGGTTGTGTTAATATTAAGAGCAATATAGTCATTCTGGCACAATTCAATCAGGTTAATGATCTCCCTCCAGTACTATGACCCATCTTTAAATATTATTTGCCCAACAACAGTGGTATTATTGGCAAATGTAAAGATAGCATTTTAGCTGTGGCTACATACATAATTATGGGTACAGAGTGTAGAATTCAAGACTGAGCATAGTCTTGGTGTGCCCCAGAGATGATGGTCAGAGAGGAGGAAGCTTTGTTGCAAATTTGTACTGATTGACGTCTCCTGCTGAGGAAGTTGAGAATCCGGTGGCATTGCAGGGAAGAATAGAAGTTTAATTCTTAAGAGTATAACGATGGGTTTAGCAAGGAAGATGATGTTGAACACAGAGCTGAAATTGATAGACAACAGCCTGATGTGTGTGTTCTGGTTGTCTAAGGCTCATTGCATTGTGGAGAGCCAGCTAGATCGCATCTGCTGTTGATCTGCTGTGGCATTTGGCAAATTGGAGTGGAACCAGATTCTTCCTGGAAAGCAAATTCAATGCCAGCATTTATTTCAAGACATGCTGTATACAAAAACAGGGATGTAATGCTGAAGCTCGAAAGGTCACCGGTCACATTTGGAATATTGGGCACCACATTTAAGGAAGGATGTGCTGGCTCTGGAGAGGGTCCTGAGGAGGTTTACAAGAATGATCCCAGGAATTAGTAGGTCAACCTATGATGAGCGTTAGTTGGCTGTATTCGCTGGTTACCTCATTGAAACATAGAATAGTGAAAGGCTTGGATAGTGTGGATGTGGAGACGATGATTCCACTAGGTCATAACCTCAGAATTAAAGGACGTACTTTTAGGAAGTAGATGATGAGAAATGTATTTAGTCAGAGGGTGGTGAACTTGTGGAATTCTTTGCCATACAAGGCAGTGGAGGGCCAAGTCAGTGGATATTTTTATGACAGAGAGATGATTTTTGATTAGTACAGGTGTCAGAGGTTATGGGGATAAGGCATGCGAATGGGGTTTGGAGGGAGCGATAGATCACCCATGATTGTATGACAGAGTACACTTGATGGGCTGAATGGCCTATTCCTACTTCTGCCCAGGAGCGGTTGCAGTGGGAGGAGCGACGTCCGACCTGTAAGTTTAAAAACACGATCGCGGGGCTTGTTTTCACAGAGGCACAGGAGCGGTTGCAGTGGGAGGAGCCAAAATCCGTAACGTTCCATTCTCAGTTCGCAGTTCGCAACAAGTGGGCTTGAGGAAGCCGCTGATTGGTGGAAGACGACTCGAGGGAGTAGCTGATTGGCAGTCAGATCCCTGCTGATTTCTATCAGCTAAAATCCTTGCTTTGTATTGTATTGTATCCAGGGTAAGGGGGAGGATGAGTGCCAGGGCAGTTTACTGTTCTGGATGTCAGATGTGGGAGGTCATGCAGTCACATAGCTCTCCAGACATCCACATCTGTGCCAGGTGCGTCAAGATGGCGCTCCAAATGGACCGTATTCGGTACCTGGAGCAGCAGCTCGATGACCTCCGTCTGGTCAGGGAGAGTGAGGAAGCCATAGAGAGGAGTTACAGACAGGTGGTCACTCCAAAACCACAGGAGGCAGAAAAGTGGGTCACAGTTAGGAGAGGCAAGGGGCAGAGGCAGGGACTAGAGAGTACCCCGGTGGCTGTACACCTTGGCAATAAGTACTCCTGTTTGAGTACTGTTGGGGGGCACAGCCTACCTGGGGGTAGCAACAGCGACCGGGCCTCCGGTACAAAGACCGGCCCTGTTGCTCAGAAGGGTAAGGAAAAGAAGAGGAGGGCAGCAGTAATAGGGGACTCTATAGTTAGGGAGTCAGATAGGTGATTCTGTGGACGCAGTCAGGAGACCCGGATGGTAGTTTGCCTCCCTGGTACCAGGGTCCGGGATGTGACTGAACGTGTCCAAGATATCTTGAAATGGGAGGGAGAGGAGCCAGAGGTCGTGGTACATATAGGTACCAATGACATAGGTAGAAAAAGAGAGGAGGTCCTGAAAGGAGAATTTAGGGAGTTAGGAAGAGTGTTAAGGAGAAGGACCGCAAAGGTAACAATCTCAGGATTACTGCCTGTGCCACGCGACAGTGAGAGTAGGAATGGAGCAAGGTGGAGGATAAATGCGTGGCTAAAGGACTGGTGCAGAGCGCAGAGATTCAAGTTTCTGGATCATTGGGACCTCTTTTGGGGAAGGTGTGACCTGTACAAAAAGGACGGGTTGCACTTGAACCCGAGGGGAACCAATATCCTGCTGGGGAGATTTGCAAAGGCTACTGGGGAGACTTTAAACTAGATCAGTTGGGGGGAGGGACTCAAATAGAGAAGGCAAGTAGTCCGTTTGTGAGGCAGGAGGCAGAGAAGAGAAGCAGTCAGACGCAACACGTAGGGAGGAAAGAAGAAAAAAATAACAAACGGAGAATAAGAAGTGGAGGGTTTCTTAAATGTGTGAGCAGAGAGACAGAGGGGTGTAAAATGAGGATAGGAGCAATAGGTAGCAAGGTGAAAAGTGGCAGGAAAACAAATCCAGGACAAAAATCTAAAAGGGCCACTTTTCAACATAATTGTAAAAGGGCCAAGAATGTTGTAAAAACAAGCCTGAAGGCTTTGTGTCTCAATGCGAGGAGCATTCGTAATAAGGTGGATGAGTTGAATGTGCAGATAGCTATTAATAATTATGACATAGTTGGGATCACGGAGACATGGCTCCAGGGTGACCAAGGCTGGGAGCTGAACATCCAGGGATATTCAATATTCAGGAAGGACAGAGAGGAAAAGGAGGTGGGGTAGCGTTGCTGGTTAGAGAGGAGATTAACGCAATAGAAAGGAATGACATTAGCTTGGAAGATGTGGAATCGATATGGGTGGAGCTGCGAAACACTAAGGGGCAGACAACGCTAGTGGGTGTTGTGTACAGGCCACCTAACAGTAATAGTGGAGTTGGGGATGGCATCAAACAGGAAATTAGAAATGCATGCAACGAAGGTAAAACCGTTATAATGGGTGACTTCAATCTACATATAGATTGGGTGAATCAAATTGGCAGGGGTGCTGAGGAAGAGGATTTATTGGACATCAGTATTGATGTGGATAGAGAACTGGCTGGCAAACAGGAAGCAAAGAGTAGGAGTAAACGGGTCCTTTTCACAATGGCAGGCAGTAACTAGTGGGGTACCGCAGGGCTCAGTGCTGGGACCCCAGCTATTTACAATATATATTAATGATCTGGATGAGGGAATTGAAGGCAATATCTCCAAGTTTGCGGATGACACTAAGCTGGGGGGCAGTGTTCGCTGTGAGAAGGATGCTAGGAGACTGCAAGGTGACTTGGATAGGCTGGGTGAGTGGGCAAATGTTTGGCAGATGCAGTATAATGTGGATAAATGTGAGGTTATCCACTTTGGTGGCAAAAACAGGAAAGCAGACTATTATTTAAATGGTGGCCGATTAGGAAAAGGGGAGATGCAGCGAGACCTGGGTGTCATGGTACACCAGTCATTGAAAGTAGGCATGCAGGTGCAGCAGGCAGTGAAAAAAGCGAATGGTATGTTAGCTTTCATAGCAAAAGGATTTGAGTACAGGAGCAGGGGAGGTTCTACTTCAGTTGTACAGGGTCTTGGTGAGACCACACCTGGAGTATTGCGTACAGTTTTGGTCTCCAAATCTGAGGAAGGACATTATTGCCATAGAGGGAGTGCAGAGAAGGTTCACCAGACTGATTCCTGGGATGTCAGGACTGTCTTATGAAGAAAGACTGGATAGACTCGGTTTATACTCTCTGGAATTTAGGAGATTGAGAGGGGATCTTATAGAAACTTACAAAATTCTTAAGGGGTTGGACAGGCTAGATGCAGGAAGATTGTTCCCGATGTTGGGGAAGTCCAGGACAAGGGGTCACAGCTTAAGGATAAGGGGGAAATCCTTTAAGACCGAGATGAGAAAGACTTTTTTCACACAGAGAGTGGTGAGTCTCTGGAACTCTCTGCCACAGAGGGTAGTTGAGGCCAGTTCATTGGCTATATTTAAGAGTGAGTTGGATGTGGCCCTTGTGGCTAAGGGGATCAGAGGGTATGGAGAGAAGGCAGGTACGGGATACTGAGTTGGATGATCAGCCATGATCATATTGAATGGCGGTGCAGGCTCGAAGGGCTGAATGGCCTACTCCTGCACCTAATTTCTATGTTTCTATGTTTCTATGAATGTATGCGGGATAGTTTTCTAAACCAACATGTGGAGGAACCAGCGAGAGAGCAAGCTATTCTAGACTGGATATTGAGTAATGAGTAAGGGTTAGTTAGCAGCCTTGTTGTACGTGGCCCCTTGGGCAAGAGTGACCATAATATGGTTGAGTTCTTCATTAGGATGGAGAGTGACATTGTTAATTCAGAAACTCGGGTCCTGAACTTAAAGAAAGGGAACTTTGAGGGTATGAGACGTTAATTGGCCAAGATCGACTGGCATATGCAATGGAAGGCATTTAAAGACTGCATGGATGAACTACAACAATTGTTCATCCCAGTATGGCAAAAGAATAAATCAGGGAAGGTGGCGCATCCGTGGATAACGAGGGAAATCAGGGATAGTATCAAAGAAAAAGATGAAGCGTACAAATTAGCCAGAAAAAGCAGCCTACCAGAGGACTGGGAGAAATTCAGAGACCAACAGAGGAGGACAAAGGGCTTAATTAGGAAAGGGAAAATGGAGTATGAAAGAAAACTGGCAGGAAACATAAAAACTGACTGCAAAAGTTTTTATCGATATGTGAAGCGCAAAAGATTAGTTAAAACAAATGTAGGTCCCTTGCAGTCAGAAACGGGTGAATTGATCATGGGGAACAAGGACATGGCAGACTAATTGAATAACTACTTTGGTTCTGTCTTCACTAAGGAAGACATAAATAATTTGCCGGAAGTAGCAGGGGATCACGGGTCAAATGAGATGGAGGAAATGAGTGAAATCCAGGTTAGCCGGAAAGTGGTGTTAACCATATAACAATTACAGCACGGAGACAGGCCCTCTCGGCCCTTCCAGTCCGTGCCGACCATTTGTTTTCCCCTAGTCCCATCTACCTGCACTCAGACCATACCCCTCCATTCCCTTCACGTCCATATACCTATCCACTTTACTTTTAAATGTTAAAATCGATCCTGCCTCCACCACCTCTGCTGGAAGCTCATTCCACACAGCCACCACCCTGAGTAAAGAAGTTCCCCCTCACGTTACCCCTAAACTTCTGTCCCTTAATTCTCATGTCATGCCCTCTTGTTTGAATCTTCCCTACCCTCAATGGTTAAAAGCGTATCCACGTGAACTCTGTCTATCCCTTTCATCATTTTAAAGACCTCAATCAAGTCCCCCCTTATCCTTCTGCGCTCCAAAGAATAAAGACCTAACTTGTTCAACCTTTCTCTGTAACATAGTTGCTGGAACCCTGGCAACATTCTAGTAAATCTCCTCTGTACTCTCTCTATTTTGTTGACATCCTTCCTATAATTAGGCGATCAACATTGTACACCATACTCCAGAATTGGTCTTACCAATGCCTTGTACAATTTTAACATTACTTCCCTACTCCTATATTCAATGCTCTGATTTATAAAGGCCAGCACACCAAAGGCTTTCTTTACCACCCTATCTACATGCGATTCCACCTTCAGGGAACTATGCAGTTATTCCTAGATCCCTCTGTTCCACAGCATTCCTCAATTCCCTACCATTTACCATGTACGTCCTATTTTGATTTGTCCTGCCAAGATGTAGCACTTCACACTTAACAGCATTAAACTCCATCTGCCATCTTTCAGCCCACTTTTCCAAATGGCCCAAATCTCTCTGTAGACTTTGAAAATCTACTTCATTATCCACAACACCACCTATCTTACTATCATCTGCATACTTACTTATCCAATTTTCCACCCCATCATCCAGATCATTGATGTACATGACAAACAACAGTGGACCCAACACAGATCCCTGAGGCACCCCACTGGTCACCGGCTTCCAACCTGACAAACAGCCATCCACCATTACTCTCTGACATCTCCCATTCAGCCACTGTTGAATCCATCTTGCTACTCCGCCATTAACACCCAAAGATTGAACCTTCTGAACCTACCTTCCATGGGGAACCTTGTCAAAGGCCTTACTGAAATCCATATAGACAACATCCACTGCTTTACCCTCATCAATTTCCCTAGTTACCGCTTCAAAAAATTCAAGGTTTGTCAAACATGACCTTCCAGGCACAAATCCATGCTGACTGTTCCTGATCAGACCCTGTTTATCCAGATGCTTATATATATTATCTCTAAGTATCCTTTCCATTAATTTGCCCACCACTGACGTCAAACTAATAGGTCTATAATTGCTAGGTTTATTCTTTGAACCCTTTTTAAACAATGGAACAACATGCGCAGTACGCCAATCCTCCGGCACTATTCCCGTTTCTAATGACATTTGAAATATTTTCTGTCATAGCTCCTGCTATTTCTACACTAACTTCCCTCAATGTCCTAGGGAATATCCTGTCAGGACCTGGAGACTTATCCACCTTTATATTTTTCAAAAGTGTCAGTACTTCCTCCTCTTTGAATCTCATAGTTTCCATAGCTACTCTACTTTTTTCCCTTACCTCACAGAGTTCAATATCCTTCTCCTTGGTGAATACCGAAGAAAAGAAATTGTTCAATATCTCCCCCATCTCTTTTGGCACTGCAGATAGCTGTCCATTCTGGTTCTCTAATGGTCCAATTTTATCCCTCGTTATCCTTTTGCTATTAATATAGCTGTAGAAACCCTTTGGATTTACAGGTAAATTGAATGGATTAAAGGCCGATAAATCCCCAGGGCCAGATAGGCTGCATCCCAGGGTACTTAAGGAAGTAGCCCCAGAAATAGCAGATGCCTTAGTGATAATTTTTCAAAACTCTTTAGATTCTGGAGTAGTTCCTGAGGATTGGAGGGTAGCTAATGTAACTCCACTTTTTAAAAAGGGAGGGAGAGAGAAAACGGGGAATTACAGACCAGTTAGTCTAACATCGGTAGTGGGGAAACTGCTAGTCAATTATTAAAGATGGGATAGCAGCGCATTTGGAAAGTGGTGAAATCATTGGACAAAGTCAGCATGGATTTACGAAGGGTAAATCATGCCTGACGAATCTTATTGAATTTTTTGAGGATGTAACTAGTAGAGTGGATAAGGGAGAAGCAGTGGATGTGCTATATCTGGGCTTTCAACAAGGTCCCGCACAAGAGATTGGTATACAAACTTAAAGCACACGGTATTGGTGGTTCAGTATTGATGTGGATAGAGAACTGGCTGGCAGACAGGAAGCAAAGAGTAGGAGTGAACGGGTCCTTTTCAGGATGGCAGACAGTGACTAGTGGGGTGCCGCAAGGCTCAGTGCTGGGGCCCCAGCTATTTACAATATACATTAATGATTTGGACGAGGGAATTAAATGCAACATCTCGAAGTTTGCGGATGACACAAAGCTGGGGGGCAGTGTTAGCTGTGAGGAGGATGATAGGAGACTGCAAGATGACTTGGATAGACTGGGTGAGTGTGCAAATGCAGGCAGATGCAGTATAATGTGGATAAATGTGAGGTTATCCACTTTGGTGGCAAAAATAGGAAGGTAGACTATTATTTGAATGGTGACCGATTAGGAAAAGGGGAGATGCAGCGAGACCTGGGTGTCATGGTACACCAGTCATTGAAAGTAGGCATGCAGGTGCAGCAGGCTGTGAAGAAAGCGAATGGTATGTTGGCATTCATAGCAAAAGGATTTGAGTACAAGAGCAGGGAGGTTCTACTGCAGTTGTACAGGGTCTTGGTGAGGCCACACCTGGAGTATTGCGTACAGTTTTGGTCTCCTAATCTGAGGAAAGACATTCTTGCCATAGAGGGAGTACAGAGAAGGTTCACCAGACTGATTCCTGGGATGGCACGACTTCCATATGAAGAAAGACTGGATAGACTCGGCTTGTACTCGTTGGAATTTAGAAGATTGAGGGGTGATCTCATAGAGACTTACAAAATTCTTAAGGGGTTGGACAGGCTAGATGCAGGAAGATTGTTCCCGATGTTGGGGAAGTCCAGGAAGTCTTTTAGGACCGAGATGAGAAAATCGTTTTTCACACAGAGAGTGGTGAATCTGTGGAATTCTCTGCCACAGAAGGTAGTTGAGGCCAGTTTGTTGGCCATATTTAAGAGGGAGTTGGATGTGGCCCTTGTGGCTGAAGGGATCAGAGGGTATGGAGAGAAGGCAGGTACAGATATTGAGTTGGATGATCAGCCATGATCATACTGAATGGTGGTGCAGGCTCGAATGGCCGAATGGCCTACTCCTGCACCTAATTTCTATGTTTCTATGTTTCTATGTCCCTTATGACCTTCCAAAGGCAATAGTTGATTGTGTCATAACCAACCTCTGAAAGCAATGGTCATGCCACTAGTTGGGGTGGGAGATTGCAACCTTCACGTGGTCCGCCCTGTTTCGACAAATGTAATCAACCTGGCGTGCATAATCGCATGATCAAATAAAACAAGTTGTCCTACAACTTTAGGCCATACGCAAGAAGATGCCACTAGTTGGTAGTCACTGTGGCATAATGGATGCTCTTGTAAAGCAAATGGAGACCTCAGAACACAATCGTGAGTAGATGAACATGTACATAAAAAAAATTATAGCCAGTTGGTCTGCACAGGTTTTAAGAACGCAGACATGTACATCATCTAGGATAAACATCTCTTCCTCCAACGCCCACTGATCAGTGTGTTCCAAATTCAAAAATCCCTCTGGATGAAAATGTCTTCTAATCCTCTCCAAGCTTCTTACATTAAAAGTATGCTTGCTAATCTTAGTATATAGTTACCTACTATCAATAACTTCAAACCCATGCAACTCACATGAACTGCATTTTCCATTACAACCCTCTTTTTTTTTAACTAAAAGACCGACCAAGTTAATTAAATGGACTTGGTTTGCCTTTAACAAATTCATGCTGGCTTTCTTTAATCAATCGACCTTATCCAGAATTAAGCAGCTCTCAATTCTCTTCCTAGATATCGTTTTGCAAATTTCTTAATTAAGAGTTTTTCCACCGACATTTTTGATCCTAGGTGTTACTTTGGAAATTATGCAGTCCTCAGGCACCACATCTAAGTTGTAGATTACAACCAGGTCTCCTGTAATTTTTACTTTTCCTTATCCAGGTAACATCCTTGTGAATCCTTTCTGCACCCTTTCCAACATCTTCATTTGCTAAGAACCCAGTGGTATCTTTAACATGACGATTTGATGCAAAATACTCTATTGGTGTCCCACTCCAGCCCTCTGTCTTCTTGAGTAATTTCCTTTTCTGCCTAATCTTCTCTTACAGCATCCTTCCTGTTCGTGTGCATATTTTTGGATTCCCTTTTATGTTCGCTGCCATCCTTCTTTCATGTTCTTTCTACGGTTTTCCTACCTTCCTTCTCAAATTATTCTGTTATCTGCTTCTCAAAACCTACATTTATCATTTTTGCATTTGCGGTGTATCTATCGGGTAATAAATTTAGAATCTGAAGCACATGAAGTCAGAGCAACAGCATGGAAACGGGGCCTTTGCCACACCGTACTTGCGCGTTTATTTATTCTCTGAACTTCTTGCGACTGAGAAATTTCCTTGCACTTTGATCTGAATCATATGCTTTCTAAATATTTTCCTACTTTTGTCACTCAAGTTAAAAAAGCACAATCAAACTATATACATGTACAATGGGGAGTGCAAAAGAATAATACCCGAGTGCAGCACAGCGGACAGCATTAAGTGTGTAAGAGAAAGTGTACATGTAAAAAGTACAAGGCCGACAATGAGACAGGTTGGAAGAGCATGACTGTACGAGCTAATGGGTGGATTTTTCAGTTGTCTCGTAATACCAGGGATGAAGCTGTTCATGAATTTGGTGGCATATGCTTTCAAGAGGGGAGGAAAGTGGAATGACCAGGGTGAAATCACTATTTGATTATGTTGGCTGCATTGCCAAGGCAACATAAAGTATAGATGCCGTCTATTGGGCTACCTCCACAACTCAATGCAATTTCTTGGACAGAACTGCTGCCAAGCCAAGCTGTGACGCATCCCAATACAATGCTTCCTATGGTGCATCTTAGTTTAGAGACATAGCACAGAAACAGGCTTTTCAGTCCAGGGTCCGCAAAGAGACCTGCTCTCCACCGGCGCTATCCTACACACTAGGGAAAATCTACAATTTTACCCTAAGGCAATTAACCTACAAACACGTATTTCTTTGGAACGTGGGAGGAAATCGGAGCTCCCAGAGTAAACCAATGTGGTCACAGGGGGATCTCCATACAGACAGCATTTGTAGTCAGGATCGAACCAGAGTCTCTGGCGCTGTAAGCCACCACATCTGTAGAAATTGTTGTTATCAGTGACATGCCAAACTTCCTTAGTCTTCTGAGAAAGTAGAGTAAGTAAATAAGTACATTTTATTTATATAGCACATTTAAACCAACTCGCGTTGAAACCAAAGTGCTTTACATAGAATAATTAGGTTTCCATACATCCATTAAAAAAATTAAAAAGACAAATGACACAACACACTATAGAATTTAACATGAACGTCCCCCACAGCAGAATCAAAATTTTCCACTGTGAGGTAAGGCACTAAGAAGTTCAGTCCTCTACCTCTGTGATCACCTGAGGTCGGGGCCTATTTGAGGCCTTCGCAGTCGCCGCAACAGGGACCCGATGTTACAGGCCATCTCGCCGGATGATGGCGTTCCAGCTTCGGGAGAACACTCCTCAGCGGCTTGGAGTGTCTGGAACGGCCGCTTCCTCCCCGGAGACTGCGGCTCCCGAAATCCACAGGCCGCGCTGGACGTTGCTCTGACACTGGCGATCACGGCGATCGATCCCAGGCTCCGCAGTGTTTGAAAGTCAGCGCCACCCGCGGCAGGACGTTCCGCGATGCTAGAGTCGGTGGTCTCAGGACTCTGGAGCTTACCACACGGTGATCCTTGCTAAGGCATCGCCCGCTCCGTGATGGTGCTTCAGCGCTGTGCCACCACCGAAGCTGGGGTTCTGGCTGGTCCCGGCAGGATACGTCGCTCCAGTCCTGATGGTAGGCCGCGAGGAAGGGGCGAAGATGCGGCTCGGAGGGAAGCCGCCTCTCCCACCAGGTAGGGACTAAGAAATAAAGTTTCCCCCTTCCCCTCCCCCCACATAAAATAACTAGAAGACCTCCAACAAAACATTTTTAACAGTACTAAAAATAAAAAAAGGGTGAAAGGACAGACTGCAAGCAGTGCAGCCATTCACAACGGTGCCTCACACCTGCAGTCCGCCATCGCTAGAGGCATTGGTATGCTTCCTGGGCTTCAGTTTTGAATGTGGCTGGTCTAGGACAAATTGTTGGTGGCATTTATGCCTCGGAATTTGAAGCTCTCGATCATGTGCACATTAGCACCATTGCTGCTAATTGGGCAGTGCCCAAAATCTCACTTTCTGAAGGACTAGCTCCTTTACCTTGCTGACATTGAGAGCAGGTTCAATTACATCTGTGTCTGGTGAGTTTACCTTGGTCCAAACATTTCTCTAACCCTCGGTAATGGTGACAACAAAGCACTCATTTGGTTCACCTCATGAAAAGAGATATGCCAAATGTACTTGGTCTGAGCTAATTACAAGGCCAGGTCCAGTACTATACTTGAGTCTTGAATGCCAGAACTGTCAGTGATGGCCACATTCCATAAACAGAGATAGTAGGGAGACCCGACAATAATTAAATGTTGTGCCATTATAATCTTTTTAGTTTAGAGATACAACGCGGAAATATGCTCTTCGGCCTACCGAGTCCACACTGACCAGCAATCCCCGCACATTAACATCCTCCTCTCAGGACATTTTGTAACATTTAAACCATGGCAATTAACCTGCAAACCTGTACGTCTTTGGGGTGTGGGGGGGAAGACCAAAATCCTCAGATTTCAGTCACGGTGAGAACATACAAACTCCGTACAGACAAGCACCCATAGCTAGGATCAAAACCCTGTCTCTGGTGTATAGGCGATGTAGTGCGGCAATTCTACCACTGTTCCACCGTGCCACCTGTTTAAAAACGATTGCAAGGACAAGCAAAGGGACAAAAGGCCAAAGGTCCTATCATCAGTTGTAGACAAATTACTAGAGGGAATTCTGACACGATCCACACCTTAAACATACGCACTCTAATTCTTGATTCCCCAACACTGCGTGCATTCACCCTGCCTATGCCCCTCATGATTTTATACACCTTTACATGGTCATCCCTCAGTCTCAGTCATTCTTAAGGAGTCTCTCTCTATAACACATTCCCTCGAGTCGAGGCAACACTCACGTCAATTTTTTATGAATTTTTCCCAGCTTAATGGCATCTTTTGGAATAGCTGGGTGAACAAAACTGAACACATTACTCCAGTCTTGATGTGAGGCGCTGAATATTCCCAACCAATGTCTAAATTTCTATTACTTTATTGAGCTTAGTTCTTTGATTTAACTATCTCAGCAACATAACCCTTCAACTGTCCTAGAGCAACCACTCTCATGCAAAGGCACATATTGTT